>CM062820.1:1504428146-1505028146 GCA_031772625.1 Pinus tabuliformis | reverse complement strand
CGCACCTTTTATTTATGCTTCAGATTTAGCCAAAAAGGTCTCTGCTTAATGGGTTTCGCATTTGGTTTCAACGTAATATTCATAACACCCAAATCTCCAATGATCCCCTTCAGATCCGCAAAATTTGTGGGAAATAGGTCATGGTATTTGTGCAGTAGTTCAACCACCTTATCACCTATATCGTCATCCCAATATTCTCCTATATTTGCGAACTTAGGCTCTACTTCAGATCCAATATTTATTGTCTAGTTTTCAAAGGTTATGATATATCCGAGTTCTTAGCTTTCGGTCCTTCGAATTTGCGCTATCCCTCTGTCTCCAGAATGTTAATATTCCATGGGTCTTCTTCTTCCTCTTCAACAGTCACATTGTAACATTCCATCGCATGGAGTAGCTATGTACTCCAATCTGGCTGAGCCCATTCTTTTGGTGAAGTAAAATTATGAGTACGAACACAAACAATTCCTCTAGCCCGATAACGGGTCTAGCCACAACAGATACATTATATGGAAGATTTCCTTGGGTTAGAATCAATTAAGAGGGCCTACCTCTTAGTACGCTTACCCTGTTTGGTAATGACCTTGATTACTCGCTCCGAAACTATCTCCCGTTTCCTTCTTCGAACACCTGAAACAAGTAAACAACAACAAACAACAACTGTGATAATAGACAAATTGTAATTCAACCTACTTAACAAGTTAAGAAACATTAATCCATAAACATGTGAGATGACACATTATGTAGGAAGTCAATCTATAGTTGCATATATTTTGAATCAATAAGAGATTTCAACCATTTTCTTGACGTTGTTGTTCTCCTTTGACAAAACTAGGTTCCCACACACTTCTGTTAGCATTCTGTGATGGCCTCAACAATGATAGTTTTAAGGTGCTTCCCTTTAGTCTTCACACTAAACCAAATTCACACTTCTCCCTCACACACAACTAGAGAGCTACAACAATGGATAACTTTCTGATCACTCCAAACTTAATTAGCACTAGCAGACCAACATTAACACTAGCTTGTGCTTGGAAAAATGGAGGTTTATATAGCATGAATGGATGGGAGATGGTTCCTCTTATCATGGGAGAAGGTCTTATCTCTTGAAGTAGTTCCATCCTTATAGGGAAAGGAGCCCAAATTGACATCCTCGACTCCATCTGGCTCAACCATTTACCAGACTTCCATTACAAAGCTTCTAGAGTTGGAAGCTTCGACCCCTTATTTAGAAAACTTTCCAAAAGAGGATCGATGCGACTGAAATAAAGCTCAGTCGCTCTATTCAGTGGTAGGTACAGTGTTAATCCCTACATATCATCATGAGGAGGACAAGGGTCATTAGCGCCGGTCTTGTAAACTAGGAAAAATAGAAGATTTTGGGGCAATGGTGCAAAAGGAAATTGTTTTGCCCATGAAGAGGGATACAATGAGAGTTTATTCATGAAGGGAAAGCATGTAGGGTTCACTGTAGAGGTCCTCCAGGATCAAGGGACGAGGAGTACATGGACAATGAAAAAATGTTATGTAACAGATGCCCCTAAAGCAAGAAGGCCAAACTAGAGTGAGGGATGAAATTCTTTATGAATCAATGCGGGAACCAGAATCTATCGTCGGAAAACCTGCAAGAAAGTACATATGCATATACATAATTGAAAACTTTGTCAAATGATACATGAATCATGGTATGGATGCATCCATCTAGAGAATGATCATGTAAATGGATCCAGGCATGGGCGCAACCATCTGATAAAGAGGATCATATCGAAACTAAGGTATGGTCGTAGCCATCCAATAATGAGAAGGATCACATATGATAACTCATGGTATGGTCGTAGCCATCCATCTGAAAGAGACATGTATATCAACATAATCAGTCACATCACTTCACAACCTGGACTTTTCTGATCTGAGCCCAACATCTTGCGCTCCAACACAACCCGATCAAAGTACAAATTCTAACATGTGAATAGATGTGTTGACGTCGAACATGCTAGAAAATCACTTGATTACCAGCCAATGATGTGAACCGTTAACAAGCGCGAGAGAAACCACCAATAATGACAATGGTCCTCAAGATACTAGCAACACAATCCATGGAATGTGAATAGAGCTACTGAAGTCAAACACCTGTGAAATCACTCGATCGAAAGCCAATGATGTGAACTCGTCATCGAGTGCGAAGAACTTACCATTAAGGCATGAAAGCTCTAAGGTACTGGAAGGGAGTCTCTCGATCAACTTCTCGGATAATGAGCTGAAGTCAACAGGAAGCGACCATGTCGAAGGAGGTCCATAATGTATCCCACATCATCGACATGAGACAAAGGGATGCAAAATAATTTTGGATGATACAGAGAATCAGAGGTAAGTGTAACTACAGAAGGACAACTCTTGAACATATCGATGACACTACTGGAAGTTTGGCAGCTTGTGGATCCATAGGATTGGTGGTCATGATGACGTGGCAAAGATCAAATGGAAGACAAAAATGAGCGGCCCAACCCAGGAAGGTCAACAATACAAAGGAGGATATCCCAACCCAACACGAAACAAAAAGTGTCATGTTTAAGAGTGAGCTGCTGACACAACTGATTAGATTTCTAAATTTTCCCCCACCATTTCTGGCAGGTACCCCAATTATTTTTTAATCGCAATCTTGAAGGGGATAGCATAGGTTTGCACTGTAAGTTCATCCTTGGAACGAATCCGACCTAGTAAGTTTAACGAGCCTTAGGAAGGAGAAGCTCATGTTTGTCAAGGTGATGAATCCGATGACGTTTAATGTTTTAACGAGTCCGATAAAGGTGTAATTCGGTATCTTTTTCATGTTTAGAGAGTTTGAAAAATACACAGAAAAGAAAACTCCACATGGTCCATTTTCGTACATTTGTGTCTTGCGAGCCTGAAAAGGTAGAAAATGATACTTGAGAGAACCGCTTGACCATTTCAGTCAAGGAGTACCTTTTTCGTAAATAGTGCATCCCAACCCGAAAAAGGGGTCAACATATACTGGGTGCATGACATTTCGCATCCGTTAACGAGTTCAAAACGACTAGGGCTTGGATATCTCTTCATTTTTAAAGGGTCGGAAAAGAGCTTGAAAACAGACCCCCCATTTTATTCTCTTTTATGAGTCAAAAGGGAAAAATACTTGGCAATCTTTTCATATGAGTTTTACAAGTCGAGAAAAGAGCTAAAACGTGAATCAACATCATCGTCGAACATCCATCACTTGTCACTGTGCAAGAAGGTAAAGTGCATTATCCAATTCTTTAGGAAAAATAGGTCAAAACGTTTGCAAAACCTAATATTTCATGAAAAATTGAATAAAAGGGAGGAAAAGTAAATATTTTTTACCATTTACCATTTTACCTTACTGTGAAAAAAGTTTCACCCACTTTTGCCCTAATTGTTCCGGAGCAGATTGCGGGAGATCCGGGTGGTCATTTGCCGAGCTGCCAGTTGCAGGTAAGAGACAAAGCCCTAAGCTCCATTTCCATACCATTTATTCCTGTTTTCACCCATTTTTTGGATTTTTGAGGGAGGTTTTGTGAAAAGAAATTGCCCTTAGTCGGCGCAAGTTCCAGGCATGGAATCGCATCAACTGAGGGTGATTAAAACGTCCTACCACACCATCGACACAACTATTTTTAAAACAGGTGTACCGGGACTGTGAATAAGGAGAAAGTCATTTTCCTTTCAAAACCACTGTTGGAATCCAAATTTTATCATCCAAAAATGACTATTGACTTGAATATATGGTTTTTGAAAGAAAGAATCGTTGAAAATTGTAGACTGGAAAGAACGTTGTGAGGCCAGGCAGTAACTCCTCAAGGCAAAAATGATTTGTATGTATTATTCCATCAGGTAGGTCTTCATTATATACATGAGGGAGAGACTGTTCACTTCATCTCTCGATGACTGTTCATATTACTTATTTATCTATTTACATTATATTCACTCAATCCTAAGGATTAGGTGTCAACATTCCCCCTTTAATCTGAAGGGATGTTGGTGAGTCCAAGCATCATTCTGAATCATTCAAGCTTTTCTCTTCCAAGCGCTTTGGTGAAGATGTCTGCAATTTGCTCATTAGTGGAACAATGATGGAGATGGATTGTTTTGGCCTCAACATGATGTCGAATCAAATGATATTTAGTATTGATGTGCTTCGTTCGATCATGGAACTTTGGGTTCTTGGCCAACTTTATTGCAGAGGTATTGTCAATCATGAGTGGAGTTGATTGTACTTGTTTTACCTGCAAATCTTTAAGAATTTTCCTGATCCACACAATTTCTTTTGTTACTTCAGTTGCTGCCATGTATTCTGCTTCTGTTGTGGAATCTGCTGGAACTGATTGTTTGCGTGATCTCTAGGAGACAGCTTTTGATCCAAGACTCATAGCATATCCTGAAGTAGATACCCCAATTTCTTTGTCTCCATCGAAGTCTGAATCAGAGTATCCAATCAAGCTGAAGTCATCCACCTGTGTATACTTGATTCCAAAGTCTTGAGTTCCCTTGAAGTACCTTAGAACTCTTTTTGCAGCAGACCAATGTCCCTCACAAGGCTTTTGCATAAACCTGGAGAGGATTCCAACAACAAATGAAATGTCTGGTCTAGTAGTAGTTAGGTAGTTGAGACTTCCTACAAGTTTTCGATACTTTGTTGCATCCTCAAATTCTTTTCCTTCAATAGATGTGAGCTTTAAGTTTTTTCCATTGGAGTAGTAAGAGAATTGCATTCTGTCATGCCAAACCTGTTCAATAGATCTCCAATGTATTTCTTTTGAGAAAGAAATATGGACTTTGAATGTTGGGTTACTTCAATACCAAGATAGTAATGAACATAGCCCAAATCAGTCATTTCAAAACTTTTCCCCAATTCCTTCTTTATGGATGCAATGTAGCTTTCATTATTCCCCGTCATTAAAAGATCATCTACATATACCACAAGATATACAATTGTTTTTCCAACTTTCTTGACAAATAAAGTTGCATCATCAAGATCATAATGTTTGAAATTGAGTTTCAGAAGATGCTCAGTTAGTTTTTCATACCAGACTTGTGGTGCTTGTTTAAGGGCATACAAGGACTTCACCAATTTTCATACTTTATGTTCATGTCCTTTCATAGCAAATCCTTCAGGCTGGGACATAAAAAAATTCTCTTTTAGATCTCCATTCAAGAAAGCCGCTTTTACATCGATTTGATGGACTTTCTAACCGTTATGAGCTGCTAGGGCAAAGAGTGTCTGGATGGTAACCCATTTTGCTGTGGGGGAAAAATTCTCCTCATAATTGACCCCTTCCTTCTGTGCAAAACCTTTTGCCACAAGCCTATCTTTGTGCTTGTCAAGTGAGCGATCAAATTTATACTTGTTCTTGTAGACCCACTTGTAGCCAATTGGTTTGGTTCCTAGTCGAGGATCAGCCAGCTTCCAAGTGTCGTTCTTTATGAGGGAATCATACTCCTTTTACATTGCTTCTTTCCATTCATCATGAGAAGTAGCTTCTTTAAAGGAAGTTGGTTCAAAATCTGTAGACATGTTCAATTCACAATCATAAGAAACATCCATATCAACAGGTGAATTAGAGTCATCTACATCACCTCCATTCTGTCGGTTTGAATTTTTAGTTCCTGTCTTTCCAACCTTGTTAGGATGAACATTTTCAAGTGTCTTTGTCAGCCACTTTGGGGGACCTTTTTTAGATGGTCCAGGCTGCTCCGCTGATTGAGTTGGGATTGAATCAAGATTGAGTCTCCCAATTCTATCAATCACATCACTTAAAGCATCATCTGTTGTTGGAGTTTCATGCAGGGGAGAGTGTTCCTCAGAAGAAGATTCCACATGTTGATCTAGTATAGGAATCCCCCCTTCAAGATGTGAAATCTGATTATCAGATTCTTGAAATGATTTTGCTTTTGCAAATCTATCCAAGCAATCAAGTTGCCACTCAACAACATTGTCAGTTTTGGATGATTCAAGAAAAATTACATCTCTAGATACAACAAACTTTTTATTTACTTCATCATAGAGATGGTATGCCTTGGAGGTGTTTTAATACCCCAGGAAGATACACTTATGACTTCTAGCACCAAGTTTGTTTCTATGTACCTTTGGTATCAAAGTATAACAGGTGGAACCAAATACCCTGAGATGTTTTACCAAAGGAACATGTCCATACCACATTTCATATGGAGTCTTGTTTCTAATAGCATTAGTGGACATCTATTCTTTATATATGAAACACATAGAACAACATTAGCCTAAAACATTATCTTTACATTTTTTAAGAAGAGCATGGATCGTACCATATTTAAGATTGTCCTATTCATTCTTTCAACCGCACCATTTTGTTGGGGATTATAAGGAACAGTTGTTTGATGTTTGATCCCATGTTGGCGAAGATAGTTTTCAAATTCATTTGATGTGTATTCTTTTCCATTATTAGTGTGAATAGACCTAATATGAGATTGTGCATCATTTTCAATCCATTTATGAAAATTCTTGAATGTTTGAAAAGCATCAGATTTGTTCTTCAATAAATAAACCCAACACATTCTGGTGTAGTCATCAATAAATGTCATCATATATTTATTTCCATTTGCAGAAGGAACATGAATTGGACCACATAAATCTGAATGAATGAGTTCAAGTTTTCTATGTGCTCTTGAATGTGAACCATGAAAGGACTGTTTGCTATGCTTTCCTAGAATGCAAGCATCACATTGCTTAAGTTTCCTAGGAATTGTAGGCAAACTAGCAACACCATTTTTCTTCAACAAGTGGAGGTTGTCATAGTTCAAATGTCCAAATCTAGCATGCCATAATAAAATTGATGGAAGAGTACCTTCTTCATGATGAGAATTGTATGAGAAATGTTGTGCATGAGTAGAGGTCCCTTGCAACTTGAGAAGCCTTTCTTCTTCTATTCCCCTCGTGACAAGTGAGTGGCCAGATGCTTTTCTCACCTAAATCTTGCCATCAAACATATGAATGGAGTGACCTTGCTGGCGGATGTGAACCAAGGACAACAAGTTTCTCTTCCGTTGTGGGAGATATAGAACATGGTGTAGAAGAAAGTCTGGAAGACTAGGAAATTTAAGCCAGATTGTGCCAAGCCCCGATGGCTTGATTTTTGATTGGTCTACAAATTATACTGCTCCATCAACATTGTCAGTAAATTATTCAAAAAAATCTTTTCTATGAGTCATGTGGCAGGCTGCTCCTGAATCAAGCAACCAATCATTTTTCCAAGAAGCAAGTGAAGCATTAAATAAATCTTCATTCACTCCAATGTTACATTGTGACATCACATAGTGAGCGGATTCAGGTGCTTTACCTTTGTCTGTATCATCAATTTTACCTTTCTGTTGGTTTCTTTGCTGCTCAATTTTGTCCCATGGTAGCTTGCATGTAGAGGCATCATGTGATCCATTTCTTTTGTAGCGAATGCAGTGTAAATTTGCCTTTTCTCCTTGAGAATGTCTACCCCCTGCCTCTGAAATATCTTCCTCTTCCTCTTCGACCACCTCTTCCTCTTGAAGAATCTTGAGCAGGATGCTTTTCTTTATGAGCAAGGCACACGGCCTCTTCAGAAGATTCAGGGGTTGTCTTCTTTCCAAAAGCTTTCTCTCTTTCAGCAAACTTTTTCATAAGAGAGTCAAAGGTGATATCTTTGAGATTTCCATTTGCTTGCAATGACTCAAGATAATTGAAGTAGGATAAAGTGCCTTGAGAAAAGCGATAAGAGGAATATCCAATTCAACCTTAGATTTGATATCATGCATTAAAGACTTTACTTCAGATGCAAGAGCAAGAGGATCATTATTTTTTAGTTCAAGAGTGAAGAGTTTAATCATGAGTTGAACAACTTCAAGTGCAGAATGTGAGTCATAGAGTTCTTTAAGCTTTTGTAAGGCTTCAAAGGCAGTTGAAAATGACGAAATATGGCAACTCACCTCTTCATTTACAGATGCTACGATTAATGCATAAGATTTGTTGTTCTTGTTTTCCCAAATGACGAGCTCTTTGTCTGAGGTAGGTTGTTCTGGTTCTTTGTCTCCATCTCCGACACACACTCCTTTTCACAACTCATTGAAAATGAGGGTGTGTTTTATCATCTGGGACCACTCTGGATAGTTCTCCTTGCCAGTGAGAACTATTCCCACAATGGATATGATTGAATGCATTCTGTAACTAAAAAAACCTTCTGCCTAATATAATTCAGCCTAAATATATTGTGGAGCAGCTTCAATACACAAAAAAACTGTATAGCGCATTCAAGAAACTAGACTGCTCCAACAACCAGTGTTCAGTGTAATACACTAACTATCATTCAAGCATAAATACGAGAACTATGTATTAAAGTATACATTGATTTATAACAAGCAACGTAAATACAAGAACTGTCAGGCCTCAACGCATATGCCAACACTTCATAATTTACATCCATTCTTTATCATTTTATTCTGATGCAATTTCTTAAAGTTGCTGCCACAGCTTCACAAGAGGCATTCATGGTCCATCGTTCAACGCATTCTTCAAGACTATTTAACACTACGTTGCTTCAATGCATTACTTAGAACAACAATCGATTTTCAAAGAAATAACACACAATTTCCAAATTTTACAGGAGCCAACTCAAAATGTGGACAATAGTAGGAAAATACCAGTTCTTCACTAAGAAACAATCCTTCCTGTTGCGACGCTCTGATTTCTAAAATGCGTAGGAGGGGACACACATTTGGGTGGCGAAGATTTTGACAATCGGATGCTCAAATACTATGTTGATAATTTCAACAGAAAATACAAAAAGGACATGACCACAAGTGCCAAAGCCCTCCAGAAACTCCGCTCAGAATGCGAAAGGGCAAAAGGAAATTTGTCTTCAGTGGTAGAGACTGTGATTGATATCAACTTTCTCTATGAAGGTCTATCTTTTCACATGCAGATTAGGAGACCCAAGTTTGCAGAGCTCAATACTGATTTCTTCGATAAGTGCATGTTAATACTCCACCAATGTCTGCAAGATGCTAGGATGAGCAAAGAGAAAATTAACGAAGTGGTATCAGTCAAAGTATCAATCAACGAGACAAAATGACTCAATCAATCAAATTATCCTACGTGGAGGCACCACGAAGGCCAAGGATATCACCACATTTTCGTTGCGCTGTTATCAAAGGTTCTGAGAGGGTTTAGGTTTTTTTTGGAGAATGGCAGCAATGTTCAAGGCAGGTATCGAGCAAAGCAGCAGTAGCAGTCAATGGTGTAGGTAGGCTTGAGAGAAAATGTTAGGGAACTGACACCAATGTTTATATGGGCAACGTATTATATGGACAACGCTTTTGAATGGGTAGCGTATTGTATGGAGTAGCACTTTTAAATGGAGAGCAGAGGAGCAAAGTTTTGTATGCAAGGTAGAACATAGGTAGAATAGGGAGTTACAAAGCAGAGGAAAGCCAAAAATCGCACCAGCTCTGATACCATGTCAGGCTAGGCAGTAACTCCTCAAGGAAAAAATGATTCGTGTATTATTCCATCAGGTGGGTCTTCATTATATACATGAGGGAGAGATTGTTCACTTCATCTCCCTATGACTGTTCATATTACTTATTTATCTATTTACATTATATTCACCCAATCCTAAGGATTAGGTGTCAACAAATGTGAGCACGAAGATGTGGACACCCAGGCACTAAATAATTCAAATTTCCTGAACTTTTTGAGGAACTATGGGCTCCTCAAGTTCTTTCTTACACTAGGGATGTGGGCCCAACCTGAGCTGCTTTGATACCTGATTAGTCTCTGGGACATAAATTGGGAAATATTCATCATTGGTGACTAGGAGCTGGAGTTAGAAACTTCAAACATATATTTCATCATAGGACTGTCTTGGAGAGGGGAACCAGTCAACCTATATGGGTCATGACCGATTGGGGCAAGAATATCCATGCTGCTTTCTAAACATTTCCCTGAAGCCCTCAAATCCAAGAGTGGCAAGATTGAGATTTCCACCGTGTGAGATATGACACTAAGAGTGCTACTATTGACTATCAATAGAGTGGCGGGGTCCCAAGCAGTGCACGAGACTAACAAGTCGAAATTTCTATATGCCATCGACTGTACAACACCGACAACCTTCAATTAGGAAGAAGCCATGAGGATCAATATAAAACGCCAGCTGAAAAAAGCTAAGATGGGGAATCTGAAGCAATTTTGCTTTAGATCTATCCTAGTGACCTTTTTTTTGGAATGGGTGTTGTTGTTCCAGTGCCAGTTGATTGAGGTAGAACATTCAATGCCACGAGACCCACGAATGACCCGTTGGAGTTGTTTGATGCCTAGGATCACTGGGGGCTAGCATATGTCTTACAAGCCTGCCTTCTTTTCATGGCTATGACGACAACTGATCGTCGTGGAGGATTGGACATACAGTGGCACTGACTTCCGTGGAGATCCAGACATGTCGTTGCTAGATGGGGAGGATTTCAACGACGAAGGTAAAAAATCAATTTTTAATTTTGTGATTTTTATAATTGTTTTTTTTTATATATATATGTGTTTATAACATTTCATTTTGTCAATGCAGATGTTGGACTACAGCGTTTTGCCAGGATGTCCCTGATAGCCAGGCGCGTCGCTCGCCAATTTGATGTCGCTCCTTATCATGAGGGGAGTGACAACGAGGAGGAGATCACGAGGAACCTTGAGGGGTTGACTTGTGGTATCCTAGAGTATGCTCGGGTGGGAGACATTCCTCGCCAGTACCAGAGACACATGGTGGGAGTATTGGATCAGATCCATCGATTGTTGAGTCATGTCGCACGAGCCATTTCATGCTACCATGATCACCATGCTGATTAGTTCCTAGGTCCATCATTTTACATTTTTGAGGCCTATGTGCCACAGATATATGAGGCTTGCGAACCACCGATGTTATTTTAACACACATATTATTTTTTTGGGTTTTGATGCATCAAACATTATCACCATATATATATATATTCTGCATTTTCTTGCTTACTATGGTATAAATGATTTTTTTTGTCTTTTCACATGTTTTGTAAATACCTATCCAACACATAATTAGCTAATGCATCTGTCGATGTATTCATGCGTCTAGGAATATGATGATATGTAATGTAATCAAAATGCCTTCCCAGTAAATGAATACAGAGATAAATTCTCAATATCTGAGGATATCTGACGGAATATTGCCGTTGAGTTGAAAGACAACAAGTTTTGAATCTAGGTTTACAGCCAACTCCTGAATGTCAAGAGCAATGGCTTCTAGAAACAATTCAATGACTGCACTGTATTCAGCAATGTTATTAGTTGTGTCACCTAAAAAAATACCTTGAAGATCAATCAACTCACTGTGAGGGTCATAAATAGCCCATGCCGTGGAGGATAGATTCCAGGTACTATGACAAGCACCATCAACGAAACTAATGTGAGGAGTCACAAACATATGCAAAGCAGGGAAAAACATACTAAATAGGAAAGCTATTTGAAAACTAACACACCAAACCACACTGCACAAAAATGAATGACACACTAATTTACACAAGTAACCATGCAAGATGACCTTTGCATAGTAATTTTTGAGAGAGTCCATGCTTGGACTCAGGTAATCAATCAACATAGATGAAAACTGGAGTTTTACCATTGTCATGACGAGTAAGCATCGACTCGGCCAAATAATAGTGTAGAACGCATATAAGGCTTCGCCCCCATTCCCCCTGGGTGAGGGAGGGTTACGAGTTAGATGACAACCCCATTGCAGTAATGGGCAATTGGAAAAAACTTGGGGAGGGAGAAAAATCTTGAATCCATGACGGGATAAAGGTGCCCTCAATTGAAATATCTTGACAATGTCAGAAGAAACGAACATGTCAATAGGTGGCTGAGAAGAGAACTTCTCAAAACACATAGACATGACTGTCGGTTGAGGCAGGAATGAGGAACGATGATGAGTATCGTTCCAAGGTGGTTCCTCGAGAGACATTACTTCCATGATACTTTCGTCAGCAAGAAAATTATCGGCTAAGGAATCAGGAGATTTTGAAGCATCAAGCCATGGGGATTGAGAATACATATCGAGAGAAGTCCTTGAAAGAGGAGAATCAGAGGATACGGAACATGAGGCCGAAAAAATCTCCATGTAATTGATTTCGGCATGACTAAGTGGAATAACCTTGCCCCAGGTATCAACAAGATTTGGTGAAGGTATGACCCAAGGATCAGATTTGAGCGAGATCATGTTGACAAAGGCAACATGAGGAGGTGGGAGCGAAAAAATTCCCATCAAGGAAGAATCTTTAAAAATACCTACCCCCACGTTCTCATAAGGAGCAATAGTGTTCTTGACATATGAAACATTGCCATTCGAGGAGGAAGAGGCAAAGAAGGATAGTTGGTTGAGAATGACGATCTTCCCTTGATGGGGAAAATGAATCACTCAAAATAGGGAGGAGGCTACAACATGCATGGCATGGGTCCAGCTCCGTCTAAGTAGAAGATTATAATTGAGATTAGTGTCAACAATATCTACCTCGACGTGTACTGTCTTTCCCTCCAAAGTAATGGCAAGGTTAGGTAAGACACCGAAGGGTTGCGAATCGTGCTCATCGAAAGCTTCCAAAGTGTTCAGGGATTGGTTCAAAGTAGGGAAAGCAATGGCGTTCTAGCAGGTGATTGACATGATGCAGGTAGAAGAACTTTCATCGATGATAGTTCCGTGAATGATTTTCTTATTGATGATTACCTGTATGAGGAAGGCAATCTGATGAGGCATGTGAGGAACATGGTTCTCTAGATAAAAACATATCAAATTGGAATCGGTAGGATCATTACCCCCAATAGATGACAACAAAGATTTCCGCTAGGACGGATAGCTTTGGAGCACCTCGAGAGTTGACATAGCTGATGGTGCCTAAGCTAAATCCTCAACAATATTATAGTGCTGAACGACTCGAGCATTGGGGTTGTACAAGGATTTCTTGAGCACACCTCGAGAGGGTGGCCGAATAGCAGAATCAGGGTTAGGGCGCTCGATTTGAAGAGGGTCAGAACTTAGGGTAGAAGAAGAAGGGGTGGCCTCTTTCTCTTTCCCGACTGTTAGAGCAGGAGTTTGGTAATATTTTGATCTAGTAGGAACATTAATAGGCGTACTCATCATGAATACTTGAGATCTTGAGGAAGCATATGATTGAGGTTGCTCTACCATTTGAGTCTGCTGCAATAGAAACAACTCTTTCAGGACAGTTGGGGTCCCTTTGAGAAAATGACTAACTTTGGATCGTCGGGGACAATCCTTGGTATAGTGATCCTGCTCGCAAATGAGGCATGGATACTTAGGCTTCCATTGTGAAGAATCACCAATAGAAAACTTAGGAGGACCCTATTTTGGGGCATCGGCTTTACCCTTTCCTTTGCCTTTCTTCTTACCTTTCGAGGATTTGTCCGTTGTGGTAGACTGGACAGCATGGACCTCTGAGGTTTTGTCAGGGCCAGGTGGATTCTGGGAGGAACTATTGGAAGCAGTGTTGGAGACCGACTTCTTTTTGGAAGAAGATTTAGCAGGGGTCTGGGACACTAAACCAATTAATCCATCAACAGGAGGTGTAGCCTGTGGCTTCGATGCTGTGGGACTGGATGATGGCCATAGAGCATCGAGTAATAACTCATACAAAGTGCCAGACTGAGAATAAACAAGATCTAAGTACTGGGCACAAGCAATGGCTTGTTCTTCGGTAATGCATCCACCCATAGCTATATCGCGAGCAATTGGAGCTACGAATGACTTAGTAAACCATTCGGTGAGCAACTTGTTAGCTACCTATACCAATAGGTTTCATATTTCATGATTGGCTATAAAAGTTCCAAATATGCTCTGCTTTGGTGATGCAAAGATCACATATTTCCAAAGGAATACAAGGAGTGTAAATAGCTTAATGTGTCCCAATTTTTGATGGATGGTCCAACAGTCCAATCTGGATCATGCCAAGGTTTAACTTTGCAGTTGTAGAATAGAGAAACAAGTCTGTCCAAATTGTTTAATATTGGCAGACAAGTAGCTTAGGTAGAGAAAGAAAGGCTCCCAACTGCTTAATCTGGGACCTTGGAAGAAATAAGGGCAGAGTTAGATAGAGAATCAAAGGAAAAAAGCCAAAGAAAAGAAAAGGCAAACAAGGGTCTGCAAGCCTAAATGCACCCTCCAAGAAGAAATAAAAAATGCTAGGTAAATAGATGGGTAGGCAGGTGGGGTTGCAGAAAGGTCATTATTACAGTTGCATCTGTGTTTACTTTGTTTACCAAAGCAAAATCAATGATTTGAGAAACTGTTCTTCTCCATCAGGTGGCAGCTAAGCAAAGAAACATGTCTAACCTCCCTTTCTCCCCTTTCCCATTTTCATTACTAACATCCCCTCATCAGTGGAGATTCATGGAAGAAATTATGGTTTCATGGTGGTTCTTAATCCTTTAGAAGCCACATTTCTTGTCTAAAGTTCTTTTCATTTTGATCTACTCCCTAAAATAAGTAAGTTTCAAATAAACTTAGTGGTTTCCCCCTCATTCACTCTTTCATCCATATTAACCCCTAACTCTAATATGTAATTCCCTTATGTTACCCCTTTCCCTAGTATTATTAACACCATGGTGTATAAACCCCCAAGCATTCTATAAATATCCTCCTTTTAGCATTATAGCTAAATATGTCTGTCTAAAGGGAGACTTTAGTCCACCTGGGACTGTGGTCAACCCTGTCCTGGGGCTGCTCTAACCTCTGGTTATGAGCAACAACCTTTCCCCTAAGCTCTCACCTTCCCTCTGCTAAAAAAACACAGAAAACCCCTTTCCCCTTGCTAAACCCACTCCTAGAAACCTCTTTTCCCTTATAAAACCCTTGAAAAACCCAAAAACCCACCTTTTGGCACTTATCCAAAGTTTCGGCGCATATGTTTGATTTTTCAAAATACATTGAAAAGCTTTACAAAACACCATATCCTAATGTTTTCCGCCGGGCGCAAAATCCAAAACAAATAATATTTAATCCCCCGCCCGCGTCCGTATCGATCGATCACATCGTCAACCCGTCAACCGTCCGATCGGGCAACATTGATCGGACGGCTATTATCCATATCGGGTTGGGCCCGAGGTCCGACGTTTAGCACCCGAGAAACTGTCAGAGGGTGACGTCAGGCCTCCGCCACGCGTCGCCCTCACAGCTTCTCGGGTCGGCCTCTGACAAAACCGGGGCCGTATTGTAAGCGGTCCGAGAAAACCGTTACCGCTGTTTCACTTACCACCTGGTTTTGCTGGTCCCATGTCATGCCCACGTCAGAGCCACGTCGCTGCCACCCCGCCGTCGCATCACCTCATTCGTCCGTCCCTTCGCTGACATGTCCGCCACTTCAGCATATCCGTGGACCAACCAGGACCTGCCACATCACCCGGTGACGTCATGCTGACGTCATCCGACTCCGACCCCACTCGATGACGTCATCCCAAAAAACGCGCCAATATTGCCAAAAATCCATTTTTAGGCCAAAATCTCGTTTTTTTTCCACTTTTGGCAAAAGACACTACTGCTATTTTTGCATGCTGCTCACGTCCAAACCAGCACCAGCCTGCTAAAGTCGATTCCGAGACCGCCAGAGCCTCCATTGCACCTGCATTCGCAACTATTGCCGACGAATTCATCAGGTATTCTTCAAGTCATCCCATGAGCCTGGTTTTATCCATAATTCCTCAAGTAAACTGTTAAAAGACTGTAAAACTCTGTTTTCACCGTCAAACACACAGTGACCTGCACTTATATCCAGCCAGTGAAGCCGTTAAACTCTTGCAGAGCCACATTTGACAAATTAAGCTGAATTCACAGCTAGTTCGTGCAGTCGTGAACTAGAGACTTCAATTGACCAGATTCACCACAGAAAATACTCCTGGTCAGTCCTGCCACTATTTTATCAATCCTTTAGAAATTATTCCAACTGCTGTTCATTCAATTTGCCTCCTCTGCCCGATTGAAACCGGTTCACCTACAGTTCAAAAGCTTCAGTAGCCATGGAGACACCAATAGCCTTGAATGCCCAGCCTCTGAATGCCCCTCATAGGGAGATAACATGGAAAGCCCTGGGAGATGTAGACTATCAGATGTTAGATTGGTTTCCCATGGGTTCTAAGTTCAATATCCATATGCTAAATGAATTAAAAGCTCAACACCTTAATGGAGCTGATATTTTAGGGATTTGGGACTCAAATTTGCCCATTTACAACCTCCCTCAAGTCAATGCCCTCCCAGAATTGATCCACAAATGCCAAGAATGCTATGATCCTTGCCAGAGAGCTGTTCTCAGTCCTACAGGCTCTGTTTTGTTCTTTATCACCCCAGAAACCATAAATGAGATGCTGCATTTCCATACTGCAAGGCCATTAACACCTCTTTCCATGTCGGATTTAATAAAGAAGGGGAATAATCTGTCAAGTGCCCAGATTACCAAAATCAACCAGTTATTTGTGCAGCCAAGCTCTGAAACTATAAGGACTCCTCCTATTGGATATCACTACCTGAATGACCTGGGCAGAATGCTAGTAGATTTGATCAGCTATGTCCTGGGATACAAGGGAATTGAGGATGTGGATGGCACTATAATGGCAATGCTGTCCATGTTTTCTCCTGGAAAGCCTCCAGCTGTACACTATGACTATGCCACCTATATTGCAGAAAAGATCCATGAGCAGCTAATGAATCTACCAAGGGAAAGGGTGTTCAGATACACCTCATACATCTACCACCTGTTCTTGTTTTATCAGCCAGACAGTTTCTCCATTCCTCTCAAGAAACTTAATGCCCAGGGAAATCCAAGATCAGTTGTGTTTTGGACTTCAGTTTTCCATGATGTTTCTCAATCACCATACACATACTGTGAATTTATAGACCTGTTCATTCACCCAGCTATGACATTGCTGTATGGTTTCCCTCCTCCAAGGTTGACTGATGAAATGCAGAGAGTTCTCCATCTCTCCAAATCCTACAGCATTGGTGATTGGTACTTTTACCAACACCACACAGTGATCAGAGTATATGGCTGTGAATTGGACCCTTACAGGCTGCCTAGATATGTCCCTATGAGACTGTTTGCCCTAGAATACTTCAGGCAGTTTGGGTATACTGACTACTTCCATTTCCAAAGCAAAAACAAGAAGGTACAACTGAAGGTAAGGAGCCAGCTAGGCCCTTTTTTGTACAACAAAAGAGAGGAGGGATGGAAGGAGGCAGATATGATCTTAGAGGGTTTCAAATTGCAAACCAGTTTCAAATGGTCACCCTATGACCGTAATCATTTTATTTCCCTCAGGAGGATAAAATACAAATTGGGTAACTATTCACATGTTAGGCTGCCTCATATTGAAAAGTATGCAAATTCTTTAGGCTGGAAAGAGGGCACTTTAGAAGAGCCAATCTCTAGAGAGCAGATACTAGAGAGAGAGGCTAGGAATTTGCAAAAAGAGGCTGACTTGGAAACTTGTGGATAGGTTTCCTTATCCTATCAAAGGCAACTTGGAGCAGCTGCCTCTTCTTCAACAACACAGCAGCGAGCTGCCATGGACACTCAACAGACAGGCAGCAAAGGCAAAGGAAAGCAGGTGGAACAAGAGCAACCACCTCCCATCACTGAAGACCAAACAGATAAAGAGATGGAATAGCAAGAGGAAGTGCAGCAACAGGTAGAACAACAACAACAACAGGAATCACAACAAAGAGTAGGGCAGCATGACATAGAGCAGCCCACACATCAAGAAGGGGCAGTTGAGGCCCCAACTCTCACTGAGCAGCAAGCTCAAAACATAGTACCTCCAAGGCAAGAAGCACTTAATGAAACCTCAGTCCTCCAAACTCCACAAAAGGAGGATGTAAGCAGGAAAAGAGATAGAGAAACTCCCTTGACTACATCAACAAGTCATGGTGAGAAGAGGCACAGGATGAATCCTCTATCAGAGGAAGAGATGCCTATAGGGCAATCTTTGGGTATGGGCCCGCCCAGTTTGGAGGCATCTGCAAGTTCCTTCCAACAGGAACAAGAGAGAACAGTGGGAGGAGAAGTCAGCTCCTCAAGCCAGCAGAGGGGGGGTGAACTAAGCATTAAGCAGCAGTTCATTGAAATCAAGAAAAGGAATGAACCCATAAAAATACAGCTGTATAACCATCTGTTAAATATGGCTCCCACCAACCAGCAGCGTCTGATGTCTGCATATGATGTCCAGGAGGGCAAGATGATCATGAGTCACTTCATGCCAACTACTTTGCAGCCAAAGTCCCCTTCAGATTACCTAAGGACCAATCTTGAGGTCCTGGCCAAGGACATCCACCCAATGGATAAAATCGAATTGCATAAACAAATGGGTGAGATGGTCTATGCTTCCTTGGCAGACAAAACATTAGATAACTACAGGCTAGAAAATAGCCTTAATAATACAGCTGCCCAACTTGAGTTGGAAAGGGCATCATCTCAAGCAAAGAACAACAGAATAAGGTCCTCGGAAGACATAATTATTGAGATTGGGCATGATCCCAAAGATATCAAGGGCATACAAGAAATATTAAAGTTGAGGGATGCAGACATGGCTGCTTTAAGGAGAAAGATAAAACTCCCAGCCACAATTCACCCTCAAACAGATGAAGTGGCTCAACAAAGGCATGATAAAGATGCCACAGCTTTGCTGGTGTCTCTCTATAAACAGCTCATCCAGGCACAAGAAAAGCTGGGAGAATCCGAGGCTGCACAGGCAGCATTACAGGCAGCTTTGAAGCAAAGAGAAGAAGGTCAGACCTCCCAGCCTCCTCCTGAAGTGATAAATCTTGAGGAAACTGCTCCACCTACTATTCCTCCTCCTCAATAGACAGAACAAGCAGCAACATCCACCTCAACAGCACCACTAACAACAGAACAGGCCCCAAGCCTGGACATGCAAAAACTGAGGAATGAGATCCAGGCCTTGGAAGCACAAATGACAGAATTGAATGAGGCCAAGGAGAAACTAGCCAAGGTCAATGAAAGATATGATAAATCAAAGTAGTCTGTGGCAGAAAAGGGCAGGGAGATAAAAGCCCTTAAAGACAGGATCAAAGAGCTAGAAAACGAGCTCAAATTAGATAAGGTTGTGGCTGAGCTTAAAATAGTGCTGTGGGCTAACATTGGCCAATCTATAAATGAGCAATGGCAGTATATTGAAACAATCCATGAGCAGTTGGACCTCATTCCAAAAGCACAGACTGAGATTCAAAGATCAAGAGCTGCTCTGAGCAACATGCCTGAAATAGCCACCAGGATGATTAATGTGCTTAACAATAGGACAAGTACTCAGTTGGCTGCCATGGGAATCTCAAACAGAACTGAACACATTCAGTTAATCAAAAGGGTTCTTACACTGAGAAACTTAGTACAGACATTAGAGAGAAGAACCCAAGACATGCAGACTGAGGTGAACAGGTTCATGGAGAAGTTTCAGGTGCTACAAAACAGAGGGCTTCCTAGCTTACTGAACAGCTCAGGGAGACTATTCACACATGAACAGTATGCCAAAAGGGTGAATGCATTTGCCACAAGTCAGATCAATGAGAAGCCCAGCACCTCAGAAGAAACAGGGCCAGCTACAGGACAGACTCTCTACAACAAAGTGGAAAGTTTATTTTTTATAATGAATGAAATCAAACACTTGTTTGCAGTAGCTCCAAATTTTTATAAGTATACAGAGGCGGAGGAGACTATGGATGCAATCCTCAGGCATCAATTACCTACACAGGACTGGTGGACCAAGGCAATACAAACAATTTTGTAAACAGTGAGCCATTCACCAAATTCTGTTCATAAAAATATGAATTGTCATGCACAGCACAGTTTAATAAAATCAGCATGCATTAAAGATAAAAGCTGAGCCAACTCAGCAGAACCTACAACCAACAAAGCAAGATGAAAAGCTACAGGTGTCTAGACCGAGAAGCTACAGCCGAGCAGCTCCAAAAGTGCGTTCTTAAGCATTAACGCAGATCATTTCAACCGACTCAGTGGCTTCCAAAGGCCAAAATATCTTCTGACAAACATAAAGATGCATTTACTTTGTATTCAATGATGTAATAACTTTCTTATCTAAATATCTTGAAAAGTTGGTGAAGATATTTCATTTCTCAGATGACTCAACGCCTGAGATATTTTGTAATACTGTTTGTATATATTCGCCCCTCGCACAAGCTTGGAGGGTTGTTGTTGATTTCTCTTGAAGAATTTCTTAAGCTGTAATCCTTTCAGAGTTTAATAAAGAAAGTGATGGAATTTCTCGGAGTTCTGAAGTGTTGAATGCGTTCTGGTGTCTGTTGAAAACTGCAGGATTCCTGTGTACTTCAAAATACAATAAGTTTCTGTAACTCTCTTTGTTATGTATTTTAAATCTATTACCATCCATACATGTTCTTAATTTCTAAGTGTTTGACAACAAAGAAAAAGAATAACCTTCAGGACTTATTCATGCAATACCCTGAGTTCAATCTATGTTGTTAATGAATGTCTTTCTTCAGCTATAATCTTGATAAGTGTAATTCTTAATTGCTGCACTTTCAGAATATATCTTTCACAGTGACCTTTGTTTCAGGAATTCAAGTATGCTCCTGAGCATCATGTTTCACTTTCACATCACCAGCTTAATGGAGAATTCTTAAATTCTTTCTGTTGGCTGACCATACATCACCATTTAAAGTTAAATTTTGTTAGCTTGAGATACTCAATAGGCCCTGCAGTCTGAACATCATCACTCCAGCATTTCAAAACATTTCACAGCTCTAGACTCCATTGCCCAATGATATACTATTGTCTGAACACTACACCTTAAGCACTGAAAGAAATCCTTCAACCAAAATATAAACCAAAACCTGAGCATAATAACTAGCCTAAAATACCATCAAAACAGAGACAAAATTATAAAGAGAGAGCCCTCTCTGATTACAGTTTGGCTAGGAACTGTGATCCAAAGATTGGTTAGTGGTTACCCCGGCCGTATTCCCTTGGGAGTCATAGGGAACAACCTGGGTGTTAACATAAATGGCGACTTCGCTGGGGACTTCTTAGGATTTTCTAATTTCTATACATCTCTCAAAACTGCAAAATCAAGCCTGAAATCAGTCAGGAGGCCCTCAAAACTGTTTCTGTGTCACATTGACAGCTTTAGGGAAGAGCTTTTTCAGTAAGTCTTCATCTCAGCTTTGAAATATATATAGCCATTCCAAAACCTTTATCCAGTCCTTGCAGATATAAAAACTTCCTATAAAATCCTAAAAAACAGTTAGAAGCTGGCTCCCAAGAAAAATCCACGGCATACTAGGGCAAATCCTGACCCTAATCCACCCATCATTGTTGATAATCCAAATACCATCCCTAGAAACATTAGGAGGCACCAAAGGCAGGAGCAGCCTGCTGATTTAACCTCAGATTTAGATCATCCTAACCTCATCTCTACTCCATGCAAGGTCCTTTTCCGGTCTACCCCTAGTTCCCCTAGTTCACCATCCACATCTCAAAGTCCTCCTATCACATCTTCATCCACTGCACATATCCCCTTGAACAACAGCCTAGGTACTGCTACACCTGCTACCCTTGTAGTACACACCGTTCCTCTTATCCCAGGTGTCCCTGTTAATCCTCCAAACCCTGTAAATATGGCAAACAGATATGCACCCTTGCAAATACCAGCTAACGCTGTAGCTCTACCCCAAGATTACCAAACCAAAATCTCATATTTTGACTCCAATGGCCCTCTGACAGCTGTCCAGCATGCCAAGAGGATGCAAGACCATTTTGAGACCTATGAAATAGATGATGACAGTGTGAGAATGAGGATGTTTGTTCAAAGCCTAACTGGGGATGTAAGAACTTGGTTTAGATCCCTGAATGCAAATTCCATCACAACTCCTGATGAACTGTATCAAGCCTTTACTAGCAGATGGGAGAAGAAGAAGGATCCTCTACACATACTTGGGGAATATGACACCATCAAAAGAGGTCCCCAAG
Organism: Pinus tabuliformis; assembly: GCA_031772625.1. Lineage (NCBI taxonomy): Eukaryota > Viridiplantae > Streptophyta > Pinopsida > Pinales > Pinaceae > Pinus > Pinus tabuliformis. Next base: position 1,505,006,075 of record CM062820.1, on the reverse strand, counting down.
AGACTGTTTTGGAGTATTGTGAAAGATTTAACAATGTATATAACGCAATCCCACAAAATTTAAGGCCCCCTCCTGACTTAGCTTTGTACAAATTCCCTGATGGTTTTGACCCTGACATGGCCTATCAGTTAAAAAAAAGAGATCCTCAATCCCTTGCAGAGGCCCAAAGGATTGCTGTCACAATGGAAGCTAACCTGATTGCCAAAAGAAACAGAGCAAGGTTGGAAAAGAGGACTGTTTTCAAAGAAGAACCCTCTGCTTTTGATCAAAAGTTGGATGCAATTCTCACTGGAATGAAAAGATTGGGTGATAGAGTGGAATCGGTTGAGAGAAAATCATCATGGGAAGCACCGCAAAACAACCCTCCTAGGAATCCGAATTTTAGGAGAACTCAAAACCCAAGCATTGGCAAGCCCAGTGCTGATCAAGACATAAGACCCCCTTTCCAAGAAAATTATGCAGAAACTTCCACATCAACTGAGCCCAATGAAGATCCTGAGATTAATTTAATGGGTCTAGATGGTGAAAGTCAAGTTTTTTTAACACAAGAAGATCATGAGGATGATGAAATCAAACTGTTCCAAACTAAATCAGGTGAATCCTTTGACTTTAAACAAGGCTATGACACTGCTGTCTATGAAGTCCATAAACAATACAAGCTAAGGAGCAGAACTGTGAATGTAAACCAGCCTGAAAAGATAAAGGATAATCAGCAGCCTAAAAGAGCCATAGCCACAGAGCCTAATGACAAAACAAATTCACCTGCGGAAGAAATTATTATTGAAGAGATCACTGAACCACTATCCTTAAAACAGCAGCCTATGGCCACTTCATCCTCTCAACCTAATTTAAATGTTACTCCTCAAGAGATGAGTAAAAAGGACAAGTTCCAAAATCAAGAAGAAGATCTAGTGAACAAGGAAAGAACTGTTATCCACAGCCCTAAGACCCAATCTGAAAAACCCTTTGACTTAGAAACTGAAATTGGCAAACTAAAGATAGCAATTCCTCTCTCAGAACTAGCCAAGCATGACATCTATAAACAACAGATCAAGAAGTCCCTTCAACTCACTAGCAACAAAGATGATGTCAATGTGTTGGATGACACCCCAGAACTACTGTTTGGCCCAGAAGTGGATGGAAAAACAGTAGTCACAGGGGTATTACCTTTTTATGTCAGCTTACATATTCATGATAAAATACTACATAATGAAATGTTTGACTCAGGTGCCTCTCACAATCTCATGCCAAAAGCAGTCATGGAGAGATTGAATCTAGATATAACAAGACCATACAAAGACCTGTTTTCCTTTGACTCCAGCCAAGTCAAGTGTTTAGGCCTCATAAAGGATTTATGTGTGTCTCTGGTTCAATACCCAAACAAAACCATTCTAATGGATGTTGTAGTTGCTGATATCCCACCCAAGTATGGGATGCTGTTATCAAGATCGTGGGGAGCTAAACTCCAAGGTTCCCTACAATTAGACATGTCATATGCCACCATCTCTGTTTTTGGGCAACCAAAAAGACTATACAGAGAAACACTCATGAAATACATGGTCAGAAGTGAAGAAAAGCCTCAAAACTTTCCCATATATGCTGTCCATTCAGACATAGACTCATATATTCTCTTCAATGACAGCATAACTCTCACAGAAATTGAGGTTGAAGCCAAGATACTCATACAAGAGGAAGACTCTAACGAAAGAAATACCACCCATAAAACAACAATCAATCAAACACTAGACACTGCTGCTGCCCTAGTTGTCAAACATATCCAATTAAATGATGAGACTGTCCTAGAAGACAAGCCAGATGAAAAACCAAAACTTCTACTTACATTGCCAGCCCATGAACAGATCATTAAATCTCCTTCCCAACAAGATATTCTATGGTTCCTTGAATTTGATGGCTCAGTCAACAAATTAGGGGCAGGAGCTGGAGTTTGGGTACACAATAAAGAAAACAGTCATGCAGAAGGCAGAGCCTATAGATTAAACTTCAGATGTACTAATAACATGGCAGAGTATGAAGCCCTTTTGCTAGGCCTCAAGTTAGTAAAGTTCTTACAAGCTGCCAGGGTTTCAATCATGGGTGATTCAGATTTAGTTATTCAACAAGTGAAGGGAAATTTTGTCACAAATGACAAAAGACTAAGGTCTTATAGGTCTGCTGTTGCTGAAGTACTAAACTTTTTCTCTGAATTCCAAATCACTAAAATTCCTAGAACCCATAATCTACATGCTCATAGTTTGGCCACATTTGCTAGTACTTGCAAATTACCATTGGAACCTAACAATTGCTTCACAGCTGAGATAAAACACAGACCCTCCATTCCAAATAATGTTAAAGACTGGCAAGTATTTGAGGATGATGTGCAAATAAACAATTTTTTAATGCTGCAACAAGAGTTTGCAGGATTAAATATTGACATTGATAAATCAAGTCAATCACAAATACTTGACAAAGCAAGTCAATCAAAAATACTTGAAGGAGCAAGTCCATCACAAATACAGTTTCAACAGATAACTTACACAATATCACCTAGAACAACAAAACAAATGCTAAATCCAACTATTTTCAACAAGGAAAACATTCAGCAAATTCAACCAATCAGTTGCGAAGAAGTGGCCAATTCTGAAACTGACATCATAGAACTGAAAGACAATTTTCTACCAACAGGCCTAACTCCACTAGAGGACATCTTTGATTCAAATGATATTCCGAGAAAACCAAAAATGCAGCCCTTAAATGCAGCCATTGAAGAATGCAACATTGGTACAATTGACAAACCCAAAATAATTAAATTGTTTGCATCTTTACCTCCTGACCAAAAGCCTAAATACATTGACCTCTTTAAAGAGTTCCAGGATGTCTTTGCATGGGGTTATGAAGACCTAAAATCCTATGATACCTCTGTTATCTAGCATACTATCCCTCTCAAGCCTGATCAAAAACCCTTTAAACAAAAATTGAGGAGAATCAATCCAATGCTTCTCCCAGCAATGGAACAAGAGGTACAAAAAATGTTCAAGGTAGGCATCATAGCACCAATCAGATTCTCCGAGTGGATTTCAAACTTAGTCCCTACAAGAAAGAAAACTGGTGAAATAAGGCTGTGTGTGGATCTAAGAAATCTGAACCAAGTATCCCTCAAAGACAATTATCCCTTACCTAAGATGGATCACATTCTCCAAAGAGTGGTAGGGGCCTCAAGGATCTCATTACTTGATGGATTCTCAGGATTCAATCAAATCTTAGTACACCCTGATGATCAAGACAAAACTGCATTTACAACCCCATGGGGAACTTTCAAATATGTAAAAATGCCTTTTGGATTGAAAAATGCAGGGGCAACTTTTCAAAGAGCAATGGATATTGCTTTTGCAAAAGAGATTCATGACTTCCTTGTCATTTACTTAGATGACCTTACACCTTTCTCAAAATCAGACCAAGAACATATAAAACATTTGAGACAGATCTTCCTAAAATGCAGAAAATATGGAATTTCCTTGAATCCCAAGAAGTCTCTATTTGGTTTGGAAGAAGGTAAGCTGTTAGGACACATCATTTCAAAGGATGGCATTAGGATTGACCCAGATAGGATACAAGCTATCCTACAAATGCCCCACCCAAGAAATATCAAAGAACTGCAAGGATTCTTGGGAAAAATCAATTTCTTGAGAAGGTTTATCCCCAATTTAGCAGAATTGATCAGATTGCTAAATAACATGCTAAAGAAGGATTCAAAAGTTAAATGGACTGTTGAAGCCAATCAAGCCTTTGAAGGTATAAAGCTGGCCCTTACACAAACCCCAGTCTTGACCAATCCTCAATTTGACAGAGAGTTTATCATTTTCTCTTTTGCCTCCCAACATACTATTGCTGCTGTTCTGTTACAGAAAGATGACCAAGGAAATGAGAAGCCAATTGCTTTCTTTAGCAGAGCTCTTAGAGATGCACCTTTAAAATATCAAATCATGGAAAAACAAGCTTATGCTTTGGTTAAAGCCATTAAGGACTTTAGGATCTACATCCTCTATTCACATGTTATAGCTTATGTACCAAGTCCTATTGTCAAAGACATTCTCACCCAAGAAAATTTAGAGGGCAGAAGAGGAAAATGGATTGCCAACATTTTGGAATTTGATATTGAAATCAAACCTACAAAACTAATAAAAGGGCAAGGTTTGGCCAAGCTAATGACAAAAGCAAATTTCCAAGCCTTAGACATCAATCAGCTAGACAGTGAACCGGAGCTGGCGACTCCAAAGATCAATGTAGCCTTTGAAAAATCCCCTTGGTACTCTGATATATGTTATGTATTGCAAAACCTGTGTGCTCCCCTAGGATTGTCCAGAACTAAATGTAGGTTCTTAAAAATGAAAGCTTCTGAATTCTGTGTTATGGATGGAAATTTATTGTGGAAAAACCATGAAGGAATATTGCTAAACTGCCTAATTGAGAATGAAACTGACAATATCGTAAAGGAATTTCATGCAGGTGACTGTGGTGGACACTTGTACTGGAAGTCCACTGTGGATAAAATACTAAGGGCTGGTTACTACTGGCCCACCATGTTCTCTGATGTCAAGAAATTCACCACCTCATGTCATAAATGTCAAGTGTTTGAGGGAAAGAGACAGCTGCTGCCACTTCCCTTGAGGCCTATTGCAACAGAGAGACCTTTTCAACAATGGGGCTTGGATTTCATTGGGGAAATTCATCCCTCATCTTCAGGCCAACATAGATGGATCTTAACAGCCACAGACTATTTCACCAAGTGGATTGAAGCTGTTCCATGCAGACAAGCAAATGATTCCACAATCATTCAGTTCTTGGAGAACAACATATTGGCTAGATTTGGTTGCCCTGACAAAATAATAACAGACAATGCTGCTGCTTTCAGATCCAAGAAAATGGTGAATTTCTGCCACAAATTTCACATTACCTTAGGCCATTCTACCGCATACTATCCCCAAGGAAATGGCCTTGCTGAGTCATCAAACAAGAGCCTAGTAAACATTATAAAGAAGGTGCTGGAAGAAAACAAGAAGAATTGGCATAAGAAGCTGGTCAATGCCTTATGGGCAGATAGACTAACAACCAAAAGATCAATTGGGACCAGCCCATATGAGTTGGTTTATGGATTAGAAGCCAAATTTCCTTCATCACTAGGAGTGCCTGTTATGAAACTTCTTCAAGAAAGCCAAGCAGAACCAAATGATATGCAAAGAAGGATCAATCAAATAATATGTTTACAGCAAACTAGAGATCAAGTTTTCAGCAGAGTTCAAGTTCTACAAGAAAAGCTGAAGAAGGCATTTGACCGAAGAACTAAGGCAGAAGACTTTAATGTTGGAGACAAAGTCCTCAAGTGGGATGCAAGAAGAGAAGATAAAGGAAAACATGGAAAATTTGATTCCTTATGGAGAGGACCATTTGCTGTCCAAGCAGTACAAGGAAACAACACTTATTTCCTTAAGAGTCTTAATGAAACTGACTTGGATGAAGGTCCTGTGAATGGCAGAATGCTGAAGCACTATTTTGACTATTACCCATAAGTGCAGCCTGGGTTTCCCTTGTACATATTCAGATGTATATATTATTTTCTATTTAAGATGTAAAAATGCAGTTTCTTGAGTCTCCTTAACTATCAGCAAAAGGTAAATAGGTTCAGAGGTCTACCAAGAAAGAAGATCACAGTTTTGGCATCTCAAAGCAGCATACTTCGAGTCTGGTAAAAGCAGTCAAGGGCCAAGGCATTCTGACCTGCTGTTCTTGGTCTTTCAAATGAAAAACCATCCCCATGTGGAGCCACTGTTAGCTACCTATACCAATAGGTTTCATATTTCATGATTGGCTATAAAAGTTCCAAATATGCTCTGCTTTGGTGATGCAAAGATCACATATTTCCAAAGGAATACAAGGAGTGTAAATAGCTTAATGTGTCCCAATTTTTGATGGATGGTCCAAGAGTCCAATCTGGATCATGCCAAGGTTTAAATTTGTAGTTGTAGAATAGAGAAACAAGTCTGTCCAAATTGTTTAATCTTGGCAGACAAGTAGCTTAGGTAGAGAAAGAAAGGCTCCCAACTGCTTAATCTGGGACCTTGGAAGAAATAAGGGCAGAGTTAGATAGAGAATCAAAGGAAAAAAGCCAAAGAAAAGAAAAGGCAAACAAGGGTCTGCAAGCCTAAATGCACCCTCCAAGAAGAAATAAAAAATGCTAGGTAAATAGATGGGTAGGCAGGTGGGGTTGCAGAAAGGTCATTATTACAGTTGCATCTGTGTTTACTTTGTTTACCAAAGCAAAATCAATGATTTGAGAAACTGTTCTTCTCCATCAGGTGGCAGCTAAGCAAAGAAACATGTCTAACCTCCCTTTCTCCCCTTTCCCATTTTCATTACTAACATCCCCTCATCAGTGGAGATTCATGGAAGAAATTATGGTTTCATGGTGGTTCTTAATCTTTTAGAAGCCACATTTCTTGTCTAAAGTTCTTTTCATTTTGATCTACTCCCTAAACTAAGTAAGTTTCAAATAAACTTAGTGGTTTCCCCCTCATTCACTCTTTCATCCATATTAACCCCTAACTCTAATATGTAATTCCCTTATGTTACCCCTTTCCTTAGTATTATTAACACCATGGTGTATAAACCCCCAAGCATTCTATAAATATCCTCCTTTTAGCATTATAGCTAAATATGTCGTTCTAAAGGGAGACTTTAGTCCACCTGGGACTGTGGTCAACCCTGTCCTGGGGATGCTCTAACCTCTGGTTATGAGCAACAACCTTTCCCCTAAGCTCTCACCTTCCCTCTGCTCAAAAAACACAGAAAACCCCTTTCCCCCTGCTAAACCCACTCCTAGAAACCTCTTTTCCCTTATAAAACCCTTGAAAAACCCAAAAACCCACCTTTTGGCACTTATCCAAAGTTTCGGCGCATATGTTTGATTTTTCAAAATACATTGAAAAGCTTTACAAAACACCATATCCTAATGTTTTCCGCTGGGCGCAAAATCCAAAACAAATAATATTTAATCCCTTGCCCGCGTCCGTATCGATCGATCACATCATCGACCCGTCAACCGTCCGATCGGGCAACATTGATCGGACGGCTATTATCCATATCGGGTTGGGCCCGAGGTCCGACGTTTAGCACCCGAGAAACTGTCAGAGGGTGACGTCAGGCCTCCGCCACGCGTCACCCTCACAGCTTCTCGGGTCGGCCTCTGACAAAACCGGGGCCGTATTGTAAGCGGTCCGAGAAAACCGTTACCGCTGTTTCACTTACCACCTGGTTTTGCTGGTCCCATGTCATGCCCACGTCAGAGCCACGTCGCTGCCACCCCGCCGTCGCATCACCTCATTCGTCCGTCCCTTCGCTGACATGTCCGCCACTTCAGCATATCCGTGGACCAACCAGGACCTGCCACATCACCCGGTGACGTCATGCTGACGTCATCCGACTCCGACCCCACCCGATGACGTCATGCTGACGTCATCCCAAAAACGCGCCAATATTGCCAAAAATCCATTTTTAGGCCAAAATCTCATGTTTTTTCCACTTTTGGCAAAAGACACTACTGCTATTTTTGCATGCTGCTCACGTCCAAACCAGCACCAGCCTGCTAAAGTCGATTCCGAGACCGCCAGAGCCTCCATTGCACCTGCATTCGCAACTATTGCCGACGAATTCATCAGGTATTCTTCAAAATCATCCCATGAGCCTGGTTTTATCCATAATTCCTCAAGTAAACTGTTAAAAGACTGTAAAACTCTGTTTTCACCGTCAAACACACAGTGACCTGCACTTATATCCAGCCAGTGAAGCCGTTAAACTCTTGCAGAGCCACATTTGACAAATTAAGCTGAATTCACAACTAGTTCGCGCAGTCGTGAACTAGAGACTTCAATTGACCAGATTCACCACAGAAAATACTCCTGGTCAGTCCTGCCACTGTTTTATCAATCCTTTAGACAGTATTTCAACTGCTGTTCATTCAATTTGCCTCCTCTGCCCGATTGAAACCGGTTCACCTACAGTTCAAAAGCTTCAGTAGCCATGGAGACACCAATAGCCTTAAATGTCCAGCCTTTGAATGCCCCTCATAGGGAGATAACATGGAAAGCCCTGGGAGATGTAGACTATCAGATGTTAGATTGGTTTCCCATGGGTTCTAAGTTCAATATCCATATGCTAAATGAATTAAAAGCTCAACACCTTAATGGAGCTGATATTTTAGGGATTTGGGACTCAAATTTGCCCATTTACAACCTCCCTCAAGTCAATGCCCTCCCAGAATTGATCCACAAATGCCAGGAATGCTATGATCCTTGCCAGAGAGCTGTTCTCAGTCCTACAGGCTCTGTTTTGTTCTTTATCACCCCAGAAACCATAAATGAGATGCTGCATTTCAATACTGCAAGGCCATTAACACCTCTTTCCATGTCGGATTTAATAAAGAAGGGGAATAATCTGTCAAGTGCCCAGATTACCAAAATCAACCAGTTATTTGTGCAGCCAAGCTCTGAAACTATAAGGACTCCTCCTATTGGATATCACTACCTGAATGACCTGGGCAGAATGCTAGTAGATTTGATCAGTTATGTCCTGGGATACAAGGGAATTGAGGATGTGGATGGCACTATAATGGCAATGCTGTCGATGTTTTCTCCTGGAAAGCCTCCAGCTGTACACTATGACTATGCCACCTATATTGCAGAAAAGATCCATGAGCAGCTAATGAATCTACCAAGGGAAAGGGTGTTCAGATACACCTCATACATCTACCACCTGTTCTTGTTTTATCAGCCAGACAGTTTCTCCATTCCTCTCAAGAAACTTAATGCCCAGGGAAATCCAAGATCAGTTGTGTTTTGGACTTCAGTTTTCCATGATGTTTCTCAATCACCATACACATACTGTGAATTTATAGACCTGTTCATTCACCCAGCTATGACATTGCTGTATGGTGTCCCTCCTCCAAGGTTGACCGATGAAATGCAGAGAGTTCTCCATCTCTCCAAATCCTACAGCATTGGTGATTGGTACTTTTACCAACACCACACAGTGATCAGAGTATATGGCTGTGAATTGGACCCTTACAGGCTGCCTAGATATGTCCCTATGAGACTGTTTGCCCTAGAATACTTCAGGCAGTTTGGGTATACTGACTACTTCCATTTCCAAAGCAAAAACAAGAAGGTACAACTGAAGGTAAGGAGCCAGCTAGGCCCTTTTTTGTACAACAAAAGAGAGGAGGGATGGAAGGAGGCAGATATGATCTTAGAGGGTTTCAAATTGCAAACCAGTTTCAAATGGTCACCCTATGACCGTAATCATTTTATTTCCCTCAGGAGGATAAAACACAAATTGGGTAACTATTCACATGTTAGGCTGCCTCATATTGAAAAGTATGCAAATTCTTTAGGCTGGAAAGAGGGCACTCTAGAAGAGCCAATCTCTAGAGAGCAGATACTAGAGAGAGAGGTTAGGAATTTGCAAAAAGAGGCTGACTTGGAAACTTGTGGACAGGTTTCCTTATCCTATCAAAGGCAACTTGGAGCAGCTGCCTCTTCTTCAACAACACAGCAGCGAGCTGCCATGGACACTCAACAGACAGGCAGCAAAGGCAAAGGAAAGCAGGTGGAACAAGAGCAACCACCTCCCATCACTGAAGACCAAACAGATAAAGAGATGGAACAGCAAGAGGAAGTGCAGCAACAGGTAGAACAATAACAACAACAGGAATCACAGCAAAGAGTAGGGCAGCATGACATAGAGCAGCCCACACATCAAGAAGGGGCAGTTGAGGCCCCAACTCTCACTGAGCAGCAAGCTCAAAACATAGTACCTCCAAGGCAAGAAGCACTTAATGAAACCTCAGTCCTCCAAACTCCACAAAAGGAGGATGTAAGCAGGAAAAGAGATAGAGAAACTCCCTTGACTACATCAACAAGTCATGGTGAGAAGAGGCACAGGATGAATCCTCTATCAGAGGAAGAGATGCCTATAGGGCAATCTTTGGGTATGGGCCCGCCCAGTTTGGAGGCATCTGCAAGTTCCTTCCAACAGGAACAAGAGAGAACAGTGGGAGGAGAAGTCAGCTCCTCAAGCCAGCAGAGGGGGGGTGAACTAAGCATTAAGCAGCAGTTCATTGAAATCAAGAAAAGGAATGAACCCATAAAAATACAGCTGTATAACCATCTGTTAAATATGGCTCCCACCAACCAGCAGCGTCTGATGTCTGCATATGATGTCCAGGAGGGCAAGATGATCATGAGTCACTTCATGCCAACTACTTTGCAGCCAAAGTCCCCTTCAGATTACCTAAGGACCAATCTTGAGGTCCTGGCCAAGGACATCCACCCAATGGATAAAATCGAATTGCATAAACAAACGGGTGAGATGGTCTATGCTTCCTTGGCAGACAAAACATTAGATAACTACAGGCTAGAAAATAGCCTTAATAATACAGCTGCCCAACTTGAGTTGGAAAGGGCATCATCTCAAGCAAAGGACAACAGAATAAGGTCCTTGGAAGACATAATTATTGAGATTGGGCATGATCCCAAAGATATCAAGGGCATACAAGAAATATTAAAGTTGAGGGATGCAGACATGGCTGCTTTAAGGAGAAAGATCAAACTCCCAGCCACAATTCACCCTCAAACAGATGAAGTGGCTCAACAAAGGCATGATAAAGATGCCACAGCTTTGCTGGTGTCTCTCTATAAACAGCTCATCCAGGCACAAGAAAAGCTGGGAGAATCCAAGGCTGCACAGGCAGCATTACAGGCAGCTTTGAAGCAAAGAGAAGAAGGTCAGACCTCCCAGCCTCCTCCTGAAGTGATAAATCTTGAGGAAACTGCTCCACCTACTATTCCTCCTCCTCAACAGACAGAACAAGCAGCAACATCCACCTCAGCAGCACCACTAACAACAGAACAGGCCCCAAACCTGGACATGCAAAAGCTGAGGAATGAGATCCAGGCCTTGGAAGCACAAATGACAGAATTGAATGAGGCCAAGGAGAAACTAGCCAAGGTCAATGAAAGATATGATAAATCAAAGCAGTCTGTGGCAGAAAAGGGCAGGGAGATAAAAGCCCTTAAAGACAGGATCAAAGAGCTAGAAAACGAGCTCAAATTAGATAAGGTTGTGGCTGAGCTTAAAATAGTGCTGTGGGCTAACATTGGCCAATCTATAAATGAGCAATGGCAGTATATTGAAACAATCCATGAGCAGTTGGACCTCATTCCAAAAGCACAGACTGAGATTCAAAGATCAAGAGCTGCTCTGAGCAACATGCCTGAAATAGCCACCAGGATGATTAATGTACTTAACAATAGGACAAGTACTCAGTTGGCTGCCATGGGAATCTCAAACAGAACTAAACACATTCAGTTAATCAAAAGGGTTCTTACACTGAGAAACCTAGTACAGACATTAGAGAGAAGAACCCAAGACATGCAGACTGAGGTGAACAGGTTTATGGAGAAATTTCAAGTGCTACAAAACAGAGGGCTTCCTAGCTTACTGAACAGCTCAGGGAGACTATTCACACATGAACAGTATGCCAAAAGGGTGAATGCATTTGCCACAAGTCAGATCAATGAGAAGCCCAGCACCTCAGAAGAAACAGGGCCAGCTACAGGACAGACTCTCTACAACAAAGTGGAAAGTTTATTTTTTATAATGAATGAAATCAAACACTTGTTTGCAGTAGCTCCAAATTTTTATAAGTATACAGAGGCGGAGGAGACTATGGATGCAATCCTCAGGCATCAATTACCTACACAGGACTGGTGGACCAAGGCAATACAAACAATTTTGTAAACAGTGAGCCATTCACCAAATTCTGTTCATAAAAATATGAATTGTCATGCACAGCACAGTTTAATAAAATCAGCATGCATTAAAGATAAAAGCTGAGCCAACTCAGCAGAACCTACAGCCAACAAAGCAAGATGAAAAGCTACAGGTGTCTAGACCGAGAAGCTACAGCCGAGCAGCTCCAAAAGCGCGTTCTTCAGCATTAACGCAGATCATTTCAACCGACTCAGTGGCTTCCAAAGGCTAAAATATCTTCTGACAAACATAAATATGCATTTACTTTGTATTCAATGATGTAATAACTTTCTTATCTAAATATCCTGAAAAGTTGGTGAAGATATTTCATTTCTCAGATGACTCAACGCCTGAGATATTTTGTAATACTGTTTGTATATATTCGCCCCTCGCACAAGCTTGCAGGGGTTGTTGTTGATTTCTCTTGAAGAATTTCTTAAGCTGTAATCCTTTCAGAGTTTAATAAAGAAAGTGATGGAATTTCTTGGAGTTCTGAAGTGTTGAATGCGTTCTGGTGTCTGTTGAAAACTGCAGGATTCCTGTGTACTTCAAAATACAATAAGTTTCTGTAACTCTCTTTGTTATGTATTTTAAATCTATTACCATCCATACATGTTCTTAATTTCTAAGTGTTTGACAACAAAGAAAAAGAATAACCTTCAGGACTTATTCATGCAATACCCTGAGTTCAATCTATGTTGTTAATGAATGTCTTTCTTTAGCTATAATCTTGATAAGTGTAATTCTTAATTGCTGCACTTTCAGAATATATCTTTCACAGTGACCTTTGTTTCAGGAATTCAAGTATGCTCCTGAGCATCATGTTTCACTTTCACATCACCAGCTTAATGGAGAATTCTTAAATGCTTTCTGTTGGCTGACCATACATCACCATTTAAGTTTAAATTTTGTTAGTTTGAGATACTCAATAGGCCCTGCAGTCTGAACATCATCACTCCAGCATTTCAAAACATTTCACAGCTCTAGACTCCATTGCCCAATGATATACTATTGTCTGAACACTACACCTTAAGCACTGAAAGAAATCCTTCAACCAAAATATAAACCAAAACCTGAGCATAATAACTAGCCTAAAATACCATCAAAACAGAGACAAAATTATAAAGAGAGAGCCCTCTCTGATTACAGTTTGGCTAGGAACTGTGATCCAAAGATTGGTTAGTGGTTACCCCGGCCGTATTCCCTTGGGAGTCATAGGGAACAACCTGGGTGTTAACACAACTGATTAGCAATATCGAATTTTATTAGGCGACGTCTACGTATCCATTCATGGATGTGATCGAAGATGTGTGTCACAGTATCTTGCTTAAGCGGCGTGAGACAATAGGTGCCAATTTCATAGCAAACCGACACGAGGAAGCTCGATGTACCACTTGGCTGCAGCGCCTATGAAGGTTCGTTGGAAAAGACAGAGATGAATAGAATCATCAACGTAAGAATTCAAAGAGCACTAGATGTGATATGTCATCACACGGGCTTGAGGATCTTCTTTTGCTTTTCCATTGAACTTAGGACAATAACTTGGGAAAGCAACAAAGTAATGAGCTTCCTTACTGACATTTTTCAAAAATTCAAGCTTAGATATTAACAATCAAGCATGGATCTAACCCAAAAAGGATATAAAAAAGACAGAAATGACTAGAGAACTCTCAGTAAACAGAAAGAACCGAGAAAATATAAAGGTAAGAGGTGAAATCAATGACATTCCCAAGTATGGTTTCCAATTCAAACTAGTCCCTAGGAAAAGGAATTGTTGCTCCATAAATTTTGTCATTAGATATGTCAAATAGTAAGGGTAAACTACCCACTAGTTTCCTCGTAGATCTATCACACAAACCATTTCATACACATGGAAATTAAAAAAATGATGATGAGCATACGTTAACCCTTCTCTATTTGATGTGAATTTTGATTAGATTAGTTATAGAAGACCTTGCTCTAGATCTCAGAGATCCTACTCCCACTCCCAATACCTATGACCTACACACATCACCAAAAAAATATCATATCATTTTCTCTAAATGAATATTTGTTAGTGTAAAACCATATATCTAACTAAAATATCTATGGATATTCATATCTGATATCAACCATGAATTATAGCATAGAAACTAGGGAGGAAATATAATTAATTGTACATTCAAAATGAGGAAACACTTACAATATCATATCCTACGTGTAATGAGTTCCATCCTAGCTTACTTGGACCCTTCTCTTGGCTCTCTCACTAAGCTCAACTTAGTAACGCAAATATTTGCTTCTAAGAAAACTCACTAGTATGAGGATATTATCTTTTGCCTCTCCTAATATCTTTCCCTTAGAAGGGCGTCATTATATAATCTTCTCTTAGATATGGGAGGATGAACCTAGACATCAAGTGTTAGGAGAAACTATCCTTAGATATCACAATTTAACCAAGGCTAATTCAACTTATCCCCCATCAAACTAATATTCTTGGAAACCATGAATTCTATATAATTGACCCATCATCTCACATTTGTAGAGGACAACTAGTGATGACAACCACTTCATCACTCTCTTTTAAATAGGACAGAGTGATGCATCAATCATTTTCATGGGAACCATAGTGATGAAGCATGAAATTGTGTCTATCTAGGGCTATGAGAGGTGTATCTCATCCTTCAACTATTGTGTGTTAAGTAGGGTCTCTATTCCATCTTAAGAGTGACAAACAAGTTAATAATAATATTTTGTCATCTTGTTATTCTAGATTGGTTGAATCTATCTATTAATAGTGTTTGGTGCTAGTTCGGTATGAATTTTTGGTTGCTTAGATGTCCATTTCAATATTGTATTGTGCAGGAGAAGAAGTGGTAGAAACAAGGCTTTTTGATGCCATACTTAAGGTATGTAGGTTGTGGGAGTTACGCCATTGACCTTGGGACTATTGTGTACATTGAAATGGAAAGGATGAGGTTGAGGATGAAATTGCCACTATTGTGGAACTTGGATTTTCATCTAAAAGCCTCATTGGCTAAAGGAATATTGGGATATAGGAGGAGGATAAGTAGTAAAAGTATAACTCTAATAGTGAGATTGTAAATATGATACACCTTGTTTGAATTGTCTTGGTGTTCCTTAACTTATTTTATTAATGAAGAATCACTACTCCATATTCTCCTTAACTCTTTGGTAAATAACAATTAAGTAATGTGGAGATGAATAATATATTCTTTTATGAATTTCCTAAAAAATCCCACAAAATCCTATAATATTTAATTGGCATTAATTCTTAGAATGTTTTTTGGTGTGCTTGAGGTAGAAAATAGTTAGAGCCATTTCAACCCCTTCATATTTCCTTTTGATCTCCATAGTATCTAATTGGATGTTAAAGAATGAAGAATGTTAGTTTTAACATATTCAAGTAATGTTCCAATTTTAAACTTTGTGATACTTGATGTTGCTATGTTTGATGACTACGAAAAACACTTCTACAACTTACATTCTTTTGTTGACAAATTCATAATATTTTTTGAACACTCACTTTATATCATCATAAGGGAGATTAAAAAATATCACCATTTGTATGGAGGTTCAAGGTTTCCATACATTCCTCTCTCATACCTATGAGAAGCACTAATTTAAGAGATTATCGATCTAATCTACAAGAATTATTCCTCTAATAACTAAATTGAAACCTCTCTTTATAAGATGCTATTGATCTTCCCTTTCTTTTTGTGATATTTAGATATGGAAATTCTTCTTTAAACTCAATTTTTATTTCAAGAATAGGAATATTTGTGAGGACTCCTAGAATATATTTTCCCCCTTTCTTGGGTCTTATAGCAAATTCTTTAATCATCTATTGGATGGTTGATATATCTTGTGTAATAGGTTGCTTTAAATAATTTTCAAATTCTTCTTTGTGTTATTGTTAGCCAATGGCCTTTGTTTGGCCTACACTATAAATGCACGTACTTGGTAAGACACATCCTAAATCACCCTTATGTCAATGCAAACATGAGAAATGAGTTAATACATATATATAGAGATCATGTAGTCATTATTTAGGACAATTGATTTCGATGTATGAATGTATTTGCCTATTTGAAGGAGATTCTCCTATACTTTATGGAGTTATTATGTAATTTGTCTCTCTTATCTATATCGAGTTGTGCTCCACACTCACATTGGTACACATGGTGTGTACTTCTAATTTTTTTATGTATTTGGATTATATTAATCAAAGATATTAGATGAAAATACTACTAAGAGACTTGAAGAGGAAATTTGTAAGAATATTAAAGAAGCCCTATAAACAAATAAGGGAAAATAAAAAATGCATACTAAAATTGAAGAGGGATGTTGGAATTTTATAGATGGTGTCACATTACAACTTCAAAAAAAGAAAAATATAAGATTAAAGAAGCTCATTAAAATACACTTCAAGAATTTGAATTGTTTCTAGAGGATGTGCATGTCAAATATGATGGTATTATCTCTAAGGCTAGAGTAATCAAAGAATAGAAAAAGAGGATAGAAGAGGCCATTGTCTTTGAAAATAAGAGAGATGAAATGGGTATGCAGAGTGAAGCAAATTCATCAAATGTGAAACCATATCAACATTATCATTGCCAGCAAATATTTCATGGAAGACAATAAAATTGATATCAACATTATTAAGGAAGAAGTTGGAATACTCATCAATATTTTGGGAGCAAGTATCAAAAATCGTTATTCAACATGATATTATCAAAGACCAAAAATAATGCAAATTTGAGAAGTTACAAAAAAAATGCATGGAATCAAAGGAAAGAAAAATATGAAACAACCAACCATCAACGATTAAGACAGGAAAAAAAAAATGGATGGATGGATTATCATCAATTGATCTGAAAATGAGATCTTAAATCAATATTAAGGTATTACAGACTCATGTGCAGGAATGCCTATATCATTTAGTGCAACGGATCGAAAATATTTGCAAATAATATAGACAATGAGGAATTAGAAAACATAACAGTCACACATCAACACAAGCAAAATAATGAAGGAGTTCACCAGACCCCCCTGGCTACGTCTCCTGGTCCAAGCTTTCAGTTTCAACGTCTCTATTATGTCTTCAAGAGCAGATGATTACAAGTGTGAGCTCGCATAGAGTCTTAACAAAAAAGTGACAAAACACAGGGATTCCCTCGAAATCCTCAAGTCTACAAGAGTACACAGCTGCTCCCTCTTTCTCTCTGTCTTCTGCTTTCTCTTCCGCTCTCTTCTGCCTCTTTTGTCTGTCATAGAGTGGTTTTTAAGCCTCTCGACCCTGTCTATTCACCTCCCTTTTTGGTGTGGACACGTTTTGTTAAAAATGTTGAAGGCACAAGAACAATTTCTTTTAGAAACGGAAGGATCGGCAGGCGCGGTGAAACCGACCGTTCGGTCTTCCTCCGCACAAATCCCCCAATATAATACATATTTGGGCCTTATTTCATTTTATCGGAAATACAAAGAAATAAATATAATACATTGAAAAAATCGACAAAAACATTTTATCGGAACTCAAATATCCTATGAAATAATGTTTATAATCCTTTCGGGTCCGAGCTTATCGATATCGCACATTGTATGATGCATAGGCCCCGCTCCTTTGTATTGTTACGATGTGATATTACGATGCGATATCATGATCGGTGATAGCATATCGTAATGTCTCAAGCCCCCGGTAATTCCTTCCTTTGGCCATGTTGCGATGCGATATTGTAGTTAATCCGGATCGTTGATCTATGATCGTTAATCCGACGGCGGACGGTTATTTCAGGTGGCCCATTTGCACGAGGATTACCCACCCGAAAAAGTGGTTTTCTCTCTCCTGTGCCATGCTACATGTCGACTAGTGTATGGGATCGGGCGAAGCCCTTCCAATACCACTTACCGCCTGAAGCCTGCCCGAAATACCTTTTACCACGAAACTAAAATCTTTTGCTGTTTTATTCATAAATCCTTCGGGTCCGCTAAAAGCCTTTGTGCTTGTTTTAAGTCCTCTCCCTTAGTTTATTTCGATGCGATAAAGTGTCCATTGCTTATTGCTTAAGCCTGCTATTATATGTTTAAGTCCTCCCTTTGGTTCCATGCGATGCGATATTGTAGTTAATCTAGATCGTTGATTTGCACGCTTGATCAACGGTTCACGTTGTTTCACTTGGAATAGCTATCACATTCTATTAAGGCTGTGGTCCATTAACACTTCCACTGGCTTTCTTCGATGCGATTTTCCACTCTCTCCCTTTATAACTCTGTCGGGTCTTTAACATTATGGAATCCTTAGACTTAGAGGTTTTACTCAAGATCCATTTTTGATCACGCCTTCCCACTGAAAAGATTTTGGACCACCAAAAGCTGGTTTTAGGCATCGATCAAGTGAGGATACAATTGCCTCACTTGTCCAATTTCTATCCATCATGCCTTGCTTGAATTTGAACCCTTGAGCCCTAATCTCAAGTACTCAACATCCCCTTGATGCGTAGTTCTTACCTTCCTGTCCAAAAATATGTCCTCCTGTAACTCATTGAGATACTCAGGCAACAAATCCCCAATAGAAGGCAACTGAATTTTCTCTTTAGGATCTTCAATCAATGAAGGTTCATACAATCTCAAGTTTTCTACATTAACGACTGAATAGATCTTCATATAATCTAGCAAATCAAGGCGAAAAATATTTTCACCAATTTTATCAAGTATTTTGAAAGGTCCATACCTTATTGGTTTTAGCTTCTTACCTTCACCCTGCATTCTGTCTTTGCTAATGTCCAACCAGAATTGATCACCAACTTGAAAACTATGCTCAACTCGATGCTTGTCATGTCTTGCCTTGTACTTGGCTTGGCTTCTTTCTAGTTGTTCCTGTACTGCCTAGTGAATTTCCTGGATTGGTTCAATGAACTTGGTTGCTTTGTCCACATTATTGTTGGTGGGCTCCAGTATTTTAGCAATAATGTTGCAACTCCTGGGGCTCCCTTCTTTACTTTTATCAACCCAGTAGTTCGTAACAAACTTGGAAGCAACGGTGCTATATGCACAAGTACTAGCTCTTGTCACGACTGTCACTTGATCAGCTGGCACAAGTCTGCTAGGAGCTTAAGCCAACTTATATGAGCTCTTAGAAGAAGCTTTTAACTATGATGGATGAAATCTAACTCAAAGGAGGCTAATCTATATGCAGAAAGAAACTACAAGCTGAAAGGAAATGCAAACCCTAGTTTTACCAACTAACCCTACTGATGCAAGAAAAAGGATGAAAGCTACAGAAAGGGATGCCATTGATTCTAGAAAGGTAAAATGCATGTGACTAAGCTAATTCTGAAGTGAAATATGGAAAAAACGTCTTTTTGCATTTTTGAGTAATTTTGCAGAATTATTGTGCATGTGCTTTACTATTTTTGATTGTGCAGAGGCGAAAGGAAATGGAGTAGGTGCTTGCATGAGGTTGGGAAGGTGAGAAGAGGGCCTGAGGGGTCCCTAGCACCCTTCCAAAGAGTTTCACAGTGTTAGGATCTCAAGAAACCGCTTTCGTGAGCTTCTACAGGAAGTATGCAAGGGTTCTACAGGATGTACTGTAGCTTCTACAGGATGTTTCTACAGGATGTTCCGAAAGGGAATTTTGAAGGGTTGATGGTGGAAGAAAGGTGGAGAAGTGGAAATGGAGGTTGGATAAGGATTTTAAGGGGTCTAGTACTTGGTGAATGAGGCTAGGGAGTGATTGGGGTGATTGGATTCATTCAAGGATGGAGGGAGCAACGATGCACAAGAATGTAGAAATTAGGAAAAAGTGGGAAAACGTGGCAAATGAAAGGCAAGAATCTAAGTTAGAGGAAGAAGCAAGTTGTATTGATGGAGTAAGGGTAGGGGAGGAGGTATCTCAGGTGCTCTGCACATTATTTTCCAAACTGATCAAATGAAGACTAGGAAAACCAAAGATCTAGCTACTTTAACCTAATTTGACCTAGAAACCATAAGCATGATGAACATAAGTTTATTGGCAGAAAATCATGTAAAACAACTATGGAAACCAAGCAAGAATGGATCTAAGCATGTAATCACAACTGGTACTAACTTTTGCAACTAAGAATCTAACACTAGAAATTGCATGAAGAAGCAAGAACAATGTTTTTATGGCAGCAAGGACACCTTGGTCTCAGCTCATGGTCCCAAGGAGGGAGAGGTGAGATCAAGGGTTGCTTGATGGCCTTTTTCGAAGATATTTTCTGTTACCAACCTGTTAAATCACTTGAAATATGGAAAGCTATTTTAATCATCAAAAGCAACCTAAGTAACAAAGCAAGATTTTAACCTAAATAACATATTTTATTCTAAGAATGCAGCAAAGACACATAAAAGTACACAAAGGAGGTACTGGGCACTTGGGTTGGGCCCAACCCCAAGAGCTACAGCCTCTTAAGAGAGATTAGAGCTGGCGCAAAGCTGGATTCATCTTTATTGAGCAAGAAATAATAGTTACATCCCAAAAACTGTCCACAAGAAAAAGCTTGAAAATGTGCTGAAATGCAGAGCTAACCTATTGACTAAAATCTAACTAACATCTGACTAACTCCTAAAATTGAACTACAAAATGGCTAACTGAGCTGAGGCCTTGGTCCTTCTTATTTATACAAATTGAGGACCCCAACAACCCTCCTAAACTTTAGGAACTCGACTGCCAAAACTTGCAGTTAACAGCAACTTTACTAGCCCTTGCTCAGCTGCCCTTGTGATAATCGATGTGGTGGCCCTTGAACTCCGAGCTGGTGGTGGAGAATTTGAGGTAAGAGCTCATAAATGAAGGGGACACCTTCCTACAAATCCTCTCCACGAATTTGGCTGCCAAGTGCTCATTTAAATCTTTGATTTTGTCTCAAAATTGACTAAAAATCTGCATAAAGCACACATTAGACTTGTTGGCATAATGACTAACCCAAGTCACTCTATTAGCATAAATATAATAAAAAGCACGCAATAAACTAATGAGAATGGTGGATTAAGTCGAATTAAGAGGTTGACTGAGCCCATATAATTACCCATTTCTGGGGCTCATCATCACCCCCCTACTGAAAGTGTTGCTCATCCTCTGAGCAACTAATCTATCTCTTCATCTTTGATGGCCCTAGTGGTCTCCTTATCATCCCAAGCTTCTGATGTAGTCTACTCATGTGTGCCATAAAATTCTTCCTTCTTGTCCATGTCCTTCCATTGCTTGTGCTCCTCTTCTTTTGTAGCTATTTTGTTAGTGCCTCAACCTCAGCCTGCAACTTGTCCTCTTCCTGTTGTCCATTAGATGCTTCCTTGCCTGGTGGAGGTCCCTCTTAGTACTGCTGTTCATCCAAAATGGAGGCCCTGTCTTTCTTATAGCATCCCTGTAATTGTAGCTGCTGTTTCAACAGCTCGTTCTCTTCCTGTAGTTTGGCCCTCTGACTGCTTTCCACATGCCTTACCATGGCCAATTCCTTTCTTAATTCCTTGAGTTGTTCATCCAGGTGACCTATGTCTACCACACCCTTGGACTTGGCAATCCTCATCCAAGTATGAGTCCTCACCCTTTCTTGTTCTATTGCAAAGAAGAGTGGTACTGCAAATTTTTGAGGAATTATCTTCCCGGCTTCTAACAGGTTGTAGTATGAGCCCAAGCTAGGCTGAGGGCTTGGTTCCAATATTTCCTTAGCCTTTTCTTCTTCCTGTGATGGTTTGACTGCCTTTTCCTCCAATTTCTCGGTCTCTTTTAACTTAGCCAGAGTTTCCTGTAGAACCGTCTCAGCTTCCTGTAGAGCTGTCTTTGAGTCCATCATCCTAATTCTCTCTCTCCAGGTGGAGGTTTTTGGGCTTCCTCGTTCATAGGTGATGGATATCTTTGAAGGAGACTCCTCCTTTTGTTTAGCTGTGGTGTCCTTAATGATAATTGGCTCCTTTGACTGTGGCTGGGGTCTGCCCACTTTGATCCGTGTGCTCCTCCTTGCTTTAAAGTACATGGAGGTTTGCCTCTTTCACTTCCCTTTTTGTTTTGGAGGTGTGCTTAAGGCAGCAAGCATAGCTGCTGCCTCCCTTGCCCATATCTCAGGTGATTTCTCCTCTTGTTGTTATTTTTCCTTGCTTCTTGTAGAAATCCCTGTGTCAATTGTTTCCATGTGTGTTGCTGAGATCTCAGGGTGTGTCTTTTCCTTTTGTTTTTGTGTGCCTACTTTCACTGTGGTAGCCTTCATTTTGGATTTCTTAGCTTTTTTCTTCCCAACCTTTTTCCTTTTTTGCCTTCTATGTTTTTGCTGTTGTCTCCTTTTCTATCTCATGCTTAGCGGTCTTGTCAAATTCCTCTTTTTCCTTCGGTTTTGCCCTCTTCTCGAATGTCCTATGCTCCCTCATCAATGTTCTTCTCAATTTATTCAATTGGCATGGTGTTGAGTTTGTGTTTTAACTAGGAAAGAAAATGCTCAGTTGGGGAAAAAACACAGTCAATCCCTGAAATAGAGGATAGCTGAATTCAGTTTTTTCTGAACCCAAGAAGGAATTTTTCATGTGCTTCTTACAACATCAAATGGTAGTAATTCCCTTGTTTGAAAACTTCTGTCACCCAGGATTTGACTCTCTGTTTATGAAAGGAAGAATTTTGTTTTTACAGATAGAACACAGAGATCAACTTTCTTCTCAGCACACAGACAGATATGCAAATTCAATTTTTTTTTTGTTTTTTTTTTACACACACAGGCCGACCTCCACAGCTGCATATATATTCCCTATGGAGAATTTTTTAAAAAGGAAACGTGGAGGAGAATTTTGATGGAGAAAAACTGGGACACTCAGTGCAATACACAAGCAAACATTTTACTTCCAATACACAGGCAGATTCTTCACTGATTTTCCAATCTGATGCCATGTTTAATTCACCACCTTGCACAAACAAATCGTGCACAAAGAAGTTTTCCTAAGCCTACCTCGTTTTGAGCTTGAAATTCGCTGAAAATCCCAGGTTTCCTTTCTGCACGGCTGTTTCTGCCTTTCCTGTAGAAGCCTTCCTATAGAAGGTTCTCGTTTCCTGTAGAATGAAACTGCGCTTCCTATAGAGCCTGATAGGCGGGAGATCTTTAAAAAAATGGCGGAAATATTCGAAAAATCAGGCAAGAGTCTTATAGAGGACCACTGGTTAGCTGATCTGGAAGTGGTGGACACATGCTTCAGTTGTGAATGTAGTGAAGATGCAGTGAACAAAGAGTGGTGAGAGTTTCAGCCGAGCATCGTTTAACTGCAGCGTGATTCGTGTGAGAAGATGAGGTGGCAGAAATGTGCATTGTCATTATTTGGACCGTTGGTCCCTACTGCAGTGTCATCATGGGACTGGATGTTTTCTGCCTGTGATCCCTTACCATCAACTGCACTGGAGTTCAACATCTGCCACCACTTGTTTTTTTTTAAATTTCCCGTGAATGACTATACACGTGTGCTGGGTGACCTCCGGATGAGTGCAATCGAACTGGCTGAGGATGTCGGGTTAACTTGCTAGCTTCCTGGCTTAATCCCACCATTTCATTCATTTATGCACTTTCGAATCATACAGATGCAAAATAGAGGAACGGGGTTAGACACTTACCTGTAAGTCGACGTGCTGCTTGGTCCTTTTTGCTGCTGCATGCTCATATTCTGTGGATGCATGCTGGTCTGTTTGCTGATAAATGGCTTATTTTCTGTTGTAGGTATCCTTTGGCTGGATCTACGCTGCAGGAGCCTGCTTCAACATTCAGATTTGCACCCTCATGCTCTTGATGCTGAATTTTTACAAGACAACAACTTGTTTTCTCCATAGCTCCCAAACGATAGATCGGATTGAGCTGAAACTTTCTGAGCATGCTTCTATCATCGTTATGCACCTCCCATAGAAACATTGTGGTCAATGGATGTATAGATTTTAAGAAACACTGAAAATGGTTGAAGATTACAGAGGTCAATTTCTCAGAAACCATGCATCGGAATTGGCTGAAACTGCTTGGGTAGGTTGCTATCACCTATATGCATCTCCCCATGAAACAAGTTTTGAAATGGATGCACAGATATGGAGAAAATGCAAAAATGGCTGAAGGTGATGGAGGCTAATTTCTTGGAAACCGTGCACTGGAATTGGCTGAAATTGCTCGGGCATGTTGCCATCATCCCTATACAACTCTCCGTAAAATATTTTTGTAAATGGATGCACAATTTTCACATGAGGGAAAAAACAAATTTTTGTTCTATGTATTTTTGCTTCAAAGCATTCTGTAGTTTTTTCATAGTGAGAAAAAATGAGCTTGGGCTATAATGCAAACTTGGAATTGATGGGAGAGAGGTTTGAAGATTGTAGGAGGACTTATGAACCCTTTAGGAAGCCACCATGTTCACCAAACTGCCTTTTAAAATCCATTTCTAGCTTCCTGTAATTTCTATAGGAACTTCCTGTAGAACACACAGTTTTTAGGAAAGAAGCACAATGAGATGGAAAAAATAATGGAGAAGGGTGAGGGATGGAAACATGGATGTTTGCAGGCCTCATGGACATATTCCCAGCCTTCGGGTCCTCTTCGGAGATCAATTTTGGCTTGTTTGTAGGCTTCCTGTAGAAGACACAAAACTTCCTGTAGAAGACACAAAAGTTCCTGTAGAAGGCACAGAACTTCCTCTGTCTTTGTTTTGAGCGATCCTCCTAACCTGCAATATCCTTGCTGCAACCTTCAATTATTCAATAGAAATTAGGTTTATTTTTCTTTTTCTCTTTTCTTCTTTCTTTTTCTCTTTTTTTTTGAAAACAACTAGGGCGCCTCAAGGAGGTTGTCACCCTAATTGCCTGCCCTGGGCGCCTCCAAGGGAGGTTTTCACCCAGGGATCTTATTCTTTTTTCTTTTCTCTTTTTTCCAACCCATTGATCACCTCATGGAGGTTTTCAGTCAATGAGCCAATCTGAGGTTCCTCCGAGGAGGTTTTCACCTTAGATTTTTATTTTCCTCTTATTTTCATTTTTTTTTTCTACCCTACCCTACTTAAAAAAAAAAAAATATTTTCAAGTATAAGAATACTTCCAATGGAGCCATGTGCACATCGATATTAGAGACAAAATGATTTGGAGGCTTGAAATGCATGATTTGACAGGTATCCAGATTTCAGAGACCAAATGATTTGACTTTGAAGGGATCAAGGATAGCTGAGGAAGAGAGTACTGCTGCAACTTAGTGACCGTCTGAAACCATATCTCAATATAGCTCTAATATCCTTGGTCCTTTTGCTGATCTGGATCATTCTTCATGTCACCTTCTATCATGACCTTCACATCCTCCTCTTTTTGCTGATTTTTCTCTTGAATACATGGAGGATTTGATGGTAACCATGAGGGAGCTCTCTTGATCTCTAATTCTGTTGTCTTCTCTTCATCAAGTGCAACCCATGGTTCTTTGATCTCCTCTTTTGAATCTTCTTTTGCTGGTTGTGGTCCTTCAATGCTGTCAATATAATCTCTTTTTTGCAATACTCTTCCTGAGCTATGGTGAATATCATTGAGCTCAAGAGGAGTTGTTTGGAAGTGTTGTACCTCAACTTTGCAATTGGGTTGAGCTACTCCAATGTGCGGGTTTGGAAATGGTGGTACGGGTAGTTGAGTGGGGGTGCATATTTGAGATGGACGTGGATGGGGTTGTGGTTGGGTAGGTGGTGGAGGAAAAGGAGCGGGAAGAGTGTTGTAATGGGTCCTCCACCCCTGATGAGGTGCATTCCATTGAGGCTGTGGCTGAGCGTAGGGGTGAAATGGATGAGTAGCTAGTTGAGCATGATATTGAGATGGATACGACCAAGGAGGGGGTGTGGACCAGGAAGAATGAGCAGGGGGACCCCAAGAAGGCATGGAAGTGGCTTGATAGGGGTTGTAATAAGTGTGGGAAGTCGCTTGCATTCCCTGTTGGTAAGGTATGGGTCCATGTGGTCTCCTTTGGTTCATGAAATAGAGTGGTTTAGTGACTCCTTTGGCCCTTTGATATGCAACTTTAAGTCCAGGCAAGGAAGGGCACTGATTCGTAGGATGGTCTTCTTCACAGATTAAACACACTTCTATGGAGTGCAATGGACTTTTATCCCTAGGGTGCTTTCTAATGCACCTGGGACAAAAGATGGCCAAAGCCCTGTCAGCTTCCTCTCGATATCTTTTGATATGCATGGCAAGCATCTGCCTCACCTCGCTTTTGCAATCTTCCCACATGTCTCCAATTTCACCTTCAATGGATGAGTTGGAAGAAAAGGTACTGCTCCCAACATTTCTGTTTCCAGCCATTTGCTCTAGAGGAATGTTTTCTTCTTCTTCTCCCCTAGAGGTTCTACAAATATGTCTTGATGTCCACCTAGGGGTTCTTGTTACTCATAGCTATCGAAGAAGAAAGAAGGTTGGTTGTGTGAAGCAGTGGGGGGTGTTGTGAAAACATTTTTCTGACTTATCTCTATTCCTACAAGGCATGAAAGGAAATCTTTTTGGTTGATTTTTGTTTTTTTTTTTTTTGCTTGTACCTGCAAAACTAAAATAGATTGAACTGCAACTAACCAAAATCTATCTTGCTGAAATGGAAATGCGGAATTGAAATGAAAGCAGGAAAGGACTAATCTATTTTGCTGAAATGAAATTGCAAGAATGAAATGCTAAGCTACGCTTGCAGAATTGAAATTGCAGAATTGAAACGCTAATCTACGCTTGCAGAATTGAAATTGCGGAATTGAAATGCTAATCTATGCTTGCAGAAATGAAATTGCGGAATTGAAATGCTAACCTATGAAAGCAGGAAATGTTTAATTAATTTTGCGGAAATGAAATTGCAAAATGGAAATGAAACAATCTAGTCTACGCTTGCTGAAATAAACTACTTAGTAGAAGGTTGTAGTAGAAAATAGAAGAAAAGCAGCAATCACCAATACTCTGACGCTTCCCCAGCAATGGTGCCAAAAAGATGGTGGGCTCCAGTATTGCAGCAATAATGCTACAACTCCTAGGGCTCCCTTCTTTACTTTTATCAACCCGGTAGTTCGTAACAAACTTGGAAGCGATGGTGCTATATGCACAAGTACTAGCTCTTGCCGCGGCTGTCACTTGATCAGCTGGCACAAGTCCACTAGGAGCTTAAGCCAACTTCTATGAGCTCTTAGAAGAAGCTTTTAACTATGATGGATGAAAGCTAACTCAAAGGAGGCTAATCTATCTGCAGAAAGAAACTACAAGCTGAAAGGAAATGCAAACCCTAGTTTTACCAACTAACCCTACTGATGCAAGAAAAAGGATGAAAGCTACAGAAAGGGATTCCATTGATTCTAGAAAGATAAAATGAATGTGACTAAGATAATTATGAAGTGAAATATGGAAAAAAAATCTTTTTTCATTTTTGAGTAATTTTGCAGAATTATTGTGCATGTGCTTTACTATTTTTTATTGTGCAGAGGCGAAAGGAAATGGAGTAGGTGCTTGCATGAGGTTGGGAAGGTGAGAAGAGGGCCTGAGGGGTCCCTAGAACACTTCTAGAGAGTTTCACAGTGTTCGGATCTCAAGAAACTGCTTTTGTGAGCTTCTACACGAAGTCTGCAGGGGTTCTACAGGATGTACTGTAGCTTCTATAGGATGTTTCTACAAGATGTTTCGAAAGGGAATTTTGAAGGGTTGATGGTGGAAGAAAGGTGGAGAAGTGGAAATGGAGGTTGGATAAGGATGTTAAGGGGTCTAGGACCTGGTGAATGAGGCTGGGGAGTGATTAGGGTGATTGGATTCATTCAAGGATGGAGGGAGCAACGATGCACAAGAATGTAGAAATTAGGGCAAAGTGGGAAAACATGGCAAATGAAAGGCAAGAATCTGAGTTAGAGGATGAAGCAGGTTGTATTGATGGAGTAAGGGTAGGGGAGGAGGTATCTCAGGTGCTCTGCACATTATTTTCCAAACTGATCAAATGAAGACTAGGAAAACCAAAGATCTAGCTACTTTAACCTAATTTGACCTAGAAACCATAAGCATGATGAACATAATTTTATTGGAAACAAATCATGTAAAACAACTATGGAAACCAAGAAAGAATGGATCTAAGCATGTAATCAAAATTGGTACTAACTTTTGCAACTAAGAATCTAACACTAGAAATTGCATGAAGAAGCAAGAACAGTGTTTTTATGGCAACAAGGACACCTTGGTCTCAGCTCATGGTCCCAAGGAGGGAGAGGTGAGATCAAGGGTTTCTTGATGGCATTTTTCGAAGGTATTTTCTGTTACCAACCTGTTAAATCACTTGAAATATGGAAAGCTATTTTAATCATCAAAAGCAACCTAAGTAACAAAGCAATATTTTAACCTAAATAACATATTTTATTCTAAGAATGCATCAAAGACACATAAAAGTACACAAAGGAGGTACTGTGCACTTGGGTTGGGCCCAACCCCAAGAGCTACAGCCTCCTAAGAGAGATTAGAGCTGGTGCAAAGCTGGATTCATCTTTATTGAGCAAGAAATAATAGTTACATCCCAAAAACTGTCCACAAGAAAAAGCTTGAAAATGTGCTGAAATGCAGAGCTAACCTACTAACTAAAATCTAACTAACATCTGACTAACTCCTAAAATCGAACTAAAAACTGGCTAACTGAGCTAAGGCCCTAGGCCTTCTTATTTATACAAATTGAGGACCCCAACAACCCTCCTAAACTTTAGGAACTCGGCTGCCAAAACTTGCAGTTAACAACAACTTTACTAGCCCTTGCTCGACTGCCCTTGTGATAATCGATGTGGTGGCCCTTGAACTCCAAGCTGGTGGTGGAGAATTCGAGGTAAGAGCTCATAAATGAAGGGGACACCTTCCTACAAATCCTCTCCACGAATTTGGCTGCCAAGTGCTCATTTAAACCTTTGATTTTGTCTCAAAATTGACTAAAAATCTGCATAAAGCACACATTAGACTTGTTGGCATAATGACTAACCCAATTCACTTTATTAGCATAAATATAATAAAAAACATGAAATAAAATAATGAAAATGGTGGATTAAGTTGAATTAGGAGGCTGAATGAGCCCATATAATTACCATTTCTGGGGCTCATCAATTATGTCCATCAACTGCTATGTCTTTACCAAAGACAAAATCCAAGGGAGACTTTGGTATAATACCAAAACAAGTCTCAAAAGGAGATTTCTGAGAAGAAGAGTGCTTGGCACGGTTGTAACCATGCTGTACATAACACAAATTCTCATCCCAAAGCTTGGGATGCTTTCTGCAATAACCTATGAGCAACTGGATCACTGTCCTATTGACCACTTTTATTTGACAATCTGTTTGTGGATGAAATGATGTGCTCTTCTTCAACTTGGTGTCCATCAACTCCCATAAACATGACCAAAACTTCCCAACAAATTGAGAATCTCGATCAGATACAATAGAAGTGGGTAACCCAAAATGAACCCATACATTCTGAAAGAACAACTTTGTTGTTTGTTCAGCTGTAACCTGCTTGTTACATGGTATCAAAATACACATTTTACTGAATCTATCCACAACAACATACAAATAATCATGACCTTTCCTAGATTTTGGCAATCCCCCAACAAAATCCATGGAAACACTTTCCCAAGGATGAGAAGGAATTGGAAGTGGAGTGTACAAGCCTAATTTCTGATTATTGGGCTTGCTTGTAGCACATATACTACACCCTTTGATATATCTAGAAACTATCTTATGCATTCTTGGCCAATAACAAAACCTTTTTAATTGTGCAACTGTTTTACTTACACCAAAATGACTTGATATGAGAGAAGTATGTGCTTCTCGGATTATGCTAACTCTTTCAGTTTGTGGACTGCATAACTTTCCCAAATGATATAAGAGTTGGTCCTTTACATAATAATCCAATTCTTCTACTTGCTTGCCATGACTTAAGTTGCATATACATCTTTAAAATCTACATCTTGAGCACATTGTTCAATGTAACTTTCATGCATTACTGAGTTATGCTTAAGTATGGTAGATGCATTTATGATTGGTCTTGATTGTCTACAACCTTATTGTGTATGCCCTTCTTATATCTGATGACAAGATGAAATTGTTGTAGAAAACCCATCCACCTATAATGTCTTCATTGCTGCAATTTAGTTTGTGAGTGCAAATATTGAAGTGGTTGATGATATGTATGTATGATTGTTTCTTTACCCATTAGGTAATGTTTCCACTTTTTCACACTTTGTACTAATGCATAAAATTCTTTATCATATGTGGGATAATTAAATACTGCAGAAGTAAATGTCTCAGAATGATAGCATATGGGTTTTCCATGTTGCATCAACACTGCTCCCATGGCATAGTCACTGGCATCTGTCTCAATCTCAAATGGATGTTGAAGATTTGGCAGTGCTAGTATTGGTGATGTACTGATTTTGTCTTTTAAGGTGTCAAAGGTTTTCTGTTGTTTGCCTCCCCACTTAAACACCTGTTTCAATCCTGTTAAAGCATGTAATGGAGCTGCAATCAAAGAAAAGTTAGCAATAAACTTTCTCCAGTATTGTGCTGCCCCTAGGAAACTCCTAACCTCTGTAGTAGATTTTGGTTTAGGCCAATTCACAATGACTTCAACCTTAGTGGGATCTATCTTCAATTCACCACCCCCTACAATATAACCCAGATAATTTAAAGACGTTCTGCCAA
This sequence comes from Pinus tabuliformis, assembly GCA_031772625.1. NCBI lineage: Eukaryota > Viridiplantae > Streptophyta > Pinopsida > Pinales > Pinaceae > Pinus > Pinus tabuliformis. Next base: position 1,504,975,538 of record CM062820.1, on the reverse strand, counting down.
ATTCACATTTTGACAGTTTTACATAGAGATTTTCTCTTTTTAAAACATATAAAGTCTGCTTTACATGCTTTACATGGTCTTCCCATGTCTTAGTAAAAACAATAATGTCATCTAAATAAACAATTACAAAGTCATCAATAAATGGTCTGAGTACATCATTCATAACTCTCATAAATGTAGCAGGAGCATTGGTTAAGCCAAAAGGCATAACCAACCATTCATAAAGTCCTTGCTTTGTCTTGAAAGTAGTCTTCCATGCATCCTGTTTGGCAAATTTGACCTGATGATAACCACTTCATAAGTCTAACTTAGAAAAGTAAACTGCTCCTTTCAATTGATCTAATAAATCATCAATACGAGGAAGAGGATAATGATTCTTGATCGTTATTTTATTTAGTGCTCTATAATCAATGCACATTCTCCATGAACCATCTTTCTTTCTCACCAGCATGATTGGAGATCCACATGGTGATGTGCTTGGTCATATAAACCCTTTATCGAGCAACTCTTGTACCTACTTCTTTATCTATGCATTCTCTAAAGCTGACAACCTATACATTCCAATGTTAGGTAATGGAGAATATTGCTGCAAATAAATATCATGTAATATTTCTCGCTTGGGTGGCAGACCTTTTGGTTCTTGAAATAGAACATCATACTCTGAAACAACTTTAACTAAATCAGCTTTCTATTTAGAATCACAACCTTCAAATGCACTGGGTTTTTCAGGATCCTTTTCCTTTACAACCATTAGTAAAAATTTCTTACTTGAATTCACAATTCTTTTCATTTGCCTCGAGTTTATGAGAGAATAGTTATCTTTGAGTTTATGAGCTCTTACAATGTATTCTATTCCATATTTAGTGATTTGATACTTATTTTCAGCTCTATAGAAAATGGCTTTTCTATCATACAAGTATGGACTTCCTAAAACAATACCACATATATCCAATGGAACTATATCTAACTCAACCTCATCTACAAATGTTGATCCAATAACAAACCTAAGTTTACATTGTATCGTTACTTGTAGCTTTGTTTTATCACACACCCAACCTAATGGATATGGCTTCTCACGAGGTTTTGTTTCTAATCCCAACTTCTTTGCTTCAGAAATCAAATTTACTTGTGATCCACTATCAAGTAAAGTATCAATCATATTGTTCTCGGAAATTACTCTAATACAAAAAATCTCATTTCTTTCCCTATCATTACTTTCATTATCAACAGATTGTGCAGAATTACTTGTGGATGCTTCAGAATCTTTACCTTTAATACCTGTGGCTGTAACTGTTGTTTCATCATCTGAATCTGATCCTAAGTCTTGTTGAATAACAACAGCTTTCTTTCTCTCCTTTCTTCTGAACTTCTTAGGTTTCAGTTCTAGATGCAAAGACCAGCAGTGTGCCTCATCATGTCCTTCTTTCTTGTAATGAGTGCATGAAGGTTTATCCTTCTTTACAGTGTTTGCTTTCCTCTCCTTCCATTTTAGTTTCTTCTTTTCCTTACTCTTGCTTACAGATTATTTAGATGATCCCCCAACCTCTAGGCTTACATTCTTACCTCTAGCTTCTAAATGTGTGGCTTGAACTGAAACATCATCTAAGCTAGTTGGATTAAACATGAGAATAGTATGCTTTAAATAGCTATTAAGACCACCTATATACTTCAATAAAGTCTCAAGTGAATCTAATGATTTACCTAGAGTTAAAGCTCTCTTTCTGAATTCCTAAGTATAACTCTGTACACTCTGACCCTTCAACTGACAAGGATTATGCCAACTCATCATTACCTGCTGCATGTAAGCTAAATGATAGAATTGCTTTTTGATAGCAGAAACAAATTCATTCTAGGTAGAAATGATTTTACCATATTTTTGCAGATCAGCTTGTGTCTTTCCTTCCCACAAAGTCGAAGGCTAGCCAACTGAATCTTCTTCCTTTCTGAATCAATGTTTTGTTCCCTGCAATATACATCAATTTGTCATATCTAATTATCTAGCTTTTCTGCATTGAGTTCTCCATCATAAATTGGAAAATCAAACTTCACATCTAATTTGATTAAGGAAGTTCTCTTCTTCTTCTTAGAAGAGCTAGAAGATGATGAGGATGATGAAGGTGATGATGGAGGAGATGGTGGAGGAGGCATTCCCCCTTTCCCTTTGCCTTTCGTAGGGGCAACTAGAAAAGGTTCCTCTGCTCCTTTGTCTAGTTTGGGTGTTGAAGTGCTTTCACCTCGACCCTTCTTAAACTCCAAATACATCTCTTCCACCATGGCTTGGAGTGTCTTAAAAATTTCTAAAAATTGAGATTCTGATCCCAATGGAGCTTCTTCTACCATTCTCCTCTAAGAATAGACTCTTCTAATCTTTGGATTAGCCTCAACAAGTTCTCTTGCTCCTAGTCTAAGCTTTAATCTAGTTAGCATTCAAAATCCAGCACAAGCTTGTCTAACCTTAACAAAATCAAAACCAAATGCTCTGATACCACTTGATCTGAAATGAGATCTTAAATCAATATTAAGGTATTGAAGACTCATGTGCAGGAATGCCTATATCATTTAATGCAACTGATCGAAAATATTGCGAATAATATAGGCAATAAGGAATTAGAAAACATAACAGTCACACATCAACACAAGCAAAATAATAAAGGAGTTCACCAGACCCCCCTGGCTACTTCTCCTGGTCCAAGATTTCAGTGTCGAACTCTATATTATGTCTTCAAGAGTAGATGATTACAAGTGTGAACTCCAATAGATTCTCAACATAACAGTGACAAAACACAGGGATTCGGTCGAAATCCTCAAGTCTACAAGAGTACACAGCTGCTCCCTCTTGCTCTCTGTATTCTGCTTTCTCTTCCTCTCTCTTCTACCTCTTTTGTCTGTCATAGAGTGGTTTTTAAGCTTCTCGGCCCTCTCTGTTCACCTCCCTTTTTGGTGTGGACACGTTTTGCTAAAAACGCTTAAGGCACAAGAACAGTTTCTTTTAGAGATGAAAGGATCGGCGGGCGCGGTGAAACCGACCATTTGGTCTTCCTCCACAGAAATCCCCCGATATAATACATATTTGGGCCTTATTTCATTTTATCAGAAATACAAAGAAATAGACAGAATACATTGAAAAACCTGACAATTTTTTTTTTTATCGGAACTCAAATATCCTATGAAATGATGTTTATAATCCTTTCGGGTCTGGGCTTATCGATATCGCACGTTGCATGTTGCATAGGCCCTGCTCCTTTGTATTGTTGCAATGCGATATTGCAATGTGATATTGCGATCGGCGATCGCATATCACAATGTCTCAAGCCCCTAGTAAATCCTTCCTTTGGCCATGTTGCGATGTGATATTGTTGTTAATATGGACCGTTGATCTATGATCATTAATCCGACGGCGAACAGTTATTTTGGGTGGCCCATTTGCATGAGGATTACCCACTTGAAAAAGTGGGTTTCTCTCTCTTGTGCCATGCTACGTGTCGGCCAGTGTATGGGATTGAGCGAAGCCCTTCCAATACCACTTACTGCCTGAAGCTTGCCCGAAATACTTTTTACCACGGAACTCAAATCTTTTGCTGTTTTATTCATAAATCCTTCGGGTTCGCTGAAAGCCTTTGTGCCTGTTTTAAGTCCTCTCCCTTAGTTTATTGTGATGTGATAAAGCAGCTATTGCTTATCGCTTAAGCCTGCTATCATGTGTTTAAGTCCTCCCTTTGGTTCCATGCGATGCGATATTGTATTTAATATGGACCATTGATCTGCATGCTTGATTAATGGTTCACATTGTTTCGCTTGGAATCGCTATCGCATTTGTCTTAAGTCTATGGTCCGTTAACACTTTCGCTGGATTTCTTCGATGCGATTTTTCGCTCTTCTCCCTATATAACTCCATCAGGTTATTAACATTATGGAAGCCTTAGACTTAGAGGTTTTACTCAAGATCCATTTTGGGTCATCAATGGAAAGAATAATGTAGGAATATAATGAAATCCTATTATTTGATTTCATCACATGTAACATGCTCAATTACAAAGTTTAGATGACAAAGCTTTTTAAAGGAAGGTACTATGATATGACCAATAGGTAGCATACATGGGGTTAAATGTATATGATATGACCTAAAGGGGGAGCATATATGGGGTTAAATGTGCATGTAATATATAAATGTATATGTAATAGGGTCAAACTAATGATAAAGGGGTCATATGTGCAATGTGTGAATAGGAATATATATTGAGATCAGGTAGCCATTATTCAAGACAAATGAATTGGATGTATGAATATATAGAGGTATTTGGAGGAGGCTTTCCTATTCTTTAAGGAGTTATTTTGTAACATATCCTCTTATCTATATTGGATTTGTGCTTCATGCTTAAATTATTGTTCGTGGCATGTAGTGTTAATTTTTAATGTATTTGGATCAAACAATATTATTGTCTCATAATGCTTGTGCTTGTGTTGCTTTCCTTTTAATTCTTGAAATTAACCATTTTTATTAATTTGTATATAGTTTATTGTGAAATTTTGTATTTGATGTTAAACAACCCATTTTTTGAGTTGTAATAACCTTTTCATAATGCACATAGACACTACATATGTAGTTCAATTATATATATATTAAAATATGTGTTTTCATGAAGTAATCCACATGTTATTAGTGTAGCTTAAATGAACCTAATGGTTAAGATCATATGTTTCCACTTTAAAAGTTACATTAGTCAAAATTCAAAGAGATAATATATATACATCTTTGTAAACTTAGTCAAATTGTTATATAGAAGAGGTTACTTGTCCCATAAACAAAAAAGATATACAACATTTTTTAACCATAAATAAGGAATTTATATTAATAGAAATTTGAAAAAAAAAATGTAGAAAGATTATATCATAGCCATGATTTCAATTTTCCAAGAAAAACTTGTTACAAGTTCCCATAATAGAGACTATCTATATCTTTATACACAATTCTCCAAAATTTTGATGCTATATGATGGGCCTCCCAATTAGGTACAATATAAGCCCATCTCACATTTCCTAAGCACATTAAACCTATCCTTCTACACTTAAAAATGTATTTCTTAGCTTTATCAAGTTCTTAGGAAGGTTAGAGATGTTTATCATATTTTGTGTGCCTAATTTATTTATTATGCAGGATTTTGAGAATATTTAGTGCAAATCATGAGGAAATCCACTCAAGAGAACAATATGGGACATGTCTCGTATTGTGGGATGACCAAACTCGGTTAGCTTGAGTAATCATTACTCCTCCCTGTAGCCGTAAGGTCACTCAAGGAGCAATATCCTAATTTCTAGGGATTTTGGAGGGAAAGTAACGCTCTCTTCAAGGAGGTTGACCCTCAATTATTTTGTATAAATAAAGGACTTGAGTAGCCCATTAGGAGTTAGAGGCATTAGCCTAATAATTCTAGTCTTGAAATATGTTATGTATGAACATGCTTTCTTATCAATGATAAGCATCTTTTGTTATGCAACCAACTCACAAAATAGAAGAAGAGATAGATCAATGACTTCAAAATTAACCTCTTCGAGGGGGAAACCTCCTTTACATTACACAAATGAACAATTCTTGGATGATTCAAATGACAAAACCTCCTTTCTATATATAGGAGTCTAAGGGGTTACAACATAATCAGAGCCGACATAACAATAATAATGTAAGGGCACAATAATAACAATATGGGTACTACATGGGCACAACAATAACAATAAGGGCTACACTAACAATAACAATGAGGTAATACACTAGTATCATAGGGAGATAACATTCCCCTCTCCTTCAAAAAAGTGTTTTCTTCAACGCTTGAGTAGTTCTTGATGCTTTTGTATAAAATTCTCATCCTCTCATGTGGAATCTTCAATGGGTAAGTTCTTCCACTTGATGAGATACTCTAAAATTGATCAATTTCATAGCTGTCAAGTTCTTGTTTCTGTGACTGCTTTAGGTTCCAATATGATTTTTCCTTCCTCGTCAAGTTCTGGAAATATTGTTTGAACTAGGAGCTTGTCACCTATAACCTTCTTTAAGCATGAAACATGGAAAACTAGGTGCACTCAAGAAGATGCAGGAAGCTCCAATTTGTATGCCATAGTACCAATCTTTTGCAACACCTTGTAAGTACCATAATACTTTGGTGATAATTTATTATACTTCTTAGCTTGCTTGAGGGACATTTTTTTGTATGGTTGTAGCCATAACAATACCCAGTTGCCTACATCAAAACTTCTTATGTTGTGATGTTGATATTCGTATTGTTTCATTCTATTATGCGCCAAAGTGAGGTTATCCTTTAAGAGTTGGAGAACTTGTTGTTGATCCTCGATGTGATCTTCCACTGCTTGAACCTTAGAATTTTCTCTTAAAGATGATATGATGGATGGTGGATGATATCCATAAGTTCCATTAATGGGGTCATTTTTTCTGTAGTATGGAAGGAAGTGTTATACCACCATTCATCCAGAGGTAACCACTTGTGACCCATTGTGTCTGTTTATCAGTTGCAAAGCAACGAAGATATCCTTCCAAACATTTGTTCACTATCTCACTTTTCCCGTCAGATTGAGCATGATAAGATGAGCTATGAGTTAATTGAGTAACTAGACAAGAAAATAATTTTGTCCAAAAATTTCTAGTGAAAATGGGATCTCTATCGCTTACAATAATATTTGGGTTTCCATGTAGTTTTTGAATTGTTTCCATAAATGCAGTAGCAATTGTATTGGCTTTAAATAGATGAGATAATGCACAAAAGTGTGCATACTTGGTAAGTCTATCAACTACCACCATGATGACGCTCTTTCCTTTGGAATTGGGTAAACCTATGATAAAATTGATTGAAACCTCCTCCTAACGTTTACGTGGAATGGATAAAGGTTGTAACAGACCCAGGGTCTTAATTATCTCAACTTTATTTTGTTGGAAAACCAAACATTCTGCCACAAACTTTTGAATAACATATTTAAGGCCATCCCAAAAAAAAAATCCTTCGTAACCCTGTGGTAAGTTTTTAAAAATCCTAAATGCCCTCCTAATGGAGAGATGTGCAATTCTAGAAGAATATTTTGTTTGAGTTAGCAATTATTACAAAGGTATAAGTGATATTTGTACCAAAATGAATCATTTTTCCAACTAAATGTATCAAACGTATTGGGATCTTGCTGCAAATTTTGAATGAGCTCCCACAATTCTTCGTCATTCTTCTATTCATCCCTTGCTTCAGCTATCCAATCTAGTTGGATAATATAAATGGCACAAAGAAATGCTTCCACATCCACATCCTTTCTTGAGAGTGCATCTGCAACAACATTTTACTTCCATTTTTTGTAGATTATTTCAAAGTCATAACCCAACATCTTTGTTACCCGTTTTTGGTTCTCTTCTGAAGATAATATTTGTCCTAAAAGGTATTTAAGACTATCGTGGTTTGCTTTTACCTTGAAGTATCTTCCCATTAGGTAAGGTCTCCATTTCTTAAGTGCATGTAGTATTGCTAACATTTCCTTCCCATAAATAGATTTGTGTAAATACTTTCCTTTGATTGGACGACTTTCAAAAGAAATAGGTCTTCCTTCTTGCAATAGACAACACCAATTCCATTTCCCGAGGCATCACATTCAAAAATAAATGTTTTTGTGAAGTCTGGCATAGCTAATACCAGTGCTAGGCACATTGCCTCTTGGCAAGATGTTCAAAGGCCTTAGTTGCTTCTGGAGTACAAGAAAATGCAGCCTTCTTTAGTAATGTTGTTAGAGGTGCAGTTATTCTCCCATAATTCTTAACAAACCTGCGATAATACCTTGTCAACCCAAGAAATTCTCACGGATGCTTTATAGGTGTGGGGATTTTCCATTCCTTAATGGCTTTAATTTTCTTAAGGTCTACCTTTACACCCTCATGAGATACAATATGACCCAGATATTCCACCTCCTGTACTCCAAAGAAATATTTATAGGTTTTTTCATTTAATTGTTTCTCCTCCAATAGTTTGAGCATCTTGTCAACATGTTGAACATGATCCTTCCAAGACTTGTTGTAGATTAGTATATCATCAAAAAATACTAACACATTTTTTCTAAGGAAGGGTTTGAAAATGGAATTCATGAAACCTTGAAATGTCGAAGGTGCATTGATAAGGCCAAAAGGCATGACCAAAACTTCGTAATGACCCTCATGAGTTCTAAATGTTGTTTTAGGAATGCCTTCAGTCTTCATTCTTAATTGATGATATCCTAAATGAAGATCCAACTTGGTGAAGTAAATTGCTCCATGTAATTCATCCAATAATTCATCAATGACAAGAATGGGAAATTTATCTTTAATAGTGAGCTTGTTGAGCTCCCTATAATCCGGACACATGCACCATGATCCATCCTTCTTGTGCACAAATACTACTAGAGCAAAGAAAGAACTTTGACTAGGTTGAATTATTCCAGCCTCTAGCATTTCTGCAACCATACGTTCAGTTTCACTCTTTTATGCATAGGGATATCTGTAAGGCTTGATGTTTGGAGGAACACTTCCTGGAATGAAATGAATAGAATGATCTTGATCACGAATAAGTGGGAGTCATTTGGGAGTCTCAATTACCTTGGCATGATTTTATAATAATTTTTGGAGATCTTGAGAAATAGATGATTTTGTTGTTTGAACCTCTAGTGAACATAATTGTGAAATTATGCCCCATTGTTATTTATTTAGAAGCTTTGTCATGCCATTAGAGATGATTATCTTTCCTGGTTTCCCTGTGATACCCCTTAATTCAACTTCCTTTCCTTACCAAAAAAATTTCAAGAAAAGTTCTTGAAAATTAAAAGCTATCATACCCAGAGATTGTAACCATTAGACTCCTAGTACAACATCGACACCACCCATTGGAATGGAAATAATTTGACTATTCAATACATATTCTCCCATGGATAGCTTGATATTATGGCACTTTCCAGAGCAATTTATGGTTCCTCAATTTGCAACCATCACTTGACACTCTGGTACTGGATATAGGAAGAAATTCAATTCCTTGGCTATCTTACAATGAATAAAATTATGGGTACTACTCGAATCAATCAACAGTATTACCATTTTCTTCTTGATATGTCCTTCTATCTTGAGAATTTGAGGAGTGGTAATTCCTTCCAATTCATTACAATATATGGTTGGGTTCATTTCTTCTTTATCTGGGATTGGTTCCCAATGTATATCCTCCTCTTTTGATGCTTCTTGTTCCTTTTCTTCCTCCTCTTCACAATCTATGTAGAATAATTTCTTCTTAGTACACTTATGACCTTTATTGTATTTTCTATCACAACTATAACAAAGCCCTTTTGATATTTTTTCCTCCAATTGTTGCAATGTCAACCTTGTAGGTTGTTGAAGACTAGGACTAGCAACAGTTCCATATTTATAGTTGTGAGTGGTAGACTTCCTTGTTGCCATAATTTTGCTTTCAACTTTTCTTGCCACCCTGAATGCCTTGTCCAATGAATCAGGTTCCCAAAGGTTAACCTCATGTTGGATGTTATCTTTTAAAGTCCCCATGAAGACATCAATCCTATGCTCCTTTGGAATATTGGTTACCCTAATATTCAATTTTTAGAACTCTTCAATGTGCTCCACCACTGAACCCTTTTGTTTTAGATTTATCAACTAGCTAAAGAGTGTGTTTCTCTTTGTATCTTCATAATGTGCTATCATTTCCTCTGTAAAAATTGACCAGGTGACAAATGGTTTCCAAGAACAAAGTCATCTATACCATACAAACTTATTGGGTTCTAAATATAAAGACGCAATATGTACCTTTTATGAGGGTTTCACCTCATGTAGATCAAAATATTGCTCCATCTGTAGTATCTAAGTTACCGAATCCTTGCCATCAAACTTCCTCATATCTATCTTTGGAATGTTGTGGTTCTTAAACCCCACATTGGAGTCCCTAAAATCATAATTGATATTCCTTTTGTCTTCATCATGATTTTCATGGATTGCCTTGTCACCACTGGGACGCCTTTATTCTAACAACTTCACCAAACCTTCCTTCAACCCCTTTATCTTGGAATTCATTATTTCTTCCATGTTTTTTTTTAATTCATCATTAAAAACTCCCATGTCCCTTTTTATACCATCTATCTAAGCATTCATCATGGCTTCCAATTCATTTTTCGTTACTTTTTGTGAGAGAGAAATTTGTTGCACTTGGTCTTGTAAATTTGATATATGATGCTGCATTTATTCCTCTTCTTCATGTGTCATAGTAGAGATTTCGGATTTCTTACTAGGTGTTTCCATTTTCTTTATTCGGGTCATCAATCAATGATAATTATCCTTCATTATTCCCTTTGAATTACTTCATAATAATTTTTTAAACAAAACTTATGCAAATTGTAAAACTACACACCTTTTTCTTGCTTTGTAGGAGCTTGATATTGAATCTATTGTAAATATGGAATTTCACACGTCTAAGGTCTGAAATGTCGTCTTGTGGTATCCCTATAAGTCCTCTTTCCAACCCCACAAGTCTGATCGAATTGGATTCTTCAAGAAAGTGTTATGCTCAATCTCCCACAATGACCTAATTATAGACAGGTTCAGTAGAGCGAACTTGTACGGAGTGCCACATGTCACTGTTTCGACCTTCAGCCCTGAACATGATACCCAAGAAACTATAGTCCATCCTTTTTCTTTTAAAATTTTTATGAAATTTAAATCTGATGCTCAGAGATAAATTTATGACAATTTTCCTAAGGTCACTTGATTGAGATGGAATTCTAAAGCCTACAAAAACCCTAACCTCCTCAGATCATATCTCTGAAAATATAGCGAGAAAAGATCTAAAATTTGTACACAAAGTTCATCAAGATTTCATCTCCACATGTTTTAAATTTCAGCTTCTGAAGATTCGCAGAAAAAAGTTATAGCGAAAGTTCCACGATGACCTGTTTGAAGCAGCGTAACCCTAGAAAACTGGGCTCTTATACCAAATGTTATGCAACCAACTCATAAAATAGAAGAAGAGTTAGATAAATAACTTCAAAATTATCCTCTTTGAGGGGGAAACCTCCTTTACATTACACAAATGAACAATTCTTGGATGATTCAAATGAAAAAGCCTCATTTTTATATATAGGAGTCTAAGGGGTCACAATATAATCAGAGTCGACATAATAATAATAATGTAAGGGCACAAAAATAATAATAGTGGGCTTCTACAGGGCACAATAATAACAATATGGCTACTACATGGGCATAACAATAACAATAAGGGAATAAACTAGTATTATATGAACCTAACATATTTGGTTCCAATATTGTTCTCTTAAGGGATCTGAGGCTCCTTAGATTAGGGCCCATCCCAGGTGCTCAAGACCCCTCTTTTTACTTCTATTTTTCCATGCATAAATTTAGTTAGTTATTTATGTAATTTCATTTTTGAACATTGTCTTCTGCAAGGTTAATGAATAATTTTCTTACAAGCCTTTTTATTTGCATATTGTTTTAGTAAATTTAGAAATAGTTATTTTATGTAATTAACATTCCTTTCCATGCATTAGCTTATTTATATTATTGTTCTTTACTTTTTGTACATTCTTTTCTATTTGTTGTTATTGCATAATTTCTTGTTTTGGAGAGCTACAAGAAACCCTAGGCTTGCTCTTTTGATGAATAAACTTGTTTATCATTGGGATAAGTATTCATAAAATATCCCTTGACCACCCTTCAGCCTTCCCTTAGCTCACCTTTCCTTCAAATTACATCTAAAGTACATTTTTATGCTCATTGGATTATTTCCTGTAGCAAAATAGAGACTCCTATAATAGCTCATGTTTTTTTATATCAAAACTCATCTAGACTTGCATTGAAAGAAGGGTTAACCTTCATCAGCATGTTACAACACCCATAATTCCTTGAGAATGATATTTGGAAACCAAGAGACCTCATATAATATTTGATCTAGTTGTTGTATGAAAACTTCCTTTTTTCTATCAAATTAGGGTCCAATGTTTTTATGCTCTATTTCGACTACAAGTCTAATTTCCATGCACTCTAGAGTATACTTGATTTTATTTCAGAAAGATTGAATTGGTTTGGTTCCTTTTTCCTGTAGATAGTGTAGGTTCATTTGTCTTCCTTCCTTTCTTGTAATTTTAAATCTTTCTTGTATCATAGACAAAAAAATGGTGTTTGTGTAACTCAATTTCTCCCCAGATGCTTTTACATGCATAAGATCAAAAAAAGAAGAAGATAATACATGTTGCACACATAGTGCCAACCCATCTTAATTTTGTATGAATCCAAGTTGACAATTAAAGTTGAGACCCTTAGGAGTCACACCATTCTTGTTGTAATACTAAGGGCCAACACTTTTTACCGTCATTAATGGGGAGGTGTCAAAATATGCATTTTTTTCTTCCTAGTTGATTCACTTCTTTTACTTTCTATAAAAACAAAATAATTTGCAATGGGAATTTTTCATTTTAAAAACAAAAAAATCCACATTAGGGATTTTCATTTCAAAAACCTCGTAGGATCAGGGATAACACAAGATTTTTTTATTATCAAAAACTCCCACTTCCATGAGCAGACAACCTTCTCTTGCTGACTGTGAGCCTCCTACTCAATCCACAGAGGATATTGAGGCCCTTTTAGGTGAGAAATGAATGATTTATGAGGATCTTGCAGAAGGAGTACCTTCATCACCTACTAATACCATGGTTAGAAATAGGTACACTAAAGTTTTTCCTATCAGTAAGGAAAATGGGGAGGCCAAAATGAAAAAAATCGACTCATTTTCTCTCCCACACTTCCATGGTTTGGAAACTGAAGACCCTGACACTTTTGTATTTGAGTTTTTTATAGTTTGTGGGACATATGATCACAAAATAGATGAGAAGAAGCTTAAATTGTTCCTCTCTACCCTCAAGGATGCAACCCTTCATTAGTTCATGAGCCTAGAAGGGGGTAACATCACTTCATGGGGGAAATGAAACAAGATTTTAACACCAAGTACAAGGTCTATTGTAAAGAAAGAGACACAAGGGATGGGATAGTACAAGGTCTATTGTAAAGAAAGAGACACAAGGGATGGGATATTCGAAATGGCCCAAGGGGTAGATGAATCCCTAGAATACTTCAACGAAATATTTAAGCTAAGTTATAGAAGAGAACACAACTGCACTATAGATCCAGATTCCTTGAAATTAGTCTTTCTAAAGGGAGTCAGAGAAGAATTAATGGAGACCCTCAACATGCTACCCAATGGAGATATTTATCAGCTCAGCTATGAAGACATCAAAACAATATTAAAAAAACATTCCAAAGCTACTAGAAAAAGAGGTAGAACAAATAAGATTTTGGAAAGTCCTTCTTCATCCACTATAATTACTAATTAATAAAAAACAAGAAGAGGCAGAAGGGCATTAGATGTATTTTTCCCTAGATGCACCAAAAGACATCCTAGGAATGAGTGCCCCTTAGATGTCATAGAGATATGTTATGTATGTGAAGAAAATTGTTAGAAAATTATATATTATGGAGCAATATTGGAATACATAAAATATTACAGAAATATAAACACAGAAAACGCATAAAAAAAGAGAGACACAAATATACGTGGTTCACCCAGTTTGGGCTACGTCCACCCCGAACATCCAGTCCTTCCTTTCTATTATTCAGTAAAATGAAGAGACACAACCTACAGCAAATCCGCTGTAGTATCATCTGTTTTCTCTCACAGTCTCACCTCTCTGTTTCTCGCTCAATGAATACACATCTATATCACAGCCTCAAATACAATGCCCTCATACAAAGAGAGGGGTTGCCTTCTAGGGAAAAAACACCCTAAACTAAACATAAGTTCTACTGTCAGATCATCCGCCTAATGAATGGCCCAGATTGACCAGAAATTACTATACTTTTACAAGGCAATTTTACATATGTTTTTGGCTTCAGGGGCGCTGCCCCCAAACCCCCGCCGGGGGACCGCTGGTCCCTGGACCCCCCAGCCGGGGGGGAAAAGTCCTCCCCACACCCCCCCCGCGTGGAGGGGTGTACAAACTTCCTGGGGTATACATCCGGCTGAAACAAAAGACCTCTAAACAATCATGCTCCACACACAACAATCTCCCACTTGGAGAATGATTGTAGCAACTCCACCGCTGCTTCATTTGCTGGACAATGACTCCTCTTTGGACCTAGCTATTTCTCATCTTCATCGTCATCCTTGAAGACCAATTGAAACTGAGCATGTTCTCAGTTTCTCCCTGGTTACAACTTTGTTAGCATGTCTGCGGGATTCTGGCTAGTGTGTATCTTTTCCAGCTTCAACTCTCCATCTTCCAACACTGAACGTATGAAATGGTACTTGAGCTGTATGTTTTTAGTCTTGGAATGAAATTCTAAGTTCTTTGCAAGATGAATGGTTCTAAGTTCTATCATTGTATAATGTGCCCATATCATGCTCCTTACCTAATTCACCCATAAAGCTTTGTAACCAAATCATTTCTTTACTAGCCTCTGTAGCAGCAACATACTCTGCTTCTGTTGTTGAAAGCGCAACAACACTTTGGACTTTTGAAACCCCACTGATTGTTGTTCCACCAACAGTAAATACATATCCTGTAGTGCTCCTCTTGTTATCTCTGTCACTTGCCATATTTGCATCAACATATCCCTGTAGAGAAATGTTTGAACCACCAAAGCATAATGCTTGATTTGTGGTACCTTTCAAATATCTGAGAATCCATTTCACTGCCATCCATTGTTCCTTTCCTGGATTGTTCATGTACCTACTTACAACTCCCACTGCATGTGCAATATCAGGCCTTATGCAGACCATTTCATACATTAAGCTTCCAACTATTGATTCATATGGAACTTTAGACATATAATCCATGTCTTCTTGGGTCTTTTGGCACATTTCATTACTAAGTTTGAAATGGCTAGAAAAAGGTGTACTAACTGGTTTTGCATTGTGCATATTAAATCTTTTCAACACCTTTTGTATGTACTCATTCTGAGACAATGTTAATTTACGATTTTTCCTTTCTCGGGTGATTCTCATACCAAGGATTTGTTTTGCAGTGCCCAAATCCTTCATTGCAAATGAATTTGCCAATTTTCTTTTGAGCACATTTATTTCCTGCAAGTTAGACCCTACAACAAGCATGTCATCTACATATAATAACAATATAATATAGCTGCCATCATTTTGCTTTTTTCAGATAAACACAATGATCAGAGTGGCATCTAGTATAACCTTGTTTAGACATAAACTTGTCAAATTTTAGATACCACTGCCTTGGAGCCTATTTTAAGCCATACAAACTCTTCTTCAACCTGCACACTAGTTTCTCCTTCCCTTGCACCTCATATCCTTGTGGCTGCTGCATATATATCTCTTCCTCCAAATCCCCATGGAGAAAGGCTGTCTTTACATCTAACTGCTCAAGATGCAAATCTTCAGCTGCTACTAGACTTAAAATAGTTCTGATTGAAGTCATTTTAACAACAGGAGAAAATATTTCATCAAAATCAATACCTTTATTCTGTGCAAACCCCTTCACCGCAAGTCTAGCTTTGTACCATTGTTTTCCTCCATCTTCTTCCTTCAGCCTGTAAACCCATTTATTCTTCAATGTAGTTTTTCCTGCAAGCAACCTGACTAAGTCCCAAGTCTGGTTATGCATTAAGGAGTCCATCTCTTCTACCAACAATTTTATAGGGTTTATCATCACCTAAACGAACTTGTCCAAAATCTCCTTGAACATAGTCATGAAAGTATTTCTTATCAGGTGTGGCATGGAATGAGGCCCCTGAATCTACCACCCAGGAATTAGTAATATTTTCGAAAGAAAGAATCAAAGCATCTTGTAACACCTCACCTGTCACATTTGCTTCATGATTGTTTTCTTGTTGTGCATCTCCTTATTTTCCCTTCCGAGATCTGCAGTCTTTCTTTAGGTGTCCTTTCTTTCCACATTTCCAGCACACTATCCCCGATCTGGACTTGGATCTGCCTTTCCTTGATTTACTGTGATATCCTGAGCTCTTTCCTCTTTCCATTTTTCTTCCCCTAGACTCTGTAGTCAAAGCATTACCCGATGTCTCACCGGAGCTTTTCCGTCGCATTTCCTCGCTAAGGATAACACCAACAACATCATCAAACTTTAAAGTACTAGATCCAAAGACAGAGTTACTAATGGCCATTACTAAACCATTCCAACTTTTTGGCAATGAGCACAATAAAAACAGAGCTCTAACTTCATCTTCAAAGTTTACCCCTACAAAACTTAACTGACTTGTAACTGTATTAAAATCATTTAAATTATCTGCAACAGATCCACCTTCCGACATCTTCATATTAAATAACCATTTCATAAGAAATACCTTGTTTGAGGCCGAGGGTTTTTCATATAGTTTCGACAACGCCTGAATCAAACCCTCTGTCATTGTTTCCTTCGAAATGTTGAAGGTGACTAACGCAACGAGGCACAACCGTATTGTTCCGAGTGCCTTTCTATCGAGAAGGTTCCATTCTTCATCTGTCATAGCTGTCGGCTTCTTTGTTTTTCCGCTCAATGGTAGGTACAGATCTTTCTGATACAGATAATCTTCCATCTGCATCTTCCATAGTGAGAAGTTTTGGCCATTAAATTTCTTGACCCTAAACTTACCATCTTCCACCATTGCTCCCACTCAAACGAGGAACCCTTCTTTCCTGCGAGTTTATCAGCGAAATAGACCTTCGGCTCTGATACCAATTGTTAGAAAATTATATATTACGGAGCAATGGAACACATAAAATATTACAGAAGTATAAACACAGAAAACGCATAAAACAAGAGAGACACAGATATACGTGGTTCACCCAGTTTTGGCTACGTCCACCTCGAACAGCCAGTCCTTCCTTTCTATTATTCAACAAAATGAAGAGACACAACCTACAGCAAATCCGCTGTAATATCCTCTGTTTTCTCTCACAGTCTCACCTCTCTATTTCTCGCTCAAAGAATACACATCTATATCATAGCCTCAAATATAATGCCCTCATACAAAGAGAGGGGTTGCCTTCTAGGGCAAAAAACTCTAAACTAAACATAAGTTCTACCGTCAGATCATCCACCTAATGAATGGCCCAGATTGACTAGAAATTACTATACTTTTACAAGGCAATTTTACACTATTTTTGGCTTCGGGGGCACTGCCCCCGGACCGAACCCCCGCCAGGGGACCGCTGGCCCCCAGACCCCCCAGCCGGGGGCGGATTGGCCCTCCCGGACCCCCGCAGGGGGACAAGTCCTCCCTGCACCCCCTGCGTGGAGGGGTGTACAAACTTCCTGGGGCATACATCCGGCTGAAACAAAAGACCTATGAACAATCATGCTCCACACACAACAAAAATAACTCAATGAAAAATGCCCATCTTTGCAAGGTTTGAAAACTATGTACCAAGGAGTAGAAGGGATCATGGAGCAACTCTGCTTTTTCAAACAAAGGAGGATACAAGGCCCCAAAAAATATAAACAAGGTATGAACTACTCATCCTCTATCAATACAAGTCATAATGCACATTTTCAACATTGGTATTTGCCTATCTCTTCACTGTGGTCTATTCCTACTCCATAGTTTTATCCTCCGTAAAATGTCATTCCTTCTTTTCAGCCATATCAGAACCAATATCCTCAATGGGGTGATCCATCTTTAGGATGGAGTCCTCAAGAAACCCAAACCACCTACCTTAATGCCTCCTCCTCCTCAAACACAATACTCTAAAGAAACCTCAAATGCTTGCCCAACTAGACCTAAATCCTAACTATAAGTAGGCACAACCTGTCTCCAGTGGAGAAACCTCTTATCCAACTTATGTTATAGAAATCCAAGAAATAAATCTCAAGTCTGGGAAGGTTCTTCTGAATGCTCACCCACCTTCTCCAATGGAAAATATAGAAGAAGAGAAGGAATAACATGCACCTCAAGTCGACAAACCTCCCTATCCTAAAAGGGTGACCACTCACAAAGCACATACCCGAGAAGAATTTGAACGTCTAGGAGAACTTAAAAACATGTGTGTTAATATTCCCCTCCTACTTGCCATTAAATATGTTCCTATATATAAAAGTTTCATCAAAGAGGAATGTCTTAGAAGGCTATAAAGGAGGATAAGAGATGCCCCTACTATCAATGTCATAGGGCAGTTAGTTGATCTCATGCCTAGGAAGGTCATCATCCTAAAGTATTTAGATCCTTGAATCCCAATACTAGATGTTCACATCAATGATATTGTAGTTCCTAACACTCTCATTAGGCTTGGGAGTTGAAATAAACATCATGACCTAGGAAAATATGCTTAAGCTCAATCTCAAAGGATCCCTAAGGAAGACTACCATAGTACTACAACTTGTTGATAAATCCATTTTTAGCACCTAAAGGAATCATTTAAGATGTCATGGTCTCCATTGATTCTTGGGAATTTCCCATATATTTCCTTGTTCTTCAACCCCATACCAATTTCAATGGATTCCCTCTTATTTAGGAATACCTCGATTGTCCATTGTTAATTCTTACATCAGCTGTAGGGTTGGAAATATCACAATCATAAATGTGCAGTAAAAAAAAATTGTATTATATCCCCCTACTTAACCTCTCATTGAGCATGATTTTTTTGTTTAGGTAGAATAGGAAGAATAATAAGACCTTTATCTATCATCATCCTACCCAATTTTTACATTAGAAACCACCATTGGTAGCGGAAAATTAGATGAAGATAATCTGATTGGAAAATTTCTGCAAATTAAATATCCTTCTTCTATGAATATTGATGGCTCGAAAGAAGAATATATAGGAAATCCTGGTTGTTGTCAAGATAGTTCATGAGAAAATCTAATCATTGTTGGTTCTAGCCAAATATGTAAAACTATAAAAATCATCCCTTCCAAAACTCTGCAAATTAGCCCTTTCTTTCAGTTAATCAAGAAGATAAATTGCTCACTGTTTTGAGGCAGAATATTGATGCCTTTGCATGGGATTACAAGGAAATGAAGGGATTCTACCACTTTGTATGCACCCATCATATATGCATAAAAGAGGACTAGAAAATTGTTTTCCAACTTCAAATGTTAATGAACCTTGAACTAAAAGACATCTTAAAAGAAGAATTGCATAAACGATTAGACGTGGGATTCATCTATCCAATTTCAGATAGTGAATGGGTGTCTCTCTCAATTATTGTCCTAAGAAGAATGTAAAATGGAGAGTCTACATTGATCATAGCGAAATCAACAAAGTCACGAAAAATGATCATTTTCCCTTTCCATTCATATACGAAGTCTTGGATGTTCTTGCAAGGAAAAGGTTTTTTAAATTTTTGGATGGATGCTGCAGATATAATCAGATCCATATCAACCCTCAATATTAGGATAAAACCACTTTCACATGCCCATGGGGAACATTATCCTATAGGGTTCTTCCATTTGGTTTATATAATGCCCCTGCTACTTTCTAAAGGTTGTATTGAGAATTTTAGATATCTATATGGATGATTTCACACCTTATCAATATGCTTTCTAAGAAGATATCTCCAACCTATGCAAAGTTTTGTAAAGGTGTATAGAGATGAATCTCTCCTTGAGCCCCTAAAAGTGCCATTTTTTTTATCAATGAAGGGATTGTTTTAGGGAACTTTCTCTCTAAGGAAGGAATCGATGTAGATCCCAATAAAATAACCATCATTAAGAAGATTCTTTTTCCTCAAAAATAGAAATATGTTAGGATTTTTCTAGGTCTTATTGGGTATTATAGAATATTTATCAAGGATTTTAGAAAGATTGTTTCACCTTTGTTTTATTTACTAATAGAAGATTCAGAATTCTATTGAATAGATCTATGTCAAAAGGCATTTGAAAAGATTAAAGAGAAGTTGATGACTGCATTAGTCCTTAGAGGTCCAAATTGGCCTTTCCCTTCTATCTCCAAATTGATGCACCAGATAAAGTGGTTGGGGCAATAGTGAAACAACTTGAAGGTAAATTGCCTTATGTCATTTACTACATTAGCAAGAATCTATCTAAGGTTGAACTTAACTACACAGTCACCAAAAAATAATTGTTAGTTGTTGTACATTCTTTGAACAAATTTAGACACTACAGCACTAGCTATAAAGACTTTGTACATACTGATCATGTGACAATTAATTATTTGATTAATAAACTAGATGTAAATGCTCACATAATTAGGTGGTTACTGTCGCTACAACAATTTGATTTAATAATACTGACAAACCTGGAAAACATAATGTTGTTGCAGATTTTGTTTAAAGGCTAACTTTGTCTATAGAAAATGAAGAAATTGTGGATGACCAACTTATTGATGAGCATGTTTTTTCCATGTCACCCTTATCTTCATAGTTTGCGAACATAGACAACTTTTTAGATGTTGGAAAATTCCACCGTCATGTATCTTCAAAGGAGAAAAACAATATTGTCAAAGAGCCCCTTATACTTGGATTGGGGGTAACCTCTTCAGGTTGGGTCCCGGTCAGATCATGAGAAGATGTGTGATGGAAGACAAGGTTTATAATATCATCTTAGCTTGTCATGATGGATCCATTGGGGAAATTTTGATGATAAAAAAACAACCTACAAAATCCTACAGGTAGGATACTACTGACCTACCCTTCATAGAGATGGCTAGTGATATACAACACAATGTGATGAACTCCAAAGGATGGGGAAATTGATTAGATGGATGAAATGTATTTACAACCTTAGGTGAATTTCGAGCCATTTGAGAAGTGGGGCATGGAATTCATGTTGAGAAATCTAGGGTAGCATAGTTAGGGCTTCTTATCAATTTGGTTTCTATTTTACTGGATAATTTCTTGTGAATAGTTATTACTTATTCTTCTTTTGTTATTGCGTTTTCATCATCAAGACAATTTCCAAAACTTCAAGACAACAAGAGAACACAAGATATAGGAACATAGCCAGGGGAAAACCCCTATGAAAGGGAAAACCCAGTCAAACTCTTCCACTAATAGATTCAAATCACATTATGACAACCAAGACCCAATATTAAGATAAATGACTTCCTTTTCTCCACTAAGTCAGCCCTTAGCATAAATTTGAGTTATATTTCCATATTAGCTTCATTCCTACAATTTCTAAAGTTGACCTACATTTTCGACTCCTATAAATACCCTTAAATCTTTCAAATGAGTGGCAGAATATTCAACCCTTTTTCTTGAATTGTCTTCCACACATTCACTTGTATTTTCTCTTATAATTTTGGACTTCACCCATTTTTAACATTTCAATTGCAGAATGAGTTCCTTCTTAGTTGGTGATCAAAATAAGATGAATACTCAAGTATTTATAGTCTCTATGAGTTGGTTGAATTTCTTCATGAGGCCGACTTGGGCTTTCTTGGGGCCAACTTGGTGGAGGAAGTAAAATTGACATTTTTTACTTAATAAAATTTCTTTATTGATTTATAAAACCCAATAAGGGTCTTGTTGTATCGGCTACAACCACCCTCCAAAATTTTGCCTTAGCCTGTTTTGGAGTCTCCCTACCAACCTTACACAACACTTTGCCTTGTTGCGTTAAGTACTCAAGCTTCATCGTTTTCCTCGCACAAAAGCAGCCTGTCGATCATAGTCAATCCATTCCCCTCACGTGCTGCTTACCTGAACTTGGTCCAGCTGTAGGCTGAGCAAATTCCCCTTGAAAATTGTGCATTCCTGGAGGGAAATCAACCTTTCCTCCAGGAATTGCGCAATCCTCTCTGAAAGCCTGCTCGGCTCTAGGATTGTGCAATCCTGCCAGCCATCCCTCCCAACAAGATTTGCGCAAATTCTCCCAATAGTAGGCTGTTCAGCCCAGGATTTTCACAAATCTGGGCAGCAGTCAGCTGCTTTTCCTAGAAATTGTGCAATCCCCTTGGGAAGTTAGCCCAACTTATAGTCAGGAATGCGCAATTTTCCCAAGCAGTTGAGCACTTGCATGCATGGACAGTCTGGTTGACTAGTTCCACCTGGGACCGGGGAAACTTGACTTGCATGCATGCATGCATGACTTGATATTTCCAGAATAGCAAGAGACAACATGCAAAAGGAATCCCATGATTCAGGGAGATATTTTTAGCAGTCGGGGGTTAAATGCAAAGTTGTTTTAGAAGTTTCCCACCAAGTGTCTCTTTTTCCTAGATTTGTGGCATGCGTGTCATAAGACCAAAATTATTTATTCGACACATTAGATCTCATTCATTCACATCGATCTTGGAGCTCTAACATCCCACATCACATCTAGGACTCTTCGACACATCCGGCTCATCTATTCACGGGTAAGTGGCCTCAACTTATCTTTTTCAGCATTTCGGTCGCTTTTTGTGTATTCGCTTGTGTGAGTGTTGTTTGCTTGATTTATTTGAATGCATGTTTTCATTTACATATATTCTAGCTTGTCCTAGCTTTGTTTCAATTTTTTTTTCCATCTCACTCTTGTTGCATGCATGAAACTATTTTGCACGGACGTTCGCCCAGCCTGTGAACAACCTCACCCACATGCATGTTGATCTGTTTGTTGAATCTTCCATTCATGTTTTGCATGCATTGTTTATCACTTCTGCTATCACTTAGTGTCTCCATGCATTTCATCGACTTACTTGCTTTCAATAGCCCATCGGCAAGTCGGGCCAACCTTGGCCCGGGCTCTGCCTTCACCAAGGCTACATTCCACAATTTGGGGGAGGAAGGCTTACCTTCCTCTCCAGATTTGTGCATTCTAGCCCAATGATAGCCTCCTAGACTATTTTTCACATTCCTGGAGGTCAGTGACTACTTGGCCTAAGAATTTGAGCAAATCTGTCCTAGGGCCAGCAGTCCTTCCCAGCTTAGATTACGCATTGCACAATCCCAGTAGCCAACTGCCCAACTGGATTGCGCATTTTGTAGATCCACCAGCCAGTCCAGCCTCCTAGAAAACCTATACTGCCTTTTGCATAGTTCTGGCAGCCAGTCACTCAGCCTCCCAGTGA
Organism: Pinus tabuliformis; assembly: GCA_031772625.1. Taxonomy (NCBI): domain Eukaryota; kingdom Viridiplantae; phylum Streptophyta; class Pinopsida; order Pinales; family Pinaceae; genus Pinus; species Pinus tabuliformis. Next base: position 1,504,952,494 of record CM062820.1, on the reverse strand, counting down.
AATTTGCGCAATCTTGCTCATCAGTTTCCTAGGTATGTTTTGTGTCCTTCCCCAGATTTGCTTTGTTTTCACTCACATGTTTCTTGCCATGCATGTTGCTTGTTTCCATATCTTTCAGGTGTTCATCTGTCACAATGGCTTCCAAGATAATAGGATCTTAGGACACTGATGGTATGGAAGCTACAGTAGCAGTTGAACAAGTGTCCTCTGGTTTGTCGATCTATGAAGATACGAAGTTGTATCTAGACAAGGACTTCAAATTGAAGTGGAAAGAGGTGAATGAAACATTTGCAGGTTCTTTTGGGGAAAACCTTGAAGACTGTTAGGTGTACGTGAACATTCATAAGTTTATCTTGTACTAAATTACATGCAGATACCCCACGTTCCCATGCGCGGACATGATTCATTGGATCGTCTCTCACACTGACCCTGAGACGATGACCTTGAGAAGTGTCAATGGGAAGAATATTGCAACCTTTTGGGCATGATATTATGATGAGATGTATCAGATGGATGAGCCCATGACTGTCATGACTCCCCTGTTCAGCTTTCCCAACAGAAAAGGCCACTACAGAGACATTCTGAAGGATTGGGTAAAGGAGCTATCTCGTTTCAAAATGACCCCCAATCACATCTATAAGACGAAGATATTGAGGAAGGCATACCAATACTTTGTCATATTCGCATGTCGACTGAGTGGCCAAGCGAGCACTAAGACCTTCCCTCAGAGTTGGGTGGTCACGTTGGACCAACTAGCTAGAGAAGGAAGACCATGCAATTGGTCTGGCATACTGGCTCATTAGTTGAAGGAGCAAGTCACAAAGGCTTGACAGTCACCTGAAGGCATGCATGCAGAGATTTACATGTCCGCCTACATTCTAGATGCAGTCTGTGCCCGACATGAGTTCCCGAGCTTAGAGTGGGCATGGTCATCGACGAAGACTGTTGTGAGCACATATTTCAAGTTATTGTCCAAGTGCAACTTTAGAGGAGTGCTCATACGACTGCTCGACCATCTTGTGACCCCAGTGTACAGGTTGATATTCGAATAAGATCCACCCCGCATGTCAGAAGAAGTGATGAAGGCATTGTTAGGCATTGCATACTGATATGCCTCACCGAACGGCATGTTCATCCGAGTGTTCAGTGCGGAAAATCCTTCGTATGTTCTGCCAAATTTTTCTTTGGATGTGCTTGTCATGTAAGAAGTAGTGTATGATATCTCAACAGGATTAACAACTAGGCTGTTGCGGAAGAATAATGCACCTTGGCCCACTCTTCCATTGCAGATTGGGTTATACGAAATCCAGAGCATCAAGCAAGTGGATGTCGAAGATGAACTGATGAAGAAGTACCCATTCAACCTCCAAAGATTCAACCCATATGACCCACATTGCATAGTGAAGGATCACTGCATGAGAGTTCAGTTCAATTGGATTCATGGGGCATGTCATTGGGCTAAGGAGGACTCATGGAGGTATTGATTCAATTCCTGCAGACCCAATGAATAGGTCAGTTTCGTCATAGAGTGGTTAGCACAACAGCATGTAGCAGCATCACGGAGAACACCAACAATAGGAGCAACAGAAGAGGCAACAGAGCCAAGAATACATGTGCGTGACAAAGGGAAGAGGAAGATTTTTTATCACATGGAGGAGGAGCAAAGCTATAAGTTTCGAGCAGATCCACTTGTAGAACAAGCAGCTATATTGGATATTCAAAAAAATAGGTAGCAACATGACAAGCGAATTGCATGAAGCAAGAGGGATAAGAAGAGGATGGAAGAAGCATAAAAGGAGTTGCATGAACTGAGGGAGCAAATTCGGAAAGAACAAGAGGCAAATTCAGCAGGGTGTGTATCACATGCAATCAGATGAAGTAACACTTGTACAAGTAGTTGATTCTTCTGAACAGATGGCATCAAGCGAACAGGGTGAACCCTCGTAGGGGCAAGACTTTGCTCATGAGATAAAACAAGCTCTTGAAAAGTTAGATGCAGACATGGAGCAACAAGAGTCAAAATAGGACATTGACCTCATGCCGCACCACATAGAGGTCGACTCACCTGCTCCAAGTCATCCAGACAATGAGCAAGTCTTGAATGACCAAGGAAGAACTGAGATCCTTGGTGGTCAACCGGAAGCAGAGATCCGCAATGTCTCCTTTGACAAATCTCAACATAGAGTTGGGCAGTCTCATAGAGTGTTGACTCCGTAGGACCAAACATCCCATTTGCAAGTTAAAGAACAAGTGATCGTGACTGATATGAACCAGGACCCACCTGCTTTGGCTGATGCAACTAGAGTGTATGCTGAAGCCACTATCTCTAGTGTTCCTTTCCTCATAGCTGAGAATGAGTGAATGGTGAAGGAACTATAGGTGGCCAAGCAGGGAGGCGACTTGGTGACAATGTCCGCTTGAGCTGAACTGAGTAAGGAAATACTAGATGAAGTATTGTCCTTGGACACAATTATGCGAACATTGTACTCCAAGTTTGGTCGTGCATCAAGCAGTGGTTCATCTCCACAGTTGGCAGTAGCAATGTGCAATAAGAGTATGCATCTTGAAGAACATACATATTGTTGTTGATAACATGTGAGGATGGATGATGAAGTAAAAGGGAGCCCCACTTCACTTGCCAAAGATGATGAAGAATAATGCGGTCGAGCTGCAAGCACATATCCAGAGTCAGGTCTGAAACTATGATGACCTGTTGCAACTCATCACTAGCATACAGGCTTCCCATGAACAAGTATTCAAAAGCATGGAGGTTATAGTTCACACTCATGCGATCCCATCACTTGGGAACCTCACTCAGGTGAAGACCAAGAAGCAGGTCCAACAAGAGCTTAACTTGTACTTCGAAGAGCTGATGTGCACCGCCACCAGCCCAAACTTGCTTATCAGTGCAGACATCATGTGCAAGTACATTGCTGGTTCATCCACACTAAAGACAATTATGTGCATGCTCACAGATGATTTGGACAGAGGAGCTCGAGTAGTGTACCCAGATGCTATGGAGGCAAGGTTTAGGTTTCAGACGGATGTCACAGCAGAACACACGAACACTCTCAAGGACTACCAATCTTGGCATCAATATGTCACTGTTGATCAACATGAGGATGTCGAGCAGTTGAACTTGTATGGTTTTCTAAGTTCGAATGATGTTTTGTTTGGCTTGTCCAAGCCATTGTTCACATGGGTACATGTGCATTGTAATGTTGAGTCATGTCAAGTGTAAGTCAAGTGTCGAGAGTGGATGTAACAATCATAGAGTAGGTGAAGAGTCATGAGGGTAGTTTAAGTGTCAAAAAGGGGAATGTCAAGGGTCACCCCAACCTTTGCTATAAATAGTCCCTCATAACTCATTGTAGAGGCTTTTGGTTAGCCAATCTTCTACTAAGACTATTTTGAAGAAGGCTTGGACAGTATTGTAACACACCTTCGCTTCTCCACTGCACGGAACTAGTACATATCTTTGGAGGAGCAGGCAGATGTGGCTGTAACATTCCACTGTTGGGGCTAGCAGGTTTAGATGGATGTATTGTACGATTGTGGCTTACACTTCTTTATATAATAAGAGCCAACACATTTTCATGCATATGTTGTTATTGTAGTTGGACTACTCCGGTTGTTTTAATGATATGTGTTGTTTAATTTATGTACTTGTGTATGAACTGATTCACATGAAATTATATGAATCTTGTTGTTAATGTGTTGCATATGTTGTTAATGTTGTCATTGTCCGTGTCGAATTCTCTGCCAGATATCAAATAGACCTTTCACTTGAACCTTGCTATAAGATTCGTCACACTCATCTTGGATTGATTCGTGAGTGATGTACGTGTTATATTACCTTCTATGATGTGACATTCGCATCCAAGTGGACTGCTTCACCGGAAGCTGTGCATGTCCTTTGTGTTGTGTGTTCCTATCTGATTTGGGACTACTCCCTTTCAACTTGGAACTCACCTTCACCTCCTTCCCCTTTAGAAGTGTTGGACCTCTCATGCACCTTCCTTGACTCACTGCATCAGTCACACCCTTTCTGTTGACAGATTTATTCTACTTGCCTCTGGCGACACCATGGCCAAGGCATTACCTTATGACCCACTGTTGGGACTCCTACACCAAATGGTCTGAGGTCTAATTGGGACTTCTTACTGGGGAGATCCCCTTGACGTGTTGGTAGGTCCAGTACCATTAAAATTTCTGGCGCTAGAAGGAGAGCCTGATGACAGGTAGTGCCCTCTCATCCAGTTTTTAGCCTTTGCATATCTTTCATGGAGTCTTGCATTCTTCTTCCCTCGAGGTTTTTTTCAAATCGTGAATATGTCTCCATCTCAAGGAAGCTTTTCAATCTCTTGTCAACTCACACATATGATTTATGAGGAAGATGAGTTTACTGATGAACAGGCTGGTTTGTTTCTTGCATACACACTTCGCAAATCTTCATTTTGTTGGGTGCTCAGCCTACCGGTTGACACTGTGCACTCATGTGAGCACTTTTGTGATCTTATTAAAGACACTTTCTATCATTTTGATCCAGACCATCTTGACCAGAAACTGTTACAGCAACAGGTGGCTCCACATGAATCTATTATTGATTTTTGGTAGCCCTTCCGTGACTTACGATTTCAATCTCCGAGGAGCCAAATGAAGTTTGCTTATCTCTGGAATTGATTTGAGTACTGTCTTAAGAAATATGTCCATCATAAGAGAAAGCTTGAGATCAAGCCTCGCTCAACCTTCTTCATTGATGGAACTACGCAATCTCATGTGGGAGTAGGCACTATCTCAATGAACTGTCCACCTCCCTATCATTCAATAGTTCCACCATTGCCCAGTGATGTTGAGGATCATGTTTGCACACCTGTTCATCCTTCACACTCTCTCAACATCACTCCACTCCATTTTCATGCAGATTTGGTTGTGATTCCTTCGAGTTCCCATGTGCATTCTTTTCTTCGACCTCTATCTTCACACTCAGATGTTCCTCCGGATGATGTTGTCTTGTGTTCGTCCATTTCGGACTCTTCACTTGTTGTGAATGAGGAACAACCCACTGACGGAGTTGGTGTTGCACAACCAACATGCGTTGTCATTCATGAAGAGTATGAGTGGGAGCTTGAACATCAACACTCGGCAAGGATGACTCCCTTCTGTTTGAGCCCCCTCCGTTCTTTCCTAGCCTCTTTGGAGAACCTGCCATCCATGATTTTGCATGTGTGTCTTCATCCGTGGATGCACCCATTGTTGATCACTCGCAAGACTCACCAGATGTTAGTCCATCATTAGACAATGAAGAGGATAAGTTATTCATTGAATATACACTTGATCCTTCATCTATCTTTTCCAGAAACACAAAGGATGAGTTCGTTCACTTTTCATCTACCCCTCTGTTTGATTCATTTTGTCATGAGGATGCCAAAGAATTCATTTATTTTTCTGATCGTGGCGGTCGTGATCTATTTGCTTCCAATTTTGATCATGATCATGAATCTATTGCAGTCGGTCTTTCAAAGCCACTGGTTTATGATGATCTACCTGATGATGAAGTTGAGACACCCAAGACTGTCAAGGAACTTTAGCCTGAGCTGATGGTTATGTCAAGCCCTCGCTCTCTTGGGGTTAGTCTCACTTCCTATCATGAAATTGTTCAATCACCCAAGGCTCCTCATCACTCATCTGTATACATTGAAGATCCATCTCACTCATAGATCACACTTCCTCAACTCGAACTACATGATCCCATTGCTCATGCATTGGAGGAATCTTACATTGCAAGCATGTGTTCGTGACACAAGTTATCTTTTTTTCTTTTGTTTGCTTGCATGTCACAATCAAGAGTGTGCTTATGCTTCAAGGTTGCACGTAGTGTCACAAAGCACCATGATAAGTCCACAGACTTCCCATCATGCACATGCACTCACGTATGTCCTATGGGCACTTTGAAACATGAAGTGTGGTTGTCTTGTTTGTTATATCTTTCTTGTATGCTGGTCTGCACGACTGGGTTACTCGCGGACCAAGCCTTCACCCACATGGGTCTACCAATGCGCCAGTGGCTACATTGGAAGTATCACTTCACGTGATGAGGTCCATGCACCGTTAGCATAGGAGTAGGAGTAGTGTTTTCTTTCAGTTGTTTTCTTGCATGCTTGTTTGCTTACATGCCTTGATTGCTTGATTGTTTTCTTGCTTGTTGTTTGCTTGATTTGCTCTCATTTTTGCTTTTGCTTTTGCTTGGCTTTGTTGTTAGTTTGTTTGCTTGTTTCGTTCGTAGGTTAGTTCGCATGAAACCATGTGTGACTCATGAAATGAGCTGGGTAAAGTACAAGAGTGTTTGTACAGCTATCGCTACTTGGTTAACTGTCATCTTGCCTTTGTATGATGAGCTTGTTACTTTTATTCCATGCTACATCGAAGGAAAATACGTATTGTTTGAAGTGAACCTTGGTGAAAACAAAACGCTTGCGCGCTAACTAGTGTCACCTTCTCTAGTCAATTTTTTTTGGGTTAACCCTTGTCAGCTTAGTCAAGTAGGGTAAGTTGAGGGGGAAAACCTTAACAGGCATGTTAGAGATACAATAAACTACTTTTCTACTAGAGAAACCTCTTCTTATCTCAATAAGTCAGGATCCCTCTTCCACCTCTGAAATGAATAAGTGTTATGCACAATGAAAATGAAAATGAAAAAAATCAAAAATCAAAAAATTCAAAATGAAAAATGAATAAGGAAAAAGAAGAGAAGGGCTTCTTGCACAGGGAGGTGATGTAAGTAACTCCGTTGGGGAACTAACCAGGCTCACTGGCAGTGGAGCCATACTTGTGTTCCTACGTGAGTCCACCGGGGCACTGTCTAGGCCTGCTGGCAGTGGAGCAACACCAAAGATGAAACTAAGACTCTGACGACTATACTGCTTGTGCACTTATATACCCCTCAACCCCAATTGAAACAACTGCATTGCCTTGTCTTGGAATGTGTGTCAATTGACCAAGGGCTTGGTAGATGCTACATCTTACAATCAAGTTAGTGTGAAACCAAGATCAGCCGAGAATTGAACAATCCGGAGGTGTTAGACTTTATTTTCATGAACAAGGTCCATTTAGAGAGCTGCAGTTCTACCAGTGTGTCGCCAAGTGTTGTAGCAGCTACAACCACCTTCCAAAATTTTACCTTAGCCTGTTTTGGAGCCTCCCTACCAACCTTACACAACACTTTGTCTTGATGCGTCAAGTACTCAAGCTTCAATGTTTTCCTTGCACAAAATTACCCTATCGATCACAGTCGATCCATTCCCCTCACGAGCTGCTTACCTGGACTTGGTCAAGCTACAATCTTAGCAACTTCCCCTTGAAAATTGTGCATTCTTAGAGGCCAACCAGCCTTCTCTCCAGGAATTGTGCAATCCTCTCTGAAAGCCTGTTGGGCTCCAAGATTGCACAATCCTGCTAGCCATCCCTCCCATCAGGATTTATGAAAATTCTCCCAGCAGCACACTGTTCAGCGCATGATTTGCGCAAATCTGGGTAGCAATCAGTTGCTCTGACTAGAAAGTACACAATCCCCTTGGTAAATCAGCCTAGCTTACAATCATGAATGAACTTTTTTCCCAAACAATTGAGCACTAGCATGCATGGACAGTATGGTTGACTAGTTCCACCCAGGACCGGGAAACTTGACTTGCATGCATGCATGACTTGATCTTCCTGGAATAGCAAGAGACAACATAAAAAAGGCATTTCATGATTTAGGGAGCTATTTTTAGCAATCAGGGGTTACATGCAAAGTTGTTTTAGAAGTTTTCCTCCAAGTGTCTCTTTTTCCTAGATTTGTGGCATGCACATCATAAGACCAAACTTATTTATTCGACACATTAGAGCTCATTCATTCACATCATTCTTGGGGATTTGACATCCCACAACATATCCATGACTCTTCGACACATTGGGCTCAACTATTCACGGGTAAGTGGCCTCAATTTGTCTTTTTCGGAATTTCTAACGCTTTTTGTGTATTCACTTGTGTGAGTGTTGTTTGATTGATTTATTTGAATGCGTGCTATTGTTTACATATATTCTAGCTTGTCCTAGCTCTGTCTCAATTTTTGTTTCCATCTCACTTTTGTCACATGCATGAAACTGTTTTCCATGGACGTTTGCCCAACTGGCGAACAACCTCACCCACATGCATGTTGATCTGTTTGCTTAATCTGCCATTCATGTTTTTCATGCATTTTTTATCACTTATACTATCACTTAGTGTCGCCATGCATTTCATTGACTTACTTTCTTTCAATTTCCTGTCGACGAGTCGGGCCAACCTTGGCCCATGCTCTGCCTTCACCAAGGCTACATTGCGCAATCTGGTGGAGGAAGGCTTACCTTCCTCTCCAGATTTAGTCATTCTGGCCCAACACTAGCCTCCTATACTATTTTGTGCATTCCTAGAGGGAAGTGGCTGCTTGGCCCAAGAATTTGCGCAAATTTGTCCCTGGGCCAACAGTCCTTCCCAGTTTGGATTACGCATTGCACAATCCCAACAGCCAATTGCCCAACTGGATTGGATTGCACATTTCACAGATCCAATAGCCAGTCCAGCCTCCTAGACAACCCAAATTGCCTTTTGCATAGTTCTGGTAACTAGCCACTCAGCCTCCCAGTGAAATTTGTGCAATCTTGCTCATCAGTTTCCCTGGTATGTGTTGTGTCCTTCCCCGAATTTGCTTTTTTTTCAATGAGATGTGTCTTGCCATGCATGCTGCTTGTTTCCATATATTTTAGGTGTTCATATGTCTCAATGGCTTCAAAGAGAACAGGATCTTATTACACTGATGGTATGGCAGCTGGAGTAGCAGTTGAGCAGGTGTCCTCTGGTTTACCGATCTATGAATATATGAAGTTGTATCTAGACAAGGACATCAAGCTGAAGTGGCAAGAGATGAATGAAACATTCACAGGTACTTTTGGGGAAGACCTTGAAGGCCGTCGGGTGTACGTGAACATTCATAAGTTTGTCTTGTACTGGATTGCATGCAGATACCCTGTGTTCCCATGCATGGACATGATTCATTGGATCGTCTCTCACACTGACCTTGAGACGATGACCTTGAGCAGTGTCAGTGGGAAGAAGCTTGCAACCTTCTATGCACACGATTACGATGAGATGTATCAGATGGATGAGCCCATGACTATCATGACTCCCCATTAAGCTTGCCCAACAGTAGAGGCCACTCTAAAGACATTCTGAAGGATTGGGTAAAGGAGCCAGCTCATTTCAGGATGACCCCCAATCAGATCTATAAGACAAAGATATTGAGGAAGGCATACCAATACTTGGTCATATTAGCATGTCAAATCAAAGGCCAAGCAAGCACTGAAGCCTTCCCTCAGAGTTGGGTGGTCACATTAGACCAACTAGCTAGAGAAGTAAGACCATGCAATTGGTTTGGCATACTAGCTCATCAACTGAAGTAGCAAGTCACGAAGGCTCGACAGTCACCCAAAGTCATGCATGTAGGGATTTACATTTCCGCCTACATTCTAGATGCAGTATGTGCCTGACATGAGTTCCCGAGCTTAGAGTGGGCATGGTCACTGGTGGAGACTATTGTGAGCACGTATTTCAAGTTATTGTTCTAGTGCAGCTTTAGAGGAGTGATCATACAATTGTCTGATCATCTTGTCACTCCAGTGTATAGGTTGATATTCAAACAGGATCCACCTTGCATGTCAAAAGAAGCGATGAAGGCATTGTTAGGCATTGCAGATTGGTATGCCTCAACGGATGACACGTTCATCTGATTGTTTAGTGCGGAGAAGCCTCTACATGTTCTGCTAAATTTTTCTTTGGAAGTGCTTGTCATGCAGGAAGTAACGTATCATATCTCAGCAATATTAACAATTAGGCTGCAATAGAAGAAGAAGGAACCTTGGCCCACTCTTCCATTGTGGATTGGGTTATAAGAGATCTAGAGCATCAAGCAAGGAGATGTCGAAGCTGAACATATGAAGAAGTACCCGTTCGACCTCCGAAGCTTTAACCCATATGACCCACATTGCATTGTGAAGGATCACCACATGAGAGTTCATTTCAATTGGATCCATGGGGCATGTCATTGGGCTGAGGAGGACTCATGGAGGTATTTCTTGAATTCCTCCAGACCCAATGAACAGGTCAGTTTCTCCATAGAGTGGTTGGCACAGCAACATGAAGCAGCATCATGGATAACACTAGCAGTAGCAGCAACAGCAGAGGCAACAGAGCCAAGCATACCTGTGCGCAACAAAGGGAAGAAGAAGATTGTCGACTGCATGAAGGAGGAGCAAAGCTACAAGTTTTGAACAGATCCACTTGTAGAACAAGCAACTATGGCTATTCAACAGAAGAGGCAACAGCACGGCAAGTGAATCGTGCATAGGCAGAGGGATAAGAAGAGGATGAAAGAAGTGGAGAAGGACTTGCATGAGTTGAGGGAGCAACTCCAGAAAGAACAAGAGTTGCACCAACAGGAGAAGGAAGCGCAATAGTAGTAGAAGATTCAACATGGGGAGCATCACATGCAATCAGACGAAGCAGCGCCCATACAAGAGTTGATTCTTCTGAACAATTGGCATCAGGTGAACAAGGTGAACCCTTGCAAGGGCAAGACTTTGGTCATGAGATAGAACAGGCTCTTGAACAGTTATATGTATACATGGAGTAGCAGGAGTCATAAGAGTACACTGACCTTATGCCTCACCACAAAGAGGTCGACTCACCTTCTCCAATGCATCTAGATGATGAACAAGTCTTGAATGACCAAGGAGGCACTGAGATCCTTGGTGGTCAATCGGAAGCAGAGATGCGCAACATCTCCTTTGACGAATCTCAACATAGAGTGTAAACTCCGAAGGACCAAACATCCCCTACGCAATTTGAAGAAAACGTGATCGTGATTGATGTGCACTAGGACCCAGCTTCTTTGGCCAATGCAACTAGAGTGTATGCCGAAGCCACTAGCTCCAGTGTTCATTTCCTCATAGCTGAGAATGAGCGAATGGTGAAGGAACTATAGGTGGCCAAGCAGGGAGGAGACTTGGTGACAATGTCTGCCCGAGCTGAATTGAAGAAGGCAATACTAGATAAAGTATTGTCCTTGGACACAGTTATGCAAGAATTGTACTCCAAGTTTGGTACCATGCATCAGGCAGTCGTTCATCTCCACGGTTGGCAACAGTGATGTGCAAGAAGAGTACGCATCTTGAAGAACATACATATTATTGTTGATAACATGCGAGCATGGATGATGAAGTACAAGGGAGCCCTGCTTCACTTGCCAAAGATGATGAAGGCTAATGTGGTCGAGCTGCAAGCATGTATCCAGAGTCAAGTCTAGAACTATGAATACCTGCCACAACTCATCACTAGCATACAGGCTTCCCATGAACGAGTATTCAAAAGCATGGAGGTTATAGTGCACACTCATGCGATCCCATCACTTGGGACCCTCAATCAGGCAAAGACCAAGAAGCAGGTCCAACAAGAGCTTAACTTGTACTTTGACGAGTTGATTTGCACCACCACCAGCCCAGACTTGCTTATTAGTGCAGACATCATGCGCAAGTACATCGCTGGTTTGGCCATACTAAATACAATGATGTGCATGCTCACAGATGAGTTGGATAGAGGAGCTCGAGTAGTGTACCCAAATGCTATGGAGGCAAGGTTTAGGTTTCAGGCTTCTCCACTACACGGAGCTAGTATATCTCTTTGGAGGAGCAGGCAGATTTGGATGTAACATTCCACTTTTGGGGCTAGCAGGTTTACATGGATGTATTGTATGATTGTGACTTACACTTCTTTATATAATAAGAGCCAACAAATTTTCATGCATATGTTGTTATTGTAGTTGGATTTCTCTGGTTGCTTTAATGATATGTGTTGTTTAACTTACGTACTTGTGTATGAACTGATTCACATGAAATTATATGAATCTTGTTGTTAACGTGTTGCATATGTTGTTAATTTTGTCACCATCTGTGTCGACTGCTCTACCAGACATCAAACAAACCTTTCACTTGAACCTTGCTATAACAACTGTCACACTCGTCTTAGACTGATCTGTGAGTGATGTACATGTTATCTTACCTTGTATGATGTGACTGCCACATTCGAGTGGACTGCTCTGCCAGAAGCTATGCATGTCCTTTGTGTTGTGTGTTCCTAGCCAAGTTGGGACTACTCCCTTTCAACCTTGAACTCACCTTCACCTCCTTCCTCTTTCGAAGTGTTGGAACCTCTCATACACCTTCCTTGACTCACTACATCAGTCACACCCTTTTTGTTGACAGAGTTATTCTACTTGCCTCTGTGTGACACCATGGTCAAGGCATTACCTTACGACCCACTGTTTGGACTCCTACAGCAAACAGTCTGAGGTATAATTGGGACTTCTTACCGGGGAGATCCCCTTGACATGTTGGTGGGTCCAAAACTATCAACAGGTTTGTAATATGATAAAAATGACTGAGAATCCAGACACAGACCCTAGAAGCCTACAATGGAGGCTTTAACCTATTGACTATTAACCCAAGCATGAAACCTATGCTTTAATAAGCCAATATTTCTTTAATAAAAAATTAGTTTTATTTTATTTTGACAAATACATTACATCATGACTCAAACACAATTATGAAGACTGGCCCTAGTTACATTCTTCAATAATTCCTAGTTAATATTGATCCTCCATCTAGACATAAGAGGTAAATCATTATGCATACAAACTATTTGAATAAGTGAGATGAGGTAAAAGCAGTGAAAGAAAAATGTAGTTGAATTCTTGAGGGAGAAAATATTTTAAAAAATTGGTCTTCTAAGAGAATTGGTGATAGACCAAGGCTCGTAGTTCACTTCCAATCTAATAGAGGAGATCATGAGGTAGTGTCATATCTGACATATAAAATCTACCCCATATCACGCTCAATAAAATGGGCAAGTGGAGGTTACTAATAGATCATTGGAAAGCATTGAACTAAGGTGGTCAACGGCAATAGAAAATATTCGGTACAAAAACTTGTTGAAGCCACTTAGGCCTACAACACCACCTGGAAGACCACTATTGGGTTTACCCCCAATGAGTTGGTATATGGAAATAAGGCTCCATTATCTATTGAATTTGAATATAACACATTGAGAATGGCATCATAACTCCACATCGATCTCACCAAATCATAAGAAGAAATGTTGCAACAATTAAATACACTTGACAAGTACAAAATGAAATCCCTAATGCACACCAAAGTGGTTCAACTATAGAGAAATATTTGTCATGATAACACTATCAAAACTAGACCCTTCTAGGAGGGTGATTGGGCACTTTTGTATGACTCTAGGTTCAAGGATTTTAAAGGGAAACTCATGATCAAATGGTTGGGGCCTTATCTAGTTAAGAAATGTCATGATAATGGTTCACTACAGATATAATAATAGAAGAAGTGCAAATCCCACTTCTGGTTAACGGTTACCGACTGAAGTTCTATATGAAGCCCCTATGAATGGCTAAATTTACTAATTTAATAAGGAAAGAGATGAATGTGATTGAGAGAATCAAATATCCTAGCCCGCTGATCCTTTGATCACAGAGAAATGGTCGAGAAAAAAAATCTTAAGAGAAAACCTCCTTTGAGGCACCTAGGAAAAGACCTACTAGTTGAAAACCTCTTTGAGGTAGCTAGTGGGCCTCCAAAAAAATATAACAAAAAAAAGGAAAAAGAAAAAGAAAATTGTTTTTCTTGCTCTAATGAATGTGCAGGACCATAGAAAGGAAACCAGCAAGGTAGAATAGGTAGGACAACCAACACATTTGGCTCCAAGCATTAATGAATTCGTTCTTAGAAGAATAAGGAAATCTCCCTATATCATTTTCATCCATTACCCAACACTCATAGTATCATCTCATCTCATTTTCATTTATTTGACCACTTTCCCGAATTGCTACAAGAAAGTATTATACTACTATAGGATATCACATGATTGATAAAAAAACATAGGCCGAAGTTTTTCTCTACTTGTAAGGAAGGGGAAGGCATCCAAGGATTCCTAAGACTTGCCCATTTGATCAACATCTTTCAACCCTCATTTTCCCTTCATTTTCCATCCATAACAGCTCAACATCCTTATTTTTTCTCTCTTAGTCACCAACAATGACATTTCCAACACCACCATTAGCCTCTCTCCAAATTATCATAACTCTATGATGCCTTAGAAATATTAAATGATGAGCCTAAGGATTCTCTGTGAATAATATAGGAAATTACACAGTCTTGTAGTACCCTTCAGAGACCCTATAGGCCCAAGTCTCCAATACTCCTAAAGAATTCCATTACACATCACAAATGTTCACATCACCCGAAGCATCTCCAAGGTAAGAAAACCACTTTGAGCAGCTACAGGGTCTCTCAATTCATTGACAACATTAGTATCATCAACATCTCTGGTGGAATCATCAACAACAACATCAAAATCTACAACAAAAGTATCAAAATCACTAACAATAGCAACAAAAGCCTTTATTATCACCTGGATTGAACCTCAGGCTGAAGGAAGGCAATTCCAGGGTAACCACAAACCACGCTTAGCCAAGTAGCTAGCCCTACTAGGCTAGGAGAGGGCTCTCTCCATAAGGATCTCAACCGAGATGACTGGATCAAGAAATGATATTAGGCTAGGAATAGTAGCACAGGGTTTGATTTTTATTTTGAAAGGTTTCGTTGGATCAGAAGGAACCAAACAGTTAGGGCAAGGAAATTAGGTCAAAATTGCAGGGTGTTCGATGGGGCAAGGTAGGCACACGGTTAAACACTCTAGGGTTTTGATGGGTGAGGTGATTCAAGACAGGTGAGAAGCCAGAAAGAGAATGTGAGCAACATGGATCCTTCCTAAATTGAAGAAAACATAAACTGTGAATATTTTCCCAAAAAAGAGCATAACTATTATGGATTTTGCCTATCAACTTGAAAACATCCACTTAAAAGCAATGAAATGATTGATTAAGTACAAAAAACATTTTAACATATGATCACAATAGAGAAAATTGAACTGAACACCATACCAGATGGATCCTAAATAAATAGCTGCAATCTTTCATTAATCTCCTGCTAAAACTGATACAAAATGACGTTTACTCAAACCTAAGCATCCAACTAAGTCCAACCTGTAAAATGATTGATAAAATAAATAATATAGGCCAACAACTAGCTCATCAGGGGTCAAATCCATGAGTGGAGGAGCAGTTACAAGAAAGGTTGAACTAATAGCTGGAGTGTAGGGTGGTCAAAGTGACTCATCCCTCACTCTAGCACACTGATTCATTACATGCCACATAGGCCATCTAACTAATGTATCTGCCCTAGGTAAAGTAAAAACATGATAATTACATCATCTAGATCAATTACATAGGCGAAAATTGAATTTCCGATAGATAAAATTCAACTTGGAATGAAACAGTGAAAATTGTGGAAACCTGTCAAACGCGCAGCGACCCTGGTAAACGCGTAGCGTCCTATTCAATATGAATTTTGACCACCTTCCTGATATCCAAATCTAGCCCAGGATAGCTCATTGGAAATATTATCCTATCTAGTTTCTAGAACCACCCTTGGTTTTCAAAATGGGATTCATTTACCCCTCCAATATTGCAATCTCCCAGGACTTCTCAAACGCGTAGCGACCAGGCCAGAAAAGAGGCAAAAAGGTGATTTTTTGGTAGTTTTTGACCCTTTTAGCTGACCAGTTTTGCTCCAAATTCTTAGAAGAATTATAGGGTGCATGTCCTAATCATTCTGAATCCAAAAATATTGAGCATTTGCTTATTGAATGCCCCAAACAAAAGCGTAGCGTTCTAGGTGTTGCGCATTTGACCAAGCTGATTGTGCCAAAATTTCTTCAAAAAAACACAGCAAAACACATCTTTCTAAAATTGTTCAAAAATGGCCAAAATTGGTGGGCTGACAAATGGTTATATGTTTGAGGCATGTAGTGATGCCTTGACAAGGATATCCACCTCTTTTTCTCCTCTTGCTTGGCCAAAGCCTCAATTTTTGCATGAGCTCTTTTGAGCTCGGCTCTTGCAATTTTTTCCCTCATAGCATAGTGCTTCGCCATCCTTCTTTGAATATCATTGTCCTTCTTGGCCTTGCCTAGGAGGTTCTCCAGATTATCATTTACCTTCTCAAGCCAATATTCTCGGTTTCCATTTACCATCTTGATAAATTGTTCATTCAAGGTGAACTAATTGGCCATTTCTTCCTCCCTTTTCCTTTCCTGCTCCAAGGCTCTTTTTAGGCCTCTAGTCCTCGGCCTTCTTATTGGCACCTGTTCATCAAGTGGCTCACCATATTGCCCATATGCCTCATCAAGTAAGGCCTTTGCCTTTTTAGCCTCTCTCTTTTCCTTTCTGAGCCGAATCTCCATGAGCTCATTTTTTACCTCAAACTGCCTATTTTCCTGCTTATAGTAGGAAATGATCCATTTGGCCCTTTGAAAGTTGACCTCAAGCTCTCTTATGAGTGCATTGTTATCCTTGGTGACAATAGTTGTGCTTTTAATGTCATCATGTTCATCTGACTCAACTAATTAAAACTCATGCTCTATCTCACAGAGGTTTTCCTCTTGCTGTTGGACCTTTGCCTCAACAACTTTTTCCTTACCCTTCTGTACTTGCTTTGTTGATGAAGAAGGCAAGGCCCCTCCTATAATCAGTGGAGCAAACACTTGCATATGCCTTCTCTGATAGATATGTTCCAAGTTACCTAAACTAGCCCTTTTGGGCTTGCTGTTCTCACCATGCTCAATATGCTCCTGCTCAGTTCCTTTATCTCTGCCAGGTGAATGAATAGGTTGATGAAATGGTGATGATGGAGGTGGTGGTGTGGCTAAATCATGAGATGAAGATGAATTATGTATATGCTGAAGTGGAGGAATGGAGGTGGGTGGATGAGAGGGTGAAGGGGCTTCTTGTCCATGCTGAATAGGTGGGATTGTGAAAATCTCATTGGATATGAAAGTGTCCCATGCAATGTTAAATTGATAAAGGCAATGTAGGACTATCATCTTGATGAGAGAATGTTGAAATATGCTATGCATTTGATGATCACGATCTTTCCTTTGGGAAATGTATGACATCTTGTCAATATCCCGGTAAAGATAGTAGGGCAGATTGAGCATTCTAACTCTTGTAAAATGCATGAGTAACCAAATATGATAAGAATAAATCCTAGAAAACCTTCCCTCACATGTGAAGTACTTCATGATGATTTTCATCATAGGAACATATCTGTCTAGGAGGTAAGAGAAAGGAAAAATCCTCCTTCTTTCATTCTTTTCGTTGGGTTTAAGATATGGCTCATAGTAGCAATAATCCAAATATTCCTATTTAAACCATTTTCCCCCAACATATGGTATCCTAGTAGCAGCTGATATGATAGCAGAAGATATGGTAAAGGTGACACCAGAAAGGGTTGCTTGGTTGTCATGGAGGTTGATGATGAACTGTCTGGTCAATTCAGAATGATGTTGTGTCCTTTCCACCTTCTCACAAAACTCAAAACAACCCATATGTTTGAAGCTTGTGACAGTGATGGGAGATGCCATGAGTTCTCTGGTGTTTGTTGGCTCATATCTGATAATTTTTCCTCCTTTCTTATATTTCCTCCTCTGTTGTGTTTCTTCCTCACTCTGACTTTGGTGTTCTTCTTCTGCCATGATTTGTTGCTATCAAAACCCTAGGGAAATGGTAGAATGGACTATGGGTATGGGAAATGTGGAATGATGTGAGGAGAGATGATGAGGAGGAGATGGGGATGTGTGGAATGAGGGAGGTGATAGGGGATAGTTGTTAAGTGAAGGGGGAATAGTGATGAAAGCTAGGAAATGTGATTTGAGATGGTGGGAATGTATGACTAGGGTTTGATCTTAGGAATAACAACAAACAACTTAAACCCTATGTAGGTGAATAATGGAGGGAAGGAGTGAGTAAATTTTCCACCAACCTGATTTGCTGAAGTATATGATGACCAACTTGGAAACTTGGTGGCGATGGAGGGTTTCTAGCATGTTTTGGCTCCTTCCAGGCGAATGCGCAGTGACCTGGTCAAACGTGCAGCGACCTCTACAGGAGTGCAGCGCCGTTATAAATAACATTGGGATCTCTAGAAAACACACAACAACCTCTACAGGAGCACAACGACCAAGCTAAACGTGCAACGGCCCTGCTGAACGCGTCCTCTTGCTTTGTTTTGCCCAATTTCACCTTAAAATCGCCAATTTTCTTTTGCTAAGGAGTTGTGAGAGTGCTAGAGTGCAAATGAGGCTTTCATGAGTGTCTTGAGAGGCTTTATACTTGAATTGACTTTAATTTATGAGTTTGCATACCCACTTTCTAAAGTTCTTTGTCATTTTCAAATTCTCACTTTAATGCCTTTTTTACTTTCTGACCTTTTTTGCTCTTGACAGGTGGATGATGCTTTGATTGAATTGATTTCTTCAATGGTTTCATTTTATTGCAACAAGGAGAAATGCTTGGGGCAACTGGGAACACTTATTACATGAAATGACTTGAATTACATCAAAAAAATAAAATATAAATCAACTAAAATACTCTGTTTTCATCTCAAAAACATGTTTTTTGAGATGAAAATTACATTAGTGAAATAAGATATTTGTACAATAACCATGACTTATTAGCAATCAATCTTTGTTTATTGGTCATCCTCATACCTTTGCTGCCCTTTATTTACACTCGAAACTATGCTTTTGACCTTGGAAATGAACCCTAAGACCTAATGAAAAGACGACTGCCTTGACTCTAAAACAAAAACATAACTGAAACCATAACTGAATACAACATGGAAATGGGTCAACAAATGTACCTCATGAGGGAAAATTTGATTATCTGAGAAGAAGACAACCATCAGTGGACCATTTTGACATGACCTAGTGGAATGATCCAAAAAATTCAGTATGAGACACCTAGAATGAAAATGAAAAGAGTAGATTTGATCCCTAACGGAAGTATGCCGATACTGACACTAACATTGGCCTTATTGGGGATGGAAGCTCCTTGGAGGTGTCAAGAACATTGTAGACCAAGTGCCTAGTTGATTGGGCCAATATGGTCAAACAAATGAAAGACTATAAACCTCTTTTGAAATTTTTGAAAAATGATTCGATACAAACTAAAAACTGACTCAAAACCAACTCTAGACTAACTAAAAAACCAACTAAACACAAGCATTTAAGTTTTATAGCCTTCACTTCCGGCCCCAAGCTCAAATGACATTTAAGTTTTATAGCCTTCACTTCGGGCCCCAAGCTCAAATGACATTGTGCTTCAAAACTTGCAAGGAAAGCAAACTGGTATATACAATGATAGTGAAGCAACTTCAGCAAATTGCATCAGAAATAGGAGTGTTTCAGGAGTTTACCATTCACTTGTCATCCTGAGCATTCTTGACCATCCATTTCCTTTAATAAAAATGCATTCTATCCTCGATAGGCTGATATTTTATACAGTCCTTTCCATAGATTTTCAAACTTACCATGCTTTCCTTTTTCTTCATTTTGTGCATCCCATCGTAGCACTACATCTTCCAGCTGAAAATTTTCTGCCTTGGTTTTGCGGTCATAAATCTTCTTTATCTTCTCTTGTAGCTAGAAAGTGTTTTGAGAAACCTCTTCTCTTGTTTGTTGAAGGTGAATCATTTGATTAATCCGATGTTGAATATCATCTTCTTCACTATCGGCTTCCTGCAATAATCTCATGATCAAGACTGCAAGGGATGTGGGAAACACTGTATCAGTACCATAAACCAACTCAAAAGGCGACATACCTATTGATTTCTTATTGCTCACTCTGTTGGCCCACAAAGCATTGACAAGCTTCCGATGCCAATTCTTTTTGTTTGCTTCCAACATCTTCTTAATAATGTTTACCAAGGATTTATTTGAAGACTCAACTAGTCCATTGCCTTGCGGGTAGTATGTCGTGGAATGACCCAATGTGATATTGTATTTGTTGCAAAACTCAATCATTCTCTTTGACTTAAATGTTGTTGCATTATCTGTAATAATCTTGTGAGGGAAACCAAAACGAGACAAGATATTGGACTCTAAAAACTGAATGATTACCGTGTCCGTAGCTTGCCTTGTCAGAATGGCTTCAATCCACTTGGTGAAGTAATCGGTCATCGTCAAAATCCATCTGTGTTGTGCTGATGATGTAGGATGAATTTCCCCTATGAAATCAATCCCCCACTACTGGAAAGGTGTGTTTACTTCAACCAGCTTCAGAGGAAGAGGAAGTGGATTCCTTTTTCCTTGAAAAACTTGACATTCGTGGTAGCTCATGACTGTCTTATATAAATCTGAAAACAAATATGGCCAGTAATATCCTGCTCTAAAAACTTTATTTTCTGTTGTTTTCCAAAACAAGTGACCACCACAATATCCTCTATGGAAATCATTCATTACCTGCTGAGCTTCATCTTCAACCAAACAATTAAGGAGAAACCCTCCCGGATCTTTCCAATAGAGAGCAATATCTAAAATGCATAATTTTGCAGACTTTAGTTTTAGTGATCTACCACTACTTCTTGACATTCTGAGAGGAGGAGGAAGATGTTGAAGAACATATACTATATCAGAATACCAAGGTGAGTTGAGAAACATCTCTGCTACCTTAATGAGTGTGCCACCATCTTCATCATCTAGCATTTCTGCAATGAGATTTATGTCTATAGCATGAAGATTCAACTCAGCCATGAGTTTTTCTAAGCCTTGACCTTTGATCAATTTGGTAGGCTTAATCTCAAGATCATACTCTAACATCGCTATTATCCACTTACCTCTTCTTCCCTCCGGATCAGTTTTTATGAGGACATCTTTGAAACTGCATTAGGAACATATGCTATGGTATGTGAATGCAGAATGTAAACACATAAATCCTTCAATGCCTTTATAAGAGCCAAAGCTTGCTTTTCAATGATGTTATAGCGCAAAGTGGCATCTTTGATAGTCCAACTAAAAAATGCAATGGGTTGTTCCACCTGATCCTTCTTTTGCATCAACACTACAACCAAAGTGTGCTAAGATGCAAATGAAAATATAATAAAATCATGAGTATAATTAGGACTGATCAAAACCAGGGTTGTGGTCAAAGCAAGCTTTACCAAGTTGAAATATTTCATGGCATCCTTAGTCCATTTCACAGTGTTGTCCTTCTTCAACATATTAGTTAACTCACGTAAATGCTCAGCTAAATTTGGTATAAATCTGTGTAAGAAGTTCATCTTACCATTGAAAGCTTGAATTTCCTTTTTGTTGCGTGGAAAGTCTATTTGCTGGATTGCCTCCACCCTTGAAGGATCAATGTGAATACCATCTTTAGAAATTATATGACTGAGGAGTTTACCTTCCTCCATGGCAAAAAGACTCTTCTTTGGATTTAAAGAAATCCTGAACTTCCTGCATTTCTGAAAAACAATCCTTAGGTGGTGTAAATGCTCATCATCAGAACCAGAAAATACTGTCAAGTCATCTAAATAAACTACCAAGAAGAAATCCTTCTCATTAGTGAAAGATATATCCATTGCCCGCTGAAAAGTGGATCCGACATTCTTTAGCCAAAATGGCATCTTGGCATACTGAAAAGTTCCCCATGGTGTTGTGAAGGCAGTTTTGTCTTGGTCTTTTTCATGCACCAAGATCTGATTGTAACCTAAGTAGCCATCTAGTAGTGACATCTGTGATTCTCCAACTACTCTTTGCAGAATATGGTCCATCTTAGGAAGAAGGTAAGTATATTTGAAGGATACTTTATTCAGGTTTGGAAATCAATGCACAACCTTATCTCTCCAGTATTTTTTTCGTACTGGGACCAAATTTGAAATCCAATCAGAGAATATAATTGGAACAATGATACCATCTTTAAACAATCTATTTACCTCTTTCTCGATGGATGGCAACAACTTTGGATTAATTCTCCTCAGCTTTTGTCTAAAAGGTTTTTGATTCGGCGTGATAGGATTAGTATGCTGAATGATGTTTTTGTCATATACTTTCAAATATGAGTAATCCCATGCAAAAACATCAGAAAATTCAAAAAGCAACTTAACATACTTAACCTTTGATTTGGGAGATAATTTTTTTGATAACTTTACAAGCTTGGGCTGGTCTGCTGTCCCAAGGTTTACATATTCAACTCCCTTGTCAGTAGGAACCATGGTTGGTTTTCTTGCCACATCATCTTGATCAAACAACTCCTCTAAAGGTATAAGACCTCTAGGAATAACATTATCCTTCAGCTGTAAAGCCTCCATTTGATTTAACTCAATATCTTGTTCATCAGAATCACTAACATCATCAATGAAAGCATTCTTAAATTTCCCTTCATTCTTCAAGAAGGAATTAATTTCATTGTCATCCCAGAAAAGTTGCCAATATCTTAGATTATCAGGAATAATAGGCCTATGTTGACATGAATTTCAAATTTATTGCTAGAATTCATTGGAATTTTCAGATTGCTTGTTGTTGTAGCAAGTGAATCAGCAATGATGTTTTGACTTCTTCGCACTGCTGACAATGTGTATTCTGGAAACATTTTCAAGATATCCAGGACTGCGTTCATATAAGCTCTCGTCCATTATGCTTCGCTTGATATTCTCCTTTCACTTGTTTAATCACTAGCTTTGAATCACCATAAACATAAATCCTTTCCGCACCCAACTTCTTCAAAATCTTTAGACCTATAATCAATGCCTCATACTCTGCTTCATTGTTAGAGCAATCAAAAGCTAATTTATAGGAACACACTCTAACACTACTTGGAACTTTGTTTGGCTGAAAAACAGGACTTCGAATCCAAATTCCAATACTTGCACTGTCTTTACCCAAAGCACCATCAAAGTCCATGCTCCAAAGGCCTTCTTCGTCTTCCAGATGTTGGAATTTTGCTTTTGTTTCAACCTTAACTTTGTTGGTTACTTCACTTTTTTGTTCTTCACTGACTTTCTGCTCCTGTGGAGGCTGCTCAGAAGGAATTGCATTTTTTCCTTTTCTTGATTAAGAATTGCTCTAAAACTCTCGAAAATTTCTGGTACATCATCTACCTCTACAAGCTGAATATATACATCATTCAATCCATTATCAGTGTACAAAACAAAAGACTCTAAATCTGTATGTACAACATTTATCAGATGATTTATGGGCTTATCTTTACTAGTGATTATATACTTCATCTTCTTTTCTCGATACAACTTCCTCAATTGACCGAAAACATGGATTGTAGCATAAGAGAAGTCGAGTTATAAAGTTCCTTTGAGTTTGGCTCCCCACGATCTAGACAACAACATACAAAATCGAGGTGGTATATCAGCTACTACCACATCCATCAAGACTTTTTTGGCTAGGATTTGATCTAAAGAAACCACCAAATCTTTGATGAGACCAATGCAGCGAACTCTACCAGAATTAAATGAGTACAAATCATGATTTTTTGGGTGATATCCAGGCCCAACTTTTCTATGATGGCCTTGGGCATCAAATTGTGGGAAGCTCAGGAATCAAGCATAGCATTATGAAGAATATACTCATGCAGTTAGGACTTAAATAAAAGGGCAGGACTTCGCTAACTTCTAGCTAACCTTCTATAGCTGGACCTAAAATAAGTTCAGGGTGATCATCCTCAACATTCATTGTGTCAAAAAATGGGTCAATTTGCAGTATTATAGATACATGATGTTTGTAATGGCTATTCTTAACAAGCTCTGTCAAAGGAATGGACACTTTCAATTTAGCAATTTCACTTTCTAAATTAAAAGACGTGACTTTTTCTACCTCTTTGACACTGATGTCTCTCTTATGGTCACCACTATGTTATCACCTGGATTGAACCTCAGGCTGAAGGAAGGCAATGCCAGGGTAACAACAAACCACACTTAGCCAAGTAGCTAGCCCTACTAGGCCATGAGAGGGATCTCTCCATAAGGATCTCAGTCGAGATGACTAGATCAAGAAATGATATTAGGCTAGGTATAGTAGCACAAGGTTTGATTTTTATTTTGAAAGGTTGTGTTGGATCAGAAGGAGCCAAACAGTTAGGGCAAGGAAATTAGATCAAAATTGCGGGGTGTTCGAAGGGGCAAGGTAGGCACAAGGTTCAACACTCTAGGGTTTTGATGGGTGAGGTGATTCAATATAGGTGAGAAGCTAGAAATAGCATGTGAGCAACATGGATCCTTCCTAAATTGAAGAAAACATAAACTGCGAATATTTTCTCAAAACAGAGCATAACTATTATGGATTCCACCTATCAACTTGAAAACATCCACTTAAAAGAAATGAAATGATTGATGAAGTACAAAAAACATTTTAACATATGATCACAATAGAGAAAAATGAACTGAACATCATACCACATGGATCCCAAAGAAATAGCTGCAATCTTTCATTAATCTCCTGCTAAAACTGATACAAAATGATGTTTACTCAAAGCATAAGCATCCAACTGAGTCCAACCTATAAAATGACTAAGAAAATACATAATATAGGCCAAAAACCAACTCATCCTAGGCATCAAGGGTCGAATCCATGAGTGGAGGAGCAGATGCAAAAAAGGTTGAACTGATAGCCGGATTGTAGAGTGGTCAAAGTGACTCATCCCTCACTCTAGCAAAATGATTCATTACATGCCACATAGGCCATCTAACTGATGTATCTACCCTAGGTAAAATTAAAAACATGATAATTACATCATATAGATCAATTACATAGGTGAAACTTGAATTTCCCATAGATAAAAGTCAACCTAGAATGAAACAGTGAAAATTGTGGAAAACTGTCAAACGTGCAATGACCCTGGTCAAACACGCAGCGTCCTCTTCAAGATGACTTTTGACCACCTTCCTGATGTCCAAATCTAGCCCAGGATAGCTCATTGGAAATATTATCCTATCTAGTTTCCAGAACTTCCCTTGGTTTTCAAAATGGGCTTCATTTACTCCTCCAAAATTGCAATCGCCCGGGACTTCTCAAACGCGCAGCAACCAGGTCAGAAAAGAGGCAGAAATGTGATTTTTTGGTATTTTTTGACCCTTTTGGCTAACCAGTTTTGCTCCAAAGTCTTAGAAAAAGTATAGGGTGCATGTCCTCATCATTCTGAATCCAAAAATTCTGACCATTTGCTTATTGGATGCCCCAAACAAAAGCACAACGTCCTAGGTGCTGCGCGTTTGACGATGCTGACTGTACCAAAATTTCTTCAAAAAAACACAGCAAAACGCATCTTGCTAAAATTGTTCAAAAATGGCCAAAATTTGTGGGCTGACAAAGGGTTATATGTTTGAGGCATGGAGTGATGCCTCAGCAAGGATATCCAACCTCTTTTTCTCCTCTTGCTTGGTCAAAGCCTCAATTTTTGCTTGAGCTCTTTTGAGCTTGGTTCTTGCAATTTTGTCCCTCATAGCATAGTGCTTCACCATCCTTCTTTGAATATCATTGTCCTTCTTGGCATTTCCTAGCAGGTTCTCCAAATGATCATTTACCTTCTCAAGCCAATATTCTTGGTTTTCATTTACCATCTTGGCAAATTGCTCATTCAAGGTGAGCTGATTGGCCATTTCTTCCTCCCTTTTCCTTTCCTGCTCCAAGGCTCTTTTTAGGCCTCTAGTCCTTGGCCT
This sequence comes from Pinus tabuliformis, assembly GCA_031772625.1. Classification (NCBI taxonomy): domain Eukaryota; kingdom Viridiplantae; phylum Streptophyta; class Pinopsida; order Pinales; family Pinaceae; genus Pinus; species Pinus tabuliformis. The sequence goes on along the minus strand of CM062820.1, from coordinate 1,504,926,778 downwards.
TCTTCTTGGCACCTGTTCATCAAGTGGCTCACCATACTGCCCATATGCCTCATCAAGTAAGGCCTTTTCCTTTTCAACCTCTCTCTTTGCCTTTCTGAGTTGAATCTCCATGAGCTCATTTTTGACCTCAAACTGCCTATTTTCCTACTCATAGTAGGAAATGATCCATTTGGCCCTTTGCAAGTTGACCTCGAGCTCTCCTATGAGTGCATTCTTCTCCTTGATGATAATAGTTGTGCTTTTACTGTCATCATGTTCATCTAACTCAACTAACTAAAACTCATGCTCTATCTCACGGAGGTTTTCCTCCTGCTGCTGGACCTTTGCCTCTACAACTTTTTCCTTACCCTTCTGTACCTGCTTTGTCAATGAAGAAGGCAAGGCCCCTCCCATAATCAGTGGGGAAAACACTCACCTATGCCCTCTCTAATAGGTATGTGCCAAGGTACCTAAACTAGCCCTTTTGGGCTTGTTGCTCTCACCATGCTCGATATGCTCCTACTTAGTTCCTTTATCTCTTCCATGTGAATGAATAGGATGATGAAATGATGATGATGGAGGTGATGGTGTGGCTGACTCATGAGATGAATATGAATGATGTATAGGCTGAGGTGGAGGAATGGAGGTGGGTGGATGAGAGGATGAAGGGGCTTCTTGTCCATGCTGAATAGGTGGGACTGTGAAAATCTCATTGGATATGAAAGTGTCCCATGCAATGTTAAGTTAATCAAGGCAGTGTAGGACTATCATCTTGATGAGAGAATGGTGAAATATGCTATGCATTTGATGATCATGATCTTTCCTTCAGGCAATGTATGACATCTTGTCAATATCCCGGTAAAAATAGTAGGGCAGATTGAGCATTTTGACTCTTGTAAAATGCACGAGTAAACAAATATTATAGGAATAGAGCCTAGAAGACTTGCCCTCACATTTGAAGTACTTCATGATGATTTTCATCATAGGAACATATCTATCTAGGAGGTAAGAGAAAGGAAAAATCCTCCTTCTTTCATTCTTGTGGTTGGGTTTAAGATATGGCTCATAGTAGTAATAATCCAAATCTGCCTGTTTAAACCATTTTTTCCCCAACATTTGGGATCCCAATAGCAACTGATATGATAAAAGAAGATATGGTAAAGGTGACAATGGCAAGGGTTGCTTGGTTATCATGGAGGTTGATGATAAACTGTCTGATCAATTCAAAATGATCTTGTGTCCTTTCCACCTTCTCACAAAACTCAAAACATCCCAAATGTTTGAAGCTTGTGACAGTGATGGGAGATGCCATGAGTTCTCTGGTTTTTGTTGGCTCATATTTGGCAATGTTTCCTCCTTTCTTATATTTCCTCCTCTATTGTGTTTCTTCCTCACTCTAACTTTGGTGTTCTTCTTTTGCCATGATTTGTTGCTATTAAAACGCTAGGGAAACGGTAGAATGGACTATGGGTATGGGAAATGTGGAATGATGTGAGGAGAGATGATGAGGAGGAGATGGGGATGTGTGGAATGAGGGAGGTGATAGGGGATAGTTGTTAAGTGAAGGGGGAATAGTGATAAAAGCTAGGAAATGTGGTTTGAGATGGTTGGAACGTATGACTAGGGTTTGATCTTAGGAATAACAACATACAACATAAATCCTATGTAGGTGAATAATGGAGGGAAGGAGTGAGTAAATTTTCCACCAACTTGATTTGCTGAAGTATATTATGACCAACTTGGAAACTTGGTGGTGATGGAGGGTTTCTAGCACATTTTGGCTCCTTCCAGGCGAACGCGCAAGACCTGGTCAAACGTGCAGTGACCTCTACAGGAGTGCAGCACCGTTGTAAATAACATTGGGATCTCTAGCAAACACACAACAACCTCTACATTAGCACATCGACTAAGCTAAACGCACATCGACCCTGCTGAACGTGTCCTCTTCCTTTGTTTTGCCCAATTTCACCTTAAAATCGCCAATTTTCTTTTGCTAAGGAGTTGTGAGAGTGCTAGAGTGAAAATGAGGCTTTCATGAGTGTCTTGAGAGGCTTTATACTTGAATTGACTTTAATTTATGAGTTTTCATACCCACTTTCTAAAGTTCTTTGTCATTTTTCAAATTCTCACTTTAATGCCTTTTTGACTTGTTGACCTTTTTGGCTCTTGATAGGTGGATGATGCTTTGATTGAAATGATTTCTTCAGTGGTTTCATTTTCTTGCAGTAAGGAGAAATTATTGGGGCAGCAGGGAACACTTATTACATGAAATGACTTGAATTACATCAAAAAAGAAAAATATAAATAAACTAAAACACTTTGTTTTCATCTCAAAAACATGTTTTTTGAGATGAAAATTACATTAATGAAATAAGATATTTGTACAATAACCATGACTTATTAGCAATCATTGTTTGTTTATTGGTAATCCTCATACCTTTGCTGCCCTTTATTTACACTCAAAAATATGTTTTTGACCTTGGAAATGAACCCTAAGACCTAATGAAAAGGTGACTGCCTTGACTCTAAAACAAAAACATAACTGAAACCATAACTGAATACAACATGGTTAACAAATGTACGTCATGAGGGAATTTGATTATCTGAGAAGAAGACAACCATCAATGGACTATTTTGACATGACCTAGTGGAATGATCCAAAAAATTCAGTATGAGACACTTAGAATGAAAATGTAAAGAGCATATTTGATCCCTGACAGAAGTATGCAGATACTGACACTAATAGCCTCAACATCTCTAGCCGAATCATTAAAGGAAATAATTGCAACATCATAGTCTCCGGCAAAAGCATCAACAACAACCTCAAAAGCAACAACAACAATATCCATGACACTTACAGAAGCATTAAGGGTGAAGAACTAGGTATGCATCTCTTAAACCCTGCCCTTTGAACTCATTTTGAGCATAAGAAAACATAAAAGTGAAGAAGGCACTGGAATTTATAGCCAAACTTAGTTAGTAGGAGATCTTGGCCAAGTCTAGCACTGAACTTCACTTTTTTCCAAGACTCTCGAAAACATGGAAGAGAATGAGAAAAAATTTGAGGAATATTTAAAAATTAGGTTGTTATCATTCACTCATGATAAAGGATGCGAAGTACAAAGGAGTAGGTGGGGGCTAGCTCATCACTACGCGTTGAGTCCCCTTGCGTCAACCTCAACAATGGTCACTTAACTCAAAGAACTATTATTTTTTTGTTGCACGTAATATTGTTTAAAATTCCAAAAAGGATCCATCATCACTACAGGAGATCGACATCACTGCCAGAATTCAAAAACTATTTGCTACATGAACCTAATAATAGAAACTTCTATAAGACATAGATAGTCTACTATAGGAGACAGACAAATTGCTACAAGAAGCAAAATTTTCTCCCAAAACTGTAGGTTTTAACCCTGTATAAAAATTACTTGATTACAAATTCTAAAAAACACAGAAAATAAACAATGCGAGAGCATAACACATATACACAGATATTTTCCCCTGGATCCCAAAACTGGGACTACCAGCTTGATTTTTCATTATATTCCTTTCAATGTTACAATACATATTTATACATGCCGAAGCATCCAAGACCATGGACCGAAAACTATCGCGTCCAAAACCATGGACCGAAAACCATAGGTAGGTTTGTCCAACCTAATATAGGGTCGATCACATGGGCCACTGTTATGGTGGGTGTGGTCTTGGGAAAATTAATGGGCCCTGACTATAGGTTTTAACCCTGTACGAAAATTACCTGCATACAAATCCTAAAAACAGAAAATAAACAATGGCGAGAGCATAACACATAAAACAAATATACACAGATATTTTCCCCTGGATCCCAAAACCAGGACTACCAGATTGATTTTTCATTATGTTCCTTTCAATGTTACAATACACATATATACATGTTGAAGCATCTATAAACCCCAATCCATTAAGCCTGGATTAGAACATAACCATAGTTCCCTTAACCGGATCTACAAAATACCATGGACCGAAAACCATTGTGCCCAAAACCATGTGTGAAATCCATGCTCAAAATGATAGGTAGGTCTGCCCACCTAATATAGGGTCCAAAAAACAAATCCTAGGGTTCTGCCCCAGACCCCATGCAGGGGGGAAAAAGGGGGGTTTGTCACCCCCCCACTGCGCCCGACGTAATGAAGTGGGGACTCTGCCCCCCCACGACTACTAGGGCTAGTCGTGGAAAGAATATAACACAACCCAACATTCTCCCACTTGTTGTTTTCTTTCCACAGGGGGGCACAGGAGAGCTTAGTCATTTTTCCAGCCCTGAAATGCCCATTGTTTCTCTACACCAAGAGAACTTCTCAGAGCTCACAGATTTTGTCAATGCATCTGCAGTATTCTTCAAAGTGTCCACCTTTACCAGTAACACCTTTTTGTCTTCTATCATATCCCTCACAAAGTGATACTGAACATCAATGTGCTTTGTCTTTGAATGATAAGCAGGGTTCTTTGCCAAGAAAATTGCACTTTGGTTGTCACAGTCTATCCTTATAGCTCCCTGTACTAACCCCATACTTGAAGACAATCTCTACAACCAAACTACTTCCTTGCTTGCATGAGTGGCTGCCATGTATTCTGCCTCTGTAGTTGACAATGCCACTATAATTGTTTCGTGCTCATCCAACTGACTGCATCTCCAAATAGGTTAAACACATACCCACTTGTAGATCTTCTCTAATCCAGATCTCCAGCTTAGTCTACATTAACAAAACCATGAATATCCAACACTCTGTTCAATCCTGGTCTTCCTTGGTAGCACAAACCATAATCACTAGTGCCACACAAATACCTGAAAACCCACTTCACTGCTGTCCAGTGCTCCTTCCCTAGTTTTGACATAAACTTGCTCAATACTCCCACTGCATGTGCAATGTCTAGTCTAGTATAGACTATTGCATACATCAGGCTACTGACTGCACTTGCATATGGAACACGGGACATATCCTCTTCCTCTTCTTGTGTCTTGGGACATTATTCAGTAGATAACTTTACACCTACAGGAATAGGAACCTTTACCGGTTTACTATCCTGCATATTAAACCTCTGCAGTATTGTCTCGACATACTTCCTCTGGTTTAAGCAGAGCTTCCTCTTTGCCCGATCTCTTTTAATTTCCATGCCCAAAATATAGTTTGCAGCACCAAGATCTTTCATGTCGAATTTGGAGGAAAATTGGGTCTTCAAATCCTGGATAATTTCTTTGTCATTTCCAACTAGCAACATATCATCCACATACAAGACTAGATAAATAACACGGTCACCAATTAATTTAAAATACACACAGTGATCTGCTTTTCTTCTGGTGAAGCCAAGTCCCCGTATAAATGTATCAAATTTCTGATACCACATCCTTGGTGACTGTTTTAACCCATACAGAGACTTCTTTAACTTGCATACCGGTTCTTTCTTACCCTTCACCGCAAAGCCTTCAGGTTGCTTCATGTAGATCTCCTCTTCCATATCCCCATGAAGAAATGTTGTCTTCACATCCATCTCTTCTACCTCAAAATCAAAAGCAATAGCAACAGATAAAAGTAACCTAATAGAAGTTACCTTGGCAACAAGAGAAAAAATATCACCAAAATCAATTCCCGGCACCTGGGAATAACCTTTTGCTACCAACCGAGCTTTGTATTTCTCCACCTTTCCTTCTACATTTGTCTTCTTCTTGAACACCCATTTGCTGCCAATGGGTTTCCTTCCAGCTAGAAACTCCACCAGATCCCAAGCCTCATTTTTGTGCAAAGATACCATTTCATCAACCATGGCCTCTTTCCAGATTTTTCCATCCTCTGAAGCCACTGCTTCCTTCATAGTTCTGGGATCATCATCAGTAACAGATAAAGAAAAATTTGAACAGAAAGCATATGGACTATACCTTTCTGGCTACCCTCTTTCTTGAACTAATCTTCTTACACCCGGAGTTTGTGGCTCTTCATCTTTTGATTCCTCCTCTGTTGTAGAGTCTAATTCTTCCTCCTTTAGCTCAAACTCTATCATCTCAGGTTCCTTTGATTGGACTTCATGTTTAATAACATCTTTCTCCTCTTTGAACACCACATCTCGACTATACACAACCTTCCCTGTTGTTGGGTTCCAAAACTTATAAACCTTTAAACCATCCTTATACCCAATAAAGATGCACTTTTCATATTTACTATCCAACTTGGTTCGTTTCTCCTTTGGAACATGTACATATGCATCACATCCAAATACCCTCAGATGTGAAAGAGAGGGTTTCTTACCAGTCCATACCTCTTGTGGAGTCTTCTCCTCCAATGCTGATGAAGGTGATCTGTTGACCAGGTAACATTCTGTCTCCACCGTCTCTGCCCAGAATTCCTATCCTAACCCGGCACCATTAACCATGTTTCTTGCCCTTTCCATCAACGTCTTTTTCATTCTTTCTTCAACTCCATTTTGCTGAGGTGTATATAGAGTAGTCTTCTGCCGTGCTATACCACACTTCTTACAGAATTATTCAAATTCCTTACTGCAAAACTCTCCACCGTTATTTGTCCTCAGCACCTTTATCTTCTTCTCTGTCTAGTTTTCCACTAGAGCCTTAAATGCTTTAAACTTGTCAAAGACTTCAGATTTATTCTTAAGGAAATATATCCATGTATTCCTTGAGAAGTCATCTATAAATGATACATAGTACACAGAGTTACCCAGTGATGGCACCTTCACAGGTCCAAACACATCACTGTGCACAAGCTCTAATATCTATTTCGCCCTCTTACCACCAGAGGGGAAACTCACATGATTCTACTTCTCGTATACACAATTTTCATAAAAATAAAAATCCAGAGAGATATTACTCATACCTTCTACCATACCTTTACCATGAAGTATTCGAAGGCCCTTCTCTCCAATATGTCCAAGCCTTTGATGCCACATCATGGTCTTCTCTCCAGAGACCACCATATTTTTAGCTCCACTTTCAGGAACCACAGAACTGTTGCACCCATCAACAACAGTGCTACCTTGCAGCTTGTACAGAGTTCCAACCCGAACTCCCCACATCAATACCAATGCTCCTCGAACCATCTTGCAGGTATCTTTCCTGAACACTGTCTTTACACCTGCATCATCCAACTTGCTTACAAAAATCAGATTTCTAGCCAATGCAGGAATATGTAGAACACCTGGAAGTGTTCTAACCCTTCCACCTTGCAACTTGAACTTTACTTTTCCGCTACCAACGATTCTATCCTTCCTATCATCCCCCAAGAAGACATCACCACCATCGTATTTCTCATACTCGCAGAACCACTCTCTATGGGGAGTGAAGTGAAAGGATGCACTTGAGTCAATCAACCATGCCTCATGATCTACATGTTTACTTGAAGAAGCCAAGTACACATCCCCACCTTCATCTGAGGTGGTTTTCGCCTCTATAGAAGGAGCATCATCAGATCCCTTTCCTTTATCAAGAGCTTTAGATTTACAGTTCCTTTTGAAGTGCCCTTCCTTTCCGCATTTCCAGCACACAACCTTTACAGGTTTTCCTGGATATTTATATCTCCCTCTAGATTTAGATCTCCCACTCGATGACTTGTTTTTGTTTCTGTTCTGGGACAGTCCTCGTACAGACAAGGCATCACCATTCTAGCTCTCCATATTTTTCCATCTCATCTCCTCTGTCAGCAACGATGAGACTATTTCATCAAAATGCCAGGCAGTTTCATTGCTAGCTATTGCAATAACCAGACTATCCCACGAATCTGGTAGAGAACACAACAAATTGATGCACTTATGTTCATCTGAAATTTTAATATCAACAGACACTAACTGACTTACCACAGTATTAAATGCGTTCAGATGCTCTGTCACCAAGTGACTCTCCATCTTTCATCCTCAGGTTATACAACTTTTTCCACAGGAACATTTTCTTCACCAGAGACTTAGATTGGTACAAAGTCCCTAACTTTTCCCACAAAGCCTTCGCTGTAGCTTCCCCTGATACATTCGGCAATACTGAATCTAAGACACACAATTCTATTGTGCTCTTTGCCTTCCAATCCAACTTCTTCCATTCTTCATCAGACACTCTTGTTGGTTTAGTACCTAGATCTACCGTGATCCACTGATCTTTATCCACCAACAGATCCTCCATCTTGAGTTTCCACTACTCAAAACTTCGACCATTAAATTTCTCGATCTCTATTTTTCCACTGCTCGCCATCTTCTTTCACCACCAGAATCAATCTCGTAGATCTCCCACTAAACAGGGTCTACCACAGGCCCGAGCGAAACCCCTCAGCAACAAAGGCGTCCCCTTGAAGCGAAAATAGCTTTGATTCTAAATGTAGGTTTTAACCCTGTACAGAAATTACCTGCATACGAATTCTAACACAGAAAATAAACAATGCGAGAGTATAACACATAAAACACATATACACAGATATTTTCCCCTAGATCCCAAAACCGAGACTACTAGCTTGATTTTTCATTATATTCCTTTCAATGTTACAATACATATTTATACATGCCGAAGCATCCAATACCATGGACAGAAAACCATCGCGTCCAAAACCATGGACCGAAAACCATAGGTTGGTTCCCCAACCTAATATAGGGTCCAAATTTTTTTTTCCCGAGGTGCTACCCCAGACCCTGTAGAGGGGGGCTACCCACCCCCCTCATAACCCCCTGTGACCCCCTCGCTACGTAATCGGCACAACAAAGGGGGCCTCTGCCCCCCCTCTAACCCCCCGGTTCACTACGTAGGTTAGTCATGGAAAGAATATAACACAACCCAACAAAAACAACTTAAAAAGCTTCAAATGACTTAAAATGAAAGGGGATATTTCTTCCCACTCACATATGGAAATTGAGTTCAAACCGTCTCATTTATCCAAGAGAATTTTTTGTATACACGGTCTAAATTAAAACAGTGAAAGCAGTAGGGTGGTCTAATTGTTTTCAAGAATGCAGTTTGACAAATGTTGATGAATTTTCATGTGGGGATTAGTTAATAATCTCCCTGTTTCCTTGAAAAAATTGTATATCTCCCCTCTGCTATAGGATTCCCTGCCACCACACAACAACCTAACTCCTATAGTAGCATAGGACCAATGATCCATTATACCAAATACTCTTTCTCAATTCTATGAAAAAAGGTGACAATCCATGGGAGGAGATCTTAATAAGAGAGAACCAATGGATACCCCAAGATTCATCAAAACCCTAAAGTCAGAGACATCTTACAAAATTGCAATTAGATAGGGTTCTTTTAAGGTTGAGATATTCTGATAATGAGGTTACTTTGGAATTTTCCTTGAACCTCCAACATATTGAAGGACATGAGATATTCACTACAATCAAAGGTTTAATTATATACATGGATGAAGATCTCATTAGCAAGGTCACAATTCTCCCCAAGTGGATGAAATGGGGCAAGGAAGAGAGGCATGAAGCAATCACTGCTAAGAGAGGATTTTTTCTCCCCAGTGAATAGCCTCGGGAAGATAAGAATGGGATTAGGAGGGAAAGCTTACCACATCCATGAGAAGGGGTGGAATATCACATCCTAAAATACATTTCATGCATTGTCTATGCCTACCAATCGTACTCCTATACTAACTCAAATTCCAAGATAGTGCACCTATCCATGAACAACTTAGCATCCCACATTTCCTCCTTTATTGCATAAAGAAAATGAACACAAAGGTAAAGGAAGGGAAGCATAATTATTTGGCTCATCATCACCTCATTCTCTAGAGAAATTCCAAAACCATCTCTCTTGGGTAGATTTCATTGATATGGATAGACATGATTTTCTAGAGACTCAAACAGTGTTAGAAGTAGAAAAAATAGAGGAAGCAACAATGGTAGAGAAAAAAAAAAGCAAACGGAGAAGTAGAAGAAAACATAGAGCCGCCAGAAGAGACACTAATAGTTGAAATATAATTGGATAAATTAGCTAACAAAGTTAGGTCTAGAGCCTCAGAAGGACATTGAATCAACAAGGAAGCTAGAAAAGAAGAGAAAGAAAGAGGTAGAAGAAATAATTGAAGATCAAGGAGAAGAAAATATTGAGGAGGAGGTTGTTACTACTTTAGTAGCCCTATGCACTCCAACAAATCCCAAGTCATGTAAACCAAGAGAACCTACTATCTATTTTAGAAGAAGAAAGAGTAATAGAATACAGTTTACTAGCAAACCTAAGCCTCCATCTCCCACTCCAATAACTATCGAGGAAACTCCCAGTCCTGAGAAACGAGAGCCTAAAAGAAAATAAGGACAGAGAAATAGTATAATTAGCTAAAGGGGAATTGCAATTACATCTAGAAGGGCCAAGCACTCAACCTGTCGTAATAGAAGCAAATAGCCAAGCTATAGGAACATATAATAGAGCCACAGGAACCTCCCAAAGAATCCTCTTCCTACTAATCTTGGATTGTGGCAGAGAAAGTATTAGTACCAACATTAGTACCTATCCACTCAATACCAATATTATTCTTTGATCTTGAGAAAGAAAAGGCTAGAAATCATAGATGGAAGTAGAATTCAAAGTCTAAGGGAGTTGTTGATGTTTGCAGAATGGAAGAAGATATGAAAATGATGATAGAGGAGATGGAACTCCTCAAATTTTATGAATTCAATAGAAGAAAGCACCTGGAAAAGGAAAATAAAAATTTGAGGGCCTAGTTGCAACAAACATGAAGGTTGATGTAGGAAAAAACAAATCTAGGTTGCCACCTTAGAAACAAATTTGGGCACCATGGCCAATATTAATTTATAAGTTGTGAATTGTAGGCATGCCCTAAAGACCTATTCCTTATTTTTAAAATATCAATGGTGCCAATTCCAAATCATAATGTTGGCACAAAAGTGTTCTCTCCCACTATCGAACGTTAGATAATTAATTGACCTTTTCCTTCAGAGAAGCATAGAGGACAAGGCCAATATTGTGTAATTTTACATCCATAACTTAGTGTTGCCTAACATGAAAATATGGGACCCAAATACCTATTTAGGTGATACACAAATTGTGGCCTTAGTATCTTGTATAAGGCATGAATAAATAAGGGAATAAGAAGTAAAGAGGTCATTAGACATGGAGACAAAAGAACCACCCTTAATCAAACCAGAACATCATTCCCAAACTATACTTACTCGCAACCATGCACTTCTAGCATAAGATCCTCAAGGGGAAGGATTTTACAAGAAAAGGAAAGAAGAAGCCATCATCCACTTTTAGGATACCTTAAGACTCTTGGGAGAAGAGATTTCACAAGCTTGCCAAAGGAGATGGCAGACACTACTATTCAACATGAAAATCAAGGAATATCACACCCCTAACAGATTACATGATGCACTAGCAAAGAATCCCTTTTATAAGAGAATCATTCAAAAACTTGAAATCCAGTGGATAGGGCCCAAATTTAAACCTCCTTTTCTTATGTGACTTTAGGAATATTAAAGAAGGAAGAGTCAAAGGAATTGCAGGAAATTGAGGAAAGTGCAGGTTTTTATCTAGTAAGGAAAGCCACATTCAATACTATATGGGAAATTAGGTAGGTCATTAGAGAAATAAATGAAGAAAATCATATAATAATATATGAATAGGTTTCTCAGAGGATAAGCAACAATTTTAGTAGGGGGTTATGATGGTCCTCCAAATTAGGTATAACATAAGGCCCTTATCACCTTTCCTAGGAAGATTAAACCTATCCTTCTCCACTTAAAAACAAATTTCATAACTTTAATAAGTTCTTAGGAAGGTTGGAGATGTTTATCATACTTTGTGTGCCTAATATGTTTATTATGCAAGATATTGAGAATATTTGGTGCATATCACAAGGTAATCCATGTTGAATTTTGTAGCTATGGTCTATATTCATAATTAATGTTTTATCCCTTCAAATATATTTAATAATAAATACAATACATGTTCTTTATGTCGACTTCAAAATAGGGAATTTTTTAATTTCTAAAATTGAATTTTTGGCTGCCAAGAATGCCAAGTTGACCCTCCAAAAGATCAAGTCAGTCTGATCCTTCAGACACGCCACTTGTGGTTCATCTAATAATTATATATACCCATTATACTACATCAATTAATGGACAATTTCGATTACTTTTGTTCAAATGAAGATTCACTTCTATTCAAGCGAAGGAGGAGAAAGACATGGGAAAATCAAGTTTAAAGGGAAAGTTGAGAATCGATGTAGACCTAATCTATGAGGCAATAATAAACTGATTTCTAAGGCAGTAGGCCAAAATTTTAGGAGGTTGAGATTTCAGGAGGCCAAAATTTTAGGAGGTTGAAATTTCAAGAGGCTGAGATTTCAAGCGATCGAAATTTCAGGAGGCTGAATTTGTCTCTGGTTTACCAGGTTTGACTTGGGTATGTTTATGGATTTTTTGCCATTATTTTGACTGGAAAAGGCCCGCTATATGTCTTGTTGAATTGAATAATTTCTCTAAGGAAACGATTGCTAGGTTTTTCCCCAAGTGGGTTTTCCTAGGGTAAAATACTTGTATCTCTTATATTTTTGTTCTATTGTTGAAGATCTTTTGTGTAATTGCTTTACGATGAATGTGAACACAAGAAAGAATAATAGCAAAAATCATAAGCATTAATTGTTGAGACCTAATCTTTGGGATTAGGAAATTCTTGTAAATAATGTAAATTAGAGAATAAAGAAGGCGAATAGATATTGGAATATGAATTCCAAGAATTTCTCTCTCAATGTATATACCAATAACTTCTCTTAATGAAAACCAGATTCGTGGAGTTACCTACACCTGACCTAACATGGTATTAAAGCTACAGGTCCCATTCAACCTTTTTTTTATGTAACTCTTGTCCACTACCATATTCCCTGTCATTGTCCAATATTACAGCCATTATTATTGGGATTTTTCTCTATGTTTGAAAATGTGTATCCTCTATCATTTCATTAATTAAAACTATATCTATTGAACCTGTGGAAATGCCACTGTCCCATAGATGCATATTCTATGAATGTCTTCTTCATGACCTCTCAGATTGCATTGTATATGATATGGCTCAAAATCCACCCCCATTCCTTTGATTTGATTTGTAGAATGTTGAGCTGAGAAACTAGTTAAATGTGAAGAGAATATCAAACAATTAAAACATGAAGAATGGCATAAGAGTATTGAAGGTCATGTACAATGTGGATGTCCATTCTCTATGATTGATCCAATGTAAATTTTGTGTGAATATCCTACATTGAATTGGTCGGTTTATGCTACATTGAAAGGTGTATATGTGCTAGTATCGTTGGTCCTTATTGAATGTTGGAGTTATTTTTTAAGGCCATGTGGTATGACAACATATGGCACATTTGAATGTGTTACTCTTGCGTTTGGTGCATGGTTGTTTCATTTCAATGGTATGTGTGGTGTAGTTCCATGTTGAGTTGATTTTAAATGATGAGTGTTGTGAGTTGAATAGCTTTTGAAGGTCGTAAATGTGTTTTGAAGACCGTGAGTGATGGCATATATATTATAGTATGGTATGTGATGGCACATATATTTTGAAGATCATATATCGTATGTGATGTCACTTTTCCATGTTGAAGTTTTTTTATGGTCCTAACTCTTGGTGTGTTGAATTGAATAAGATTTTGTGTATTGGTCTTATGGTTAAATATTGAACCGCTATTGTTGGGTGAGCCTTTGAAGTCGGTGTTTCCTTGGTCTAAATAATGTATTGATTGATGGTGCACCTAGGATCAATCATAGAGAATAAGTGAGATACAATTCCTTGGAAAAATTTGTGATAGGAACATCCATTTTAACTCTGGTAACTTCTATTTCATGCATAATTGCTCTTATTTTAGAGGCTAAGGCAAAGGGATCATCATCTTTGAATTATAAATTGAACAGTTTGATCATTAATTGAACTACTTCAAGCTCAAAGTGTGATTCATACAATTCTTTCAGCTTCTTTAAGGCTTCAAAGGCATTTGTAAATGGTGTAATACGATGACTCACCTCTTTGTTGACTAATGTTGTAATCAAGGAATAGGCCTCGTTGTTCTTATTCTCCCATATGGTGAGCTCTTTGTTTGAGGTGGGATTTTTAGGTGGATTGTCAACTTATCCTTCACATACTCCTTTCCACAACTCATTAAAAATGAGGGTATTCTTTATCTTTTTGGACCATTCATGGTATTTCTCATTGATAGAGAGAAATACCTCAGGTGCAGGTAACAAGGAAAATGAAACACCATACAAGAAATTCAATGCAGTTGACAGAGGACATGGATTTCAGTCTATGGAGCAGAACAAGGGTGATGACAAGAAGCCTTTGTAGTGTTGGACTTGTGACAAGGATCATTGCAGGAGAGATTGTCCACAACATTAGGGTGGAAAATCTCATATTTACATTGCTCAAGAGGCACAGACAATTGAGGATGTTTGATAAAGTATTCCTGGGGTTTATGCAACATTGGATAATAGGAAGGTTGATCATCAGGCACCTATTATTGAGATGGAAGGCAAGCTTTTTGATCAATTTATTTCTAGTTTGATTGACCCTAGATCTAACTATAGTTATATCAGTCCTAGCCTGGTGGATAAGTGTTGCTAGAATAAAGAAGTGAATGCAAAATCTTGGTTGGTGCAAATGGCTACAGGTACCAAGAAAAGAGTTCATCATTGGGTAACATATTGTGCTTTTGAGTTGAACGATATGTCTACATCAACGCATTTAAATGTGATTCCATTAGGATCATACAATATGCTCTTGGGTATGGAATGGTTGTATATTCACATGACTAAGGTAGATTTCTATGATAAGGTTATTGAGTGTTTGGACAATGACAAAGAAGAAAATGTTGCAAGGAAGGAAGAAGCCTACATTAGTGAGAATGGTTACAATTATGCAGGAAAAGTGCAGTAACAGGAAGGGATGTGTATGTTTGTATTTCATATTTCCAGTAACAAAGGGAAGGATGTTGAGGATGCTGAAGTATTGAAGAGGTATCCCGTTTTGTAGTAGTTTTAGGATGTGTTTCTAATAGAGATTTTAGAGTTACCGCCTCATAGGGAAGTGAACTTTTCTATTGAGTTTATGTCGAGAGAAACACCAATATAAAAAGCACTGTACAGGATGAGCACTATAGAATTAGTAGAATTGAAGTTGCATCTTAAGGGAATACTTGATAAGAGCTACGCTAGGCCAAATGTCCCACCTTGGGGTGCACCAATGTTGTTTATGAAGAAGAAGGATGGTACTCTCATGTTGTGTTTTGATTATAAGCAGTTGAAAAAGGTGACGATTAAGAATAGGCACCCTTTGCCAAATATTGATGACTTGTTTGATCAGATGAAAGGAGCAGCAACATTCTCAAAGATTGATTCGATATCAAGATATCATCAGGTAGCTTCAAAGAAGAGGACATCTACAAAACTGCATTCTATACCAGGTATGGACATTATGAGTTTGTAGTAGTTCCTTTTGGTCTTACTAATTCTCCAGCTACTTTCATGTGTTTGATGAATAGTGTGTTGTGCCCTTATCTGGACAACTTTTTTGATATTGTTCATTGATGACATATTGATATATTCTAAGAATGAGGAAGAGCATGCAGAACATCTAGCAACAATGTTAAATTTTTTGAGAGCCTCAATTGTATGTCAAGCTTAGTAATTGTATTTTCTTTTAGATAGAAGTTCATTACTTGGGACATGTTGTTTCCAAGGAAGATATAGCAGTGGACCCAAAAAAGATCAGAGCTATCATGGAATGGGTAACTCCTAGGAATGTGGATGAATTCAAATAATTTATGGGACTAGAAAGTTAATACAGGTGGTTCATCAGGAAATTCTCACGAATTACCTATCCTATTACATATTCGCAATGAAAAGGGAAGAAGTTTGAATGAACTGAGGAGTGTGCAACTAGTTTTGAGCAATTGAAGTATTTTCTTACAAATGCTCTGGTTCTGAAGATTGTAGATTCAGATAAAGAGTTTGTGGTATGTACAAATGCTTGCAAGAGAGGACTTGGTGGAGTCATGATGTAGGAAGAACAGGTAGTATGCTATGATTCAAGGAAGTTGAATGAGCATGAGCATAACTATGTGACTCATGATCTTGAGTTGGCAGTTATCATTCATGCATTGAAGATTTGGAGACATTATCTTCTTGGTAGGAGATTTTTTCTGATTAGTGATCACAATGGGCTGAGGTACTTGTTTGACCAACCTAATATGAATGTCAGGAAATCTAGATGGTTGGCTACTTTTAGTGAGTTTGATTTCTAGATCAGGTACATTAAGGAAAAGGAGAACATGGTTGTAGATGCTCTTAGTAGAAGAGTGCAGGTGAATCACATTACAATAGAGAGTTCTTATGGGACAAACTTGCAGGTGTGGATCTTATAGGTAGGAAAACATGATGACATGTACCAACAACTTAAGCACAGGTTACAACAACAGGGTACAGGTGATCAGGATGTGCATTATCATCTCACAGTAGATGGATTGGTCAGATTCAGGAACAACATTTATTGTTGGATGATGGTGAGTTTAAGAAGCTTATCTTGAGGGAGTTTCATGTCCAGCTATATTTAGGTCACCTAGTATATCAAAGTACATTGACAAAAGTTAATAAATTCTATCATTGGATGAAATTGAAGAAAGAGGTGGCTAAATTTGTTGCAAAACATTTGGATTGTCAGTAGGTAAAAGCATAGTGTAAGCATCCAGGTGGTTTATTCCAGCTGGTTCTGATTCCAAAGTGGAAATGAGAGATCATTTCCATGTACTTCATTATAGGTTTGTTGAGGACATCGAAGAAACATGATTCTATTATTGTTGTGGTTGACATGTTAAGTAAGGTAGCTCACTTCATTGCAGTTAAGTCTACAAACTCAACTCTAAGTGACATAACTCAGATTTTCATCAAGCAGATACTGAGATTACATGGTGTTCCTAATAAGATCGTATTAGATAAAGATGCCAAGTTCACTTCCAGGTTTTGGAAGGAGTTGTTTACAAGTTTTGGGAGAGATTTGGCTTTCAATACAACTTATCATCCACAGACAGATGAATAGACAAAGAGGGTTAACATGATTCTTGAGGATATGTTCAGGATGTACACCATGCATCAACAGAGGAAGTAGGAAGAGTTTATTCCATTGTTTGAGTTTTCATATAATAATGGATATCAACATTCCTTGAAGATGAGACTGTTTCAAGCACTTTAGTGTGGAGTTGTAATACTCCTATCAGCCGGAGTAATACAGTGAAGAGGGTATTTATTGGACTGAATATGTTAGCAAAGATGAAATATGAAATGTAGGTTATTAAAAGGAACCTAAAGGAAAAATAGTACATGTAGAAGAGTTATGCAGATCAACATAGGGTTTTTAAGGAGTTTTAAGTTGTGAAACATGTGTACTTATGCATCAAGCCCAAGAGGAGCTCCTTAAAGATTGGATCATGCGAAAAGATGACACATTGATATTGCGGGCCTTTTGAGATCCTTGAGAGGATTGGAATAGTGGTCTACCGACTAGTAATGGATCTGATAGTGAAATTCCATGATGTTTTCCATGTTTCATTTCTTAATAAGTATGTCCAGGATGTTGATCGTGTAATTGAATGTTCTGTATTGTAGGTGGAACTAGAGGGAGAATTCCAGCCATAACCACAATTCATATTGTAGTGGAAACAACTCATGCTCTGGAATAGAGAAATCGAGCAAGTTAAAGTGCATTAGAAGCACTTTGGGCTCAATGAAGCTACATGGGAGATGGTTGATCAAATTTGTCGATGTATCCTTCTCTATTTGTTGGGTGAACGGATGTATTCTGGTATATGTGTTTTATGTTGTGTTGGTTATATGTATATGCATATGTATGTTTTAAATATCACATCGAGTTGTGTTATAAACCTCCAATAAGTGGTATGGTGTTCATGGTATGATGGTCATGGTCTCAACAGTATGATATTGTTCGGTGCGGGATTCCCTAAGGGAAGTTTTGGGGCTTAGAGCCCAGACTTTGGCCAATTTTATAATTCCAATGTAAATACTCCACATTTTTGTGGGCACAGAGTGCGTAGTTGTTAAGAGTCATAGGTTTGTCCACCCTTATTTTGATAATATAATGTCAGCTGTAGAAGATCTACCCATGGTCCGCGGACCATGGGATTGCATAAATAGAGCGAAGCTCTAAGTAGTTAAGGCAGCAGATAACAATATGGAAAAGATATGATGTATGCAAATAGTTCTGAAGTGTAAAGTCTAGTTTTGGGTCGTAATGTAGGAAGAGGCTCCGTCGCTGAGTACGCAGAGGCCTAGTAGTCTGCAGCTGAGTGCGTAGACCCCTATAGCTGAGCGTGTAGGTCGAGTCGAGTTTGTAAACATTGGAAGTATTAAAAAGAGAAGTTTCTATCAATTCTGCGTCTTTATTTCCTATTTTATGCATATGTTATATTGGGTATGAATTTCACTTTTAATGCTTATATGATGTGTGAATGTGTATAATTATATTGGCTAAGTGAATGCAAGATAGAATATCTGTTTACGTGAAGACAATCAAGACCTGTTAATAAGATAAGTAAGATACTTGGCATAGTTTAGGAGACCTCGTAGTTCGTTGCCTTAGCAGTACGAAAGGACTTCAGCCCCTGGTTAGGGCTACGCAAAAGTCAATTATAACAAATCGTGAAGGTACTAAAGGGTAGAACAATGCACGAAGCGACCTACGCAATGGCAGGTCTAGTTGGACTAAATCAACATCACAGACATCTCAAGGGTGCAGAAACTTGGTTCCAGCATCCCCCCATACTGCTTCGGGTGAGACTTTAGTTCGCGCTCCGTGGGCTGATGCCGAAAGGGCCAGTAGTGTAGGGATTTGTTTGGCTAAATAACTCTGAACCCAGGTCAAGTCCCCATAAGCCAACAAATGGTTATGTTGTTGGGACTAGAATCTGCATGAGAGATGTGTGATGTCGTATCATTGGAATCCAACTAAGAAAGAAATTGAAGGCTGGTTGGACAAAAGAATTCACGAGTTTGTGACGTAGGAGAATAGAAACTCGTGACTATCAAAAGAAGAGTGGCTAGAAAGCTATACCTATATACAAATATCCACGAAATCTTTTTCATGTCCTTCCCGACTGAGTTATACGAGTGGATCGCGAAGCCAGTAGATAGCTAAGGAAGGTGGAAACTTAACAATCCTATTGTGTGGACCCCAGAGCTAGTGCAGAGATTGGAAGCATCAGAGGTAAGATCGCACGCACCATCGATCATTGGCTCGATCGTATTATAGGATGATTCATTACTGAGTTTGTAGTTGACACCTCAGTCAACTACAGCGAGGTCGAGTGACACTTTCTCAAAGGACTGTGAGGTAAATACTTTCAAGAGATAACAAGGTGTCTTTTTAACTCCTAATTACCTTCACATTAATTGTCAACCAAGGGACGAATCTCTATTCCAAGAGTGTACTCAGTATGAGGCCGCTATTTACTCAAGAGTAATGTTATGAAAGATGTAGTACAGTGCTCAAAATACAAGAGTAAATGAATGCTTGAAATAAAATCTAATTAAAACAACAAGAAAATATAATTAAATCATTCACTCAAACAACTATCAATCGAGGATACAGTAGTAATAACTCATTCCTCTAGAGATTGATACAATTGAAATCAACTAGAACAAGACAATCAATCTGAGAATGAGGAAGCAATAACCAATGTTCTCTACAGTTGATAGCCCTGCTTAAAACAATCAAAAGGAAATAGAAATTGAGCTAAAGCTGCTATTGAAAGTAAATTAGGAAAACTCTTTAAAAGCAAACTCTTGCAATTAACCAACGGAAATGAACAACGAAGTAAATGGGCAGCAAACCGTAATTAAAGGAATCTGAACAGCAAACACTAATTAAGAAAAATGAACAACAGCAAAGCCAAATTAATAGCAACCTGCAATGAATAGCAAAACCTTAGTTTAAGGAAATAAATGTAGCAATCGTATCCTACAGGAATCAGATAACAACCTTTACTCTAAGAATAAATCAGACAACAAACGGAAATAGAATGGAAACTAATTAGAAATGAAATATAGAACATCGCTTAGAGCCTACGGTGCTGAAATAAATAATACACGTAGCATACAGAGATATTAAGAAAAAAAGTAATCTGAGTCTGATACTGCAAGTATTAATCCTGGTTAGAAAGGGTAACGATTACAATTCATAATGGAACCACAATGTCAATTGAACAGCAATCGTATGAAGTATAAACCATAGAAAAATACAGTAATACTAGCTTAAGAAGGTTACATCTTGATTACTCTGCAATTAAACGGCAATAACATTCTGTAGAGAACAACAATGTTACATTAACGACTTTAAAGGAATAGCAATACGTTATAAGATCAGAATGCACACTACGACTTTCTTGTTGCAAAGAACGATATATGAAATATAACAGAGCTGCAATATAAGATAACAAAACACACCAGATTACTAATTCAAGCTGATAATACAAACCATGCATAAACCAAAAAGATAATATATAGCAGCAGCAGCAACGTACTCCATCAGAGGCTGGGCCCTTAGCCGCTGGCGGATGCTGCTGGGTTACTTTAGATGAACAGAATGAACAGCAACTCCCAAATCATGTATTAATCATCAAATTGTGAAATCATTACAACATGCAACATGCAACAATCCCTTCTTCTTCCTATCTTATCATGAATCATGAATCCTTAATTCTCCATCATTTTTCCATCATTTCTCCATCATTTCTCCATCCCCATCTCCGATCTTTGTTTTCATTTAAATAGAGATAGATCATAGAGGAGTTACAACAAAGATAAGTACAACATGATTTCTATTACAAAATTGGTTTTCTTCTAACCAATTGATCAACAAGAGCAAGGGGAATTTGGCTTTGCAGCTGAGATTTGGAGGATGGCCGCAACAACAAATCTAAGAAAATTGTGCTCAAAGAACCCTGCGTTTATCTCAGTACAAGCCGAATTTGGGCAAATCATTCTCTCTTAAAGTTAATTTGGTCTGTTCTGGACAAAACCCATGTTCCGGATTTTCCAGATTCTCCTTCATTTGCTCAGAATCTCAACCGCAAAACTGTCACTTCTTATTCCAACGAATTTCTGAGTTGGCACTTTTAATGATCAAATCTTCAATCTGGAAATTATCTTGGAGACTAAAAATGGTGAATAATGTTACAACCAATTTATTAAAACTATCATTGATAAAATCATGCATAATCATCAATTTATTAGAAATAAAGGAGAATAAATAATATTTATTCATAAGAGCATAAATCATTGTAAAATAGAATTATATGGTAAATTATCCTAAATGACGTGATGAAGAATGGTAAAAATGGGTGGAATAAGTGTTCAAAAGTGATAACAATAATGGCATATTAACAGCCCAACATACCCCCACACTCAATATGTTGCATGTCCTCATGCAACAAAAACTGAATATATTGCAGGTCTTCATGCAACCCAAAAGCAAAACCCATGTGTTAACCAAGCAATAAAAATTTGTTCGTCCCAGCTCATGAAATGGATAGAACAAATGAATTCTTCCTTCATTAATGAATATTCAATTTTAACAATCTTGATGAAGGCATAACAATGAAGTTGCAGCAAAATATGATATAAATGACAGCGACCTTCATTAACCATTTTCTCAAAAACTACAAACTAGCTTTTGTTGAAATGTTGCAAGTAAATTTGTAATATATGAATGCCTCTATGATCCAAAAATTAGATCGTTTTGATGCACAGATCATGAGATATAAACAAAATCGCTGTAGGTGAGAGTGCATGATTTCCTAAATTTTATGAACCAATTTATCTTGAAATTATCTGGGTATGTGTAGTTTAATAATATGTCTGTGTTTTCCAGAGATCATAAGAATTGAGTTCATAGTTTTTAAAAATATTATGGAAATCAATTTCTGCACTGAAATTGTATGCCTTAAATGAGAAAGAAAATAGAAAACATCCATCATGCGTAGCAATTCCTCCCCCTCTCTGAAAAATTAGCATGCCCTCATGCAATGCTAGAAAACAAATAGAGGTGGTTGCTACCATCTGTTGAATTCTATGCTTGGTGTAAAACAACATGGAATAAGGGAGGTGTTGAGAATGAATAAGAATAGCAATGGATGATAAAGACTATGAATGACATGGTTATAAGAAATAAATGAATGAAAGCAACACTCCCCCAAGATGATATGCTGCTGAAAAAATGGGAAGTGGTAAAGATGTGGAATGAAGGATGATAAATAATGCTCAATGGATTTTCATTAAATTCTCCTAAATTCATAATAAATCAGAAAATTATGCTATTTTACCTCAAGTTTTACCTCCAAAAAGAAAAATGTGGAATGACATATATGGACTGGCATTTGTTGAAGCTGATGTAGAGAGAGTTGGTGCTGAAAGTGATGCAAAAGGTAGAATCCAGGCAAGCACATCATGTCGGAAGAATTGTTCACGTTCGCATGTTTCTCGAGCTGCTTTAGTTGCAATAGTGTGGTCATGCTGCGAATAGAGTGTCTCCCCATACTTGTTGTTCTCCTGTAAACAAATCACTATTTTGCATACAATGTTCTTGAATCCATAGTGTTAGCTTTGAATAGAAATAGATTAAGATGCATGCAAAAATTTCAATTAGATATTTTATCAACAAGTTATGGTAGAGTGCAGTAATCATATCGCATGCTATCCCATAATGCATACATTACCCCCTCCAATTGGAAAAGGAATTCCATGACCATAAAGCGTATGAGAGGGGTTATGCTGACGGCAAGGCAAGGGAATGAACAATACGGCAGTGAATGAAGCAGAGTACACATATCAATGATAGGATAGCGAGAGTTATGGTTATAATGAAAGCAGAGTGTATAAACATAGTTATGAATAATATATAGGACGCTTTGGATTGATGATAGTTATGCGAAAAAGAAAAAGAAGAACAATATGTCAAAAATATGCTTTACTGACGGTATTCTAGCTGAAAATGATGTGATTGATCTGAAAACAATTTCTCATGCATAAAGGTTCAAAACAGTGAAAATTAAGGAAATAACTTCTCTGATAAAAAGAAAAAATAAGAAAAGGGTATTATAGTAATAATTGACGATAAGATATAACTTCAATACCATAAGCAGAGCCTCTGCTGCCAGCAGGCGTCCATAGCCTCAGCAGGGTTGCTTTTTAAACCATATGAGCTAGAATCCTCAATTTATAACTAGAGAGTTTCAATGTTGTTCTACAGAAGAGATCAATGTGCTGGCGTGGTAACTAGATAACCACACTGCCATTCACTGGGATGTAGCAAAAGTAATCAGGCCGGCTCGTGATGAGACCTCCTGTTCCAAGGATAATTTGGCTATCCAATGGATCATAACCCTGGTGTGGTGGCCATAATGGGAATGTCACTCTGTGACAACCTTATGAACATGGTAGGCTGGCTCGTAATGAGACCCCCTATCCTCCATCTGCGAACAAAATTTTGTTGTTATTACACATTTTTATGATAAAAAGAGGGAGGCTCAGTACTCCTTAAGAGTAGGGATGGTGGAAGAAGTTGAACACATCAATAGAAAAAAATATACCCATAATCTCATTTATTACAAATAGAGAAGATTATAACCAAGAAGTGTGGAACTAGCATGGTATTAAGATGATCAATCAATATCATGTTCAACAGAAAACAATGCAGTAAAGTAGTATATAAATAATTGTCCCTTTTAAAAAGAATCTATCATCAAGGAGTTGTCCTGTTAAATATCATAACATGAATGATATTAACTCGCTTCAATAGAATCCATAATTTTTGTCCTCATAAAAATAGTGTACTTCATGCCATAAAAGGGAATCAGTAAAATGTGGTTGAGATGAATTAGGAATAATCCCACAAAAGGAAGAAATAATTTCTCTCGAAAATATTCCCAAAGTGTTGTTTTTTTGAAAGAACAGCAAAAACACTCAATAAGTGTTGTTCCTTATAGGGAACAACAAAGGAAATTCACACCAAAAAGAAAAAATACACATGAAAAAGTCTAAAAACGCAAGTGTCGATCCTTTGGAAAAGGAACAACAAAAACGCAAGTGTCGTTCCTTTGGAAAAGGAACAACAAAAACACAAGTGTCGTTCCTTTGGAAAAGGAACAGCTGTTATTGAAATTTTTGGGCACTGCAACCCCAAGCATGAAATTTCCATAAACCAAGGGCTCCTAAGTCCCTAAAAGTGTTGTTCTAACCCATAAAGGAACAAGGTCAATTGATTACAGCTTCTCCCAGAAGTTCTCCATGAAAAACTGCTCAGAATTGGTCAAAACAGGATCATTTCAGCTGCTCCATAGGCAAAGTGTGTTGCATCTCACCTAAACACACTGTGTGGGTGCGTTGCATTTCAAAAAACCCTTCTATGGGGTGCGATGGGCGAGAAATGACAAATGGCAATGTCATTCCGCGAGGTGGAGAGGCAATGGAAGCTTCCAGAAACTTCTGCTGTGACACTTGCCTCTCTGAATTCGACCAAGGTGAGTAAGAGATCATCAATCTCCAAGTGGAAGCAAGAACTATAAGAGGGAAGACACTAATCAAATCACAAGCTGACTCATCTCTCTTACAGATATCTATATATGGATCCCTCATCCCAGAGATCCAGAGGCTGGAATTTTGCATATTGTAAGGAATTGTTGTTGGTTTCTTGAGACAAACATCAGATTGTTGGGTGATCTAAGCTTTGTATGAGGTGAAGAGGGGCTTCCTTGCTGAGAGGATGATGCTGGGTCCGAACAACTGGTTGTAACTCCCCTTGGCTCTTTCTTGTTTATCAATAAAAAGCTATTCAAGTTTTCCTCCATACTCTTGTGTAATTTATGTTTGTTGCATTTGTATGGCCAATTTACATATAATCCTAGATTGTTTATGATTATAGATCCATGTTCTTGTATAGTGCTATGCTACTGTGATCTTACAGGTACTTTGTGAAGCTGGGCGTGCAAGGGAACAAGTAGCGAAAGACTATCAAGAAAGAGAGGAATCGAATCAGGAGATTAGCGCAAGACAGAGGTTGGTCTTCTTTGTTCTTCTCTATCTATATTTCATAAAGGAAAAATGAAAGTAGCTTTACTTTTTTTGTTTCTAAGGCAGCTATCACACCTTAGTGGGATAAGCAGTTCTGAGTAGACACTTTTCCCTGTAACAACAGCAAAAACGCAAGTGTCGTTCCTTTGGAAAAGGAACAACAAAAATGAAAAGTATTGTTCCTTTGGAAAAGGAATAGCAAAAACGCAAGTGCCGTTCCTTTGAAAAAACAACAGAAAAAATGAAAAGTGTCGTTCCTTTGGAAAAGGAACAGCAAAAATGCAAGTGTCGTTCCTTTGGAAAAGGAACAACAAAATGAACCGTGAAAAAGGAACAACAAAATGAACTGTTGATCCAAAAGTTGTTGTTCCTTTGGAAAAGGAACAACAAAACGAAAATGTTGTCCCTTTGAAAAAGGAACAGCAGAAACAACAAAAGTGCACACAAATGTTGTCCCTTCAGAAAAGGAACAACAAAATGCACAAGCATAAAATGCAAGCATGCAAAGAATGAATTAGTTGTTCATTGTATTGATGCTGAGGATGGGTTACAGTTTGAATGAAGCAACACCTGAAACACAAAATATAAGAGAAATCAGAAAAGAAACAACATTTTATTCAAAAAACAGTATGTAAATAAGTAAATTAAGTTACAACAACTATGATATTATGTAAAAAAAATGATCTCTTTGAAAAATGTTTTGGCAGTAGTGACAAGACACGAATCTTCAAATTGAAATCAATTCTTCATTTTTCTATTATGAATCCGTTGGGTAATGAATTGAATAAAATTGCTTTGTTTCATAAAATTTCTTTCAAAAATCACTCGTCCATAAATTGACCTTCTTTATTTTCCCAGGACTTGCAAAAAAATGAGTGTCTACCTGCAATAAAACATTAAATCATGGAGAAAGAGAGGTGATCAGGCTCCCCTCATCCAATAATTATGCAAAAACAACAAGTAGTTACTCTGTATAACAAATCCACTGAGAAAATAACAAAGTAAAAGTTATTTGTCACCTGCGGGAGAGCAGTGGTCGACCATACTAACCAGCAGTGTTTTAATCACAACTTCTTTTTTTTTCATCGAAATTGAGTGATTCCAAAGCCAAATGAGAGATAATTCAAAGGTTTATCTCCAGTAGAAACAAGTTCTAAAAATTTAATGATAAGATATGTCAATTTTAGTTAGAACAACCTGCATAACAGAGTCATTTTTTATTACCCTTCTTAGACCAACAGTTGATATTTCAAGCATAAATTTTTTGTTTGATTTCAGATTTGAATGATTCAAATTGGAAATGAAAGTAGATTCATTATTTATCTCCAATAGAAACATATTTTGAATAAAAGAAAAACTGATAGTTCAAATACTGTAAGGAACAACCAGAAAGACATAGTTTTAAGGGTGCTGATTTACGATAGACAGTCAGTATTTTGATCATAACTTCCCCATACGATATCGAAAATGAGTTATTCCAATTGAATTGTAAACTAGATTCATAGGGGAATCTACCATAGTAACATGTTTTAAAATTCATTCATTTAGGCCTCCAAAAAGTGACTGTCCCAACTCTGTTCCTGAGTTGCCCACTAGACTTGTCAATGTTTTGTTTCTAACTTTTTCGTTTCAAATCCAAATTGAATGATTCAAATTGGGTTAGAAAGTAAACATCAAGGGCTACTTAGGGTAGAAACAGGTTTTAAAAATATTTTCTTTTGGTCCCTAAAAACATGACTGTCCTGATTGTTTTCCATAAATTTTATCAAGCCCGCAAGCCAAAAAAAAAATGATATTCAAGCATTTTTTCAAATTGGTGATAAAAATGAAAATGAGTGTTTGTAGAACTTATTATTTCCATTATGATTCATCTACATATACAAATGATTTAAAAAAAAAAGTTTTCACCGATGTTGATTTCGATAGCGCGTTGCAACAAAAAACAACTAATTTTACATATAAAAAAAAAAAAACAAAATGCATTTTTTTTTTTTTTTTTCTACACTAACCTATTTTGATTTAAAAAATGAATATGACTACGTATATGGGTACTTCCAGTGGAACCATTTTAGAAATAGGGCTTCATGTATGCACATACCCAAATTTGAAAAATGCATATTAATGAACACTAGGGTATGAGAAGCCAACTTCCCTTGAAAAAGTGGTATAAAAAATTGTTGAAGCATAGAGCAATGTTGCGAACAAGTGATGGAGTGAAACCAATCTTCAATATATCGTTTACTTTCTTGATTTCTCATAGCCATCATACCATGAAGTTCTTGAGCTTTTAAAATAGCTTGTTGATGCATACTAAAAGAAGCCCCATGTTTTTCCATAACTTCTACAATTTTTTAATCTGAAACATTTTGAATCTCATTGTAAGTTTTCTCTAATGGCGCATGTGAGATAGAATGGGTGGAAAGGGTGGGTAAATTTTGCAGTTCAACATTGTAAACATGTTGTACTGGTTTATTGTGGTGAGGGTGTGGAATTAGTGAGCAGGAAAATGTGTAAGGAATGGAGCATTGTGATGATGTGGTTGATTGGGTTGAATGGATGGTTTTGATGAGCAAACAAGATGTTGTGGGAGAGCTGGTGAAGAATATGGAGGATATGTTTGTGTTACAAGATGAGGGAGAGTAGTCATGCAATCATAAGGTGAACCATGCCAAATTTGTAGATAAGATTGACGATGGTTATATTGAGATTGCCATGGCTGCCCTAACACATTAGTATTCCATAATGGATTATGAAAGTAAGAGAATGAAGAGGAAGTGTTTTGAACCATACTTGTAGGCCATGATTTCCATGGTTTTGACCTTGTTGTAGCTTCCTCATTTCTTTGATATGCTACTTCCATCCTAGATAAGGAAGAACAACTATCTATGGGTTGATCCTTTTGGTAATGAGGGCAAAACACTTCATCAAATTCTTGATTTTTATGAACCTGCAAAACATCCAATTTTTCATTTAGAGAGCTAATAAAATCAACTTTAAAATTTTCAAATAAAACATTGATTTCAGCGCTTATGTCTCCTATTCTTGTAGCAGATTTGGAAAACAAAGAACAAACATCTCTAGAATTCTTACCAGCCTTGGAGATTCCTCTTGAATACCTTATGCACAACTCACAAACATCATCATATAATAACTGAAAAACATCACCTTTTCCTATCAGATTTAAGAGTTCTAAAAATTCATCTTTGATTCCTTTAAGAAAAAGTGTTTTTAAGATCTCTTTTCCAAATGATTATGTTTTGATTTTTGAAGGTTATAATGAAATCAATCTACATATTCCTCCAAGCTTTCATCCTCCCCTTGTATCATATTGAAAATATCTTCATTGGCCTTGCAATAGTCTTGGTACTTCTTCAAGAATATGTTCTTCATGTCCTCCTATGTTTGGATGCAGTTCCCACCTAGGCTCATGAACCATCAGAGAGCTGCTCCTTTTAGAGTAAAAGGAAACACTTTCAATCTTTGATCATTAGTGTAATAATCATATCCTCTACAAAATATTTCGAACTCAAATAAGAATGTATCTGGATCTTCATTTGTCAAGCCATGAAAATTTGGTAGAGAAGATGGGGGAATTGTGTGCATTTGTGTCACTCCTCCTAGATATTTGACAGGAAATTCAAAAGTAGAAATGTGAGCCATTTCTGACCATAATAGAAGATGTTCTTCATGTGTTTCTTCGAGGCTCCTTCTTCAAATGTTCCTGTCAATTAGTTAGTGAAATGGGTGGTGCTTACATCACCACTTCAATGAGATCATGAGATTTATTTTTCAAAATTTCTATTTTTTTTTCTAGTCATTCATACAAAAATTCAAAATCTATTTCTACTATAGGTTCTTTAACAGTTCTGTTGGAAAGCAGGTGGGGAGCAGGGCTTTTACATGCTCCTGTACGCAGGTTCTTACCTTCTGTTTTTAATACCCAATTCTTTCCTAACAGGCACTCATCAGATGCACACTACTCTTTAAAAATGGCTACACTCTCCCCGGCAACGGCGCCAAAATGTCGAGCGATAACAAGGTGTCTTTTTAACTCCTAATTACCTTCACATTAATTGTCAACCAAAGGACGACTTTTTATTCCAAGAGTGTACTCAGTCTGAGGCCGCTATTTACTCAAGAGTAATGTTATGAAAGATGTAGTACAGTGCTCAAAATACAAGAGTAAATGAATGCTTGAAATAAAATCTAATTAAAACAACAAGAAAATATAATTAAATCATTCGTTCAAACAACTATCAATCGAGGATACAGTAGCAATAACTCATTCCTCTAGAGATTGATACAATTGAAATCAACTAGAACAAGACAATCAATCTGAGAACGAGGAAGCAGTAACCAATGTTCTCTACAGTTGACAGCCCTGCTTAAAACAATCAAAAGAAAATAGAAATTGAGCTAAAGCTGCTATTGAAAGTAAATTAGGAAAACTCTTTAAAAGCAAACTCTTGCAATTAACCAACGGAAATGAACAGCGAAGTAAATGGGCAACAAACTGTAATTAAAGGAATCTGAACAGAAAACTCTAATTAATAAAAATGAACAACAGCAAATCCAAATTAATAGCAACCTGCAATGAATAGAAAAACCTTAGTCTAAGGAAATAAATGTAGCAACCATATCCTACAGGAATCAGATAACAACCTTTACTCTAAGAATAAATCGGACAGCAAACGGAAATAGAATGGAAACTAATTAGAAATGAAATATAGAACATCGCTTAAAGCCTACAGTGCTGAAATAAATAATACACGTAACATACAGAGATATTAAGAAAAACAGTAATCTGAGTCTAATACCGCAAGTATTAATCCTGGTTAGAAAGGGTAACGATTACAATTCATAATGGAACCACAATGTCAATTGAACAGCAATCGTATGAAGTATAAACCATAGACAAATACAGTAATACCAGCTTAAGAAGGTTACAGCTTGATTACTCTGCAATTAAATGGCAATAGCATTCTGTAGAGAACAGCAATGTTACATTAACAACTTTAAAGGAATAGCAATACGTTATAAGATCAGAATGCACATTACGACTTTCTTGTTGCAGAGAACGATATATGAAATATAACAGAGCTGCAATATAAGATAACAAAACACACCAGATTACTGATTCAAGTTGATAATACAAACCACGCATAAACCAAAAAGATAATATATAGCAGCAGCAGCAGCGTACTCCACCAGAGGTTGGGCCCTTAGCCGCCAGCGGATGCTGCTGGGTTACTTCAGATGAACAGAATGAACAGCAACTCCCAAATCATGTATTAATCATCAAATTGTGAAATCATTACAACAGCAAAAGCTTGAGAATTACAACATGCAACAATCCCTTCTTCTTCCTATCCTATCATGAATCATGAATCCTTAATTCTCCATCATTTTTCCATCATTTCTCCATCCCCATCTCTGATCTTTGTTTTCATTTAAATAGAGAGAGATCAGAGAGGAGTTACAATAAAGACAAGTACAACATGATTTCTATTACAAAATTGGTTTTCTTATAACCAATTGATCAACAAGAGCAAGGCGAATTTGGCTTTGCAGCTGAGATTTGGAGGACGGTCGCAACAACAAATCTGAGAAAGTCGTGCTCAAAGAACCCTGCATTTCTCTCAGTACAAGCTGAATTTGGGCAAATCGTGCTTTAAAAAAGTTAATTTGGTTCGTTCTGGACAAAACCCATGTTCCGGATTTTCCATATTCTTCTTCATTTGCTCAGAATCTCAACCACAAAACTGTCACTTCTTATTCCAGCGAATTTCTGAGTTGGCACTTTTAATGATCAAATCTTCAATCTAGAAATTATCTTGGAGGCTAAAAATGGTAAATAATATTACAACCAATTTATTAAAACTGTCATTGATAAAATCATGCATAATCATCAATTTATTATAAATAAAGGAGAATAAATAATATTCATTCATAAGAGCATAAATCATTGTAAAATAGAATTTTATGATAACTTATCCTAAATGACGTGACGAAGAATGGTAGAAATGGTTGGAATAAGTGTTCAAAAGTGATAACAATAATGGCATATTAACGGCCCAACAAGTACGTAAAGTCTTTGAATACTTGGATTAAAATGTTGTTGTGCGAAAAGTGGGTTATGCAGTTACCTTGATGTTTGGGGCTACGTGAAGTAGAAAGGTTTATAGGAACGAAGGAAATAAGGGTCCAGAAAATAGCCCCTTGATTTCACCTCTACGAGGAGACAAGGAAGAGCTCGCGAAGGTCTCTCTGCGAAGTTTTATTCATCTGATAAGACAAATAATTCCACGAATACCACCTCCACCCACACCACCACCGGCTTCACCACCATCACCTCCATCTTCACCCGTACCAACTCCACCACCACTGTGATTCAATATGGCAAGCACAGTGAAGTTTCTTGTGTTCAAAGGTTTGGGAAATGAGGATCTAGACGAATTTTGGTTCATTGTAAGGGTTGTATGGGAAGCGCAAGGTGTTACAAATGACCATATAAAGAAAGCGACACTAGTTAGTGCCCTGCAGGATCATGCACTGACCTAGTATATTAAGTACTCCAATGATAACCCGAATGCGAGTCGCAGATATCCAAACAGTGCTAAATAGAGAATTTAGCAAGTCTAAATCTGAAGTGCAGTCGATCATTGGATTTAAATAGATTATGATGCTACCAGGCGAGACTCCTTAGGAGATGGATCAGAGGCTGAAATGTACGATTCATGAAGAAAATATGAATCTGACATATGAATAGCATCACGAGTGGTTTGTAGCTTTGCTACTACCACATTTAAGGAGTGCGTTATCGCAGCAGAAGAGAACGACTTAGACAGAGGCCTTAGAGATTGCTATGAGGTTACATGAGACCCCGATGCAAGATCATAACCTAGGAGTTAAATAGATCCATGCGTAGTTGAAGAATCTGTGCCTTGAGATACAAATTCTGAAACAGGATAGGACAGTTTGACCAGAAGTGCGCGAAGAAGTGTGGTGCATAAAATGCAAGATGCAAGGTCATGACAAAGACCACTACCTGGGTTTTACAAATTACCTCATAGGAGGAGGACCGATGCCTTTAAGGCTGAAAGATCAAGCAGGAATAATGTGGTGCCTTCTTTGTGGTGTGTGATCTGTCAAATAGTTGGAAAGCATGCCACGGACAATTGTCACTTGTTACAAAAGTATATGAAAAATTCACAACAGTTGTTCTACAACTTTTGTAGGTCGGTGGGACATGATGCGCGTACCTGTAGAAGTTATGAGTTGATGATGAATAAAACCCCCACCTACAGGGTTCAAGCTGAAACGCGGCCCCTTGACCAAGATATGGGAATGGCGTGAACAGGATTTCAGGGGCGCGGACGAGGCTGAGGCAGAGGAGGACCTAGTAGAGGTCGCTGATAGTTGATTTCCTATAATTGTGGAGGGCTAGGTCACTATGCCCGTGATTGCACCAATCCAACGCGCCCGTCGTGCAAGTATTGCAAGTTGTTTGATCATGAGAAGGAATATTGTCCTACACTGATAGCTAGGATACTTGACAAAGGAGCACTGCTACCTCCCCTGACTCAAAACCTGCAGATGATGAGGTTTGAGCCGCACGAGGAAGACTTGAATGTAAACATTGTGCTCACAAGTTGAATTACGATGGGAGATGACAAAGGAAAATAGCCAGAAAATAGTACTTGGGTTCGCAAAGCTCCGGCGAAGGAAGCAAAGTTTGATTTGGAGCGCGCTTGGGAAACCTTCATGGAAGCTAAGAAGAGCTTTACTGAGGCCTCCACTTTAGGAAGCAAAGATAAACCGAAGCCAGAAATGGACCCATCCATGCTGACAACTTTCCTTGAAACATGTATGAAGTTACTGCGTGACAGTAAGGCTGTGAAAGGGTTATAAGAACTCATCAATAGATGTACTTGGACCACGCCAGGAGAACCGCGCGTAGTCTGGAAAATCGGAAAGCATAAGACAAGGACAGGTCGTGAAATGAGACTTACCACGCAGATCGGAGAATATGAGATGGATCAAGTCATTCTGGATTTGGGATCAGATGCGAACATTCTACCGAAGCAGACATGGGAGAGAATGGGAAAATCTGCGCTGCAATGGTCTCTGATTTAGTTGCGAATGGCGAATCAACATAAAATAATACCTATGGGGCAATTGCAGGGAATAATTGTGGATATTGAGGGAGCGACGACACTGGAAGATTTCGAAGTAATAGAGATGTTGATGACAACAATCCCTACCTTGTGCTCCTAGGAATTGACTGGGCCATTGACATGAATGGGGTAATTAATCTGAAGAAGCAGAAAATGATCTTTGAAAAGAAGTCACTGCGCGTAATAGTACCCCTGGACCCTACTGAAGGATCACGCTATACGGAGCCGGTCCGTGACTACGAAAGTGATGATGATCTGGACTACATCTATAATATAACAGTGCAAGATCAAGACTGGGTGAATCCCACCATGGATGGACAGATAACATGGGAGCGTGAAAGTTCCTATACTTCAGATTCTGATGAAGAAATAGAATGATGGCAGAATCAGTTACATGAGGTAACTTCACTGAATTTCAATATAATGACAAGGTCGATGTGCTGCGTGTCGACAAAAGTAAGAGATATGCCTACTTATGATGGTCTAAATGAGGTAGATGCCTTCTTGGATGCCTTTGAAAGGGAGGTGCCGGAAGAGCAATGCTTCCAAGCCTTGGACTAGGTATTGCTCGCTACGCCCGCGAGATGGTGGGGTACGCACAAGGGAAGCTTTTTTGATTGGCGTGAATGTAGAAGAATGATGCGAGTATGATTTGGGAAGCCTAAGGTGTGACTAACAGACAAGTATAATGGGCAGGATGATTCACGTGCACATTTGGTGAAGTGGACGCAGGCCTATGGAGAAAAGCCCCAATCTGCGTAGATGCACACGTACTCCACACCAAAATACATGGTCAATAAGCATGTGTTGGGGGGGCGACCTTGTAGATGGCTCTTAATGCTGGGAAGACATTATGCAAGAAGAGCAATCGCGCAGAAGATTCTATGCGCAAAAGCGTTCAACAAGGTATGCAACGCACTGACCATGGTATGCAATTTCCAACGAAGTGATTGGGACCTACGCATACCTGCAGTATTATGGGCTTATTGGACAACATGTAAGAAACTGACGGGATAGACAACTTTTAGGCTTGTCTATCATGTGGAAGCCATAATTCCTATGGAATACATCGTGCTTAGTCTATTCATAGCAGCGCTCACAGGTATGAAGGATCGCGGATCCCTGGAGGAGAGGCTTGCGTAGTTGGAAGAACTCGAAGAAGAACGATTTTGGCTGGATTCCACCAGCAGGTCCAGAAGCAGCGCGAAAAGGCATGGCACGACCAACACATCAAGTTGTGCACATTCAAGGTAAATGATTTAGTGTTGTTGCATGATAGTAAGTTTGATAAATTCCCAAGAAATTTCAGGATGCATTGGTTAGGGCAGTATATTATTAAGGATATCACAAATGGTGGCACGGTATAATTGGTAAAGTTAAATGGAGAACTCTTCCCAGGAAAAGCGAATGGCAGTCATTTGAAGCCATACACAGGTGGCCCGACCACCTGACTAGCCGGTAGAAGCATAGTCTTAGCGCTCCAGACAGCTGAAACGAGGCGTGAAACTATAAACTACTCTGCCTAAGGACTATGCGATGTCAGGACTTCACGCAGTAGCGAAGTGTCACAGGGTCTGTGACAACGCGAAGACAACTACGTTGGTGCGTAGGTCTACCAGAAAGTGACCATTAAAATCACTATTCATGATGTGATGCTTGGTTTGAGGCCAAATGGAGCGGGCAGTAGGAATTTAAGGTGAACTTTATGGGCTAGATTCTTGAAAATATGCCACCAATCTAGCATTAATGGATCGAATGTGGGGGGAACGGTCGAATTCAAATTCGAAAGGCGCTATAAATTACAAAGGGTTGTCCAGCAAACAACACTTGGAAATTTGAGAATTGAGTTGTTGTGTGCTCAGATATTCATGAACCGAGACTTGTTCGATATTCTAAAGGCGAATTCGTTACTTGAGCAATTACTAGAGACGTTGAGAGAAATTTGGAATCACATTATGGTAGCACCCAAAGAATTCATGGATATTGAAGCAATGACTGTCGAGGAAGCCACGCAAGTAATTACAGAAGTGGAAGCCCCATAGAGTGCCGAGATAGTCACTAAGATCCCTAAATCACGTGCACACTGAGACCCAAGAAGGATAAACAAGCCATGATACCAGTGCGCGTCTCACCTAGGAATCCGCTGAGGGCCAAGCTCACAATGGAAGAAAAGGGGAAGGCCATTAATTTGGAGGCTGATGAGGAGGAAGAGTTTGAAGAAATTCTGGTTGAGGAGGAGGATGTAGATATGGAAGTTGAACCCAGGGTGCAGACCCTCCCTCCAGATTACCTTCATATGTTCCTTCGTGGAAGGGTAAAGCAAAGTTGCTCAATGATATAGATGAGAGCAAAAGCTCTCTACAAACTCCGCTGCTCCCTCATGACATTATTTTTGAAGGAGCGCACTTGGGACGGGTTCCTGTATTAAAATTTGAATATTGGGACCTCACGGACCACGAGAATTTATGAAATTTAGTGACTACGCAGCTAATGCGCCAAAAGAAAGACGATCCAGATGGAATAATAGAGTTGAGGTCACGCAAATGGCTCATGGGTGTTGAGAAAGTAGGGTTTCTAAACCTGCTCTGGGTATCGCATTACCACCGCGCCCTAATGACCATTTTCGTCATCGGGTAGCTGCTCTACTTGGTGCATGATGGGTGCTTGTGGCTGGAGGAGCCCATCCCCATCACAGATCATCTGATTCACAGGATTACACAGCTCCCTTGCGCAGGGGAGGACCCGGTGAATATTTCAGAAGGAAAGAGTGACGATTTGGCCATCGCGGAGGCCATGAAAAAGAAATTTAAGTTGGAGAAGAAGAAGTGAGGGTACGCCATCTCCAACACCAACAACCTTACAGTTAAGGTCGCGACTCAAATATTGGTAGGAAAGGTGATGCGGAAGTGTCATGTGGTTGAGGTTCCTGCGCCAGTGGTTGCACTAGCAGCGCAATGTGCAGAAGGGGTCTAGATCAACTGGGCAAATTATCTATGCAATGAGTTCCTTGCGAACCACCATGAGGCACATGAGTAGGAAAAAACATCTCATTATGCATGGCTCCTGTTGTCAATAGTACTGGTGGCATGGGAGTTGCCTGAAGATAGCCAGTTCCCATCGATTGCACAGGACCTTCTAGAGGCAGCGAAGTACGCTTCGTTGTGGGAAACCAAGGATGCACAGAGGATAAGGGAGAGCAAGATATTTTGGGTGCTCATGGAGATGAACATCAGAATGGGGATTAATTGCAAGCCGTGGTTATTGCCCACGGTCTACAACAATCTATAGAGCTTCGCGGAGTTCAAAGCAGACTTCCACGATGTCTTCATCAGGGTGTGGAAGGACCCTACAAAGACGTGGCATGAGCTACCTTACTTAGCGACTGATGATGTAATTTTCGTAGTCCTTGAGTCTTGGCCCCGGAGTGGCGCACTCCAGCTGGCTCCATGGTGGAAGCAGAGAAGCCAGCCACATAGCGGAAGAAGGAAGAAAGGAAATTGCGAATGCCATAGCTAGCGGAAAATGCAGGAAGGAATAAGTAGTGACTAAGGCCCAGGCGGCGTTCGCTGCTATGAAGTTGGCTGAGGAACCACAAAAGAAGAGCACGAAGGACAGAAGTCGCCTTCACCTAAGCTAGAAATAGACACAGAACAAGGTCGAACAGACATGTAGACAATGTCCACCCAGCTAAAACATCTATGCCCAAGAGAGCAGGTAGGGCCGTGAAAGAAGACAAAGGCCTCAAAAACTTCATTCAACCCAATCACCCTCACTGAGGGGGATCTAGATGATATTGGTGAAATGGTGCGAGATGTCACCACGGAGGCCTTCCAGAAGTTTGAGGAGCAACACTTGATGGTATTGGGCACTCTCCAGACGTAGATACAGGAGTTGCAGGTTCGCACTCCGCAGGCTGGCACAATGTCAACCAACCTCACAGTCAGCACTTTTGCGACCGATGACCAACATAAAAATGCTACCAAATGGAGAACTCATTACAGAAAATGAGGCCGATAGGCCTATGGTCAGCAGATTGAAAGGAATCGGGTTAAACATGGCTGCGCTCCCTCGAGAGATGCTCTATATTTTGCAGGATGGAGTCATTGCAGAACTACGCGCCAGGGAGAGTCACGTGCTACAGGTAATGAGCGAGAAGTGCATCAACATTGAGTAGTTGTGCTTGTAGCAGAATGAGGCAGTGGCACAAAACAGACAAATAATGTAGGTGGTGGAGGAAGCCTTCCAAATGTTCCTGGAGTTGGCCATCCAAGCAGAGGAACCAATGAAGGCATGCATCTGAAAGTTAGCAACAGGGGTACACGATGCCAGAGCAGAAATGGCAAGGGTTCAGTTGAAGCTGAACTTCAGATAACATAACTACAATTGAAGGCACAACCTTCAACTCAACCAGAGGTTAAGGAACAGCACACCACCGCGATCAAAACAGCAATGGCAGTAGTTAACAGTGCAGTGATAGACTACACGAAGTTGTTCAAGCGGTCATTCAAGGTCCTCACCACCCTGCAAGAGGACCTGAACATAGAGCACCTACAGATAGAAGCGCACGAGCTACAACAGAAGTACGTCGAGGTCAAAGGGACTGCGCATATGGTTTCCCTCACGCAGAGGCTTGCAAGGATGCAACAAGCAAAGGCGCTCAAGGAGCAGGTGGATGTTGCTTGGCATAAAGAGGCAGTTTTGAAATCACATCTACAGTTGTGGATTGATGAGGTGTATACCATTATAGTCTCCATTGAAGCAAAGCTCGCGCAGCGGCAAGCAACTCAGGAAAGGATTTAGGGCAGTAGTTCAACGACAGTAGTCACCGAACAACACATAGAGGAAGTTCAGCAGGCAGCCGCTTAGTGCGTTGTAAAACTTGTAGCGATCCAGTCAGATTTGGGAGGTCTTTGTACAAAGATCTCCACACGGACAGAGTTACTCGAGGGCGAGTCACGATGTTTGTTTTGGGGGCCTATTGAGCACAGGATCCCCCAAGGGAAGTTTTGGGGCTTAGAGCCTAGATTTTGGTCAATTTTATAATTCCAATGTAAAGACTCCGCATTTTGTGGGCGCGGAGCGTGTAGTTGTTAAAGAGTCATATGGTTGTCCGCCCTTATTTTGATAATGTAATGTCGGTTGTAGAAGATCTACCCATGGTCCATAGATCATGGGATTGTATAAATAGAGCAAAGCTCTAAGTAGTTAAGGCAACAGATAACAATATGGAAAAGATATGATGTATGCAAGATAGTTTTGAAGTGTAAAGTCTAGTTTTGCGTCATAGCGTAGGAAGAGGCTCTGCAGCTGAGTGTGTAGAGGCCTAGTAGTCCGCAGCTGAGTGCGCAGGGCAAATAGAGTCTGTAAACAGTGGAATTATTAATAAAGAGAATTTTATATCAATTCTGCGTCTTTATTTCCTGCATCTGTTATATCGGGTATGAATTTCACTTTTAATGCATATATGATGCGCGAATGTGTATAATTGTATTGGCTAAGTGAATGCAATATAGAACATTTGTTTACGAAGATAATCAAGACCTATTAATAAGATAAGTAAGATACTTGGTGTAGTTTAGGAGATATCATAGTTCGTTGCCTTAGCAGCGCGAAAGGACTTCAGCCCTTGGTTAGGGTTGCGTGAAAGTTGATTATAACAAATCGTGAAGGTACTGAAGGGTAGAACAGTGTGCAAAGCGACATGCACGAAGGCAGGTCTAGTTGGACTAAATTGACATCACAAACATCTCAAGGGTGTGGAAACTTGGCTCCAGCATCCCCCCCATACTGCTTCAGGTGAGACTTCAGCCTATGCTCCGTGGGCTGATGCCGAAAGGGTCAGTAGTGTAGGGATTTGTTTGGTTAAATAACTTTGAACTTGGGCCAGGCCCCTATAAGCCAACAGATATGATGTATATGTTACATCAAGTTGTGTTATAAATCTCCATGGGAAGCATATGTTTTGTTGGTTTATAAATGTCATTGAACACCTAGGACGGTGTTCCCCCCTAGGGGGAGCGGTTAGTAACAACCCTTGGTTGATTTTCCATGTAAATAAAATAAAAACCAAGGTCATGGGACATGTACTCCTAGCTGAATATTGGGAAAAACATAGTTATGGGCATCACCGATGATTAATTAATGACTATAGAAATTGGCAGAGGCATTGATAAAGGAAACGTGGAAATAATTGGCATTTTATTGATGAAATAAAGGAAAATAGGAGAAAAGGAAGGTGAAAAGACGCATATTATCTATGGCTCTTGTAATGAATTGTTTAGTTATCGATTTTTTGATGGATGTATGGACTAATAAATGTTGTTGCAGCTATGTGGAGAGGTAATAAAGCCTTCTTGGTGATTTTCAGATGAATCTCATACTATTATGATCATATATGCATTCATGACCTATAGCTTCTATGTTTTCCATGTGTTTGACGAAATGTCTAGTGTGTTCTAGGAAGTCTAGGTCAAGTTCTTGATTCAATTTTGGATGTGTATCCTTGTCCTCATGTCAATAATGATTATGGGAAGTCTTAGGCAGTTCTAGGTAGTGGTCTAGAGGCTGGCCTGGAATTTTGGATCAGATCTCAGGACAACACCCTCTAAACTGGGCAAGTTGGGTCACAATTGCATGGAGATAGTGTTGTGCATGCGGTTGGAGGCCTATAATCACACCTAAGCCTTTTCATGCATGAAATTGGAGCCTAGGTCAGTGAAAAGGAACCCCAACTCAAGGTTTAATCACTTGTGGTAGTTCTTTGGCCCCTAAGTGTCATGTATCCATGAGGGATGTTGTGACTTGTCAGTTTGTGTTCAGTTGTATGCCCACTTCCTTAACTAGAGCTTGGAAGTCAAGTCATGTCATAATAACTCTTTGTCTCAAATTTACCCTGGAAGGTCAATGAAATTAGGTAAATGTGGGAGGAGGTGGTTACAATTTTTTCAACATGAGAACATCTGAAAAAAAAAAAAAGAAGCCATTATTAATACCTCCCTATCAAAGAGGGAGTGTTTAATTTTGTAGTTATGGTTAGTCTTAATAATTAATCTTTTAGCCCTTCAAATATATGTAATAATCGTTATCAGACATGTTCTTCATGTCACCTTCAAAAGAGGGAATTTTTGAACTTCAAAAAATTGAATTTTTGGCTCCAAAGAATGTCAAGTGGGCCCTCAAAAACATCAAGTCAACACGACCCTTCGAACACACCACTTCAATTTCATCTAATCATTATATATACCCATTATACTTCATCACTTGATGGGAAATTTGGATTAATTTTGTTCAAGCGAAGGAGGAGAAAGACAAGGGCATATCGAGTTTAGAGGGAATGTTGAGAATCTGGGAAAACCTAATCTCTTAGGAAGTAACAGGCTGATTTCTGAGGCAATAGGTCAAAATTTTAGGACGACAAGATTTGAGAAGGCTAAAATTTTAGGAGGCCAAGATTTCAAGAAGATAAAATTTTAGGAGGCTGAATTTGTCTTTGGTTGACTAGGTTTGACCTGGGTATGTTTGTTGTTTGTTTGACATTATTTTGATTGGAAAATGTGAGTTGTATCTCTTGTTGAATTGAAGAATTTATCTAAGGAAAAGGTTGTTGGTTTTTCCTCCAAGTGGTTTTTCTCAAGGTAAAATACTTTTGTCTCTTATATTTTTGTTCTAATGTTGAATATCTTTTGTGTAACTGATTTATGATGAATGTGAACACAAAAAATATTAACATAAGAAACCATAAGAAGTAATTTTTGGGTGATTTAATTGTGAGTTAAATCCCTATCATTAAATTGTCAACTCGGGGTTCGTGAACTGATGAGGTATACATCTACTATATGTACTAGGTGATTAATTCTCAGAATAGATTAATCTATCGTAAGAAATTTGAAACTAATTAAAAAACAAATTAAATCAATCCAATCCAATCTAAACATAAAGAAATTGAATCAATCTTAAAAAAACAACATGAATCAAAATAACATAAAAGAAACTAAACTAAACTTGCATAAATGAAACCACACTTGCTTGAAATAAAATCACACTTGCTTAGAATGAAAATCACACTTGCTGAATTGAAAATCACACTTGCTTGAAATGAAAATCACACTTGCTGAATTGAAAATCACACTTGCTTAAAATGAAAATAAATGAAATAACATAATTACACAATGTTACCAATATGTACAACAAATGAAAAATATGTGCAAACTGTGGTTGATGGGGGGCCTCCACTCCTCGGCAAACACACCGAATGATTATCAAATCTTGAAGATCAAAGCAGCAATATGCATTCCATAAAATGAAGTGGGAGAAAAGCTTCAAAGATATTACAACAATTCAACTCTCTTCTTCTTTATCCTCACTTTACAAATTACATCTTGGATGGAACTTGGAACTTGGAACCCTTTTGTATGAAGGATGCACTCCTATTTATAAAAATATTTAAGATAACTAATAAATAAATATAGATCCTCAAATTTCTCCTAAATCCACATTTATCTATTGTGGTTACAACCAATCACCTAAAAATATGAGATAAAATCCTCTCAAACTTCTCTCCTAGTATTGATAGGAGACACATATCAAAACATCCATGATTTTTCTCCTTTGAATGTGCTTAGTCAATTATCCAAATCTTCTACAATTATTCCACAAATCTTCATGAGTTGGAATTGAAATTCGAATTTGTGGTTGAGTAGCCAAATAGGACCCTTCTAGAATCTTCAAATAGGCCTACAATATCATAAAACTCATACCACTTTTAGATATATATGAAAACATGTTAATTTCCTAATATTTAATCATAAATTATCTTAAAATAATTAAAATAAATGACTTGGAAAATAATAATGATAAACCCATA
The DNA here is from genome assembly GCA_031772625.1 of Pinus tabuliformis. NCBI lineage: Eukaryota > Viridiplantae > Streptophyta > Pinopsida > Pinales > Pinaceae > Pinus > Pinus tabuliformis. Next base: position 1,504,884,634 of record CM062820.1, on the reverse strand, counting down.
TGATCATGAAAATGGTTATTAATGTAGGGTTATGGAGCTACAGAATATGGTAAAGAGTTATGGAATATGGTAAAATGATGGAAATGAGGGTAAAAGAGGATGACATTTTGGAGGCCCAACATTTCCCCCCAACTGAAGATGTTGCATGTCCTCATGCAACTTTGCATTGATTCCCTTAATCATAAGTCAATCTTATTGAAATGTTTTTCTTGTATATGAACTTTGGCTTTGTACTGATTCTCTTTTAACTTTTCATAATGATATCATTTTATAACTTTACTCTCTTTGCAAAGTGTACTTTGAAAGACATTTGATTGCAACATAATTTTTATGGTTGGTTCTTGTGTTACAACCAAAAATTTATGAGTATTGGTTCTTGTGTAGAAATAATTTTCTTATTTTTGTTGCATCAAAATACTTGAAAACATTGAGAATTTATTTTTAAGGCCCCATAGTGATTGTCATCCATTTAATGTGCTTATCAGTAGATCATTTCAAAACATATAAACCTTTGGAATCAAAATGAAATAATAGTTGATTGGGAAAAATATGTTGGTTATGATGAAATGAAATGTGAATGTGAATTAATATCCCCTCCACCCAACTAAAGGTGTTTTCAACTTTTGGAAAATGAGAAACGGAATATGAATGCGGTGAGGGATTTTACAAAATCACAATTTCAGCATTTAAGGAATTACATGATTAAAGATTAGAAAATAGAATACCTTCACCTTCCTAAACAGTGGACAAGCTATATATATAGAAGAATGTGGTTGTTGTTGTTGGATCATGGAATGTGAAGTAAAAGAATCTAATCTGTTTTTTCTTTCTCTTGGTTGTATGAATAGAGGATGAATCTGATATGAAATTGGAATCTTTATTGCTATGGCTGTTGAATTCTGAGTTGAGTCCTGCTGCAAGCTACTGAAATCATATAGTCTTCATTCATTCCCACTCAGTGGCATAATTCTTATCTATGTGAATAGATGTGTCAATGTCGAACATAGAAAATAAATTGTTGGATTATTGGCCATTAATGAATGCCATTAACCAACATGAGACTACTCACCATTGATGTCAATGAGAGTCAAGATGCCTAAGTACATCTTACTAGGTACGAATAAATGTGTCATAGTTGAGTCACCTAGAAGATCTAACAAACATGGGACATTGATGTATTCCCATTGTTTATTGGTGAGAGAGCTTGCCATTAAGGCATGCAAGCCTCAAGGTACTTGAAAGATCTCTAGTCTTGATCCCAGATGATGTGTTGGAGTCAATGGGTCAAGAATTGTTATAAGGAGGGCCTCGATGAATCCTCCATCATCTAATGCAAGTATACAATAATAATTGAATGACCATAGATGAAATATTTGCATTATGAAACAAGTTTTATTGACAGAAAGGAAGAGGAAAATGGGGTGACTCAGCATTGTAAGGGAGTTGAATGACTTTATTTTTGGGTTAAGGGTGAGTGAAAAGGATGCAGGAAAGTATGAAGATTGCAAAGGGAAAATGATTTTTGAAATCATGGTTTGGAGGTAGGGAGATGGAAATTTATGGATCAATTATAGGCTTAGAATGAATAGCAATGGTAAAATTGGTATCTAAGAAGCCATTTTTAGTAGCAATGATGTAATGGATCTAAGTTAACATGGAATGAATATGATCTTCCGAAAGAAACTTGGTCTTTAAAAGGCACTCGTGCATATAGTGATCTTCTTTCATCGTCCTAGAACCTGCAAAAACTTATTATTTTTATACAATAAAATGTAAGACTATCGAAAGAGAGATGACTAGTCTCTCTTCATTTGATATTACAAAAAAAAATCAGAAATAGTACTAATAAAACAAATTCAAGGAAGAAAAATTAAATGCCCTTTTCACTGTTTAGAAAGAGGTACCTTGAATTACCTATTGGTGTTTTGCTGGTAACTTCTTTAATTTTTAATTATTTCAAATGCTTTTGAAAACTCACTCATCGTGTAGATCTCGTTGAGATATTTCCAACTACATTTGAATCATCAAAAACTGATGGTGTATGAAAGAGTTATGACTGTTTGAAATTTTCAGGAAATAAGCTACTGAATTGCATCAATTTCGTAGCTGACAATCTATTTTGCAGCTACCAGATTGTGAATATTATGCAACCACTATTCTGTTTCGAAATTCCAGTTGAAAAAATGGTGGAGTGGATGGATAGTTATGCCAATGTATGGACATGCACCAATTATCATTAAATTTGTGGTATCAGCTCTGCTAGCACTAACAAACACCAAGAATAAGATGCTTAACCATCCTAATTTAATTCACAAAAAAATTGATTCATAATTGATTACAAAAAACTCTCTGCCAAATAAAACGATGTTCATTAATTAAAATTTGTTTTGTTGCCCAAAAAATGCGACTGTAAATCGTTTTAACATGCTGCTTTATAAATTGCAATCATCATATCAGAGCTCGGATGATGGTTCGTCAATTTTGTAGGTTTTAATGAAGGTCGAAGCCCGAGCCACGAAAATGTAGTTCTGTTCATCCTTTTTCTCCAACGCTCGACCATCAATTTATTTATATGCCATAGATTTTAACCATTCCATTATAAACAAGTGCTCTTTGGTTTTCATTTTATTGTTTTCACCATATATATTTTTTAATGGTTAAAATTTATATATATATATATATATATATATAGTATTATCGTTTTAAAATTCTATTTTATTAAAAAATAGATTCCTTTAAAAAAAATTGTAAAAATAATCTAATTGGGAATTTTTTGGTTTTTTTTTTCTTTTTTACTTTAAAGAATTATTTTTAGAATTTTTTAGAGAAAAATCTAGTTAGATCTTTTTCTTTTTTCTCTTTTTTTTTTTAGAAAAAGAAATTGTTTTAGTAATTTTTGAAACGGGTCGAATTGAAATTTGGAGATTAAATTTTGAGTATGTTTAGAATGAATAATGAATTTAGATTTGCTATCCAATTTTAAGATCTATGAGTTTTATTGCAAACTTTCAAAGCTCACTTTATTCAATTTTCCTTTCTGATCTTCCAGGTCACACAAGGCGTAGGAAGAGAGCATACTCGAGAATTTTGTCAACTCTTTATTCTTTTGAAATCTAAAATTTGAATAAGAGAAAAAGTAAGAGGATTTAATCTCTAACTTCACTTTTTGGCTCTCAAAAATCTGTTTGTTCTCCTCTCTTTCTAGATTTTCCTGCAAAATGATTAGTAAGTGAAGTGGCTCTTACTGAACCACCAAAAATGAAATTGCAAACAAAATCAAATCTAACTTAAAAAAAAAAAAACCACCACCAAACTTGGTTTTATTTATTGATTTTTTCCTACTCTAATGCAAATAGAAAAATTGGTTCAAGTGTATGCATATTTCCAGTGTAACCATGTGCGTAGCAAGAGTAAAAAAATATGCATGCTTAGGTTTGAAAAATATGCCTTAAAGTACATCAAAGGATGAAGAAACAGTTGATTTGGTAATGCAATCAAGAAGTAAGGAAAAATGAAAGAGTGATGTGACTTGATCCTTGATTGGAACCATATTTCAATAAATTTATGACATTCCTATTCCTTTCTTGGTTTAGATCACATTGAATATCCTCCTTTATTATGCATTCCTCAATCTTAGATTCTAGTGGTTTCTCCCCATCAAAGTATTCGATGATTCTTTAACCTCTTCAACATATTGACAAGAGGAATCCAAATATACTTGAAGATCTTCTTGTGGAGGCAGAGAGAGATAAGTTTATGAATGCAGTTAAAACATACTCTTCCTGAGAGGTAGACATCCCAATTGTTGCTAAGATTCGAGAAAGTTCTTGGAAGGACATTCCTCAAATTCTTAATTGTCTGTGAATTACTCCAACTGGTTGATACTTCTTGTCTTGCACACAAATTAGTACAAAGTATTGAAAATTATTGAATATTTAATATGCATCATAAATGATTTTAATATGCTTTTAACCATGCATCTAAGAATGAATGAAACTATCATGAGTTGTATAAACTTTCAAAATAAGCACCTATGTATACCTCCCCGACAATGGTGCCAAAATGTTGGGTGATTTAATTGTGAGTTAAATCCCTGTCATTAAATTGTCAACTTGGGGTTCGTGAACTGATGAGGTATACGTGTACTATATGTACTAGGTGATTATTTCTCAAAATAGATTTATCTAATGCAAGAAATTTGAAACTAATTACAAAGAAAATTAAATCATTCCAATCCAATCCAAACATAAATAAATTGAATCAATCTTAACAAAACAACATGAATCAAAATAACATAAAAGAAACTAAACTAAACTTGCATAAATGAAAGCACACTTGCTTGAAATGATATCACACTTGCTTAAAATGAAAATTACACTTGCTGAATTGAAAATCACACTTGCTTAAAATGAAATAAATGAAATAACATAATTACACAATGTTACCAATATGTACAACAAATGAAAAATATGTACAAACTGCGGTTGATGGGAGCCCTCCACACCTCAGCAAGCACACATAACGATTATCAAATCTTGGAGATCAAAGAAGCAATATGTATTCCATAAAATGAAGTGGGAGAAAAGCTCGAAAGATATTACAACAATTCAACTCTCTTCTTCTCTGTCCTCACTTTACAAATTACATCTTGGATGGAACTTGGAACTTAGAACCCTTTTGTATGAAGGATGCACTCCTAGTTATACAAAAATTTAAGATAACTAATCAATAAATATAGATCCTCAAATATCTCCTAATTCCACATTTATCTCTTGTGGTTGCAACAAATCACCTAAAAATTAATCTTGCTTTATTATATCCATGTTGTCAGCCAACTGGTGCACAATTTCATCTTTCTTTGGTTCCCCATAATTCAAATTAATCAAAAAAATTTAACTAGATGCTCATAATTGATCCCCCTTAGCCAAATTTGTCACATAAGTTTGAGTATATTGCATTTTGCTACAAGGACAACAATATTTTGCTTATGTTCCACAAGAGTATTCATAATCATTGCAATTTGAGAATTGGCTTGACAATCATTCTCATGAACCATAGAGGTGCAGAGTATACAAATGACTGATTTCATTGGATTTGCTCCTTATGACTTATGGGGATTCTTTTGATATCTTAAATCTCATCATGGCTTATGAGGAATCATCTAATATCTTACATACTTCATTGAAGATGTACTAATTCTAGAATCTATGATTATTTTTGAATTCTTGCTACTCTTAGACAAAACAAAGAGATGCACAAGAATGAAATAAAATCTCAATTCAAACTGCTTGGACAGCCAGTACATTATATAGGTACACATAGATAGCTTCTAGTACAATCTAGATTCAAATTATTCGGATCACCAACTCATAACACAAACTACGAAAACACAACTCATGACAGATAGACTCAAACACTAACTACGAGAACACAACTCATCAACTCTATCTGGACATATCATTTCTACATTATTCCAACATCCCCCCTTAATGGAGAAATGGATTGTCAGCAATGCCTAGTTGTTGTCTACATGTTTCATGTTCATCTTTCCAAGAGGCTTGGTAAAGATGCCAGCTACATTCTCACTTGTATTACAATAGACTAAATGAATCTCATTTGATTGTATCTTTTCTCTTACAAAATGATGTTGGACTTCAATATGTTTTGTTCTGGCATGATAAATTGGATTATTTTCCAGCTTCATGGAACTATGATTGTCACATTTGATGCTTGTTGGTCCTCTTTGTTTTTCTCGAACATCATCAAGAATCCTCCTTAACCAAATAGCTTCACAAGTTGCACTGGTCAAGGCTATGTATTCAACTTCCGTGGATGACAAAGAAACAGTTGGTTGTTTCTTGCTACTCCATGATACAACCCCAAATCTTAAATTGAATGCATATCTAGAGGTTGATCTTCTATCATTAGGATTTCCATCCCAATCTGAATCAAAAAAACCTACCAACATAACATCAGATTCATCAGTGTACAAAATACCAAAATAAAGTGTTCCCTTCAGATATCGAAGGACTTTATTTTCTGCTTTCCAATGGATTTCACAAGCCTTAGCCATAAATTGACTAAGGATGCTAAGAGAATATGCTATATCTGGCCTGGTAGTGGTGAGGTAGTTCAAAATTCCCACCAATTGACGATACAAAGTTCCATTCACTTCCTTAGATCCATCACCACTATACAACTTGGCATTATGTTCCAAAGGAGTAGACACTAGTTTGCATTGAAACATATGAAATCTTTCAAGGATTGTCTTTGCATATTTTCTTTGTGTGATGATTGTCTTACCAAATTCCCTCGAAATTTCAAGACCCAAACAATTATACAATTCACCAAGATCATTCATTTCAAATACCTGTGTGTTAGGTCCCTATAATACTAGTGTATTCCCTTATTATTATTGTCAGTGTAGCCCCTTATTGTTATTGTTGTGCCCATGTTGTCCCCATATTGTTATTATTGTGCCCCATAGAAGCCCACTATTGTTATTGTTGTGCCCTTACATTATTATTGTTATGTCGACTTTGACTATATTGTGACCCCTTAGACTCATATATATAGAAAGGAGGTCTTGTCATTTGTACAATCCAAGAAATATTCATTTGTGTAATGTAAAGGAGGTTCCCCCTCAAAGAGGCTAATTTTGAAGTCGTTGCTCTATCTTTTCTTCTATTTTGTGAGTTGGTTGCATAACAATTGGCATCAGAGGATGAATGGAAGAATGACAAAGAAGTGTGGGCACTCATTCAAAAGCTACAACAAGACCCCAATACATCTGATACATTTAGCTAGAAAAATGATTCGTTATGGTACAAATATCACTTATACTTCTATGATAATTCCCAACTCAAAAAAAATATTCTTATGGAATTGCACACCTCTCCCTTAGGAGGGCACTCAAGACTTTAAAAAAATTACCACAGGGTTAAGAAGGAATTTTTTGGGATGGCCTTAAATCTGATATTCAAAATTTTGTGGCAGAATGTTTGATGTTCCAACAAAATAAATTTGAAACAATTAAGACCCCAGGTCTATTACAAGATTTATCCATTCCAAGTCAATGTTGGGAGGAGGTTTCAATGGATTTTCTCACAAGTTTACCCAAGTCCGAAGGAAAGAGTTTCATCATGGTGGTAGTTGATAGACATACCAAGTATGCACACTTTTGTGCATTATATCATCCCTTTAAAGTAGTACAGTTGCTACTGCATTTATGGAAACAATTCAAAAGCTTCATGGAAACCCAAAGATTATTGTAAGCAACAAAGATCCCATTTTCACTGGAAATTTTTGGATAGAATGATTTTCTTGTCTGGGTACTCAGTTAGCTCATAGCTCATCTTATCATCCTCAATTTGATGGGCAAACTGAGATAGTGAACAAATTTTCGGAAGGATATATTCGTTAATTTGTATCTGATAAATAAACACAATGGGTCAAATGGTTGCCACTGGCTGAATGGTGGTATAACACTTCTTTCCATATTGTAGTAAAAATGACCCCATTTATGGCACTTTATAGATATCATCCACCATCCATCATGTCATATTTAAGAGAAAATTATAAGGTTCAAGCAATGGAAGATCGCATACAGCATCAACAATAAGTTCTCCAACTCTTAAAGGATAACCTCACTTTGGCACAGAATAGAATGAAACAATAGGCAGATCATCATCACAGTGAAAGAATTTTTTATGTAGATGACTGTGTATTTCTACGGCTACAACCATACAAAAAATTTCCCTCAAGCAAGCTAAGAAGGGTAATAAATTATCACCAAAATGTTATGGTACATACAAGGTGTTTTAAAATATTGGTAATATGGCATACAAATTGGATCTTCCTGTAGCTTCCCAATTGCACCTAGTTTTCCATGTTTCATGCTTAAAGAAGGTTATAAGTGACAAGCTCCTAGTTCAAACAATATTTCTAGAACTTGAAGAAGAAGGAAAAATCATATTAGAACCTGAAGCAGTCAAAAACAAGAACACGACAGCTACAAAATCGATCAATTTTAGAGTATCTCATCAAGTGGAAGAACTTACCCACTAAAGATTCCACATGGGAGGATGAGAATTTTATACAGAAGCATCTAGAACTACTCAAGCGTTGAGGACAACACTTTTCAGAAGGAGAGGGGCATGTTAGGTCCCAATAATACTAGTGTATTCCCTTATTATTATTATCAGTGTAGCCCCTTATTGTTATTGGTGTGACCATTTTGTCCCCATATTGTTATTATTGTGCCCCATAGAAGCCCATTATTTTTATTGTTGTGCCCTTACATTATTATTGTTATGTTAGCTTTGACTATATTGTGACCCCTTAAACTCCTATATATTGAAAGGAGGTCTTATCATTTGTATCATCCAAGAATTGTTCATTTGTGTAATTTAAAGGAGGTTTCCCCCTCTGTTGGCTTAAAGGGTCCTGACCCAAGTTCAAAGTTAGTTGCGCCAACCAACAAAACCCTACACTACTTGCCCTTTCGGCAGAAACTTGCATAACGCAGGCCGCAGTCTCACCCGAAGCAGTATTGAGGGATGCAAGAACCAATTTTCTGCATCCAGATACTAGTGTGATGTCTTTTAGTGCCTTAGACTTTCTTTCACGTAGATCTAACCTTCCGATAGAGTTAAAACTTTTAAATAATTGACCGTCCACAGTTTTATCATTTTTGGATCGACGTTTCGAATCCCACTTGGGATTCGAAACGTCGATCCAAAAATGATAAAACTGTGGATTCTCCGGTCAATTATTTAAAAGAGTTAAAACTCCTTATTCGGCCATAAATACCTTCAATTCTTTGCGGGACCAGCCAATTGCATTCATCAGGCCCTAACATGATATGTCTGCTACTTTTGTGCAACTGAATAGGTCTTCTAAGGCTTCTGAGATCTAGATCTGCCGTCGCGCAGACCTATCTTCCTTATTTGAAACTAACCCAAAATAGATTTAGATCTTCATGAATATCATTCAATCATCTTGTTAAGCATAAACATGTTCAATTAACCCGATTTGTGTGGAGAAAACACATTGAATTACATAAACAACAGTGAAAGTGACATAACAATTAAACATATAGATGCATGTATTTCCAACCCAAAATTAGTCTTTATTAATAAGTATCTTCCTAGTATAGACTTCAACTACCCTACGCACTCAGCTGCAGGAGTCCACGCACTCAGCTGTGGACTCTTCCAGGCCTCCGCGCACTCAGCTGCAGAGCCTTTCCTTCGCTTACTGACAGGAACAAACCTTCCTATCTATCAAACCCTTACAACATCATTCATTCATTCATACTTCTATTCTTATCATTATCATTCGCTAAGACTCATCTATTTATAGTCTTTCTAATACAATACCATGGCCCCCGGCTCATGGGTGAGTCTTGAAAACTGCATATCACTTACCCAAACAAGGGGCTAAGTCCCCTGTGACTCTTGACTAGCTATGTGCTCTGCATCCATATTTTATGGAGACTTTACATTCTTTACAAAAAATGACTAAATTAATTCAATTCTACCCCTGGGGACCCCATCCCAATAGGCCCCCAACACAAATATCATGACTCGCCCTCGAGTCACTCATCTGGTTGTTCCACTTTCTGACGGAGTTCGCTTACTTCCTTGGTCAATGCTTGAAGCTCCATAGTACTCTTTTTTGCTACTTGTTGTACCTCCTGGACCAATTTCTCTACGGTTTAACCCTCCACTGCAAGTTGCGTAGCCCACCAGGTCTGTTGCATGGCCTTCAACTTCTCATGAATATTATATGAAATTTTTTTTGTCTTCCGTTGTCCAAGGCTGAAGCCGATCTCTTAGTAGGGACTGCTTTTTTTGTAACTCCTGGATCTGTATCGAAATCACCTTGCCTTCCTACAAGCGTGCGAAGCGCTGGATTGGTGCCAGCGTCCATGTAGTCGTGATGATTTCATCATATTTTTGTTGTGCTTCCCTAATCTTTGTCCTCAACTATTACAACTTAGGTTCCTCCTGCAATGTATCCCATAGGCCCATTGCTTGATTGAATAATTGGTCGCAACCGTGAACTGTGACGTCTACTTGACCCATTGATTATTTTATAGTCGTACCTCTTTTTTCCTGAACTTCCAGTGGTGTGGCTGGTTAAAGCTTGAGCTAGAGTTTGGATATCTTCATCTGGAACTTAAAAGTGACTCGCCCAACCTCATCTTTAGCATCATGCACTGCAACAACTAATTTCTAGACTTTCATCTCGGCGTGTGCATCATCTAGGATATGCAATTTTGGAACTGTTTTAGAGGCTTGTTCAATTGTTGATTCTAGATTTGTGTGTCGCAATTGCATTTCCTCTTTATCCTTTAGTGCCTATGTCCTCTCCTCATACATCTATTCATTGTTTAGTTTAAATTCACTGAGGACCGTAAGGGCATGTTGCTCCCTGATCCGCAACACATTTGAGACCCCCTGATGTAATGCGTGGAGGGCCTAGAGCGGCAGCAAGGCCACTTTGATTCCAATATCCTTGATATTTTCTACCGTGTCACAGTCTTCCTTCTTATATGCTCACAAGGATCCTTCTGGTAAAGGAATGATCCTTAGGTCCATTGTCTATTCCACTTCTAGGACACTCATGCTCACTTGATTCAGGGTCGCTTGCCCAACGCTCGTATGGATCATACCAGCATGGATCTACAACTCGCACAGCTCCTTCTAGACACTCCCCAGTGTCTACATATATTGTTGCTCAAAGTGTGACCATAGCTCTGATGTGGTATCTCTAACCTTGTCGTTGATCTCATCTAAATCACCCTCTGTTAGTACAAGAGGGTCCACCTGCAAATGTTTATCTGATTTCCACTTCTTTCGTGGACCTGTCACTGTCTCTTTGGGGCGCTTCTGCAATTTAAAGGGGGTGGACACCTCCTCACCCCCATCACCACCCTATGTAGCTAGCTCCAACTCTGTGGTATGTGGGGAAGCCGATGCTTGCTCCTTTTCTATACATTCCTTGTCTGCATGCTCCTTTTTAGTGCGCACTATCTCCACAATGGCCTTTTCAACAGCTTCTTTCTTTTGTTGGGCAGCCTTCTCCTACGTGACTTCTTGCTCTTTTACTTTTCTCTTTTGCGGAGCAGAGGTCTGCGCGGAGGATCTTTCTCCTACTTTTCTTGTCTCGACATCCAACTGGGTAGGCTTGTGCCACTCTACTGGTCATCCACCCATAACCTCTTGTACATCTATTTCGGCCACTAAATAAGGCAGCTTGTGCCATACCTTTTGAGGGTCTCTCCTCGAGCGGATCCAAACATTGTGAAAGTCTACCTTAAATTCTACGAAGGCCCTCAGCTGCTCGAACAAGGTGGGAGATAACCTTGTCATTTGGTTTATAGCCATGTGGATGCCCATCTACATGAATACCCAAAAAACCTTGGATTCTGTAATCCTTTCTGTGTCTTTTGTCTACCACAGGGAAGAAAACTTTGCTGCCTCTGGGAGGGTCTCATTCAGTGGAGGGAATTGACTGTCCTATGGAACGACTTGCTCTCCTCTTATGCCTCAGGACAGTTTGCCAAAAATTCTCTACAAAGATACCGGGCCCAGTTATACTAGACCCCGTTCACACACTGTGTTGCTAGTGAAATGATCGGCACGGGAACATCATTGGCACGACACTTCCGCATTATTTTTCCTGCTAGGATCTGTGCTACAAATTGTACTGTCTGGTATTTTATGGAGTGGATAGAATATTCACACATTTTCTTCACAATCCTGAACTCACTCTTCATATGATCTGTGAGTTGTTTTTCCTTGGTTTTCCCGCAAAATCCTTTGTCGGGTCCGCTCCTTTATATGGTAGCTTAGTAATCTAATGGATTAACATATCCGTGATGGGGATAGGCTCACCTAGCCATAAACACCCATCATGCACTAATGCTAGCAACTGTTGCACACACACCATATTGATGTTGGAGCGGTGAAAATGGGGTACGAATAGCATGTGCAATAGTCTTGCTAGTTGAACTCCTCTGACCCATTTCATCGGTTCCAACTTCATGACCCCTGTCTCTTCATAGTATATGCGAGACATATACTGATTTGTTGCTAAATGCGGGAATTTCTCCTGGTCGACGAGGTCCCAGTCTTCCATCTTTAATGCTAGTACGCGCGCTAAGAGCGCACCCTCAAATGCAACTTCAACTGGGATTAGCGGCATAGAAATTGTAAATTTGTTGGAATCGGGGTCTTTAGTAACCTTCTTTTGTCATCTTCATGAGGCGCATATGTCATAAGTATAGTGATTAGTTCAGCGTCCTCAACATCCAACTCCTCAATCCCCTTGCAGAGTTCCTCTTCTTCTAGATCTAGGGGAACAAAAGGTTTCTTTTGCTTGTCCATTTTTCCCTTCTTACACACCTCCCATGGATTATTTATGGGCGATTGGTGCGCTAGTTCTACGACTAACTTCTTTTTCTTTGGCTTGGAAGCGGACTTCTTTGGCGTAGGCCGCCTTGGCACCGTAGGCATTGCTGGTGTATCTTCTATGCTTGTAGATTCTGGAGCTGGGGCATCAGACACTGTGGCCTCATAACTTATAAGCTCATATATGCTCTCCCAATCTTCTTGGTGCATGCAATAAATTCATAAACAACAAAGAGTTTCTTCGCAGACCAATAGGATGTACTTATAGCAGTTTTTGGATTCAAATCTGACTGTTCCCTCCATAACTTTGTCATAAATGTGCCTTTGGCAGTAGATTTTCAAATATTTTCACCTTAATTAATGCCTACCCACTCCTCCTAATGGGATTTTCTCAGTCCAATCAACTACAGTGACTCCAACATCTATTTTTGGGTTGGTCTGCGTGGCACCTTCCTCCATGGCACAGTGTCCTGAGCACAACTTCATCTGTTGCACCCTTGTCAATCTTCACGCAGCCCGTTTGTTGTCTTGTCCCCCAAGTTGGGCAATGTAGTTTATAGCCTTGAACTCCCTTGCAACTTCCTGGAGCACTAAGACTGTCCTGCATTCATATAGTCATTGCGCAAGGGCAGGATCCCCCGTATACAGCTTCAGCCGACTCCCATTCACTTTTCCCGGAAAAGGTTCACCATTTAGCTTCGGAAGCTGAATTGTGCCACCATCTGTAATTTCCTTGAAAATACATGGTCCTAACCAATGCATCTAGAATTTACCCAGAAATTTTGTGAACTTGCTATCGTATAAAAACACAAGATCATTTACCTTGAAAGTGCAAAGCTTGAGATGGCAATCATGCCCTGATTTTTCGCGTTCCTTCTGCACTTGTTGGTGGAATCCCGCCAGAAATAGGTCCTCCTCTAACTCCATTAGTTATGCCAACCATTCCTCCAAGGCCTCGTGATATTCCATGTCTATCAAAGTTTCTATGCGCAGACTAGGTACAATGTACTCCATAGGCATCACCGCTTTGACCCCATAAACCAATATGAACAGTGTTTTCCCTGTCAGCATCTTGTAGGTTGTCCTATAGGCCCATATTACTATAGGTATGCACACATTCCATTGATTCCACTGCGCGTTACATACCTTTCTCAACGCGTTCTCTAAAATTTTGTTAAAAGCTTTGACGTCCCATTTTCCTGTGGTGATATGGTGTGCTCTTCCGATGGTAGACCTGAAATTCATCTATCATCGCACTAATCATTTCATTCAAAAATTTCATTCCCATTTCACTCATTAATACTTTCGAGCATCCAAACCATGTTAAGACATATTCAAATAAGAACTTTGTTGCAGAAGTCGTTGTATAATCCTTCACTGGCTGTGCTTCCGCCCATCTAGTTAAATATTCCATGGCAGTAATAATGTAGCGTGCACCCATTTTATTTCTAGGTGGCTGAATTGGTCAAATAAAACCCACTTCTCAAATGCCTACAAAGATACCTGAGGATGTAGCAGTAGTTCCTCCCTCCACGATGGTTAGTGAGTCGTTTTTCATGCATCGCACTCCTTACAGTATGCTTTGGAATCTTTATGCAATGTTGGCCACCATGATTTTTCATGGTTTCTTTCCCTGCATAATGGCCTCCTGCAGCTCCCCCATGAGCTTCAGCAAGAATAATATCACGCTCAAATTTTGGCACATATCTCTGCAATATTTCATCTACCCCCATTTTGTACAAATGTCACACAATGATCAAAAAATCTGTTGCGCGAACTACTAGTTCTTTTTCTGTTGAGTTGTATATCCTTCAGATGCCATCTCTGTAGTTAAGAATTGAATAATGTCAACAAAATTTTCATTTGCTACACTTATCGTAAAGAGTTGCACATCAAGCAACCCTTCCTCCAAATTACTAGGTTATTTGCCTATTGCAATCCTTAACAGATGGTCTGGACTGGCATTACATGCCTTTGTCAACGCGTTCTCCAAAATTTTGTTAAAAGCTTTGATGTCCCATTTTCCTGTGGTGATATGGTGTGCTCTTCTGATGGTAGACCTGAAATTCATCTATCATTGCACTAATCATTTCATTCAAAAAGTGCATTCCCATTTCACTCATTAATACTTTTGGGCATCCAAACCATGTTAATACTTATTCAAATAAGAACTTTGTTGCAGTAGCTGTTGTACAATCCTTCATTGAATGTGCTTCCCCCCATCTGGTTAAATATTCAATGGCAGTAATAATGTAGCGCGCACCCATTTTATTTCCAGGTGGCTGAATTGGTCAAATAAAATTAATCACCCACTTCTCAAATGCCTGCAAAGATACCTGAGGATGTAGCAGTAGTTCGTCCCTCCATGACGGTCAACGAGTCGTTTGGCATGCATCGTACTCCTTATAGTATGCTTTGGAATCCTTATGAAATGTTGGCCACCATAATTTTTCATGGTTTCTTTCCCTGCATAATGGCCTCCTCCAACTCCCCCATGAGCTTCTGCGAGAATAATATCACACTCAAATTCTAGCACATATCTTAGCAATATTTCATCTACCCCCATTTTGTACAAATGTCCCACAATGGCCAAAAAATATGTTGCGCGAACTACTAGTTCTTTTTCTGTTGAGTTGTATATCCTTCAAACACCACCTTTGTAGTTAAGAATTGAATAACGTTAGCAAAATTGTAATCTGCTACACTTACCGTAAAGAGTTGCACATTAGGCAACCCTTCCTCCAAATTACTAGGTTCTTCGCCTGTACAATCCTTGACAGATGGTCTGGATTGGCGTTACATACCTTTGTCAACACGTTCTCTAAAATTTTGTTAAAAGCTTTGACGTCCCATTTTCCTGTGGTGATATGGTGTGCTCTTCCGATGGTAGACCTGAAATTCATCTATCATCACACTAATCATTTCATTCAAAAGTGCATTCCCATTTCACTCATTAATACTTTCGGGCATCCAAACCGTGTTAAGACATATTCAAATAAGAAATTTGTTGCAGTAGTCATTGTACAATCTTTCATTAGTTGTGCTTCCGCCCATCTGGTTAAATATTCCATGGTAGTAATAATGTAGCACGCGCCCATTTTATTTCTAGGTGGATGAATTGGTCAAATAAAATTAATCACCCACTTCTCAAATGCCTACAAAGATACCTGAGGATGTAGCAGTAGTTCGTCCCTCCACGACGGTCAGCGAGTCGTTTGGCATGCATTGCACTCCTTATAGTATGCTTTGGAATCCTTATGCAATGTTGGCCACCATAATTTTTCACTTTTTCTTTCCCTACATAATGGCCTCCTACTGCTCCCCCATGAGCTTTAGCGAGAATAATATCACGCTCAAATTCTAGCACATATCTCTGCGATATTTCATCTACCCCCATTTTGTACAAATGTCCCACAATGACTGAAAAATCTATTGCGCGAACTACTAATTCTTTTTCTACTGAGTTTTATATCCTTCAGACGCCATCTCTGTAGTTAAGAATTAAATTGCGTCAGCAAAATTGTCATCTGCTACACTTACCATAAAGAGTTGCACATCAGGCAACCCTTCCTCCAAATTACTAGGTTCTTCACCTGTTTCAATCCTTGACATATGGTCTGGACCAACGTTCAACTGATCGGGCTTCACAATAACTTCAAAATCATATTCCTAAAATAATAACAACCACCTACAAATATTTCCCCCCAACACTGGCTTGTTGACCAGGTACTTTACAGAAAAATGATATGTATGCATCTTGAAATGTCCTCCTAATAGATAATGCCTAAATTTCTGCAATGTGTAGACCATGGCCAACCCCTCGCGCTCTGTCATTGAAATTTTTTTCAGCCTTTGATAACTTCCTACTTGTGAAGGCTATAGGATGGTCTAGTTCGCCTTCACCTACCTATGTTAGTACTGCACCCAACGCAATGCAAGAAGCATCCACATGTACATGAAACTCCTCCTTCCAATCAGGAAATACCAGGATTGGTACAGTCACCATCTTTTATTTTAACACATCTAAGCTACGCTGACATTCCTCATCCCAATAAAATGTTGCATCCTTCTTCAATAGTTTTTCCATGGATGCAGTAATTTGAGCATAGGCTTTAATGAATTTTCTATAGTATCCAGTGTGTCCCAACATCGCGCGCAGCTGCTTGACATTCCTAGGGGCCTCCAAGTTCACAATTACAACGATCTTTGCAGGGTCCACCATCAATCCTTGCTTACACACGACATGACCCAACAAGATCCCAAAAGGAACACAGAATATACATTTTTTCAAATTCAGCGCAATCTGGTATCTTCGACATGTATCCAACATAAGGTGCAGACTTGCTACATGGTATTTTACCAATCCAAACACGGTCTAGTCATCGAAGTATACTTCCAGAAACTTATGAATGAATTATTTGAACACTGCTATGACTACGCGGGAAAATATTGCAGGTGTGTTCTTCAATCCAAAAGGCATAATAGTGTACTGAAAGCAACCCCACTTTGTCGCAAAGGTGGTTTTTCTTTGATCCTCTAGCGCAATCTTAATTTGATGATAACCAGAAAACCCATCAGTAAAGGAATAAGCCTCCTGCCCTCCAACATTGTCTAACACTTCATTTGTAAACAACGTTGGAAATGGATCGTGGACACATGCATCATTCAACTTCCGCAGATCTACGCAGATCCTTATTTTTCCTTTTTGTTTCTTCTCTTGGACTACCATCGGGCTCACCCAATCGGACTCTTCAATAGGTTCTATAATGCCAACATCCAGCATTTTATCCAGCTCTTGGCGAACCTTCTCCTTATACTTAGGATTAAGGCGATAAGGCCTTTGTTTGATAGGCTTCACATCTGGCTTCAATGTGATCTGCATAACACCCAAATTGCCAAGTATGCCCTTTAAATATGAAAACTTAGTGGGGAAGAGATCTTGGTACTCATGAAGTAATTCAACAACTTTGTCTACTGTAGCATCGTCCCAATAATCTCCAATCTTCGTGAACTTCGGTTCTTCCTCAGTGCCAATGTTTACCTGTCTTGTTTTCAAAGGTGCAAAGATGTTTGGGTTCTCTACGTGTGGTCCTTCTATTATGCGATTCCCTTCTATTTCTAGAATATTGATATTCCTCAGGTCTTCTTCCTCCTCTTCAGCAGTCACATTATAGCATTCCAATGTGTGGCATAGCTGGGTGCTCCAATCAGGTTGGGTCCATTCCATAGGTTCCTTTGGTGTCTTGAAGATAACCGCTTTAATCTCTTGAAGTGCTTCGTCGATGCTTTCAAACCCATCCTTGAAGCTGAAAGTTAATAAGAAACTTTCTCTTAATACATCCCATTCTGCAGTGTCGTGGCAGAGCTCTGTCTCGAGATACCAGTTCATGGGGATTGTATCCAAGGTATGACAAAATATATGTACCCATTATGGTTGTGGTTCCATCCCCCATGCCTTAGTCCACTTCACCAGGTGATCACATGGATTATCCTTCCCACTATACTTCTTAGTCATTCTGTATTAGCATGCCCAAATTGTAACTTCATCATTCGCCTATAATCCCTCCACCCAGCAAAAATTTCCTTATCCGTACCCCACCATCGTGCAGACATAGCGCACAACACCAACTCCAAAGCTTGAAAATGGTGGTCTTTAGGGACTTCACACTCAAATTCATCTAAAAATATATCTACGTCAGTCAGACCATCATAATAAGGTAGTTTTCTTACCTCCGACAAAACGTAGTGCAGTGACTTCGTCATCATATTGCACCGCAATGTAGATACTTCATGTAAGCAGTTTTGCCAATGCTCTAATTCCTCATCTGAGTCAGAAGTGCATGAACTCTCCCGGTCCCATGTGATCCATCCATCTGCCATTGGATTGATCCAATCCTAATCTCGCATTGTTATCTTGTATATTTGATCCATCTCGTCGTCACTTTCTACATAATCGTGGACAGGTTCAGTATAGCGCGCTCCTTCCGCAGGATCCAGTGGTACTACGACCCTAAGCAACTTCTTTTCGAAAGTCATTTTACTCTTCTTCAAATTAATGACCCCATTCATATCAATAGCCCAACTGATTCCTAGGAGCGCGGGGTAGGGATTACTATCATCGATAATTCCTATAACTTCTAAGTCGCTAATACATTCACACCTTCAATATCATCCATCACTCCATACAATCATCCCATGAGGATGATTTTCTGTTGATTCACCATTCAGAGTTGAATCAGAGACCACTGTAGCATAGGTCTCCCCATCCTTTCCCATGTCTATTTGAACAAAACATTTGCATCGAACCCCAAATCCAAAATTACCTAGTCCATTTCATAATTGCCTATCTGCATTGTTAGCGGCATCTCATGTCCTATTCATGCCTTATGCTTACCAAACTTTCTTACCACACGTCGTTAATTAGGGATATTTTCTTTATTAGTGCATTTATTTATTAATTTTTGCAGTCCTTCCACAGCCTTTTTGTCGTGCAGTAACTTCATGCAGGTCTTCAAAAAAGTAGTGAGTACGGAAGGATCAACCTCTTGCGTTGCACTAGTCTCTGGTGTCTTTTCCTGGCTTCCTGAGGTGGAGGCCTTAGCGAAGCTCTTCTTTGCTTCCATGAATGTTTCCTTAGCATGATTAAGGTCAAAGGTTGCTTCTTTCATAGGACCTTTGTGAACCCATCCATCTTCCTCATATTACTTACCTTTATCTGCTCTGGTCTTCATACCACTTCTTAGTACAATATTAATGCTCTGATCTTCCTCGCGGGACTCAGCCCTCATCATTTGTAAATTTTGCATAGGTTGTTGAGGTTGTGTTTTCTTCTCTTGCATTTCAGCTATTAGCATCGAACAGTCTTTTATGGCATGGTCAAATTGTCTACAATATTGACATGAAGGGTGTGTGGATTTCGGGCAATATCGCGTGAGGTGCCTCGGCTCTCCGCAGCTGTAGCAAATAAACTGACCATGACCTCTACCAGGTCCTCTTCCTCCTCCTCATCCTCGACCTTGAAAACCCTTGCGTGGTCCTCCTACGCCTTGATATGGAGATCAATTTTTTTCTTGCATATGGTAAGTAACAGTTCTATCCATCATTAGCTCATAACCTTGACAATGGCGCTCATCATGGCCTACAGATTTACAGAAATTGCAAAACAATTGTTGGGGTGTTTAAATGAACTTCTGAAGTAAGTGGCATTTATCTATCGCATGTTTCTTAGTAACTTGACAAATGGCACACCATATAGCAACTCTCGTGCTCGGCCTAGCTGGGGCTTCTGGCTTTAGGGGGAATGCCCCCCCCATAAGATAATTCACGTATATTAGACAATGATATTTATCGTGCTCATGGCCCTTGCACTTTAAGCACAAAACCTCTGCATGCACTTCTGGCTTGGTGTTGGGATGGGGTCCCCAGGGGTAGAATGGAATTAATTTAGTCATTTTTTGTAAAGAATTTTGTAATAAATGTAAAGCCTCCACAAAATATGGATACGGAGCACATAGCTATTCAAGAATCACAAGGGCCTTAGCCCCTTGTTTGGGTAAGTGATAGGAAGTTTTGAAGACTCACCCATGAGCCAGGGGCTATGGTATTGTATTAAAAAGCCTATAAATAGATAAGTCTTAGCGAATTATAAAATAAAAAGTATGAATGAGAAGACGAATGATGTTGTAAGGGTATGACAGATAGGAAGGGTTGTTCGTGTCAGTAAGCGAAGGAAAGGCTCCGCAGCTGAGTGCGCAGAGGCCTGGAAGAGTCCACAACTGAGTGCATGGACCCCTGCAACTGAGTGCGCAGGGTAGTTGAAGTCTATACTGGAAAGATTCTGATTAATAAAGATTGATTTTGGGTTGGAAATACTTGCATCTATCTGTTAATTGTTATGTCACTTTCACTATTGTTCCTGTAATTTAATGTGTTTTTTCCTCGTGAATCGGGTTAATTGAACATGTTTATGCTTAACAAGATGATTGAATAATATTCACGAAGATATAAATCTATTTTTGGATAGTTCCGGATAAGGAAGATAGGTCTTCACGACGGCGATCTAGATCTCAGAAGCCCTAGAAGACTTGTTTAGTTGCGAGAAAGTAGCATACATGTCCTGTTAGGGCCTGATTAACGCAATTGGCTGGTTTCGTGAAGAAGTGAAGGTATTTAGGATTGAACTTGGAGTCTTAGCTCTATTAGAAGGTTATATTTGTGTGGAAGTGGATTGAGGCACTAAAAGACATCACACTAGCCTATGGATGTAGAAATTTGGCTCTTGCATCCCCCAATAGTGCTTCGGGTGAGACTAAGACCTGCACTACATAGGTTGTCGCTGAAAGGGCTAGCAGTGTAGGGTTTTTTTGGTTGGCACAACTAACTCTGAACCTGGGTCAGGATCCCTTTTCACTGCTCCAACATCAATACGGTGTGTGTGCAACGGTTGCTAAACTTAGTGCATGATGGATGTTTATGGCTAGGTGAGCCTATCCCCATCACGGATATGTTAATCCATTGGATTACTAAGCTACCATATAAAGGAGCGGACCCGACTAAGGAGTTTGCAGGCAAAACCAAGGAAAAGCAACTTGCAGACCACATGAAGGCCGATTTCGGCCTTGTATATGGAAACCGCAGATATTCTATCCGCTCCATAAAATAACAAATGGTACAATTTGCAGCGCAGATCCTAGCATGAAAAATAAGGCAGAAGTGTCGAGCGGATGAAGTGCCTGCACCGTTCCTTTCACTAGCAGCACAGTGTGTGAACGGGGTCCAGTATAACTGGACCTACTATTTATGTAGAGAATTTTTAGCAAGTTTTCGCGAGGCGCAAGAGGATAGCAAGTTGTTCCACTATGCTTGGCTCTTATTCCTAATCATTTTGGTGGCATGGAGGCTTCTAGAGAAAAGTCAGTTTCCTCTACTGAATGAGACTCTCCGAGAGGTAGCAAAGTTCGCTTTGCTGTGGCATACAAAAGACGCAAAACGGATTACAAAATCCAAGGTTTTTTGGATATTCATGGAAATGGACATTTGCATGGCTATAAACTAGAGGCCAAGGTTATCTCCCACCTCGTTCAATAAGGACCTTCGTAGAATTGAAGGCAGACTTTCACAATGTATGGATCCACGCAAGGAGAGACCCTCAAAAGGTATGGCACAAGTTGCCTTACTTAGTGGCTGAAACAGATGTACAAGAGGTTGTGGGTGGATGGCTAGTAAAGTGGCGTGAGCCTACCCAATTGGATTTCAGGACAAGCAAAGCAAGAGAAAGCTCCTTTGAGCAGACCTTTGCTGCAAAAAAGAGGAAAGAAAAAGAGTAGGTAGTCGCGCGGAAGAAGGCTACCCAGCAAAAGAATGAAGTTGTTTAAAAGACCAATGTGAAGAAATTGGACGCTGAAAAGGAGCATGCAGATAAGGAATGTATAGAAAAGGAGCAAGCATCGTCTTCCTTGCATACCAAGAGTAGGAGCTGTCTACGCAAGGCGGCGATGGGGGCGAGAAGATGTCCACCCCCTTTGAATTTCAAAAGCACCCCAAAGAGATAGCGACAGGTCCAAGAAAGAAGCAGAAATTAGATAAAAATTCGCAGGTGGACCCTATTGTGCTAACAGAGGGTGATTTAGATGAGATCGGTGACAAGGTTCGAGATACCACATCAGAGCTATGGTCACACTTTGAGCAGCAATATATGCATACACTGGGGAATGTCTAGAAGGACCTATGTGAGCTGCAGATCCAGACCGATAGGATCCAGGAGAGCGTTGGGCAAGTGAGTGTGGTGAAAGTGAGCCTAACTCAAGCGAGCGTGAGTTTCTCAGAAGTGGAACGGACAATGGACCTCATGATCATTCCTTTACTAGAAGTATCCTTGCGAGAAGATAAGCAAGAAGACTGCGCCATGATAGAAAAGATAAAAGATATTGGAATCAATGTGGCCGCGTTGCCACTCCAAGCCCACCACGCATTACATCAGGGGGTCTCAGATGAGTTATGAATTAGGGAGCAGTGCACCCTTCCTGTCCTTGGTGAATTTAAAGTAAAAAATGAACATATGTACGAGGAGAAGACATAGGCGTTAAAGGAGAAAGAGGAGTAGAGCACAAATCTAGAAACAACAATTGAACAAGCCTGCAAAATAGTTCCATAATTGCATATCCCAGACGATGCTCAGGTCGAGATGAAAGTCAGGAAATTATATGTGGCGGTGTGTGATGCCAAAGATGAGGTTGAGTGAGTCACTTTTGAGTTCCAGATGAAGATATCCAAACTCCAGCTCAAGATTCAACCAACCACACCGCCAGAAGTTCGGGAACAAAGAGATGCAGCTATAAAAGAATCAATGGGTCAACTAGATGTCACATTTCATGGCTACAACCAACTCTTCAATCAAGCAATTGGCCTATGGGATACATTGCAGGAGGACCCTATGCCGCAAAATTGAACACAGAGATAAGGGAAGCGCAACATAAATATGATGAAATCAGTACGACTGCACGAACATTGGCGCCAATACAGCGCTTTGTGCACTTGTAGGAAGGAAAGGTGATTAAGAGGCAGATCCAGGAATTACAGAAAAATCAGTCCCTGTTAAGATAATAGTTTCAACCTTGGACAGAGGAAGCTAGCCAACTTTCACAGAATATTCATGAGAAGCTAAAGGCCATGTAGTAGACCCAGCAAACTACGCAACTTGCAATGGAGGGGCCAACCACAGAGAAATTGGTCCAGGAGGTACAAAAAGTAACAAAAAAGAGTACCATGGAGCTTCAAGCATTGACCAAGGTAGTAAGTGAACTCCACTAGAAAGTGGAACAACCAGCTGAGTGAATCGAGGGCAAGTCACAATCTTTGTGTTGGGGACCTATTGGGATGAGGTCCCTAGGGGTAGAATTGAATTAATTTAGTAATTTTTTGTAAATAATTTTTTAAAAAATGTAAAGTCTCTGCAAAATATGGATGCGGAGTGCATAGATAGTAAAGAGTCAGAGGGGCCTTAGCACCTTGTTTGGGTAAGTGATAGGCAGTTTTGAAGACTCACCCATGAGTTGGGGGCCATGCTATTGTATTAAAAAGACTATAAATAGATGAGTCTTAGCAAATGATAAAGGAAAAAGTATGAACGAGAAGAAGAATGATGTTGTAAGGGTTGAGTACATGGACCCCTACAGCTAAGTGCACAGGGTTGTTGAAGTCTGTAGTGGAAAGATTCTGATTAATAAAGATCGATTTTGGGTTGGAAATACTTGCATCTATCTATTAATTGTTATGTCACTTTCACTATTGTTCTTATAATTTAATGTGTTTTATCTGTGTGAATCGGGATAATTAAACATGTTTATGCTTAACAAGATGATTGAATGATATTTTTGAAGATCTAAATCTATTTTGGCTTAGTTTTGGATAAGGAAGATAGGTCTATGCGATGGTAGATCTAGATCTCATAATCCCTGGAAGATCTGTTCAGTTGAGCGAAAGTAGTAGACATATCCTGTTAGGGCCTCATTAATGCAATTGACTGGTCCTGTGAAGAAGTGGATGTATTTAGGGCTAAACTAGGATTCTTAGCTCTATCGAAAGGTTAGATCTACACAAAAGTAGGATCGAGCCATTAAAATACATCACACTAGTCTCTAGATGCAAAAACTTGGTTCTTGCATCCCCCAATACTGCTTCGGGTGAGGTTGCGACCTGCGCTATGTAGGTTGCTACCGAAAGGACCAGAAGTGTAGGGTTTTGTTGGTTGGCACAACTAACTCTGAACCTGGGTTAGGACCCCTTAAGCCAACACTTGGTCTCCTTCTCTTTCTTTAGACTCTGTAATTCTAGGTGAAGGCTCTCTAACTGCGAGTGAATTTGTTGCACCCCAACGTTTGTATCCGAAATAGGTGATGCATGCAGCCTCATCACGATCTCCAAGGCTTCTTCTTGCATTTCTATCTTCTATTATGACAGAGGTATTCTTAAGTGTGACAAAAGCGATGCTATAAACTAGTCGCGATGTTGGGTATCTGAGATTTGCATATTAGCCTGCCTGATCTGGCACTTCAACCGTTGATCAAAGTCCCAAGGTGTCTCATCAACTCTTATTCAGATCTTCTTGAATTCAATTACTAACTGCACCTCTAACTTAGCCCTATTGAACTCCTTATTCAAAGCTAGTTGTGTATCTGCCAACAACGCGTTGGGGTTATCAGTGTAATACTTAATGTACCAGGTTAGCGTGCGATCATGCAAGGCAGTAACCAACTGCGGCTTCTTTATACTATCATCGGTTATTTGTTGCGCTATCCATACAGCATTCGTAACAAACCAAAATTTCTCTATTTCTTCATTTCCTATTCCTTTGAAGATCGGCATCTTAATTGAGTTTGCCATGATGAATGGTGGAGGTGTAGGTGGATGCAGAGGTGTAGGTGAAGATGTATGTGGTGGAGGTGGAGGTGGAGGTGGAGTGGATGGATGATGTGTCTTCGAGAAACCTTGCTTAATCAACTGTACTACGTTGTGTGGCGTACCTTGGATGGTTTCTTCGTCATCGCTTGAAGGGGGTTCAATCAATGGACTATACTCTAGACCTGATCCGTCACTTCTTCTAAAGAATCTGTTAAACACACACATGGCAGAAAGAGTATGAAAGATAAAACATGAGAGTACATTTATTATTAACAAAACATATACATTTATTGTACATGGTGTGACTGTTGGGTTCCACATCCCAAGATCTCTTGGACTTCCTTTGTCTATTCGGCTTCCACACTAACCCTTAGAGAATTAGGTGTCCAACATTCCCCCCTTAATCCAAAAGGTTATGTATGAGTCCAAGAAGAGAGTTGTAATACAAAATGTGCAAAAGATCCATGGCAGCACGAGGCTGAATGTGCTCTCTGAAATGTTGGTATAAAGGGTGATGGTTTAAGGATGACCACCAACACTGGAATGCTCAGTGCAGTTCCCAGAACTCTTCCAAGTCTGGCATGAAGCTCAAGTCTTCAGCTAGAGGAAGTGCTCCTGATGTTTTGAAGAGGGAAACCTTCAACCAATAAAGGGAGGTCTCACCTCGCATAAAAGGAGAACTTCAACCTAAAAAGGGAAGTATCAACCTGTGATGGTTTAAGGATGATCAACAAATCTGGAATGATTAATGCAATACCTGGAACTCTTCCAAAACTAGCAAGAAGATGAAGTCTTCTTCTAGAGGAAGTGCAATTCTATTCCTAGAACTATTTTGAAACTGGCAAGAAGATGAAGTCTTCTGCTAGAGGAAGTGTCCCAAGTTACCAACTGAAGACATGCTTAGGGGCATCTTTGTTTCTGGCTACAACTCTGAATCTGGTATGGCAGGTTGTGGCTCAAGCTCACTTGATGTGACTTTGAAGCTTATAGATGACCATCATTTCCCCCCCTGTTAGATACAAGGTGAGATGATGGAGAAAACTCAACTGCAAGATTGTTCAATACTCTATAACAAGTTATGACATGTGACTGAAATATCTTCTTGGTTATTGATGCCCATTGCCAAGAAGCGATCCATTCGAGATGAATCTTTGTTCTTGCAGGAGGTTTGTTTTTAAAGCATATGTTTGAATACTGAATGGTTTTATGACAATGCTTACATGGATGAATATGAAAATAGTGATCTTTCATATGGCCAACTCGGTCACAATCTGTTGCTATGAAAGAGGGGAAAAATCTGAAACATCTGGAGGTGAACTGTCATGAAGGAATCTAGCACTCTGAAACTGAATGGGATTTAGGTAGTCTGGAATATGAAAGGACGCGTCTTTGTCATATCCAAGACCAGTTCTGTGCTTGTTGTGGACAAGCTCTTCCCAAGGTCTGATGATGGGCTTGGGAAGTGCAAGTTGAACTTCTGCATCTGCATGTAACCTTGCTGCTTTATTGGGTACTAAATCTGAATGAACTGTAACATTATTGTCTTGTTGTTTATGGGAGTTTGTTTCAATCTTCTAAACAGAAATAGGTTTAGAATGATGACTCCACTATTGTAATTCTTCCTGTTGTAGTTGAGATTCAAGCTGCAAAAATTCATTCTATTCTTGTGCATATTGTAGACATGTCTGAATTTCTGAGAGAGAACCTTTGCTAATTTGGAATGTGTCATCAACAGTATATTGTATAAGAGTTTTAAAAAACTCTAATACTTCACCAATTGGAGTCATTTTTAACCTCAAAAAATAGTAAAACAATGAGGATCTCAATGCACTCCAAACTCTAATACAATGCTAAGACAAAGAAGCTCTCAATAGTCTCCACTCTCCAAATTAGTTCAAATATCAAAAACCCCACATGCTATAACTCTTCTACTAAACTAAACATGATGTCCATAAATAAGAATTTCACTACACAAGATATTGGTTGCACCAGTCCTTTCCCAGTCTAGCCCAATTTTTCACATAAAAGGTGGCTTACAAACCTGTACATAATCTCATAAACTGCAAAGCTAAAAGCACATAAGAAGCACCTTACATTTGCTAATTTTGAAATGGCAGATGATGAAGTGCTCACCCTCAAAACCCTAGGGTGAAACTTTGTTACAAGTTTTTCCAAAACAAGTGCTTACAATATCATCAATTTCTTCATATAAAATAAGCAAGACTGTAGTGAATGGCAGCACTCAAAAAACACGCATCCTAAGTGCAAAAAATTAGCACATTCAAGAGGCCATCTCTATCAGCCCTTATAAGAAATAATCATCTTTTCTCCACGAAATGAAACTATTGATCTTCAGTTCAGCAGCGAGCAATGAATTAGCTTGCTCGAGATCTAAGAGGCCAAACAATGATAATTTTTTCTTCGATATCATGAAGTTTGACATCAAATGAGCAAGGCTGGAAATTAGAAACAACTTTCTCTTCATTTACTCCCTCGAGAAATATATATACCTTGATTTTTTTCATTATCTTGATCCCAGCTGAATGATCTGAGTGTTGTGTAGGATGTTCCCGGTCTTTTTGCAGCAGATGTTTGTAAAGGTGCTGCTATCTTTACTAGACCTTTTGACTCTGTAACTGCTGAAGCTCGTTAGTGAGCAAGGCCCGAATTCTAGGCCTTGTCACAATGGTTAGTAAATGAGAAAGCTCCTCAATGTCTGCGTTCAAATCGCTCGCTGCGGTGTGCCAAAGCAAAACAGTGTATATATGCCAAAACAATATTTAAAAGCAATGCATATATATATCAAAACAATAGTTATGAAAACAGTGCATAAATCTCTGCCTTTGGCCTTGACATCTGTTGGGGTCGAAGATAGACACAATCACCGACTATGAAAACCTGTCTGGATCCATCAAACTATTTGATAGCTTCCTTGGTAGGCGTTCATTGATTTGCATTCTTATATCTCAGAGGCAACATTGTAGGTTTTTGGAAGGATATACGAATACATTTCAAGCCATCAGAAATCCTTATATGCATAGAACATATGTGTGGAGGAGATTGTAAATACCAGCTACATTAAATATTATTTCGCAATATCAAAGATATCTATGGTTATATTTGCATGCAATGAAAGATAAAAGTTCAAGATATCAACAAAGTGAGGTGCAGTCCTGATGTTTGTCCGATGCGGATTTCTCATCCAGTGGTTTGGATCTCCTCTTCTCTGAGATGTAATGGCTTTTCTTCATCTCTCACATTCCTCACCTTCATGCATTTTGTAGCGAGCTACATCACCAGCCTTCCATATAATTGAAAATATTAGATGAAATACAAAACGAAGCTATCTAGCAAGGAATTGTTAGGAAGGCCACCCTTGCCTTCACCGTGCATGTACAGGGAACGCGTGCCTAGCTCCACACCTAGCTTTGGCCAGAGCAAATTAAAAAATAAAATGAGCCTCCCTGGGATTGAAGCGAAACCTAGAATTCAGGTAGGTGGAGCAACCTAAAACCGTATGAGACTGATGATGGCTCAATGTCTTAGGAACCCATTCCTCACTGTTGATTTGTTCCATTTAGTGCTTGCCAACCCTACTGTTTGCTGCCATGGGTGTGCCACTCTGAATGGGATTGAAAGTTGTCAAAAATTCATTAGAGAACCCACAAATTGAGTTGTGGACTGTGCACGTAGCCAACATTTTTTTTGTATTGACAGTTATATTACACATGGCAGATATGGAGTGTGGTGAGGAGTGTTCACAACAGTAGAAGTGAGGAAACCTGAGGCTGTGAGATTATACCATGTAATGAACAATAGCAAAAGTGAGGAGACCAGAGTCACCAGCGTTATCAATGTATTGAATACTGGTGTGGCTTCTGGGATCAGATTGAATACAATGGAGGGAGGGTGTATATGGAACGAGATTCATTGAATGCATATTATCATACGGTGGTATGGCATGCAGAGATACGACCGAGCACAACTCTATTGAAGGTTTTAATGTGGTTCCCGCTTAGCGCATACTCCATCCCTATTAACCTTTGCAAGAAGTCTTTCGATGATGAGCTCGTTACAAATTTTCGCAAGATAAATCAAGGTTTTAAAGGCATTACAATATACCAACAGAGCGACGACAAAAAATCTGTGGGTGGAAGCACAGCGAAGGGGAGGTATACCAGAGGCATGCAGATTCAGAAAATGTAAAACCATAATGTATCCCACAGACGGCGCCAAGGGTAGAGTGTTCTTGGTGTTCCCGAAGTAGTAATGTTTGTGTAGAGGCAGTGGTAATTGATTCTTCAACAGTAAAATAAAATGCACAGAAGATGATGGCAAAGATGAGCAGATGACTGACCATAGAAGTGAAGACCGTTACCCGAAATCGTAGGTATGAGAGAGGAGCGCTACTAGATGGTCAGAACCAAGAGGAGCAACGCTTTTATGAAAGGAAGCACATAGGCAGAATAGGGAATTGCAAAGCAGAGGGAAGCCAAAAATGTCATTGGAGAAATGACAAAGGTTGCAGCTAGAGTTTAGCTGAGAAAATATTCATGAAATGAAAAACTGATGGCAGAAATGACCTGCATAGAAAGGCCATAAAACAAATGGATCAAAGTAATTATGCAGGGCAGGAATACGCCTGCTCTGATACCATGTTAAACACAAACATGGCATAGAGAGTATGAAATATAAAACATGAGAGTACATTTTTTTATTAACAAATGATATACATTTATAGTACATGGTGTGACCGTTGGGTTCCACATCCCAAGGTCTCTTGGACTTCCTTAGTCTATTTCGCTTCCACACTAAACCATAGAGGATTAGGTGTCCAACAGAATCTTCCACTTCATGTAGCTTCGAACATTTAGGTAATGGCATCACCCGGTTTTCACATAATATCATTTTAACCCAAGTATTCAATGACCTTAAGTACTTACCTCGCGGTCCTTTGAAGAATATTCGTTATAGCTAACTGATGTGTCAACTGCAAATTCAATAAAAAATCCTCCTAGAATTCGATCAAGCCAATGATCAACAACCCACGTGATCTTGTTTTCAAATGCCTCTAGTCGTCGCACCAATTATGGAGTCCACACTATAGGACTATCGAGCTTCCACCTCCCTTGACTGTCTGCCAATTTAGCTAACCACTCATATAATTCGCATGGAAAACTGCAAAATAAAATTTCATGTACCTCTGTATATAGATATCTATTCAACCAATCTTCCTTCGATAGATGAGGATTCTTGTTTTCTTGAGCCACAAACTCGTGAATCTTCTGATCTAAGAACTTTTTAATCTCTTTCTTAGTCGGATTCCAATGATGCGACATCACACATCTCTTAAGCAGATCTCGGTCCTGGAAACAGAACCATTTGTTAGCTTAAGGGGTCTTGACCCAGGTTCGGAGTTAGTTGCACCAACCAACAAAACCCTACACTGTTGGCCCTTTCAGCAGCAACTTGCGTAGCGCAGGCCACAGTCTCACTCGAAGCAATATTGGGGGATGCAAGAACCAAGTTTCTGCATCTAGAGACTAGTGTGATGTATTTCAGTGCCTTAGATTTGCTTCTGCATAGATCTAACCTTTTGATAGAGTTAAAACTCCTAATTCGGCCCTAAATACCTTCAATTCTTCACAGGACTAGCCAATTGCGTTAATCAGGCCCTAACAGGATATGTCTGCTACTTTCATGCAACTGAACAGGTCTTCTAGGGCTTTTGAGATCTAGATCTGTTGTCACACAGACCTATCTTCCTTGTCAATAACTAACCCAAAATAGATTTATATCTTAATGAATATTATTCAATCATCTTCTTAAGCATAAACATGTTTAATTAACCCTATTCGCGTAGAGAAAACACATTGAATTACAGAAACAGCAGTGAAAGTGGTATAACAATTAAGCAGATAGATGCAAGTATTTCCAACCCAAAATCAGTCTTTATTAATCAAGATCTTTCCAGTACATACTTCAACTACCCTGTGCACTCAGCTACAGGGGTCCACGCACTCAATTGTCGACTCTTGAAAGCCTCCACACACTCAGCTACGAAGCCTTTCCTTCGCTTATTGACAGGAACAGACCTTCATGTCTATGAAACCCTTACAACATCATTCATTCATTGAAACTTCTATTGTTATCATTATCATTCGCTAAGACTCATCTATTTATAGTCTTTCTAATACAATACCATGGCCCCGAGCTCATGGGTGAGTCTTCAAAATTTCCTATCACTTACCCAAACAAGGGGCTAAGGCCCCTATGACTCTTGACTAGATACATGCTCCGCATCCATATTTTTCGGAGACTTTACATTCCTTACAAAATTCTTTACAAAAAATGACTAAATTAATTCAATTTTACCCCTGGGGACCCCATCCCAACACCCTCGAAGAGGCTGATTTTGAAGTTGGTTCTCTATCTTTTCTTCTATTTTGTGAGTTGGTTGCATAACACTCTGACAACTAAATTTTAATTTCTTCAATCAACCTAAGTGCATTGCATGTTATGATAAGATCATCAACATACAAAGATATCAAGGAAATGTTCCCATCTTCATCTCTCTTGATGTACAAGTTAGGATCACTTTTTCTTCTTATAAAACCTTTTTCATAAAAGAATGAATAAATTTTCACATACCAAGATCTTGGTTCTTGTTTCAAACCATACAAAGCTTTCTTTAACTTGTAAACAAGATGCTCTTGTCCCTGCTTTACAAACCCTTCAGGCTGAACCAATTAAACTTATTCTTTTAATTCACCATTCAAGAAAGAAGATTTGACATCTAACTAATGCATTTCCAAATTTTGTTTTGTAGCTATTGCAATCATGATTCTAATTATATTCAGTTTAGCTACAAGTGCAAAAGTATCTTCATAATCAATGCCTTCTTTTTATGAATAGCCTTTTGTAACCAATATAGGTTTATACTTATCTATACTACCATCAACATTAAATTTTGGTTTGAACAACCATTTGCATCCTATGGGAACTTTATCTTTAGGGAATTCTGTTAATTCACATGTGTCATTCTTCATTATGGAGCTATATTCTTCATTCATTGCATCTCTCCATTCTTTATATTCTTTAGCTTCTTCATAACTTGAAGGTTCTACAACATTCATTACATGAGACAACAATGCATAATCTTTATAACTTATAGGTGGCTGACTTTGATGTGATGACCTCCTTAGAGTTTTATTGCTTTCGTCCTTCTTTCTACTTTAAGGAGTCTCTTGTTCTCTTCTTGGAGTGTCATGATTGTTGGATGCTTCCTGCTCTTGAACCTATACCTTTTGTTGTACCTGTTCCTGGTCTTGTTCAAAACTTGCTTCTATTTTGACATAATCATCAATATCATGCCATACACCTGTGTTATTCATTTTATCACATTCATCTTCATTTTCATGAAACACCACATCCCTACTTGCAAGCTATCTATGTGAAATAGGATCAAACAATTTGTATGCCTTTTGATGACCACAATAACCAATGAATGTGCACTTAATTGATTTTGCGTCAAGTTTTCTTCTTTCATCTTTTGGAATATGTGAAAATTCCTTGTATCCAAAAACTCTTAAATGATTCACTTTTGGTTTATATCCATAAAATGATTCAAAAGGTGTTTTCAGATTTAAGCTTTTAGTTGGACTCCTATTTTTCAAATAAACAACAGTATTAATGGCTTCAACCCAAAAACCATTAGATATATTGTTACATTGAAGCATTCTCCATGCACATTCCACTAGTGTCTATTTTTCCTCGTAGCAACTCCATTTTGCTGAGGTGTATGAGGCACTATAAATTTTTATAGAATCCCACGACTTTTGCAATATTGATTAAAAGCTCTTGATTTGTATTCTACCCCCTGATCAGATATGAGAATTTTGATGTATTTCCCACTTTGTTTTTCCACCATGTTTTTGAATTCCTTAAAGTACTCAAAAACATCACTTTTCTTTCTTATGAAATAGACCCAAGTATATATAAATCTATCATCAACAAAAATAAGAAAGTACAATGCTCCTCCAAGAGATCTAGTTTGCATAGGTCAACATACATCAATATGAATTAATTCAAGTATTTCTCTTTGCCTTTTTTCTTCATATATGGGAAATTCCTCTCCATGATGTTTGCGAAGTGCACATGCTTCACATTCAACATGATTATTCTTCATAA
Organism: Pinus tabuliformis; assembly: GCA_031772625.1. NCBI lineage: Eukaryota > Viridiplantae > Streptophyta > Pinopsida > Pinales > Pinaceae > Pinus > Pinus tabuliformis. The sequence goes on along the minus strand of CM062820.1, from coordinate 1,504,851,626 downwards.
CAGGAATACCTTCAACCATTGTTTTTATTTGAGGCAGCATTAAATTATTGTGATTTAAATTCCCATAACTTTGATGCCATAACTTTTATGTTGACATTGTTGTAGATGCCAATGCTTGATGTCATGTCCTGGTCACATTCATCTTATACAAGCCTCAAACTCTTGTACCTGTGGTAATAACCATGTAATGAACCTGAATATCTTTAACAACACAATGTGATTTGACAAATTCCACTTTTAGATCTTGATCAGCAATAACAAAAACTGAAATTAAATTCTTTTCTATACCAAGAATATACGTCACATCATGGACATGTCTCTCTTTTCCATTAGGTAACATCACACCTATTATTTCATATCCTTGAACTTGAAGGGATCTGTTATCTCCTTGATAAACACATGTTCCATCAATGTTCTCGTGATATTAATCAAACCAATCCTTATTACAAGACATGTGGAGTGATGCACCAAAATCAATGAATCAAGCATTCACATCATCAGTCTCAGCAGACAATGCAGCATCAGAAACAAACAATTTGAGATTTTTAGATCCATCATTGATTGTGGTGTCTTTGTCCACAAAATTCCCATTATGCCTTTTGTTTCTCTATTTAGTCTTATTATATTTTCTTTTAAAGCAATCTTTAGCATGATGTCCAACTTTTCCATAATAATAACAATCATCATTTCTTTTATCATGAACTAGAAATTTAGGTTGTGCCATACCTTTTTGCTTTGATTGAAACATTCCTCCTTTGCTTTTGTCCCATGGCTTGCCTTTGTATGACTTATTACCCTTGGCTACCAATGCCAAATCTGAATTGCTTGAGACCAAATTGAATTTCTTCATCCTCTCTTCCTCTTGTAGAAGAATACCTATCAATTCATCAAAAGTAGGAGGCTTCTCTCTAGCTGAAAGACTTGAAACAAAAATTTGATAATCTTGCACTAAGCCATTTAATGTGATAGTGACCAAGTCAGTATTGGACACCTTTTCACCAATGTCTCCTAACTTATCACTTAGCTCTTTGACACGGGAAATGAAATTGCTTATACTTTCATTGGCCTCCATTTTAATTGACAAAAGCTTGGTCTTCAAGAACAAAATCTGGTTAGTATTAGATGTTTCATACAAGCTTTTGAGAACATCCCATGTTTCTTTGGATGTTTTACAATCCCTAATATGAGGAATGATGTTGTCCTTAACTGACATTCGTAGCAACACCTTTGCTTTTGTTTCCCTTTTTCCCAATCTGGAATAGTTGTAGCAGTAGTGGGTTTGGGCTCTACCCCACTCACTATGGACCACAAATTATTTCCCTCTAAAACTGTTAATACCTTGAATTTCCAATTTTCATAATTTCCTCCATCAGGACTTATGGACTCATTCAAATAAGTTTCAGCCAAAAAATTTGACATAATGACAAAAAAAATTGTCTCCAATCAACAAAATGCACCCAAATCCACCATATCTACACCCAAATTCATGAGATCTACATCCAAATTCACCATATCCAAAACCAAATGCACAGGATCTAAAAAAAAACAAGACTTAATCTTGCTTCAAATAAAAAAACAAAGCCAAAAAATACTCCTTATTTCTCCTTTTCACCCAACATAATTTACGCTCCCAAAAAAACTTTCAAATAAATTCCTTCACCCAAACATAAAAACACCCAATACCTTTTTAACTCTCTTTACCAAAAATAACTATAAAGTTAATTTTCACCAATAAATAAAACAATTTCTTCACCAAATTTTTAACTCCTTATGCCTCCATACCTCATCCGCAATTTTCTCTCAAAACAAAAAATAAAACAAATTGAAATAAGTAAATACGTGATAAGAATTCACATCTTTGACAGGGCTCCTTATTACTCCAATTTACTCCTCCATGAGAAATTAACCTCAAACTTATGGCTTGGCTTGATTTAAAAAATCAAATCATACCTTTCAACTTATGATGGTTGCAGTGGCTATATACTTCCATGGGCTTCTCACTTACGGAGACTGTAGTTACATACAGACACAACGACTGCAGACAACACCGTTCAGCAATATTCCTCAACCAAATAACATAAAAAATTTGGGAGCAGCACCATAACAACAGGATCTCACAGCCCTTTATTTCACAACCTCACAGATCTGGGCCCTCTTGCTCTTAGATTTAAAGCCTCACTATGTCTCCCTCTATAGCTTTGATACCATATTAGAAAAAACAGAGAGATGCACAAGAACGAAACCTAACCTTGTTGATCAAACTACTTGGACAACCAGTACATTATATAGGCACACATAGGCAGCTTCTAGGACAATCTAGATCCAAATAATTCGGATCACCAACTCACAACACAAACTACAAAGACACAACTTATGACAGAGGGACTCAACACTAACTATGAGAAGACAGTTCATAAACTGTATCTTGACATATCATTTCTACATTAACAGCTACCTACAAGTTCCTTAATGTGTTTCCATTCATTCCACACTTAGGTTGATCCAAGTATCCCATTGTTATAAAACAATTGAGGATTGAATTGCAACTGCAAAGTCTAGGATGAAGATGAACTAAAATGAAATTAGTATATATTGGCATTCTAGAGTTTGTTCTAAGTTGGAAACTCAAAAAAAATCCTAGCTCAAAGTAATCTCCAAGAGAAATGCACCTTTGGAACTATCTAGAGTGAGAAATAAAAAGACAAATAAAACTACTACTATATAAAAAAGAGCACTTTGCAAACCACAATATGTTTCCTTCCAAATTTCGCATAGGCCATGCCTCATTAGACTTGTTTTACTCTCATTGTGGCCTATTACCAACCATTTTGTGGGTAATATCCATATCTTCCACATGCCACCACCTTTTGACAGATGTACTTTGACTATATTATCCTCTTTAGAAGCAGAAACCACCTAATAGGGAACTTGGTTAACCCCATTGGGAGTTTAGGATACATTGGCACATCCCAAAGCCTATTATGGGAGCGCGGACCATTATGAAGTCCCCACCTATGGTCCATGATTTTGGTAAGCTTATTTGCTTGATTTCTTTAATGACTTGTTGTACTAGAAGCCTAGGGGATGCACTAGATCTTATGTAGGATTGCAGATGGTTTCCATTTGGGGTTTGGTGTCCATATATAGGGTCCTAATCCTCCATAGGGATACATTGGCACATATAGGGTGAGCGTTGAGAGACATGGGTCTCCGCAGCAACATATTACACTTCATGGATCCCCATAGCCATTCAAATATTGCTCGTGCTTCACTTGTTGGATGAAAAGGATGCACTTGATCCATCATACCCAGCTGGATCCAGATCTACACTATACACTTGGCAGGTGATGCAGGACTTCTATGATGATGTGGCATATCTTACATTATCATCCTAGCCCTTGTGGGAAGCCTACAGTCATCTTCGATTTGTTTGGATACCCATGAGAAAACTTGTGTTCCCCCACAATCATTTGGAGCACCACATGCTATTACAAGGGGCCAACCCCTTGTCCAATGCTTTTTAGGGTCCTATTCTTAATTGTGGCACCCATGGACCTCATTAGGTCTCTTAGAGGGCCCTACAACATGCATATATTATTATTTGTCCTCTTGAGAGGCTTACTTTTTTCATTTGTGAGCTAGTTTGGTGGGCTTGTCACCAAAGTTACGTCATTTGCACATTATTTTATTTTTAGGGGCCAATGTAGGCTCATTAGCTAAATCAAACTCCTAATTTGTGTATAAATAGAAGTTATTTGGATTCATTTGTATCATGACTTGACTTTGGTTCTCTCTATCTTTAGAGAACTTCACATTTTTTCCTTAGAGGATTATTTTTGATGATGGATGAATTTTGATGTATGGATTTAGGCTATTTCTATCTTGGAACTTCTTATTTGCAAATGTGATGCTGGTTGGATATACTCCCTAACATTGTAAGTGAAAATATAACGCTTTTTTTCTTGTCACTGCATACATTTGAATATCGCTATGAATAGGAGAAAATTCTTGTTTGATCCTTTCCCCTCACCTTGGCCAGGTCAAGATCATCGTTGGTTTCCCAAATCCATCCCCTAACCTAGGTTGGGTCCACTTGGCCTCGTGTGGTCCCATTCTTCACCAAAGCCTATTTATCAAGGAATAATCAAGAATCCAAGTTCTCAAAAGGATTTTAGGGATTGAGAACATATTTTATAGGTCTTATCCTTCTACCTCAACCCTCCAATCCTCATCCCCTCTCCCTAGAATATCAATTCCCTTTCTTAAAGTGCAAGCAAGCCCTATCCTTCAAACTCTTATAGAAAGGGAATCATTTGGGTCACTCCACCTCTTTATTGATCTACACTTTACAAGTGACTTCCTAACTACTGGGTATCCTCCCATTGGTGAAAGTCTGTAAAGAGCAAGGAGTCTTAGTTGTGGTGACATTGGGTTAAGTCTCCATAGATCCCCTTGACCTAGCAATTGCCCTCATAGAAACCCCTTTTAGGTCCCCTGCTAGTTTGAGTGGTAACATTTTTGGCACCATTTTCGGGGACACAAGACGTGTGTTTTGTTCCCCGTACGACATATCGACATATCATTATTGATGACTACACTAGAAGAATGAAGCCCTACTTCTTCATTGAGCTTTAAAGTTAATGCTTGGAGGTATCAAGGCACTTTAATTCACCCTGGTGACTCCATTATAATATTAACATGAAAAATCATAAAAATGGAGATTTCTCTTGGTCCTATACTTCAAAAACTCAATAACCAAGAAATTCAGGAACTCCAAAAGAAAGCGGTGGAATATGAAAAAACTTTTCGAAACATGTTGGAGATCATGGGTATGGAACTCATGATCACCTTTTATAGGACGCAAGAAGTACAACTCAACACAATAAGGTGTTCTTATGAAGAGGGTCCTAGTCGTCTCCTTGACTTTGCTCGCATAACTTGTGTGGTGAAGATTCTGGATAACCGCATCAATAACAATGTGAAAGGGAATGCCTCCTCTAATGATGAAAAAGAATTGGATCTCGCGAGCCTGCAAGTCATGCAAGAAAGAATGGATAAATATACTGAGTCATGTAGGGAGGTAGTGAGGGAATATAATTCTAATGAAGTTTTCTCTTGCTTATATGATGAAGAAGTGAATCTTCATAAGATGAAATGTGAATATAAATATAACCCCACTAATGTTCTCCTCCTATAAACATACTACCAGAATCATGTAAAAAATACTTTAGCCATTTTTCTTCAAGAGAAGAGAGAATAAGAAAGGTCACACTGGTAAACCAACCAATATGAGGATGATCTTGAGGGCCTCGGTGACGAGCAGGAAGATGAATCCTTGTTGGGTTTGCAGGATGATCACGATGATTTTGAGAGCACATTTGTTGAGAAAAATGATGCTATGGAAAGTGAGACTGAGACTAACCTTACCTTTTTCAAGGACACCACTCTTGATGGCTCTCCTTTTGCAAACCTTGAGGAAGGTGATCCCATGATCTCCTTGGAGAATGACATTGGAGATTATTTTTGCATTGAAAAGGAGAAATGGGAGATTGTTGGGCCCCAAGTTGATTGTGCTCCCATTTTTGATACTGACAAGGAATATGAGATTGATATTGGTTCTTCCTTTATCCCGGACATTGCTTACGATGGCATATCCATCTATGCCTTTGGAAAGGAGAATTATTCTTTTCCCTTGCATGAAGAATGACAATTTGAAATGATTAATTCTCCTTTTAACGAAAGCCCCATATTTGATGCTTATAATAAGGAAAGCAATGAAGATCCCACCAACCCACATCATGACTATGTATTCAAATCGCTTGAGCCTTTCAATTGTGGAGAAGGAAATCTCGTTGAATATGACACTTCACCCTTCCCTTTGTCTTTCCCTCTTGTTCATCATCCTGAGACTTCCTCAAGTGAGTCCCTCGCCCCTTTTGGCATGACCTTCAATGACCATGCCCTTTCTGAATATGGTGGCAAGGAGGAACCCTTCATTGAATATACTCTATCCCTTTTGACCCATCCTCAGGATTATGATCACTCCACGACCTCCCCTCCCCGTTGTGACCATCACATTGAGACACCTGTTTGTTACATTCCTTCTTTCTCTCACCTTTCGTTCCCATCTCATCACAACCATGTGTCATCCTCAAAGCATGATATTACAAGTAGTGATTGTGATGATGAGTTCTTGAGAGTGATTGTGATCATTTGTACCTAGAAGGAAAGCCCTGGTGTTGGGTGATTTAATTGAGTTAAATCCCTGTCATTAAATTGTCAACTTGGGGTTCGTGAACTAATGAGGTATACGTGTAATATATGTACTAAGTGATTATTTCTCAGAATAGCTTAATCTAATGCAAGAAACTTGAAACTAATTACAAAGCAAATAATGAAAGCGGCAAGTGCACATGTTCTCTCTAAATCACTTTCTCTCTCAAAAATAAGCTCTACAAAAACCAACAATTCTAATATAAGCTATGAAATGAAAAAGTAATTTAATCTAGTAGATTATGAGATTACTGATGTGAGATTACTAGTGTACCAATCTAATCCAAACATAAGGAAATTAAATCAATCTTAACAAAACAACAATAATGAAATAAACATAAAAACATATAATAAAATTAACATAAAATAAACTAAAATAAACTTGCATACTTGAAATAACATAAATATTTACAACAAATGAAAGAGGTGCGCAAGTTGCGGTTGATGGGGGCCCTCCACTCCTCAAAAAGCACACCAAACGATTATCAAATCTTGGAGATCAAAGCAACAACATGTATTCCATAAAATGAAGTTGGAGAAAGTTGCAAAGATATTACAATAATTAAACTCTCTTCCTCTCTATCCTCACTTTACAAATTACATTAATCATTTCTTCTCCATTATTCTATATTCTATAATATCTTATATCTTCGACGAAACACCTTTGAATGAAGGATGCACTCTTATTTATACAAAAAATTAAGATAACTAATCAATAATTGTAGATCCACGAATCTCTCCTAGATCCACAATTATCTCTTGTGGTTAAAACCAATTACCTAAAAATATGAGATATAAATCCTCTCACACATCTTTAGGAGACACATATCAAAACATCCATGATTCTTTTCCTTTGAATGTGCTTAGTCAATGATCCAAATCTTCTACAAAAATTCCATGAGTTGAACTTGAAATTCAAATTTTTGGTTGAGTGGCCAAATAAGACTCTTCTAGAATCTTCAAATAGGCCTACAACATAATAAAACTCATCCCACTTATCTATATATATATATATATATATATATATATATATATATATATATATAAACATGCTAATTTCCTAATATTTAATCATAAATTTTCTTAAAATACTTAAAATAAATTACTTGTAAAATAATAATGATAAACCCATATGATCATGCAAATGGTATTAATGTAGGGTTATGGGGTTGTAGAATATGGTAAAGAGCTACGGAATATGGTAAAATGATATAAATGAGGGTGAAAGAGGATGACCTATTGGAGGCCCAACATTTCCCCCCAACTGAAGATGTTGCATGTCCTCGTGCAACTTTGCATTGATTCCTTTAATCATAACTTGATCTTCTTGAAATGTTTTATTGGAATATGAACTTTGGCTTTGTATTGCTTCTATTTTAATTTTGCATAATCAGATCATTTGATAACTTTATTCTCTTTGAAAGTGTACTTGGAATGAAATTTGATTGCAACATATTTTTTATGGTTGGTTCTTGTGTAACAACCAAAATTTATGAGTATTAGTTCTTGTATAACAATATTTTTCTTATTTTTGTTGCATAAAAATACTTGAACACATTGAGAATTCCTTTTTAAGGCCCCATAGTGATTGTCAGCCATTAATGTGCTTATCAATTGATCATTGCAAAAGATATAATCTTTTGGAATCAAAATGAAATAATAGTTGGTTGGGAAATATATGTTGGTAAACAATGTATGAGGAATATGTAATATGGAAATAAAAAAGTAATGGATATTTCCCCTTCCCTCAACTAAAGATATTTTCAGATTTTGGCAAATGAGAAAGGGAATATAAATGTGGTGAGGGATTTTCTAAAATCACAATTTCATAATTTAGGGAATTACATGATTAAAGATTAGAAAACAACATACCTTCACCTACCTGAAAAGTGGACAAGCTATGTATATGAAAGAGTGTGGTTGTTGTTGTTGGATCATGGAATGTGAAGTGAAAAAAAATACAATCTGCTTCTTCTTTCTATTGGTGTATGAATAGAGGATGAAACTAATATGAAATTGGAATCTTTATTACTAGGACAATGCTATTGCTACTAACCTCTGGAGTTGGGTCCTAATTTATTAGAACACTGCTGCAAGCTACTTAAATCATATAGTCTTCATTCATTCCCACTCAGTGGCATAATTCTTATCTATGTGAATAGATGTGTCGATGTTGAACATAGAAAGAAATTGTTGGATTACCGACCATTAATGAATGCCATTAACCAACACAAGACTACTCACCATTGATGTCAATGAGATTCAAGATGCCTAAGTACATCTTACTAGGTACAAATAGATGTGTCGTAGTTGAGTCACCTAGAAGATCCGACAAACAAGGGACACTGATGTGTTTTCATTGTTTATTGGCAAGAGAACTTGTCATTAAGGCATGCAAGCCTTAAGGTACTATAAATATTTCTATTATTGATCCCAGGTGATGTTTCGGAGTCGATGGGTCAAGACATATTAGGAGGGAGGCCTTAATGAATCCTCCATCATCCAACGTGAGTATAAAATAATAATTTGAAGGACCATAGATGAAATATTTGCATTTTGAAGTAAGGTTTATTTGACAGAAAGGATGAGGAAAATGGGGTGAATCAACATTGTAAGGGAGTTGAATGACTTTATTTTTGGGTTAAGGGTGAGTGAAAATGAGGCAGAAAAGTATGAATATTGTAAACGGAAAATGAGCTTTTAAATTTAGCAGTAGGGAGATGAAAATTCATGGATGGACTATAAGCTTAGAAAGAGGAAAATGAATAAGTTTTGTTGTAGCAGCTACAACCACCCTCCAAAAGTTTGCCTTGTAGAAATTTTGAATAATTTAACACATATTCAACAGAGATTATCCTGATCATGTACTATTGCAGAATACATACACAGTACATAAGCTCCTCTACGTTGATCATCAATTTACAGAAGCAGAAACATTCACAGGAGTACATAGAAGCATCAATCAAACTCATTAACACAGTATGTATCCCGGGGAAAGCATCTCGCTAAAAACCCCAACTATCTGTATATTATATTGATTGAAACATGTAACATTACAAAGTACAATGCTTATCACAAGCAATCCAGTACCAGCTCCACCTATTACACACAATACAGCTCAGATCTATCTCCAAATCTCCCCCGCTGCTTGCCTACCTCCACAACTCAATACCTGCTCAAGAATGAATGAGAATGGTTTACCAAACTCGTATTTCACCTCCAAAGAATCACTCACACTGTGTAAGACATGATCAAAGGCTATAATACTAGGAAAATACATGAGAAAACTCATTGGCATACTCAATCCCTTGATTGTGCAAATCCTCATGCACAACTATAGTCACAACTGATAGCAATCTGATCCTCTAACACATGTCCCTGTTGAACTGAACATGCACTGACATGCAACTAAGTTAACTGATGTATTCTATAGTTGTATTATGAGTTAATAATTAGTTTAACAACTCATCATTATTCTATTTGCAGTTAGACTAACTACAACTAGTTTAACCAAGTCAAACTGAACACAACTCCATCAACTCCACAATCAACTCCACCAAACTCAACTGATTGAGTTCTAACTGAAGTCATGCATGCAACAACTCAACTGACTCATAAGAAAAGCACACTTCATTCTGATAGCTGCATGGGCCACATCTGTAGCTCAAACTGAAGTGCTCCAAGAGAATAAGATCAAGTTTATAGTCCAAATATTATTATGAGACAATAATATTTGACTTTTCTATTTTGGATAGCCAGTCTAAAAATAGACTTTGATCACTCCTACTATGATCACTCCTACTGTGGTCACTCCTATTTTGATCACTTCTGCTGTGGTCACTCCTATTGTGATCATCCCTACTGTGGTCACTCCTGTTGTGATCATCCCTGCTGGGATCCAAAAATAGAACTTGTGCCATAATTTGCCCACGGGCCCACTTAGTGAAGGCGACTCTTTTCACTAAGCTCCATCATCTTGTTGCAATCTCAACATGCCTTATCTTTGTTTTGAAGCCTCCCTACTGACCATCCTTACCAACATGTCTTGCACCTGACAAGTACTTGTGGTTCAATTGAGTTTCAATGGCTTACCAACCTGTGCTTTCCAGCTTGCTTGCCTTCCACCCACAGACTAACATTCTGAAGCTTGGTCATTTTTTGGTTGTGATGTTCACCTGGAAAATTGCGCAATTCTGGAGGGGAACCAGCCTTCCCTCTAGAAATTGTGCAATTCATCTAGGCTTCCTGCTACCCAACAGAAATGCATAGAACAGCGTGGTAGTCTTGCCTCCTTTCAAAAATTGCACAATTCGAGCTAACAGCCAGGGCTTCAATCCAAAAATTGTGCAAAGCCTCAGGGACAACCAAACTTTCTCAACCCAGAAACTGCACAAAAATCACTCCAAGGCTTGCAGGTTGTTACATGTGCTCCCAAGTTGACTGGTTCCCTCCAAGATTGACCAATCTTGATTTTCATGCATGGGTTTCTTTTCCCGAAAAAGCAAAAAAGAAAAAAAACAAAAAACATCCCTAGATTTTAGGGACCCGTTTTTAGCAGCTGGACATTACATGCAAAATCCGTTTTAGAAACCTCCCACTAAGTGTCGCTTTTTCATAGATTTGTGGCATGCACGTCATAAGCCTCGATCTTATCAAACTTATTTATTCGACACTTCATAGATCATTCCTCACATTGATCTTAGAGTTTTGACATCCCACATCGCATCTAGGAACATTCGGCAAATTCAGCTTAGATTTTCCAGGTAAGTCCTCTTTTCATGTCTTTTGCTGCTTTTCTATCGTTTTTTGTATTTCAATTTGTGTGAGTGATGTTTGCTGGGTTTCAATGAACGCTTGTTGTCATTTTAATGCATGTTAGCTTGTAGAAGCATTGTTTCAAGTTTTCCATTACATCTCACTATTTTCGTATGCATGGAATTGTTTCTGAACTGACGGTCGTCGTTACGGTGACTTGCTTCACACACTTACTTGTCTTTCCATTTTCTAAATCTGCACTCACTGTTTGCATGCATAATTATTCACTATTGTTTGAAATCATCTTCGCCATGCATTCAGATTTTTCATGTTTTCAGTCACCCATTGGTAGGTATGGGCTCCCTTGGCCCGAAACTTGCCTTTCTCAGCTTGCAATGCACATTTCGGAGAGTGAAGACTCTGCCTTCCTCCTAGAAATTGCACAAAGTTGGCTAAGCACTAGCCTCCAAGCTTTCCCTATACAATTCTGAGAGGTAGTGCCTTGCTGGCCCTAGAAATTGCACAAATGCAATTTGTTGGTTGAAGTCATTGCTAACTAAAACTATGTAATGTGCAGTTTCATTCCTCCACAGGCTAGGCTGGACTGTGCATTGCACAATTTCAGTAGTCAGTCAGCCTACTGACAGTCCAGACTGTGCTTTGCACAATTTTGGTAGTTAGTCTCCTAGCCTTGTAGTGAAAATTGTGCAATCTTCACAGTTAGTCACCTAGGTGTGTTGCTTTTCAATCCTCAATTTGTTTTGGTTTTCAACTGACGGATTGCTTGCCATGAGTGTTGCTATGTCTCCGGGTATCACATGTGTTCATCTGTCTCTCAGTAGTATAGATACAATGGCTTCCAAGAGATCAGGTTCAAAGGACACCATCGAGAGTGAAACTAGGGATGTAGTTGAGCAAGTGTATATGAGCTTGCCTATCTATGAAGACACTAAGTTGTTCATAAATAAGGATATCAAGATGAAATGGCAAGAAATCAATGACAACTTCTCAGGAACATTTGAGGAAAAATTGGAAGACCGTGGGGTCTATATTAATATTCACAAGTCTAGCTTGTACCGAATTTCATGCAGGTATCCCACGTTTCCATGCACGGACATGATCCCCTGGATTATCTCGCATACTAATCCAGACATAATAGTGTTGAGTAGTTTCAATGGAACACAACTTGCCACCTTCAGGGCGAAGGACTTTTAGGAGATGTATCACTTGCTACAGTTGGTGATCACGATGGATACACCCTTCACTAGCCCCAACAGCAGCGCAAACTAAAGAGACATCTTGAAGAGTTGGGTGAAAGAGCCATCCAAGTTTAGGATAACACCTAGCCAGGTTTACAAGACAAAGATACTGTGGAAGACATATCATCTCTTGGACATCTTTTCATGTCATTTATATGGCCCAGAGAGCACAAAGACCTTCCCGCAGAGTTGGGTGATCATGTTAGATCAACTGGAGAGTGAAGGAAGACCTTGCAATTGGTCTAACATGTTGGTTCTCAGGTTGAAGTAATAGGTAACAGAAGCCTGACATCCACCCAAGGGTCACCAAGCGAAGATATACATGTCCTCTTACATACTAGATGCACTTTGTGCCTATTAGTAGTTCCCAGGCTCGGGTTGGGCATGACACCTTCGAAAACATCTATGCACACTTATTGCAAGTTGTTCTCCTAATGCAGCTTCTGTGGAGTTATCATACAATTATCAGACTGCTTCATCACCCTGGTGTATAGAATGATATTTGAGCAGGATCCACCTTGCATGTCGTAGGCAGCGATGGAGGCATCGATCGACATAGAAAACTGGTATGCCTCACCCCTTAGCACCTTCTTACGTATGTACAACGCGGAGAAGGCTTCGCATGTTTTACTGAAGTTTTCCATAGACAAGCTTTTCATGCAAGAAGTGTTGTATCACATCTTGATTAGGTTGTCAGCTAGACTGCACATGAAGAAGAAGGCACCTTGGCCCACTCTTCCTTTTCGAATCGGGTTGTACGATATCCAGAATCTCAAGCATGTTGAGATTGAGACGGAGGAATTCAAGAGATTCACCTTTAGCACCAAAAGTTTCAAGCCGTATGACCCACATTGCTTAGTGAAGGACCACTATGCGAGAGTGCAACATCCTTGGATCTAGGGGGTGTGTCATTGGCTTAAGGAAGACCCATGGAGATACTAATATCACTTCTCAAGGCTCAATGAACTGATCATCATAGTTTTAGAGTGGTTAGCAAAGTAGAAGGAAGCAGCATCGCAGAGAGAAGAATCATCAGTAACAACAGAGGGTAGTAGACTTGCACGCGACAAAGGAAAGAAAAAGTTTGTTGACAGTGCAGAGGCAGAGAAAAGTTGCAAGTTCAAAGCAGATCTCCTTGTCTTGAAAGCAGCTTTCGAGATTAAGGCTAAGAGGCAACAGCGTGATAGAAGGATCGCACAAAGGCATAGGGAGAAACAAAGGATGGAGGAAACATAAAAGGAGTTGCAGGAGTTAAAGTGACAACTCAGGGAGGAACAAGAGTTGTACAAAAGAGATATGAAAGCACGACAAGAACAAGAACAATAGAAGGCGCAACATGCACAGATTGATGAAACTACACCCATACAGGTTATAGACTCATCCAAGCAGCTGGCACAAAGTAGACAGGGTGAGCAGTCGCAGGAGAAGGACTTGGCTCAAGAAATTGAACAAATGTTAGAGAACATGGATACAGATATGGTTCAGCCAAAGTCAAATCAAGATATTGACCTCATGCCTTAGATCCAAGAGGTCACCCCACCAGCTTCATCTGATCCAGAAGCAGAGCAAGTCCCAAGCGATCAAGGAGACATAGAAATCCTTGAAGACAATCTAGAAGCGGAGATGCACAACATATCTTTCGACGAGCCACAACACAGAGTTGTGCAGTCACACAGAGAGCCTACTCCGGATGTCCATGTATCTCCTGCGCAATTTCAAGAATGAGTGATCATGTCTGATGTGTGGAAGCATCCAACTGCATTGGTCGATGATACCAAAGCATATGCCGAAGCCACCATCTCAAGTGTTAGATTCTTGATAGAATAAAACGAGTGCATAGCTAAGGAGTTACAAGTGTCCAAGCAGGGAGGAGAATAGGTTACAGCATCTGCCAGAGTAGAGTTGAGGAGAGAGATACTAGATGAAGTATCATCTCTCGAGATAGTCATGCGGAAGTTGTACTCTAGATTCATCAACATGCGTAAGTCAGTTGTCCATCTCAAAGGTTGGCAGCAGCATTGTGCTAGGAGAGCACGCATCTTGTCACATCTTCACACTGCTATCGATCACATGCAAACATGTAAAATGAGGTATAAAAGAGCCCCATTGCACTTGCCAAAGGCGGTAGAGTTGAAAGCACACATCCGGAGTCAGATTCGGAACTATGAGGAACTCCTGTAGTTCATCACTAGTTTGCAGGCTTCACATGCACACTCACCATCCATTGGCACACTCACCGAGGAAAAATCAAAGAACCAAGTCCGAATGTAGCTAGACATGTACTTTGATCAGTTAATGCGTGTAGCCACCAGCACAGACTTGGAGATCGGCACAGACACTATGCATCAATATGTTATTGGTCTAGCTGCACTCAAGACTATGATGCGCATTTTATCAGATGAATTGGATAGAGGTTCCAAATCAATGTACCCAGATGCAACAAAGGCAAGAGTTCAGTTTCAAAAGGATGTCACCATAGAGCACGCGGACACCATAACAGACTACTAAGCTTGGCATCAATTTGGCACCATCGATCATCGCGAGGACGTCGAAGAGTTAGCCTTCCCACAATTGTCTAAGTCTTAGTGATGTATTTTATGGCTTACTCAAGTCCATTTTTGTCTCATATGGGTACATGTACAGATTGTAATGTAAACATGTTGTAAAAGTGAAAGGCTAAGTCTCGATAATAGAATGTAACAGTCATGTAGTAGTTGCAGAGTCATGAGGGTAGGTGAAGAGTCACAAAGGGGAATGTCAAGGGTCACCTCACCCTTTGTTATTTATAGAACCTCATAACTTATTGTACTAGCTTTTGGGAGCCAAGCTTCCTATAGGTGTAACTTAGAGAAAGCTTGGAGTGTATTGTAACGAGCCTTGGCTTCTCCATAGTGCAGAGCTAGTACATCTCTTTGGAGGAGCAAGTGACAGTGACTGTAATGTTCTGCTATCAGGGCTAGTGGAAGTCTTGGTTGTATGTATGATTGGATCTTTCACTTTCTTAATTTAATAGAGCCAGCACATTTCATGCATATGTTGTTAATGTAGTTCGGCTATCCTAGTTACTTTAATGATGTATGTACTTGTTATTTATGCATGTATGTATGGACTATTACATATGTGCTTATATGAATCTTATTGAAGTTTATTGTTAATATAACCCGTCAATTTGGCTTGTCGTCTATCCTACTTTCCATCTCATGAAGTCTTTATGCTCGTGTGTTCCCTTTCAAGCTACGTTCTATCATAGGTTTCTAAGGGGTGCACTCAGCCCCCCTTCTGTGTGTTAGATCCATTCATGCACCTTCTTTGACTTGCTTCAAGGTCACATCCTTGCTACCAACAAGGACATCTTACTTACCTCTACGCGCAACCACGGTCAAGGCGATACCGTACTACCCACTGTTGTGATTCCTACACCAAACGGTCTGAGGCCTAGTTGGGACTTCTTACAGGGGAGATCCCCTGACATGTTGGCGGGTCCAACACCGTCAACATTTCTAGCGCTAGAAGGAGGGCCATATGACAAGTTGAGTCTTCACCTCCTGTTTTGAATCTCTGCACATCTATCATGGATATTGTTAGCATCCACCCTCCACGATGTTTGTCTAATGCACAACCCTTTAACATCACGAGTAGTTTTATGATCACTTGTCAGAATTCATGTACGATGGTGAAGGCGAAGTGGTATGGCCTAAGAACTTACATGACTTCCTTACATTCCTGGAGGATGCATATGAGTTTGATGAAGTCGAGGTCAGCATGCTGCTTTCAACCACACTTCGTGAATCCCCACAACGTTGGTGCCGCAACTTGCCTCACAATTGCGTGCACTCACTTAAGCGACTCTGTGATCTAATTAAATCTACTTTCCATCATTTTGATTTTGAGCCTCTTAACAAAAAATTGTTAAAATAATGGAAGACTCCACATGAATCACCTATGGATTTTTGGCAGCGCTTCCGCGTACTTCAGTTTTAAGCTCTGAAAAACCAGATGAAATTCCAATATCTTTGGGACATATTTGAATATTTCCTTCACAAATCATTCTATCCCAAAATGAAGTTGAATTTTAAACCTCGCTCAGCATACTTTGGTGATGGAGTTACACAATCACAAGTGGACATAGTTGTTGTCACAAGTGACTATCCACCTTCCCCTCATCAAATAGCGCCACCCCCACAAAGTGTTGTGGGAGAACATGTTGTTTTATGGAAAACTAGTGTCGATTCGAACTGCTAGTCCCACTAAGATGGGTAGCTATCTTAGAAACAAACAACGAAAGACTTTCGAGAGTTCCTTTAAGTGTGATATATTAGAGGGAAGAAAAGAGGACCAACTTGGATCTTCTACTTTGATCCTAGCTTGATTTCTCGTTTCCTTGATAGAATTTGCCACTCCTCTCCTACTTGTCCTGCTTCAAAGAGTACCTATAGATTAAAAGTAACAGAAAACCATCAAAGCATTTCCATCTAAAACATCATAAACAATGCGGAATCAGAAACACATTGACCATACAATTGCATTCATAAACAATAAGATTCATAAACACATGATTATATGGTTTGAAACTCAAATAAATTTATTAATAGTGAAAGAGAGGATTACAACCCAGCTGTCTAATCTAGCATCATCCTCCCAGTGTAGAAGCCCTCTTCACCTCATGAATAAGCAAATTACCCAACAATGTGATGTCTCTTCTCACCAACAAACCAGCAACACTTCCTTAAAAAGTACAAAATTCCAGCCTCTAGATCTCTCAGATGAAGGATCCATTTATAGATGTCTTACAAGAGTATGAGTTAGCTCTGGGTTTTTTATTAGTGTCATTTCACTGATAGTTCTTGGTTCCACTTGGAGATTTCATTGATCTCTTACTCATCCCTGGGCGAATTCAGAGAGGAAATTGTCACAGGAGAAGTTTCTGGAAGATTCCATGATCTCCACTTAGCAAATTGTCTCTGCCATTTGTCTATTCTTGCTCATCGCATCCCACAGAAGGCCATTTCAGTATGCATCACACCTGGCTAGTTTGGCAGCCAGTATGCATCGCACCTTGACCATGGAGCAATCAGTATGGTCTAGTTTTGGCTAGTTTTGAGTAGTTTTTCAGGTGGAACTTCTAGGAAATGATGTAATCAGTTGACCATGATCCTTTAGGGTATGAAACAACACTTTTAGGGACTAAAGAGACCTTAGTTTATGGACATATGAGTTTGGGGTTGTAGTGCCCAAATATGTCTATAACAGCTACCCCCTAAAGCATGAGGTCGTAAATCTTCTAATGTCTGGTGAAATGCTTTATCATGAGGATCTGAGGTATTCATACTGGAAGGTGACCTATATAAGATACAATACAATACATCATCATCATATTATTTTCATGATCTAGCTGAGGTGGGCATTCCCATGCTTAGCTTTATAAATTCATTTTCATGTACATAGAACAGACAATCATCTGTTGTTGCAGACTGGTGATTCTTCGCATGAAGAGTCATCTTCTTTTGCTTAGATGACTATTTGTGTAGATTCTATGCACATTTGATGTCTTTATGTTCTTGAATATATCGCAACCTGGATGGATGAAACTAGATCCGGGGTCTTCAAAACTCGTTCAATCTTCACCCGATGTACAAGTCGATCCATGTGAAAAGATGTTCTGAAGTCAAACATGGAAATACATCACTTGATTACCAGCCAATAATGTAAGCTGTTAACAGACATGAGAGGAGTCACCGATAATGATGATCATCCTCAAGATGCTACAGTACAATTCATGTGGTGTGAATATATGAGCTAATGTCGAACACCACGCAAAATCTTTCGGTTGAAGGTCATTGATGTAAACATGTCGCCAGAAGTGAGAAACTTGCCATTGAGGCATGCAAGCTTCAAAGTACTAAAAGGGTTGTTTCTAAGTCAACTTCTTGGATAATAAGCTGATGTTGACAAGAAGTGACCTATCGTAGGAGGGCCTTGATGTATCCCACATCTACAATGCGAAACGGAGCAAATGATTTTTTCTGGAGGTGAAAACGATATGATTATATAAGGTTCAGGAATGGCGGTCATGAAAAATGAAGGGTGAAGTTATTGCAGTTGATGAGGCGTTTGCTGGATAGTGAATTCTCTGAATGACTTCTCTTGAACATGTCGGTGACACTTATATGGACTGGTAGCATTAACCCCATGGATGGTACGAAGGACCAATGGTGATAGTGAATGGAAAAACCCAACCCAACTCAATCACGATGATGGAGTGAAAGTGTCATGTTCAAGAGCGACCTGCTACCAATAAAATTCTTCAAGTTTTCTTACCTTTTTCCCCAGTCATTTCTGACCAATACCTATTTATGTTTGTCAAGCTTGAGGAGGATAACATATGCTTGGTCTATAATTTTCCCTTCGGGCAAACCTGTTGCTCTGTTTTTAGCGAGCCTAGTGTCAGTGAGACTCGTTCTTTTCTGGGTGGACAAGTTGGTCGCAATTGTTTTAACAGGTTTAACGACAAAGATAACTTGGTCCTTTTCATGTTTAGAGAGTTTGAAAATGGATGAAAAGGAAACTCCAACAGTCCTTTTTCATGGCATAATCCCTTAAGTCCGAAAAAGTATAAAATAATATGAAAGGGATGACTTTTCAATTGTTTTAACAAGCCAACAAAGACAAGTGCTTGATCTTTTTGTTTAATAATCCCTCAGGTCCAAAAACATTAAAATATATGGGAGGGATGGTGTTCCCCTTATTTTAATGAGCTGTAAAGGCCAATGGCTCGACAATCTTTTTATATTTAATGAGTCTAAAAAGAGTTTAAAAGGGACTCATTTTTTAGGAACAAGTGGTATTTTCAGGTAGCAATTGGTTCCAGGTAAGTTTGGAACTTCTCAAAACATGGCAGTGTGAAGAGGGTGGCAATCAGAATCACTCGTCGCAGCTGTTCCTCAAAAGGGTAAACAATCAAGTGGAAGTGTATGGTCAGCCAAATGAATGGAGGTGACGGTAGGAACACAACCAAGGTTCAAAAGGGTTGATAGCATGGTGATCACAAAGGTTATTTACCAAAGGTGGTTTCATTTTTTAATGAGCTTGAATCAGGAGAAACTATGCTCAGTGCAGGTTTATTTTTTAACGAGCTTGAACCTTGCAGGAACATTGCTCTTGATATTGGTCAAAGATATTCAGTTTACCATTTAACACGTTAGATTCTTTTCTTGGTCGTTCAACCTGCTCAATTGCTCCATCAAATTGATTATAAATACATATATATGTCTAAAAAATGAATTAAAAACTAACATTTTACTTGAAGTATGTGAATAGTAACATAAAAAGTAGTTTTGCCTCTCATTTTTACCATTTCATTTCAAATTTGGGATTTTGGAGCTCTGGAGTGGTTTTCCCCCTCAAACTTCATCAGCTGATTTCGGGAGATCTAATGGACTATTCTCCGTGTCGTTGGGACTAGGTAGGAGCTAACCCTAAGCTCTTCACTTTCATTCCATCTTTTTCTGATTTTGAGCAAGTTTTCCCTTCCTTCTGAGCCCCTGGGGTTTGAAGAATTCATTCTCCCATCATCGCACCTGCCCTATATCAAAAGGTGCGATGCATACTGAGCTGTACATTGGCCAGTCAATATGCATCTCACCTAGTTCAAAGGCAGGGTGTGATGGGCGCAGAAGGGAAACTTTGCACAGTAATTTTTCATGAAATTTTTGCCTGTTTTTGCTCAAATTTGGATCCTAATTCATCTTTTGTCTATGACTCAGATATTTGCTGGATCAAGATGGTCATTACATGGCATGAATGTGAACATGAAGAAGAAGACATGATTTCCTTACATGATTAGGGTACTGTTACTGCATTGCGAAACTGTGGTTTGCTCAAATTCTTCCGTATATCTAGCATGAGGCAAAAAATTAGTTTGTTGCAGTATTTTCTCGATGCTTGGGATCTGATCAACCAGGTATTCCAGATTAGAGGTAAATCTATTCCACTGATAGTCGAGGATATCTACTTTTTGACGGGGTTATCGAGGCGTGGTGCCCCTCTTTCACTGTTAGGATCCACTCGTGGGGGCGAATCAGTGAGAGATTATATCTGTCAGCTTTGTAGAGATGGATCTTAGCCTAGTAGAGATGGAAAGATCAATATTTGGGATGTCACTGATCGGTCTCTGAGGACCATTAAATTCACCTTTGCTAGATTGGCTGGTAGCGCGGCTCTTCATTTGGCAAACAAATCTTATGTGCAATATGTTTTGGAATGCCTGGAACCAAAGGTATTCAACTGGTGTGAGGCAGTACTTCTGGTGATAAAATAACAGCTCTCTAAGGTAAAGAATGGAAGATCTAGGAACTTTGGCTACGGTTCCATTTTGAATGCTTTTGCCTTAGAGAGGATCCCACTGATAAAGCCTCAGCATATCTCACTAGGATTGCCAACACCAAGGGAACCCAGGATGTAGATATGGGTTGATCTCATGGCCAGACATGCTGGTCAGCCATAGATTACTTTCTCTGATGCCTTCTTTGAGTGGTTTGACCATCAGGAGATGGTCTTCTTAGAGTATCCATATGTCAGGATGGATTTCCGAGGTGACCCGGATTTGGCGTTACCGGCTGGCGAGCAGTGGGGTGTGATAGGTAAAGATGATTTGACCATATCTTTGTTTATCAGTTTTATAATATTTTTGTGATTTATCAAGACTAATTGAACCCATGTACTTGTGTAGATGTTGGGCCAGTGCGACCAGCGGCACGCCCAAGGGCGGCAACTGACGTTCCAGCAGGAGAGGTTGTAGGGAGGGCTGTCCTTCGCGATCTGGACATAGCAGAGACCCTGGCAGTATTGCAGGATAAAATTGAGGGTCTTAACCTTTGTATTCAGGATGTGAGGACCGACGAGTTACCTTTGAGGCTACAGCGCCATACTATTGGCGTTCTGAGTCGATGGACTAGGCTCTTGCATATGATCCCATAGGCGGTGACATGTTATCACCAACGTCATTAGTATAGGATGCTTTTCTACATTTACTTTTGAGTTTCTTGGTCACATGACTGATTTTTCCTTGTACACAAAACATTATGTGAAACTATAAACAGTTATATATTTTTGATTTTCGGAGCTTATTTTGGTTAAGTTATGTGATCCAGTTGCAAATGTTGATATGAAATGCTTTTCTTTACGAATGCTACAAATGTTTGTCTAACACATAATTCACTAATGAATCAGTTAATGTGTTTAAGTTTCTAGAAATGTGTTGATATTGAATGGAATCAAACTGCCTTCCCGAAATCTTGACCCTTTGGAACATACGATAGATTGCTGGGTTCCGAACTGAATAGACGCCAATAAGCTGTAGAATGACGAGTTGCAAATCTAGCCTAACAACAAGTCGGCATATGCCATGTGAAATGGCATCAGAGAGAATCTCTATCAACACGTTGTACTCAGCAATGTTGTTCGTTGATTGACCAATACATATCCCTCTAAAACTCACTAACTCACCGCTTGGATCAAAGATGGCCCAAGCTGCAGAAGATAGGTTCCGCGTTCTACGACTAGCTCCGTCAGCGTACCCAACGAATGTTTCCAAAAAGTATGACATCTGCAACAAATGAAAAGTGGATTACTTAACCAAAATGACAACTCTTGACGAAAACAAAAATGAAACAAAAGCATATCTATAAAGAGATTACTACACTTGATCAAGCATAGTATTGCTTAAGATACAACCCGTTTCGGGGTTGCGATAGTGGAATTCCATCGTAATCTACCAGCTTGTAGGCTCCTTTTGCTAATACCCGTTTAAAAATGTAGGGGCCCATCCATAATGATTGGAACTTACCTACTCCCAATTTATCAGAGTCCTGATCGTAGAGTAAGACCAGGTCACCTTTTGAGAAGACACGAGGCTTGACATTTTTGTCAAATTGCGCTTTGACACGTTTCTTATGTGCTTCGTTAGCCAGCGCGGCGTCACGATAGGTTTCATCCAAGCGGATTAGTTCCAAGAAACGAGCCTCTTCCTCTGAAGTTTCGGGAAGTAGATCGATTACGAGCTTTAGAGATGAAATTTCACACTGAATCGGTAAGACAACTTCCAGGCCATACACCAACTGAAAAGGTGTAAATTCGGTCGCATTTCTCACCGAGGTCCTATATGCCCACAGAGCTGAGTACAGGATTAAATGCCAATCTCGTTTGTGGACTCCAATCATTCTCTGCAGCATGCGCTTAAGGACTTTGTTGATCGCTTCAACCTGTCCGTTAGCCTGTGGATAATATGGAGTAGAACTATCGTGGGACAGTCCTAATTTGGCAGTCAATTCAACCATCATGTGATTACAAAAATGCGATCCATGATCTGTGACTATAACCTGTGGAACACGAAACCTAGAGACTACATGATTGAAAAAGAAAAGAGCAGTTGTTTCGCCACTATTGTTTAATGTAGGCATCGCCTCGGCCCATTTTGTAAAATAGTCAACAGTGACTATGACATACCCATGCCCCCCGGCCGAGGTGGGGTTACATGTCATGAAATATATGCCCCATTTGGTGAATGGCCCAACAACAACTACTGGATGCAGTGGTGCAGGTGGTAATTTGGTTTTGCAATCAAAAATTTGACAAGCATGGTAACTTCTGACTGCTATTATGCAATCTTTGAATATAGTAGGTCAGAAGTAGCCAACTCGTAAGATTTTCTGTGCAGTAGCGTAACTAGATAGATGCCCCCCACATGCGCCTGAATGACAGTCATTTAGGACCTTTTCGGCCTCCTCATGCATGAGGCACCTTCACAGAACTGTATCGACACCAGACGATAAATTGTATCACCAACAATCATGTAGTCTTTTGCTTGGTATCGAGTACGTTGATGTTCCGAGCGAGAGGTGTTAGGCCTAAATGTTTGGGTTTGGAGATAGATTAGTATATCTCTATACCACGGGTCGCCTAATGATATCAGAAACAAAGTTTCATCCACGATTGATTCTTTAGATGTTAAATCGTTGGACGATGATGGGAGGTCACAAAGTAACTCCGCGAAGACTAGAGATTTCTTTGATTTGGAATTGGTGAATTCCAGATCAAACTCTTACAAAATGGCTATCCATTTTGAATACTTCCCCCTAGGAATTAACGCGATAGGATGTAGGTCATAGGGTTGCAATCTGACAAGATGGTAGTTTTGCGAAATATTATATAGTGTTGAAATCTCTATACTGCTTGAACAGCTACCAAAGCCAGCTTTTCAACATAGGAGTACTTGCTTTCTGTATCATTTAAGTTGTGGCTTAAATAATACACAGGATGTTCTATTCCATTGTCTTCTTGTACTAAAACCATCATGATGGTTGTATCTGTAGCAGCGAGATATAGGTTAAATTCTTTTTGATAGTCATGAGCATACATTAATGATGCTTTTACTAGGGAAATTTTCAAAGCATCAAAGGAAGCTTGCGCAACCTAATCCCAGTTGAAGGGTACTTATTTTTTCAAAAGACGTGTATAACCTTTAGCAAGTTCGACATGATTTGGAATGAACCTCCTTAGAAAGTTTTCTTTCCCTTGGAGTTTCTGAATCTGAAGCAAATTTGAAGGTGGAGGCATGTTGATGATTTCCTGAACCTTACATGGGTCAAGTCGAATTCTGTCCTTAGAAACTACGAAACCAAGTAACCGACCAGAACCAACACAAAACACACATTTGTGTGGATTGAGTCATATCTTGTAGTGTCGGCAACGTAGAAATATAGCTCTCAAATGCTACGATGATTAGTCCGCTTTTGCGAATGAGCCTGTAAATCGTTGAGATACGGTTGAATGATGTGTTTGATGTCATGGAAGGCGTAGTTCATTGCCCTCTGAAATGTTGCCCCTGCATTTTTCAAGCCGAAAGGTAGTTTTCGGTACGCGAATGTGCCCCATGGACATATAAATGCAGTCTTCGACTGGTTCTGCGGGCGGATATTGATTTGATTGTATCCGGAAAATCCATCCATAAATGAAAATACTTCGCATCTGGCACATTCATCAATTATCTGGTCGATGAAGGGTGTAGAGTAGTTGTCCTTTGGTCAAGCTTGATTTACATCCCTGTAATCGATGCACACTCTAATTGTTCCTTGCTTTTTCATCACAGGAACAATACTTGATACCCAATTAGTGAGAGGAACAAGGTAAATGAAACCAGCATGTAAAAGTTTTTCAACTTTTTCCTTAATGGCAATGGCTTTCTTCGGGTGAACCAGTCAAAGCCGTTGTCGTACTCGTTTGACATTTGGATACATCTTGATTTCATGTTCAACAATACTCGAGTCAATGCCTGGCATTTCTTCATATGACCAAGCAAAGACATCTCTGAATTCACAAAAGAGAGCGCGGTGTATTTCCAGTTCTGAAGGAGAACAAGATTTGCCAACATGTATATTCTCTACAACATTCAGTTTGGTCGAGATATTAATGGCAATAGTTTCTTCAATATAGGATATATTTTTCTCTGAATCCACCGTATTTACAATATTCAATAGGAAATCAAAAACTGAAGGATGATTAAGGTCGTTAGAATAATCCTCGTTGTTATCTTGAGGTCGGGAATGATGGTGGTGATCTTCCCATGGTGCCTCTCCTATCATCATTGACTGAATGATTCCTTCATCTGTAGAATGTACATGAGACCAAGGATCAGAATAGGTACCATACTCTAAAGACCTATATATCCAAACGCTTTCCGAGCACTGATTTGGGTTTGCTGCCCATGCCCAGAATATTGATTGCTACAACAATTCTATAGGGCTTGGGGGCAACACTTGGCGATGATCCATGCTAACAAAATGTTCAGAATTCTTCTTAATCTTTGATGATGTAGAAGATATCATGTGACAGGTTTCCACTGTGGTCACTTCCACCAGATTACTTGGAGGTGGAAGGGCAAAAGTACCCATTAAGGAAGGGTCTTTTAGGAGACCTAGTCCAATATTTTGAAGTGATTAAGAGCTTCCATGGATCAACGGAATGCTTCCAGTAACTTGATAATTGTTGGGGAGGAAGGTTAGTTGGTCACTGATTATAATTTCACCTTGAAAGGGGAATGCAATCTTTCTAAAATATGTTGACACAATAGCAGCCATAGCATAAATCCAAGGCCTGCCCAGTAGGATATTGTAGTCAAGGTTTCCATCAATGACTTTGACTTCAATTTCTACTGTCTTGCCCCCCAGTTCGATTTGCAAGTTACTTAATATCCCATATGGCGTGTATGTTCTTCCATCGAATGCTTTTAATGTCATTGATGATCGTGACAAGGGTGGAGAGCCTAAAGTTTTCCAGCAACTCATTGACATAATACAGGTAGATGCTCCCTC
This sequence comes from Pinus tabuliformis, assembly GCA_031772625.1. NCBI lineage: Eukaryota > Viridiplantae > Streptophyta > Pinopsida > Pinales > Pinaceae > Pinus > Pinus tabuliformis. The sequence continues at coordinate 1,504,825,972 of CM062820.1, read as the reverse complement.
ATCAATGATTGTTCGATGAACAGTTTTGTTGAGGGATTTTACCTATATGAGGAAAGCGAGTTGTACCGGTAACTGAGGTTCATATCCTTTATGATTAAAGGCCACTAGATTGGAACCCACTGGATCAATCCCACCTATCACTGATAACAAAGCCTATTTTTCGGAGGGGCAATTCTGTAGTACTTCAAATGTCGACATAGCGGATGCCAATTGGGCTAGATCTTCCACTATATTATAATTCTGTGCTGCTCGAGCACGAGGATTAAATGTCGATTTATGTACTACTCCCTCAGACAGTTTTATTGTTAATTCAGGAATGATTGGTGGAACAACTTCTGGCGAAGTTGTTGTCGAACTACCGGGTTGATCTGTAGCCTTGTTGTTCGATGACTATGGATTTCCATAATCTTTATTCCTTATTGATATCAAAGTGTCATTTTGTTGTTTTGAGATGGACGGCATAAGCACTTGGGATGGTAAAGCACGATCACTAGTAACCAGATTAGTTTTTGGGTTTGGAAATGGATCAGTCAATACCGCTGAGGTATTTGAAGTATTTTTGAAAAACTTCATGACCTTAGCTCGATGTGGACCATCTCTCATGTAATGGTCCTCGTCGCATATGAAACATGGTTGATTAGGTTTCTTCTTTCCAGTAGGATTTCCAGAAGATTTTTCAGGAGTTGAATCTTCTTGTTTCTTCTTTTTGTTTGTCCCTTTCTTCTTGCCCCTGGTTGGTTAGGATTTTTGCCTTTTTCTATTGACACGAAATTAATCTCTGAGGCAAGAGGTTCTTCATCTGATTTTTTACTAGAAACTATATGGGCTTTTTTAGATGTAGCCTTTGCAGTTTTCGTGCTTGTGGTACCAATCACGCCATCGTCGGAATGCGAGTCCTTATTTGATAGTAGGAGGGGGAGGAACGGAAAATTTTAGTCTAGGAGTGTCAGGAATTTTGTTGTAGAGTGTGCCAGACTTAGTATAGATCAAGTCTAAATATTTTGCATGAGAAATGACTTGCTCTTCAGTGACAACTCCTCCCTTAGCCACATCCTATGTAATAGAGGGTAATAAAGACTTTATAAACCATTCATCTAAAATTTGATCAGGAACATACGTCTTTACCATTCTTCGATGACACCACCACTCATGAATATAATCAGATATGTGAGTGGTTGTCATCTGTTTAAAGTTGGTAAGTAGTTTTATCCCCGTTTTGTACCTTATGGGTAACTAAAAATGGGTTTAAAAGGTAGTAGCAAGGGTGCTAAAGTTATCAAACGAAGCTCTAGGCAATTCAATATACCATTTTGCTGCTGGACCAATTAGCGTTCGTCGAAAAAGGCGAAGCCTAATCGAATCATCATTCAAGGTGTTGGATGAACACCACAAATGGAATGTCATTACATGATTCGAAGGATCTTCAACTGGATTTCCATTAAATTTAGGAATATCAGAGGGAAGTTTATGAGGAATCACTGGCCACCAAGGGGCGTAAGCAATTGGATCATCAATCGGTTAAGATCTGGTAATTCTAGAGTTGCTACAAAAGGCAACTGTTGATTCAGGTTAGGCGAAGCATACCTAGGATAAGATGGAATCGTCTGAGCAGTAGGTCTTTGCATACTAGCATAATGTATCTGATGTTGGTAACTTTGATAAGGTTGAGGGCATAACCATTATAGTATGGTTGTTGATAACTGTTTTGGAAATTTGGTTGCCTGTTACTTACAAAGTCTTGTTGCTTAGGTCCTTGGTATGATTGTTGGAATTGCGGTCGCTGATATTGCACCAGCCATGGTTGTTGGACCATTTGTTGTTGTCCAATACTGGATGATTGACCAAGATGTGGAGTGATAGTACCTGTTTGAGCCTAAGTCGTTCCAAGTAAGGAAGCACTAACCTGAGGTTGTGATTGAATCGCGGATATGAGAGGTTGTTGTATTGCAACCTGAGAGACTTGAGGTTGACATACAATAGGTAGCGCTTGTACTTGTGATACAGTCACAATAGCAGGTGTAGTGGGAATATTCGATACAGGTTGGACTGGTTGCATTCAATATACAACCCTTAGTTGTTGAGGTAGTATTGGTACCCAACTGCTGGATGTAATTCCAATTTGACCTGAATTTTGTTGCAAACTCCCATATGGTTGTTCTCCAGGAGGGAACAATGAAAAGGCATACTGCCCCCCATATGGTGGAAATCTAGTGCTTAAAGGGTAGATCGGCCTTTGAAGACATATTTGATCAAATTGTTGAGTTTCAACATAAGAAATACCATATGCGATTCCAGATGAAGAAATAGGAACAGACCATGTCATCGAAACAGTCCCTGAGTGGACTCCGGCTTGTTGTTGATAACTAGTCAGGACAGATGGTATACCAGCAAACATTGTAGGAATGGCAACAGGAAGTTTTGTCGTAGCTGTGTCAGTTGACACAGTACTACATGTTGATGGTTTCTTAGACATATTTAGTCTATCCAAAAGATTTCCTAGTGATTCGACAGGAACTTGCGATGAAGTATGATTAAAAGAGCTAACTTCTATAGTAGAAGGATATAAGTGGATCCTAGTTCCAAAATGCACTGGAGTACTGGGTGGAAGATCCTCTACTATCTCTTCTATAGCAATCAATCCAAGTGGAAGAGGTAGATCGTCGGGTCCGTAAAATATTTCTGGAGCCGAAGAAAGTGTAGTTTCTGCAGTAACAGATATTGGAGGGGTGACATCTTTTGAATTCTGGAACTCAACTTCCAGATGTTCAGGCAAGTGAACTTCAGTTTCTGGATCAGTCCTAGGTGGAGCTGCTTCAGGAATATAGGTGTCTACCATTACACTAGGATCAGTTCTAATGTCCTCTTGTAACTGTGGAACTTTTTCTGTGAAGGCAGGTTTACCAGAGATAATTGGAGTCACTGTAGTCTCTGACAATGTTGAAACAAAAGTTTCAAATAAATCAGGTGAATTGGACTCAGTTAAGCGAGGTCGTTTTGCCCGAGATGGTTTCATCTCTAGGGTCAAAGACGGTTGACTCGCTAGTCTCCTCGAACGATGGGGTTTTGATTGACTTTCTTCCACGATTGCGGATTACTTGATCAACTCAAAATTAAAGGGGATAAATTTATTCTGATTTAAATGAATTTTAAGACACTTTGACGCAACTTGCTTTTTCAATTTTTAAGAGTCGAGAAAAAGCTAAAGGTGACTCTAGTCGCCTTCGACTTTTAATGAGCCTGAAGTGACAAGTGCTCAAATGGACCTTTTCTTTTAAGGAGTCGAAAAGGAATGAAAGTGACTACTCTAGAAATCTAGACAGAGGGATTACCAAACTGATCGCAAAACTGCAAAATACACCTTGGTGATAAATGATAGATAAATTACCAAGGACTTATGTACGACAGTCAATCTTCCTGAATGTTGTGTTTAGTGCATTGTGATCGATAGGGCGGCAAACACAGCTTCCTGAGGATAAAGGATATCAGCCTATTGTAGTCTCCCAATATATACTCGATGGTATGGGGAGCACAAGTTTGTACTGGCACTTGTCGTATCAAAGAGGAGGAATCACCCAACCTTCGATGAAAACGATAGTTACCAGGTTTTACGATGCCAAAACACATCTCTAGCCTAGACTTTCTAGATGTGTTGCATTAGTTTCCAAAGTGTTTTTATGTCATTGAGATTTATTTTAGAATTGATCTTGCTTAGAATTTTGTCTTTCAAGGTTCATCGCGTGATGTAGATGTAAAATTCCTAAATATGCAATCTAAAATGATAAACAGTCGTTTATGTTTTTTTAGCAATGAAAATCCTAGCTACAAAGGAAAGAAGATTATGATTTTTCTTTCAGCAAAAAGCATAGAGCACACACTAAATGCACTTTCCTAAATCAAATTTTGCATGTAGTCAAAATGCAAATGCACATGCATGTATTTGTTTTCCGCTTCCTTAATGTGTGAATGCCAAAAAGGAAAGCTAAGTACAGATCTAAACTATTTTCTTTTAAAGCGACATTTCTAACAATTTCTTTTCAAAACGAAAGGAAGACTAAGACGACACTTTTCGATTTTTGAATTGAAAATTGTTTTCGACACTTCAAATACTAATAATTTCAAAATCAAGTACAATGACAAAGTACAATCAACTATCTAGAAGAGGAAGACTTTACGACACTCTTCTTTTGATTCAAAATGACAATTACGACACTTGCATCAAAAATGACAGTTCAATTAAGCTACTTTTGACAAAGGAAGACTGTAAATGATTTACAAATACACAAAAACATTTACAATTCCTAACTGATGGAGGCTGAAATATGTGAAGGAAGAAGGTTCCAGCAAGAAGATACTGATCATGAACAGCAAAACTACTGAATAGAGCTGAAAACAAGGAGGAAAAACCAACTCTCGGAGAGAAAAACAGTATCACTCAATCATCGCACCTGCAACACAGGGAAACAGGGATGCATCTCACCTACAACACACGGGAGGTGCGATGCATCCAGGTTGCACAGTTACAGATAGTGCGATGGACCAGGGAGTGAAACTGAGCTTGGTTTTTGCTCAAAATTTGCAGCTAAGTTCAGTGATTTAGGTTGAGTTATGATGGACAGTAAAAACAAAGTATAGGGGTAAGATCTTATGAGGTTTTGAGCTACCACAAGGGCACTTAGAATGCTTGTAAGTCAGATGTTCAGTTCATAAACCAACTCAGAGATTGACTGAAGTAGCATTCATCTACTTCGCAATTGCATAGCAAAGGTGTTTCGAAGGCTAGCTGGCTAACTTCAGGCTCTGTTTGTAGTTTATAAAGCAAACAATAAACAAACAAAACAAACTATTCGTTCCCCAGTGGAGTTGCCATTTTGTTTCAAGGAAAACTAGTGTCAATTCGAACTGCTAGTCCCACTAAGATGGGTAGCTATCTTAGAAATAAACAATGAAAGCCTTTCGAGAGTTCCTTTAAGTGTGATAGATTAGAGGGAAGAAAAGAGGACCAACCTGGATCTTCCACTTTGATCCTAGCTTGATTTCTCCTTTCCTTGATAGAATTTGCCACTCCTCTCCTACTTGTCCCACTTCAAAGAGTACCTATAGAGTCAAAGTAACAGAAAACCATCAAAGCATCTCCATCTAAAACATCATAAACAATGCGTAATCATAAACACATTGACCATACAATTGCATTCATAAACAATCAGATTCATAAACACATGATTATATGGGGAAAACTCAAAGAACTTTATTAATAGTGAAAGAGAGGATTACAACCCAGTTGTCTGATCCAGCATCATCCTCCTAGTGTAGAAGCCCTCTTCACCTCATGAATAAGAAAATAACCCAACAAGGCGATGCCTCTTCTCACCAACAAACCAACAACACTTCCTTACAAAATACAAAATTCCAGCCTCTAGATCTCTCAGATGAGGGATCCATTTATAGATGTCTTACAAGAGTGTGAGTCAGCTCTGGGTTTTTTATTAGTGTCATTTCACATATAGTTCTTGGTTCCACTTGGAGATTTCATTGATCTCTTACTCATCCCTGGGTGAATTCAGAGAGGCAAGTGTCATAGGAGAAGTTTCTGGAAGATTCCATGATCTCCACTTAGCAAACTGTCTCTGCCATTTGTCTATTCTCGCTCATCGCACCCCACAGAAGGCCATTTCAGTATGCATCACACCTTGACCATGGAGTAGTCAGTATGTTCCAGTTTTGGCCAGTTCTGAGTAGTTTTTTAGGTGGAACTTCTTTGAAATGATGTAATCAGTTGACCATGATCCTTTAGGGTATGAAACAACACTTTTAGGGACTAAAGAGCCCTTAGTTTATGGACATATGAGTTTGGGGTTATAGTGCCCAAATATGTCTATAACACATGAACACACCTATGTTCAACTGTCACATCCTCCCATCATTACTACTCTCAATTTATGTGCAGATTTGGTTGGGAAGCCCATGGGTTGTCACATGCACTTGTTACCTCAACCTCTGTCTTCGCATTCTGCTAATCCTCCAAGTTGCACTGTCTTGTGTTCTTCCTTTCCGGACTCTACACCTATCGTGAACGAGGATCAAACCATCAACAGAGTTGATGTTTCACAACCAACCTGCGCTATCATTTACGATGAGTATGACTGGGAATCTGAACATCAACCTGCGGTGAAGGATGGCCTCCTTTTGTTTGCACCTCCTCCGCTTTTTCCTGACATCCTTGGTGATTCTGCTATCCCTAATTTTCCTTGTGTAAATTCATCCATGGATGCATATACTATCGATCATTCGTAGAACACACCTGATGTCAGTACATCATTTGACAGTGGAGAGGACAAATTCTTCATTGAAAATCCACTTGATTTTTCATCTGCTTTTTCTAGAAATGTAGAGGGTGAGCATTCTTGCTTCTCATCTACTCCTCTATATGATTCATTTGATCAAGAGTATTTCGATGAACTTATTGATTTTTCTGATCGTAGCTATCGTGATCTATTTACTCCTGTACTCAATCATGATGTTGATTCTATCATTGTTGATTTTTCAAAGCCACCTGTTTATGATGATCTATCTATCGAGGAAGTTGAAACCCCACAGGTTGTCGAGGCACTTCAGCCCGAGCTGATGGTTATGTCAGGCCCTCGTTGTCCTAAGGTTAGTTTCATTTCCTATCAGAAAATTTTTGAAATAACCAAGGCTCCTCATCACTCATTTGTATGCATTGGAGATCAATCCAACACACATATTTCGTTTCCTCCACTCGAACCACGTGATCCCATCGCTCATGCACTGGGGGAATCTTACACCGCAAGCACACTTGCATGACGCAAGTTGTTTATGTTTCTCATGTTTTCTTTCATGTCATAGTCAAGAGAGTGCATATGCTTAACATCTGCACGCAATGTAGCACAGCACCATGGTAAGTCCACAGATTGCATGTCATGCGCTTTCACCTTTTTCTTTTCTATGGACGCATTTAAACTCGGAGTGTGTTTGTCTTCATTGTTATATCTTTCATGTTTGTTGGTTCGCTTAACTATGTTGTTCACGAACCATGCCTTCACCAACATGGGTCAACCAATGCATCGGTGGCTGCATTGGAAATATCACTTCACGTGAGTAGACCTATGCATCGTTAGCTTAAGAGTAGGATTAGTGTTTGATTTATGTTTGGTTTTCTTGCATGCATGTTTGCTTTCTTACTTTTTTTGTTGTTTTCTTGCTTGCTTGCTTTTCTTACTTGCTTTTCTTTCACATTTGCTTCTACCCTTTTCTTTGTTTTGTTTTCTTTGCTTTTTTACGTCCATAGGATAGTTTCGCATGAAACCGTGTGCCACTCTTGAAACAAGCAGGGTAAAGTACAAGAGGACTTGTATAACTATCAATACTTGGTTATTTATTTTCTTCTCTCTTCATGTCAAACTTGTTGTCTTTAGTCAATGATACACCAATGGAAAATAATTTTTGATCGAACTGAACCTTGGTGAAAACACAACACTTGTGCACTAACTAATACCACCTACTCTAGTCGGTTGTTTTGGGTTAACACTTGTCAGCTCAGTCAAGTAGAGTAAGGTGAGGAGGAAAACCTTAACAAGTACATCAAAGGTATATACAAAATACTTCTCTGAAGGAACAACCTCTTATGCTCTCAATAAGTCGGGATCCCTCTTCCGCCTCTGAAATAAATAAGAGTTATGCACAATTCATAAAAAATGAAAATGTGAAATTTTCTTAAAATGATTAAAACGAAAGAAGAGAAAGGCTTCCTACACAGAGAGGCAATGCAAGTAACTCCATCAGGGTCCTGACCAGGCTCGTTGGTAGCGGAGCGATGCTTGTGTTCCTGCATGACTCCGCCTGGGTACTGTTCAAGCCTGTTGGCAATGGAGCAACACTAAAGATAAAACTTAAACTTTGACTATCATATTGTGTGTGTACCAATATACCCCTTATCCCCAATTGAAACAACTATGTTTACTTGGCTTGGAATGTGTGCTGACTGACCAAGAGAATGGAAGGTGCTACATATTTCAATCAAGCTAGTGTGGAAACCAAGATGATCAAAGAATCGAACAATACTTCCGTAGGAGTTAAACTTCCTTTTCACGAAAAAAGGTCCATTCAGAGAGATGGAGTTCTACTAGTGTGTCGCCAAGTGTTTTAGTGGCTCGGCTACAACCACCCTCAAAAATTTTGCCTTAGCTTCGTTTTGAAGCCTCCCTACCAACCATCCTTAACAACATGTCTTGCACTTGAAAAGTACAAATGCTTCAGTTGAGTTTCAGTTGCTTACAAGCATATGCTTGCCAGCATGTTTGTCTTCCACCCGCAGGCTGACATTCCAAAGCTTGGTCATTTTCTGGTTGTGAAGTTCACCTGAAAAATTGTGCAACTCTGGAGGGGAACCAACCTTTCCTATGGAAATTGCTTAGTTCATCTCGGTTGCCTATTGCTCTCCAGAAATGCACAGAACAACCAGGCATCCTTCCCTCTTGAAATTGTGCAATGCAGCCAAACACTGGGCCTACTCTAAAAAATTACGCAATTGTGGCTGACAGCTAGGGCTTAAGTCCAGAAATTGCACAAAGCCTTAGGGACAACCAGACTTTCTTAGCACAGAAACGGTGCAAAATTCAGTCTAAGTCTTGCAAGCTATTTCATGTGCTCCCAAGTTGACTGGTTCCCTCCAGGACTGACCAATCTTGATTTGCATGCATGGGCTACTTTTCCCAAAAAATAAAAAGCAAAAAGCATCCCTAGATTTTAGGGATCCATTTTTAGCAGCTAGAGGTTACATGCAAAAGTCGTTTAAAAACCTCCTACCAAGTGTCTCTTTTTCCTAGATTTGTGGCATGCGCGTCATAAGCTTCGATCTTATCAAAATTATTTATTCAATGCTTCAGAGCTCAATCCTCACATCCATCTTGGAGCTCTGACATCCTACATCGCATCTAGGAGCATTTGGCACATTCAGCTCAACTTTTTCCAGGTAAGTCTACTTTTCATATCTTTTGATGCTTTTCTGTTGCTTTTTGTATTTCAGTTTGTGTGAGTGTTGTTTTCTTGGTTTTAATGAATGCATGTTGACATTTTAATGCATGTTAGGTTGTAGAAGCATTGTTTCAAGTTTTTCATTGCATCTCACTATTGGTGCATGCATGACATTGTTTCTGCACTAACGGTCATCGTTGTAGCGACTCGCTTCACACACTTACTTGTCTTTCCATTTTCTAAATCCTACTCTCACTGTTTTCATGCATGATTATTCACTATTGTTTGCACTCATTTTCACCATGCATTCAGACTTTTCATGTTTTCAATCACCCGTCGGCAGTTTTGGGTTGCCTTGACACAGACCTTGCCTTACCTAACTTGCAATTCTCATTTCTGAGAGTGAAAGCTCTACCTTCCTCCCAGAAATTGTGCAAAGATGGCCCAGCACTGGCCTCCAGGCTTGCTCTGCACAATTCTGAGAGGCATTGCCTTGCCAGTCCCAGAAATTACGCAAATGCAAATTGTTGGTTGCAGTCATTGCTGACTGAAACTGCACATTGCGCAGTTTCAGTCCTCCACAGGCCAGGCTGGACTGTGCATTGCATAGTTTCAGTAGTTGTTCAATTCGCTGATAGTCTAGACTGTGCTTTGCGTAATTTTGGTAATCAGTCTCCCAGCTTCCCTATGAAAATTGTGCAATCGTCCCAGTCAGTCACCCAGGTGTGTTTCATGTTAGTCCTCAAGTTGTTTTGGTTTTCAACTAACAGATTCATTTCCATGAGTGTTTTTATGTCTCCAGTTATCATAGGTGTTCATTCGTCTCTCAGCAGTATAGGTATAATGGCCTCCAAGAGAGCAGGGTCAAAGGACACCGTCAAGAGTGCAACTAGGGATGCAGTTGAGCAAGTGTCTACGAGCTTGCTTATCTATGAAGAAACTAAGTTGTTCATAGACAAAGATATCAAGACGAATTGGCAAGACATCAGTGACACCTTCTCATGAACGTTTGAGGAAAATTTGGAAGACCGCAAGGTCTATGTCAACATTCACAAGTCTGGCTTGTACCGAATTGCATGCACCTATCCCGCATTTCCATGCGCGGACATGATCCACTGGATTGTCTCGAATATTGATCTAGAGACAATGGTGTTGAGCAGTGTCAGTGGAACACAACTTGCTACCTTCAAGGCAAAGGACTTTCAGGATATGTATCACTTGCCACAGCCGGTGATCACAATGGATACACCCTTCACTAGACCCAGCAGCAGCATAAACTCAAGAGACATCTTAAAGAGCTAGGTGAAAGAGCCATCCAAGTTCAAGACAACACCCAGCTAGGTTTACAAGATGGAGATATTGTGGAAGGCATATCAACTCTTGGTCATCTTTGCATGTTGTTTATAAGGCTAAGATAGCACAGAGACCTTCCCGCGGAGTTGGGTGATCATGTTGGATCAACTGGCGAGTGAAGGAAGACCTTGCAACTGGTCCAACATGTTGGCTCTCAGGTTGAACGAATAGGTAATAGAAGCCCGACACCCGCCCAAGGGTCATCAAGCGAAGATATACATGTCTGCTTACATACTAGATGCAGTTTGTGCCCGTCAACAGTTCCTAGGCTTGGGTTGGGCATGGACACCTTCGAAAACCTCTGTGCACACTTATTGCAAGTTTTTCTCCAAATGTAGCTTCCATGGAGCTATCATACAATTATCATACCACTTTGTCACCCCAGTGTACAGGATGATATTTGAGCAAGATCCACCTTTCATGTCGCAGGCAGTGATGGAGGCACTGATCGACATAGCAAATTGGTATGCCTCACCCCTTGGCACCTTCATATGGATGTACAACATGGAGAAGGTTGTTTTATTGAAGTTTTCCATGGAAAATCTCTATTATCACAAAAATTGATCATCTAGCCATAATTTACGTACACCATGTAGGGCCAATTTTACCATAGTAAAATTCCTTTCACTGTGAGAAATTGCTTAATAAACCACATTTGTTAAGGCATTTATAATTAAACCCATGAAGAATAATTAAATAAATCACTATTTATTTAATTAACTTTTAGGAATAATTAATTAAAAAATTGTTTAATTAATATTCCTTGTCACATTCCCGGATGCGGGTGGTTATATGGCATAGCAGGTCCGTGGCTCGTCATAAGGGCATGTGTACGCCCGGACGAGCCACGTATACCAGGAGGATTTGTATTAGGTGTAGCAGCGTGCAGCATTTAAGTTCGCAGGTGATGGTTCATGGCAGTCGAGTCCTTTCGGCATTTACTGCCCTTCTTGGTAACTGGAACATGGCGCTTCAAAGCCACAGCTTCTCGGTCATTCTCCCGCAGTTCGTGTTGGCTCATGCTCTGGTCCTGAGGGAGGTTGTGGTGGCTCATTGTGTTGGCTCCTGCTCTGGTTCTGAAGGTGGTTGTGGAGGTTCTGAGGTCGCGAGGGGGTATTCCTTCAATTCGAGCAATTCGGGGATGTATGGCATCTCTGTCATTCTCCCGCAGTCTGGTATAAGGATTGGGTGCTCGGCGGTGGTGTGGGCTCATTCTCTGGTTCCGAGGGAGGCTGCGCGAGAGTATACCTGCTACCCGCCCAATTCAAGGATGCAGCGAGAGCGCCAACGAGGGATAAGTCGGCGCGGGAGTTATAGAGGCCGGGCTTCGTCTCAGAGGCAAGCCCCCTCCCCCTCCTCCTCAATCGAGGTTTCTTCCGAACGCAGACGATCCAGGGGACGGGCAGTGGGCAGAGGAAGAGCCGCGGAACACCAAGAACGGATGGAATGTGGGCACTCTGAGCATCCCATGGTAAGATACCGCATTCCATGCACACTGTCAAATTCTACTTTCTTTGTAACGGTTTCGGTGGAGCACTGCAGAAATCCTCGAGGTCAAGATGAGGCTCTTCATGCCAGCCCTCCGCGGATTCCTGGGTTGGCTCCCACAGTTGATATGCAACTTCCCGCCATTGACATGCTGCGCCCTGTTCAAGACAGCTTCTCCCCAGATCCTGGGGCAGGCCCAAGTGAACCTGTGCAGCGCAACATTCCCACCGAACCGGACATCCACCAGCCTCCCAGATGCAAAACGGAGGACGACCCGCACACGACTGATGATGACTAGTTCGCTCTGCAATTCGCCACAGGTTTCTGAGGAAGGAATTTTTTCACTGTCTGCTCTCACCGCTATCTTATATGTGTCAGGCCTTTGTCATTATGTAATTCTGTCCTTCTCTGTTACAGTGACGGCTATCTATAGTTGTTTCAGTCTCCATGTGTTTCAGTCTCAGCTAAACATGTATGTCGGTCTCATGAATGTCGATTTGGTTCAAGTGTCAGTCTTTTGTAATTTTGGAGATGATTATTCCTGAGCTTACTGTCAGTCCTTCGACAGGAATCACAGGGCTTCGGCTCTGTTGTAACACTGATGATGTAATTTTTGCCTTTTTTGTAATATAATAGCATAGTCTTATTCAGAAAAAAAAAAAATATTCCTTGTCACATTTGACCCAATTATGAGAAATAAAATAGATAAATCATCAAATATCTTATTTTTCTCTAGGAATAATTAATTAATCACTAATTAGCTATTATTCCTTGTCAAGTTTGACCAAATACCTTAGGAATAATTAAATAAATCATTATTTGTTTATTATTCCTTAACCATATTTCTTGAGATGATAAATAAATCATTTATTTATTTATTATTTCTAAATAAAAGTTTAAATACTTTTTCCCTCCAAACCAAATATAATAAAATATTCCAAATGGTTAATTCTAGAATGGGGTTAATAATATTTTATTATTGCTCATTCTTTGAGGATAACCTAATACTTTGTTATAAATAGAATGGTTTTGCATTCATTCTTCACTTTTGATTATTTTCATTGTTGCACTCGTTGTTGCAGTTCTGATTATTATCACTATCGCACACCATCTTCTTTTCCATTTGAGTTCTCATTGAGCTCAAACATTTTGTTTGTTGGGTTTTACACATTATAGAGGAGAGAGACTCTACAAAAGCTTAAGACATTGAGGATAGCCAAGAACCCATCCCATAGAGGGGGACTGGTAACATTATTTGTTCCCTTCACAGGTGTTGTTTAATAAAATATATTCTTTATATATCTGGTTTCCATTGGATTATTGGAGTTATTTGCGCTTATTTTACTATTCCATTTTGTTGTTTAACTATGACTATGGCATAGATCAGGGCTTTGGTAGGTTTTGTTTCTATCATTTGCTGCAGATCTACATTGTTTAACAACCATTTTTATTGTTAGGGTTGTTTGTCATCCACAGCCTAAAGTAGTTTCTTTTCGTACACATTCAAGAAGAATTCTACATAACAAATTGGTAACTCCATTAGGGATTTTCTAATTTTCACTAACAAATTGTTGACTCCACTGCATTTTTAATTCTAATTCAGAAACTTGGGTGACCTTCAATCTTCAACTTAAGGTTTTTCTTTTTTTCAATCTCGTAATGTTGTTTACTAGCTTTCTAACCCTATATCAGTTAAATTTCTAACTTCCCTAAGTTTTCTGGTCACTTCTGTAGGTCACAGGAACTAGCCACGACAGAGACAACAAATTTTTCCGAGACTTTCCGCCCGAGAATTGAGCAGAAATCACACTTTTCTACCCTAAAAGTGCGATCTGGAGGTCCAAAGCGCACTTTCTGGCCCAAAAAGTACGATATCCCCCTAAACAGGACAGTACTTGTGATGTTAGGGTTTCTGGGATTTTTCTAATCTGTTTTTGGGTTTTGCCAAGATTTGTCTACTCAATTGGTTAACCACTATCTTAGCCCTCTTAGGCCTTGATCTACTTTTTTTTTTGCTCGTCGAAGTGGAATTTATCCCCTTAGGGCTTCTATTACGCTTCCACTTTTATAGGAGGAGTTTAGCTGAGTAAGAAGTCTAAGTTTTTGCAGAGCTTTCAGCCATATTTTCTAGATCTATACCTTCCTGTTTCAGATCTTCAAAGATAGGTTGTTTCCATCCAAAGTTTCATCTTAAACCTTGTTTGGTCATTTGCCTTAGGGTTCTATTGTTTGCCTTAGGTTTCACACCCATATCCCTATCTTTTTGCAACAATTTTCCCCCTTGGTTTTTTCTTGTTGTTGCACCACTTTCCAGCAGCATAGTGCTATTTGATCCCAGTCACACTAACGCTTAGATCTCTTGGCCTTTTTTGTGTGTTCTCAGTTGATTTCGCCGCCAACCAACACACTGTCTACAAACCCAGTTTGGGTGGGGTTTAGAGATTTGATTTGTTGTTCATTTTCTATTTCTAATTTCAGTTTATTTCAAAAATATTTTTCTTTTTTCAAACACGATCTGGGTTTAATTAATAAAAACACTTACACACACAAGCACACCTTAAGCAAAGGGGGCTTGGTTTACACCGCCAAGCCAAGACTTAACTTAATTAATTTATCTCCCCACACATAGACTAAAACATCTTATTCATCTCCCTTCACCATTTCATTGTCACTTGTCTCTTACAACCATTGTGCCACCAAGACGTTTGTCATGGAGTCTCTTAGGCCTTCATCCCCAGTTTCCGCTTGGACATATTACTCCTCCCCGCAGGGTTTGAGTTCATAGTCCCCTGAGTCCCCATACCGACTCCTCTTCAGGTTCATCTAATTCTGAGTCTCCCTCACCACATACCATCATCATGTCAGGACCCACTATGGGTGTATGAAACCAACTTGGTGTTGGCTCTGGTGCTACTCCATTAGTCACATCTAGCAGAACCATCTCAAGAACCGTTCTGGCAGCTCCCATGCTACCTTTCATGGCTAGGTTAAGCCTCCTGGATTTTAGCCGGTTGATTAACGACCCTATACACCATGGTGTTGGTTGGCCAACTATGTCGACTAAGCTCCCCTCTAACATTCCCAAGTTTAAGGGTAATTCTGGAGAGGACCCCACCAATCACATTCGCTCCTTCCATATGTGGTTTTCATCCAAATCCATCACCGATGATTTCATTCATCTTCGGTTATTCCAACGCACGCTCACTGGAGATGTTGCGAAGTGGTATGTTGACCAGCCCAAAGCCTCTCATTCCACTTTTGCGATGCTTACTAAAGCGCTCCTTTCATATTTTCAATTACCTCTCTGATACAACAATAGTTCAGAGATTTTGACAGCATTTCGTCAGTCCTCTACCACTCATCTTTCTGATCATGTACATGAATGGCGTAGAAGGAGGAGCATGTGTTGTGCTCCTCCCTTCGAAGACCATGTCTACCTCGATTGGTTTCTTAGGAATCTTTTAGCGCCTATTTCCAAAGATGTCACATCTCATTTTCCTCAGACATAGGAAGAGGCTCTCCAAACCGCTCTGAGATATGACTTGATTTATGCTCAATTTGGCTATGTCTATACCATTATCCCAGACCTCCCCGTCCTGGTGGTGCCAATACACCGGGGGCATCTCATGCCACCAATAGTATCGTTAGAGCTATTTCACATCCTTCACCATATACTCAGCAAAGTTATGGATATCCGTGGGGGGGGAATAGTTCCTCCAACCTTATGCCCCTCCTGTCAGCAACGTGTATTCACGACAAAGCACCTCTTATGCATTTACCCAACCACATCAGCAGATGTCAGGGGCGACTAGTGCTCAACTTATCTACCAGATCATTTCCCCTTCACCATCTTATACATATACACCACTGTGCACTCTAGCCCTTCAAGCATTAGCACCACAGCCTCCCATGCATCCTCATCCCTAACAGCCACCGTCCCCTCAAGGTCAAGTGTTTGCACAAAGAGTGCGACCAATCCCCAAAATTTGAAGAAAAAGGATAAGGGGAAAGGTAACAAGGGTAACCAGGGTAACCAAGGAAATAAACCTAATGAACCCTAGGGGAACCAGCGTAACACCTGTTAGTGTCAGTCTTTTCAGCCTTCCTACAGTGATCAAATATGCTCTTACAAAGTGATCTCAGAGTGTCAAGGTCAAATTTTGTCATTTCAGTGAGTCTTCAAGCAAAATTTGGTCACTAAGCATTAGGTCTAGGGTTTGCTTTCACTCTGTTCAAAGTTGCCCAAATGTCAGTCTATGTCATCATTCAGCTGAGTGTATCATCATTCAGAGGGTTTTCATCGTCATGTCAGTATCTAATGAGTCATTTCACACCTTGTTCATGCTTCAGTTGCACCTAGGCAAGGTCATTTCCCTCTCCTAGGGTTTTGAAGGCAATTTCTCTTGGACGGTCAAATCACCGGCAAAACTTGTTTCCTGATGTTCATACACCTTCCCCTATCCTTAAAGTACCTTATCAAACACTTCCCATCCCTTAGATCCGCCAAATTCCTCATTTTTGCGCAAACCCTAGTTTCTAGCTACAACCTGGCGATTTTCTAGGTTTGGCCTGTGTTTTGTCCTTTTCGACCCCTTCCCCTCACTCAATCTCTGAGATTCCACTTTCCCCTACTTCCTAACATCCCTCCCCACTCCCAAAAAATTTCCCCAAGAATTTAGAAGCCCTCTATCCCCTTCATTTCGCTCCATTTCGACAAAATCCCTTGTTTCACACATCGGGACAAGTTTCACTCAAAAGCTGTTTCTGAGCAATCAAAGATGAATTTTGCAAAACTGAGAGAGGTTTTTGTTCACAACATTCCAAGGAAGAAAAACCTCTTTCACTTTTTACACAGGTGTCATGGTTTGAGAGAAATGTCAAAAATACCGGCAAGAACGAAGGTGCTCCAAGGACGGTTGGCCAAAGCACAAAAACGAAGGAAAACGCCCGATCCACTCCAAACTTTGGCCAAAGCCTCTTTGACTGAGCATGGTACTTGATTGGGGACTCCCAGCCCAAATTTCAAGAAATTTGGAGAAAATTTTGTCATTTGTGAATTTTTTGTGCAATTTACAGGTTTTGGCCATTGGAGTGGTCTCACCTCGCGCGCGACCACTCGGGGGGACAGCTCAGAATGAGAAAAACTTTGCATTTTTGGAATTTTCATGCAAAAATACACTTGCCTATGCATGGGGTCAAATTTTTATGGAGATTTGGGCCTCCAAAAGCTCAAAATACATGCAAATTTTGACTTTCTGCCCACTTTTTGAGTTGCAGAAAGCTGTCTTGGGAGAAATGACTTTTGAGGGGTCAAATCAACTCCAAATTCAGAAATTCCGGTGGGGTTGGAAAGTAGACTCATAGACCTTTCCAAAAATCTATCTTGCACTTGATTTGGACACCAGGAAGGCCCTCAAACACAGCTGCCAATGTGCGCGACCACTCCAAGGGAGGGGCGCGACCACTCAGGGAAATTTCACCATTTTGACTATTTCGGCCTGCAAAACACTGTTTTTACTTTGGTTGACTTTTGATGTATGTAAATGATGGATTGTTAGGTAATTTTCATGGCACATGGATACATTTACTCTCCTTTAACACTTCTAGAAGTTTCCTTGATGTAAATAGTGAATATTTAATGCATGGATAGATTACCTAAGTTTTAGAGGCAAGTTGTTTTGACTGCCTATTATCTAGGGCTCAATTTAGAATTAGTTCAAACTGCTCCTAGGAAGCTGAGCTCGACCCCTAGAGGTGGGGAAAGGATTTAGATCATCTATATTATGCCTTCTCTTGCTCATTTTCATGGTTGGACTCTTGAAGGAGAAGCTCTATTGTATATTTTACTTGTATCTCTGCAATTTGAGGAAAAGGAAGGCCAGGGTTTTGCAGACATCATTGTGGATTCTTGTGGATTATTGTGTTGATGGTGTGTTTCCTACTTGTCATTGTAAGTGTGTTTATGTGTTCCATCTCTTATTCTATTGCTGCTAATTAAACAAAAGAAGTGATAAAGTTTGAATTCATGCATGCCATGCTCAGCTTTCAATTTTGTTTGATATTTATGTTTTCCACTGTCTAAAGAGGATTCAAAGCCATTGTTTGCCCTCTTTAGCTCCCTCTCTTTCTTCCTTGATCATTCATCTCAGCTTAAGGCATCAGCACAAACTCCTTCCTTGCCCCAAAGACCCACCTGCAAAAACTGAGCTCAATCCCCGCACCCTGAATTGCACTCCCTCCAATTGCCACCAAAAACCCCAAAAACTTTAAATCAACCCTCCTTATCAGTTTACTAGCCTAATATCAGTGTTCTTAATTGGGTCAGCTCATCCTATTGAAAGATCTACCGAGTTTGACCGGAGAGAGCCTTCTCATACCCCGTAGGGCTAGCTACGAGATGAAATGGTTTGATGTTGCCTTGAAGGTTTACCTTCTTCAGCCTAGGGTGAAATCTCAAGCGCTAACATAGTGGCGACCATACTGGGGAGAACAAATTTGTAATTTGCTCATTGTAGTGTGATTTCATAAGTCTTAGACGGAGCCTGAAGATACGCCAGATAGCCTTCGAAAACGCTCTTGTTTTACATCAGCGTTAGTAGATAAACGCTGCTTCAGTCAATCTCCGTGAGCTTGTGAATACAGCACTTCATTTGCCTTTTACCCCAGCACATATATCAAGTTCAGATCTGATGGTTGATGGTGGACAACGATCAGACACTTGACAGGCTGAAATCATTCACTTGGCGACTCTAAATCAGTTTTGAAGATCAGATCCAAAGACTCCACTGGAGGATGATCCCGACCAGCAAAAACATGAAAGCACAACATGGCAAGATCAGGTACTCAAGTTGGAATTTCATCCAAGACATTTTGTTCTTTGTCATAAATTATTTCTTCTCTTTTCCCAAGAATGTGAAGAAGGCTTTGCAAAGTATACTATGCTTGAGAAAAGATCCTCGACCTGCAGTTGATTCTTTCCCTTTGAAGATTGTGAATACCAAAGATTTGCATGCCTTTGAGCTTGATCAAGACCTTTCTTCCGAATTTTGTGATGGCCATCTTCAAGTTGATGAACCTCAAGTGACCAAAACTAATTCTATACCTGTTGTACATACCCCTATACCTTGTAAAATTCTAGATCGGTATAAACCTCTTGTTTTACCATCTTTTCTTCATGCTTTCCCCAAAAACTATGATCTATATTTGCCGATGTTTGATGGTGAATGTAAGAATGTCAACGCTGAGCAACATGTGCAGAATTTTGAGAATTTTCTAGATCTTTTTGAAGTTGATGAAGAAGATGTTAGTATAAGGCTTTTTGCTCTTTCTTTGCAAGCCAAAGTGAAGAGTTGGTTCAAAGCCCTGCCTGATGCAAGCATCTCAAATTTCTAGCAGTTTGTCAAAGTTTTTCTCGATAGGTGGATGATTGGGCAGAACCTTCTCTTGATTGTAGAAGAGTACAACCAGCTGAAAAGATTACCAGGGGAGACAGTACAACAGTTTTCAGCCAGATTTAATCAAGTTTATTATTCAATCCCAGTTGATATAAGGCCTACTCCTAGATCTGCTCTCTTGCACTACCCGGGCGCCTTTGATCCGGAGATGGAGTTTCAGCTGAGAGAAAGGGATATTGCAACACTTCACGAGATGCAAAACAGTGCAGTAAGTGTAGAAGCTCATCTGCTGATCCGAAGGGCAAGGATGAAGGAAGAAGAGATGAAAAACATAGATCCGGAAAAATCGACATCTCTAGAGGTAAAGTTTGACATTTTGGTAAGTGCAGTAGAAGAGATGATGGACAAGATCAACACAAGGAATGATTATGATGTTCAAGGCTCGCTGATTGAAGAAGAACAAGTTGCTGATTCAAAATATTTTGTTTCTGATCCCAGTTGTCATAGTGATTGTTTTATAGATCATTGTGAAGAAGAGAGAGCTGTTGATATGATGTGTATGTTTGATGATGATTTGCCTCGGTTTGATCAGTATGATGATGATTATGTTCTCCAAACAGAAGCTAATCTTGCAGACAAATCAGCAGCTAGTTTGTGGGAGGAAAAAGTTCATTTTCAGCAGCTTGAATACAATGTTCAGCCATCACATATCAGCTATGACATCGATGAGGAAAGTGCAGAAAATTGGGAAGTAAGTGGCGGATCTTTGCCTTTTTGTTTTGATTCATGTCAGTTCATCAGAGACAACTTCCATGAAATTAGAAATCAGCTGTCAACAAGTCTTGATCTAGACCATCTTGGAGGCAATAAAAACCTTGTTCCAGACTTCTCATATTCAGATTTGCAGCCCCCAAATGCCATTGGTTTTCAAGTTGCAGATGAAAGCATGGAAGTTGACATATTTGATCAAATGATACAAGAAGGTTCCCTACCTTTTTGTTTCGAATCATTTCAGTTTTTGAAGGGTAGGTTGTATAGTAAATCTTTAAATGGACAGCCTATAACAAATCAGCAATCTCTCAGTGTTAATGTTGAGGACGAGACAAATAACAAACTTCTTGAGCAGCCTGTAGCATCAAATTTGCAGCAGATTATAGATGAAGGTGTGGCAGCCGAAATACCTGATTTGATGATGCAGGAAGATTCTATACCCTTTTGTTTCGAAACATTTCAGTTTCTAAGGCAGAATTCTTGCAAAATCTCTAAAGAACAAGATGAGCAGCATGTAGGCAATCATGTAATCACAATGGAACCAATAGAAATGGGATTGCAGCAGTCTTTTCAAGTTTTTCATGATCCAATAGCTGATGTTTTGGATGAGGTTTGCAGTCAAAGTCTTTCTCCATTGACCACATGTGAGCTTGAAACATGTGCTGATATGAATTTGATCCGGCAGCCGGTTTCTTTGTCATTTTCAGCAGAGGTCTCATCACAAGGCTCAGATCAAAGTTTGCATTCATGTAATGAGGAAAAGAGAAGTAATCCATTGGATGAGCTAAGTTCCAGTGTGCTTGAATTTCAAGATCCTTATGCAGTGTTATTGGAGGCAGATAGAGAATTCATATCATTCAATGGGTCTGTTTCTAAGTTGTCATGGGAGTTGCCTTTCAATAGTTCTCTTTTGTTGTTCATAAGCAAGCACTTGTGGAGAATTCGAACAGCAGATGGGACACTTACTTGGTTACATTGGTTGTTTCATTTCACTTGACCAGGTGATGAATGAAACTGTTAGAGTAGGTTTTGATGAATAAGCTCCACTTTGAGCATCATTTTCAGTTGGTCGAGTGTGTTTAAGTATCGATTCAGTTTTTAGTTGAGTCATGAGTCCTTTATGAGTCAATTTTTAGCCTTGTGGTTAAGTTAGTTTGTGTCAGTTTTCAGTCTTGCATTTCAGCTTGAGTTTATGACTCCATTGCCCAATGATTATAAGGCACTGGTCTGCTCTCCCAGAGGTCTAAGGTTCTTGGCACCTCCAAGGAGCTACCATCCCCATTGGAGCCAATGTTAGTGTCAGTCTTTTTAGCCTTCCTACAGTGATCAAATATGCTCTTACAAAGTGATCTCAGAGTGTCAAGGTCAAATTTTGTCATTTCAGTGAGTCTTCAAGCAAAATTTGGTCACTAAGCATTAGGTCTAGGGTTTGCTTTCACTCTGTTCAAAGTTGCCCAAATGTCAGTCTATGTCATCATTCAGCTGAGTGTATCATCATTCAGAGGGTTTTCATCGTCATGTCAGTATCTAATGAGTCATTTCACACCTTGTTCATGCTTCAGTTGCACCTAGGCAAGGTCATTTCCCTCTCCTAGGGTTTTGAAGGCAATTTCTCTTGGACGGTCAAATCACCGGCAAAACTTGTTTCCTGATGTTCATACACCTTCCCCTATCCTTAAATTACCTTATCAAACACTTCCCATCCCTTAGATCCGCCAAATTCCTCATTTTTGCGCAAACCCTAGTTTCTAGCTACAACTTGGCGATTTTCTAGGTTTGGCCTGTGTTTTGTCCCTTTCGACCCCTTCCCCTCACTCAATCTCTGAGATTCCACTTTTACCTGCTTCCTAACATCCCTCCCCACTCCCAAAAATTTCCCCAAGAATTTAGAAGCCCTCTATCCCCTTCATTTCGCTCCATTTCGACAAAATCCCTTGTTTCACACATCGGGACAAGTTTCACTCAAAAGCTGTTTCTGAGCAATCAAAGATGAATTTTGCAAAACTGAGAGAGTTTTTTGTTCACAACATGCCAAGGAAGAAAAACCTCTTTCACTTTTTACACAGGTGTCATGGTTTGAGAGAAATGTCAAAAATACCGGCGAGAACGAAGGTGCTCCAAGGACGGTTGGCCAAAGCACAAAAACGAAGGAAAACGCCCGATCCACTCCAAACTTTGGCCAAAGCCTCTTTGGATGAGCATGGTACTTGATTGGGGACTCCCAGCCCAAATTTCAAGAAATTTGGAGAAAATTTTGTCATTTGTGAATTTTTTGTGCAATTTACAGGTTTTGGCCATTGGAGTGGTCTCACCCCGCGCG
Organism: Pinus tabuliformis; assembly: GCA_031772625.1. NCBI lineage: Eukaryota > Viridiplantae > Streptophyta > Pinopsida > Pinales > Pinaceae > Pinus > Pinus tabuliformis. The sequence goes on along the minus strand of CM062820.1, from coordinate 1,504,803,655 downwards.
CGACCACTCGGGGGGACAGCTCAGAATGAGAAAAACTTTGCATTTTTGGAATTTTCATGCAAAAATACACTTGCCTATGCATGGGGTCAAATTTTTATGGAGATTTGGGCCTCCAAAAGCTCAAAATACATGCAAATTTTGACTTTCTGCCCACTTTTTGAGTTGCAGAAAGCTGTCTTGGGAGAAATGACTTTTGAGGGGTCAAATCAACTCAAAATTTAGAAATTCCGGTGGGGTTGGAAAGTAGACTCATAGACCTTTCCAAAAAGCTATCTTGAACTTGATTTGGACACTAGGAAGGCCCTCAAACATAGCTGCCAATGTGCGCGACCACTCCAAGGGAGGGGCGCGACCACTCAGGGAAATTTCACCATTTTGACTATTTCGGCCTGCAAAACACTGTTTTTACTTTGGTTGACTTTTGATGTATGTAAATGATGGATTGTTGGGTAATTTTCATGGCACATGGATACATTTACTCTCCTTTAACACTTCTAGAAGTTTCCTTGATGTAAATAGTGAATATTTAATGCATGTATAGATTACCTAAGTTTTAGAGGCAAGTTGTTTTGACTGCCTATTATCTAGGGCTCAGTTTAGAATTAGTTCAAACTGCTCCTAGGAAGCTGAGCTCGACCCCTAGAGGTGGGGAAAGGAGTTAGATCATCTATATTATGCCTTCTCTTGCTCATTTTCATGGTTGGACTCTTGAAGGAGAAGCTCTATTGTATATTTTACTTGTATCTCTGCAATTTGAGGAAAAGGAAGGCCAGGGTTTTGTAGACATCATTGTGGATTCTTGTGGATTATTGTGTTGATGGTGTGTTTCCTACTTGTCATTGTAAGTGTTTTTATGTGTTCCATCTCTTATTCTATTGCTGCTAATTAAACAAAAGAAGTGATAAAGTTTGAATTCATGCATGCCATGCTCAGCTTTCAATTTTGTTTGATATTTATGTTTTCCACTGTCTAAAGAGGATTCAAAGCCATTGTTTGCCCTCTTTAGCTCCCTCTCTTTCTTCCTTGATCATTCATCTCAGCTTAAGGCATCAGCACAAACTCCTTCCTTGCCCCAAAGACCCACCTGCAAAAACTGAGCTCAATCCCCGCACCTTGAATTGCACTCCCTCCAATTGCCACCAAAAACCCCAAAAACTTTAAATCAACCCTCCTTATCAGTTTACTAGCCTAATATCAGTGTTCCTAATTGGGTCAGCTCATCCTATTGAAAGATCTACCGAGTTTGACCGGAGAGAGCCTTCTCATACCCCGTAGGGCTAGCTACGAGGTGAAATGGTTTGATGTTGCCTTGAAGGTTTACCTTCTTCAGCCTAGGGTGAAATCTCAAGCGCTAACAACACCAACAACCAGCAACAGGGTGACCAACCCAAGAAAAACAAGGTTATTTGTACGAAAAATCCTTGTGCATGTTGTGGTGTACATGGCCATTATACTCATGAGTGTCCCCTCTTGCCCCAGATGCACCAAATGTGGGAAGCCCAAGCAGCTTCCAGAGGTCAACTGCCCATGCAGCAACCGCCTCAGAATCCTTCGCCATCTCAGCTGACCGTGCTCACAAATCCATTGCCTCCATAAGGATTTGTTGTTTCTTAACCTCAGGAAGGTCAAGCAACCCACCTTCCCCAACCTTCTGGTCCTGGTGACTACCAGATCCTCATGATGAATTCTGATGAGGTCAATACATGTGATATCAACTTACAAACTCGATTGCGTCAATATGATAAGCCATCGACTTCGTCTGTCACTGAATTCAAAACCAAAGCATCTACTCAGCCTCTTATGACACCAAATTTTCGGTTACAGATCCCTTAACCTAAAGTTGAGTCAATTCCTAAGATCTCTAAGAGACCATTACATCGTAATGCAGCTTCTAACCGAGCTACCCATACATATAGTATAGTAGATGACTTGGCACAATCACTTGCTTCCATGTCTATGCCGGAGGTGCTCCAGTCGTACCCATCTCAAAATAAAGCTCTACTAACTACTTTGGGTGCAATAGATCCTTCATATGATTGTTTAATTTCTTTCCAGTTGATACATCAGAACATCCTCCATTACCTCCATCAGTTGCTTTCCAGATACCTGTCTGAGTCCATAATTACATCATTTCCTGATGCATTATTGACGAAGGTGCATCCACCTGTGTGATGTCCGTTGTTGTTTGGAAGCAACTCTAAGTCACCTAACATGTCCCCATCCAACATCACTTTGCATACTTGGGACGGTCACCCCTCCCAGACTATCAGCATGTATCACAATTGTCCAGTGACTCTTACGGGCAAGACTGTTCATGTAGACATCGAGGTTATTGATGCCCCTCTATATTACAACACTCTCTTGGGTCGTAGTTACACTTATGCCATGCCAGTCGTTGTGTCTGCGGTTTTCTTCAATATGTGCTTCCCCCATGAAGGGAAGATCTTCACCATCAATCAATTGACATACTACGAGCTGTCATCCTTAAGCTCCCCGAAGTCCATTATCTCATCAATGTCTTACAAGCATTCTTCTACCCATATCACTGGTGTTTTACCCGGAGTTTACAAATATTCCTCATTATCAGATGTTTTCTCTGGTCCTCCCCCTCCTATCTTTGAGCCTAGCTCTTTGAGTGTTTGCATGTTACAAGCATCATGGGCTGCTCCAAAGCAGTCTGGTACATCTGATCAATAGCCAGCTCCTCAGCACCCTGTTGTTACCATCTTAGTCAAGCCATCCAAATCCACCCACCTAGGACCTCCTCCTTTTTTGGGTACCTCTCCTTTGTCCCCACCAGGAACTATTCCTTCAGGTCTCAACCATCTAGGAGTTGTTCCACTAGGACATTACTTGTCGTCATCCTTGAGTTCCTCTCAGGAAAACTTTCTGAGGTTTCTGCGCGCGCTTCTATCAAACCTCCTTCGTCAGAAACCCAGGTCTCAACATCGGTAGATCTTCCATATACTAGCTCATTGTCTACCATTTTAGATGATGTGTATGTGAACCTTGTTTCTAATGATGATGCACCAGGTACCACCACCACAACATGTAGTCAATCTTCCTCCCATCTGCCCATCTTCCATTCTGATGAGGACATCATGAAAACTACTTCTGCCCCTGATTACCCTTGGGATAATATGCACGATCGTGCGTATTTCCTGCCACAACAATCCCATGACCAATATGATGTGGAATCAAAAGAATTCATCCATGGTGAAGTCGATTGGTTTCGACATCCCATCCCACCATCCCCTCCGAAGTCAAGTCAGTTACTACCAGGTCAATCATGTACTTTATGCTCTGACAAGGGAATTCGTCTGTTTGTCCCTTAGTCCCATTTTTCCCATTGTCCCTGGTGTCAGTCCTTCAGTCACATTACTCTTTCCCCTTGTGCCTTATTTGAGGATCCTCATTACATCACCTATGACGGGCCCTATTCTGTCGACATCAGCACATCTATTCCAGAAGAACGGCCTAAAGGGTGGTGTATCTTGGTTCCAACTTCCACTCTTGTTCGGTGCCTCAGATCAAGTAAAGGGAATCATCATTGCCGTTTGACTTGGTTGTTTCATGTTTTTTATTCATACATGGTGAACTCAAGTATTGCAGCAATAATGTTGCAGCTCCTGGGGCTCCCTACTTTACTTTTATCAACCCGATAGTTCGTAACAAACTTGGAAGTGACGATGCTATATGCACAAGTACTAGCTCTTACTGCAGGCTGTCACTTGATCAGCTGGCACAAGTTCGCTAGGAGCTTAAGCCAACTTATATGAGTTCTTAGAAGAAGCTTTTAACTGTCATGGAAGAAAGCTAACTCAAAAGATGCTATTCTACTTGTAGAAAGAGAATGAAAACTGAAATGAAACGCAAACCCTAGTTTACCCACTAACCCTACTTTTGCAAGAAAAGAGATGGAAACTACTAAAATGGGTGCCATTGACTAATGGAAAGGTAAAATGCATGTATTCAAGCTACTTTGGAAGAGAAATGAGAAGAAATCATCTTTTTGTACTTTTGAGCAATTTTATGTGGAATTATTATGCTTGTGTTTTAACTAGATGTGATTGTGCAGAGGTTTGGTGGTGAAGGGAGATGGAGTCAGCTTTTTCAGGATGTGAGGAAGGTGTGGAGAGGTCCTAAGAAGTCCCTAGTACCCTTCTGGAGACTTACATTGCGATCAGACTTCGAAAAATCACTCGCATGAACTTCTACAGGAAGCTGCAGGGGATCTACACGAGGTTCTACAAGAGGATCTATAGGAGGAGGCCGAAAGTGGTTTTTGGAGGTTTGAAGGTGGAAAAATGATGGGAAAAGGGAAATTGAGGTTGGATGGAGGTGTTGAGGGGTCTAGGACTCTATCAATGAAAATCAGGAATGAAGTAGATGGTTGGATTTGTTCAAAGGTCAAGAAAACAACTTTGCACAAAAACACAGAAATTAGGGCAGTTTGGCGGAATGAGGCGAATGAGTGGGGAAATCTTGAGAGATGAAATGGTACAGGCTATGATATGGAGGAATGATAAGCTGGAGTGTTCTACAAGTGAGCTGCACACTTACTTTTCAAAACTGACCCAAGCAAGAACTGAAAAACAAAGTTTTGTCTATTTTGACCTAAAATCTGACCTAAAACCAGAGAAATGTTGAACAGAACTTTATGGACAGAAAATTATGTGAGAAAGCCATGGTAAATGAACAAGAAAGGATCTAAGCATGTGAATCCAAACTGATATCAACTTCTCCAACTCGAAATCTCACACTAGCAATTGCATTGGAAAAGCAAAAACAATGTTTTTGGTGGCAGCAATAGTGCCTTGATCTCAAATCATGGTCCCAAGGAGGGAGAAAGGAGATCAAGACCTGTTGGTAGCATTTTTAGATCTTTTTCTGTTACTACAGCAAACTATCCAATCAACCTGAAGCAAGAACAACCATTCTAACCATCAAAAGCAACCTAATTAACAAAGCAAGATTTAACCTAAACAATAGAAATTATCTCATGAATGCAAGCAAAAAGCATATAAATACACAAAGGAGGTGTTCGGCAACTTGGGTTAGACCCTAACCCAAGAGCTTCAGCCCCCTAGGAAAGATCAGTGTCGGTTCAAAACTAGATTCATCTTCATTTATCAAAAAATAGCAGTTACATCACAAAACTGTCTTCAAAAGGAGCTCGAAAATGAGCTGAGTACCAAGATGCACAAAAGTGCGAAAATCTACTATGAAATGGCTAACCTACTGAGGCTTGAAGCCTTCTTATTTATACAAGTGGGGACTCCCAACAGTCCTCCTAAACTTAAGGAACTCAGCTGCCTAAAACTGAAGATAACAGCAACTTTACTAGACTTGCTCAGCTGCCCCTTGGAATCATCATTGTGGGCCTTTGTACTTCGATCTGTTGATGGAGAACTTCAAGGAAGGGGTCATTAATGAAGGAGACACTCCTCCTATAATTCCTTAGCCTTGTTTCCTCGAGTTTGGCTGCCAATCTGCTCATAAATGCCTGGTCTTTGTCCAAAAATGTCCAAAAATTTGCAATAAACACTCATTAGACTATGTGGAAAAGTGACTATCCTCATTCACTCTATTAACATAAATATATTCAAAAACATGCACAAAACTATGGAGAATGGTGGATTAAATGAAAATAATAGGCAGAATGAGCCCATATAGTTACCCATTTCTGGGGCTCATCATCACCCCCCTGCTAAATGGGTTGCTCATCCTCTGAGCAACTAATCCAATTCGTCATCTTTAATAGCTTTAACAGCTTCCCTGACATTCCAAGCTTCTGATGTGATGTTTTCTTCTCTGTCATGGAAACCTGCTTTTTTATCCACTTCCTCCCATTGTTTCTGTTCTTCCTCCTCCTTAACCCCTTCCAACAGTCCTAGCAGGAGTGGAGGACTGTATTTAATACCAATCTAGTTGGCTTTCAAATTTTTCATTGATTGTTTATATAAGGGCACTCTCCTCATAACTTCCCTCATTCTGGTTGGGGAGTGATACTCCCTGATCTTTAGGCTATGGGACAATGTATTCCATCTTCTTGTGCAAGCATGAAGGCAGTTATCGCCAAATAATCTCTCCATATCTTCAAAATGAGTGATAGCTTGTGCTTTCCTGTCAACATAATCAAGGAGAACTTGAGGATTGGCTGCTAGGTGTTGGTGGGCATAAATGAAAGCTAATGGTTCTGCTGGTTCTGCCCTTATCATGAGAGGTTCACTTAGCTCCTTTGTCATGATCTTCTGAATTTCCACTGCTCTCTTTTCTTCATGGCTCAACCAAGAAGCCATAGCCATGAGTTGTAGGTCTCCTAAGGTAGTTTGGATCCCATAGATTCATGTCAGGAAGTGCCATGTTGTGTAGATAAAATTCTGCTAGCTTGGCTTTATCTTCGGTTGAACTACTATCGCATAAATGCATAAACTGGCCATAATTTTGGAATGGGATTGTGCCCCTTTGGGCCAATTTTTTAATCTGGAATTGGAGCCACTGGTCTTTGAGATATAGTGCATAGGATCTAGCTAGTTGTCTGCACTGCAAGGCCTCCATTGCCCAGCTGGCCATGCACGCCATATGGGCTTCCTTTTCCTGCAACTGCTGTTTCAAAATCTACACTTCAGTTGTTGCCTGAGATTCTTTTTCTTGCTACTATTTCATTAGCATTTCCACATCAGTCTGTGGCTCTTCCTCTTGCTATTGTTTCTCTACTGCTTCATTATCTGCTAGGGGACCTTCTTGCTGCTGCTGTCCTTCCAAAATTGGCAACTTGTCTCCCCCTTGAGGTTCCTGGTCCTGTAACTGCTTTTTCAGCAGTTCATTTTCTTCCTGTAGTTGGGCTCTTCTAATGCTCTCTATGTGCCTTACCATGCCCAACTCCCTTCTCAACTCTCTCAACTTATCTTCCATGTGCCCTATATCTTCAACTCCTTTAGATTTAGCGATCTGCATCCAGGTGTGGGTTCTGACCCTTTCTTTTTCTAATTCAAAGAAAAGAGGCACAGTGAATTTTTGTGAGATGATATTCCTACCTTCTAGAAGATTGTAATAGGAGCCTGAATTAGGTTGAGGGCTTGGCTTAGGTATTTCTTTTTCCTTTCCTTCCTCCTGTGACTGTTTTTCTCCCTGATTTTCCAATTTCTCAGTTTCTTTAAGTTTGGCTAGTGTCTCCTGTAGAGAGGTTTGAGCTTCCTGTAGGACTGCTTTGGAGTCCATCAATTTGATTCTTTCCTTCCAGGTGGAGGTTTTGGGACTCCCTCTCTCATAGGTGATAGAGATCTTGGAGGGAGATTCCTCCTTCTTCTCAGTAGGTGCATCCTCAATGATAATTGGTTCTTTTGATGGTGGTTGGGGCTTGCCCACCTTAATCCTGGTGCTCCTCCTGGCTTTGAAATACATAGATGTTTGCCTTTTTCTTTTTCCCTTTTGTTTTTCTGGAGTGCTTAATGCAGCAAGCACAACTACTGCTTCCCTTGCCAGTGTTTCAGGGGATGTTTCTTCCTGTTGTTCTTCTTCTTTATCTCCTGCAATTTTTCCTGTGTCTGTTGTTTTTGCTTTTGTCTCTGCTACCTCTGGTGGTGTTTTCTCCTTTTCTTGCTGAGTCCCTGCCTTTCCTGTGGCAGTCTTTTTCTGGGCTTTCTTGGGCTCTTTCTTCTCATCTTTTGTCCTTTTCCTCTTCTCTGTTTTTGAGGCTGTCTTCTTTTCTGCCTTAGGCTCAACAGTGGTTTTGTCAAGTTTCTCCTCTTCTTTCTGTTTCTCCTCTGTTTTTCCTTCTGTTTGAATATCTTGTGCCTCCTCATTACTGTTCTTCTCAAGTTCCTCTGTCTACTCCTCCTCTTCATTGTTAGATGGGCTAATGTCCTCAGTCAAAGTTTTGATGTCATCTTCTCTGGACATATTCCTGAAAATTTCCCAAGCTATAGGGATGGTGTATTTGTGTACGACATCTTCTACCAATAGTTTGATGAGCCCATGGTGGGCCAGCTGGTCTGGGACCCCTGCATTTAGCTTGGTGCCACAATATATCAAAGACTGGAGGAGGAAATATGGGAGACTGAGTTTTCTAGTTGCAGGTAGGTCCATCCCATATCTCAATTCATGCAATAACCTGAAGTGATAACCATAAACTATACTAAATCTTCCTTCACAAGTGATGTATTTCATGATTTGGTAGCTGACTTCACTCCATGGAGGAGGTAAGCTTGTCCTTCTGACCCCATTCTTATCCTCTATAGGATGTTCATCAGGCTGAAAGAATGTCTTTTTAGCAACCTATCCCAATGGTTTTTCCTCTTTGCTCCAAGGGAGCCCAAGTGGAAGACTTGTGATTCTGCTAATAAAATCTGGTGTAAGCTCTAGGGTCAAACCCCTGAAACTGACTGTAGCATGTGTTTTCGAATGGGGTCTTAAGGACATCAAAAATTCTTCAGTCACCTCCTCATCATGTCTGTGAATTCTCTCAAAGAAAGACATCCATTTTTCCTTGGTGAAGAGGGCCACCACCTCACGATGCTCATGTAATTTGTTGGAGTTCAAAGGCTCCTTTCTCATAAAACCTCCTGGCATGGTGTTTAGTGGTTTCTGAGAATGCTCAAGTGAGGAGGAAGGCAAAACCAAAAACAGAGGGATAGCTGAGTTTTGTCTTTTTCTGACCAGAGAGGGAATTTTCCCGTGTGCTTCTTCTTCACAACATCAATTTGCAATTTCTCCCCTTTTTCAAACTGTTTTTAACCTGAATTTGATTCTCGGTTTTTGGAAAAAATCAATTTTTTTGACAAAACAGAGAATAAATAACATAGGTTTTTTTCTCTTCAGAGAGTAGACAGACTTGCAAATTAGGTTTTTTCACAGGTTGGTTTCTATGGTTGCATCCCTTTTTTTCTTTACAGAAGAATGTGAGGAAGAAGAAGACAGACTTTGAATGCAGAGAAGAAAACGGAGAGACTGTGTAGAACTCAAAAAATACAGGAAGACTTTTAAGCTTCACTTTCCTTTCTTTCAACCCAATACTATGTTTTTAATCCACCACCTTATATAAATATATCATATGCAGAGCAGTTTCCCGAGCCTACCTCTTTTCAAGCTCGAATATTGACAAAAATCTCAAATTTTCCTTCTGCAGAGCTACTCTCTACCCTTCCTATAGAAATCTTCCTGTAGACGGTGTTCTTGCTCCTATAGAATGCAATAGTGCTCCTGTAGAGCTCAATAGGCGGGAGGGTTTTGCAAGTCTAGAAAAAACTGGCAGAAAACAACTAGTTCGTTGTTCTGAAGGTGGTAGGTGAGTACTGCAGTCGAGAACTTCGTAAATGAAAATGAAACAAAGGGTGGTGGAGGCTTAGACCGCACTGTACTTAACTGTTGGCGTAATCTGTGGTGAGGAGGTGAGGTGGCCGGATGGGTACGTTATCCCCATCCAGACCGTTGGTCCTATGCCAGTGTCATTATGGTTCTTCATGTTGTCTGACCGCCATCACCTCCCTCAGTCCCGTTATACGCCGCCACCACTACCGGTTATGAGCTCTTTCTTCCCGAGTTGACGGGCCACACGTGCTGACTGCGTATCTGATCTGTGGTTTGAATTTGGACGAGGCTCATTTGAACTCCATGAGGGTGTGTGAACTGAACTAGGGTGGCCAGTTAGCTAGCCACCGATTCCGTTTAATCATGACCATTCCCATAGTTCATGCAGTTTGTAAATAATATTCATGCAATCGAGGAATAGGTTTAGCCACTTACCTGTGCTATTGTGTTCTTCATGCTTCGGACTTTGGCACTTTATTTCCTCATTGTTGTTGCTACTGGTGCTCTGCATGCTCAGCCCTTGTCTTATGTTGATGATTTCTCGATCAAACTCTGCTCCTTGCATGCTTCATACATCCTGCTGCGCTAACCCTGTCTCTGGAGTTTGTTTTTCAAAGGGATCAACTACTACAGGAATCTTGTGGGATGTCCTGTAGCTACTTCTCCTTCTAAAATTCAAGCTGATGCTTGAGTAGGGGCTAAAAAGACTGTTGAAGAAGGTTTCGAATGAAAAGAAATAGCAACTAGAAGGTATCAGGTAGGAATAATCAAAGAACGCTTCTACTTTATTTTTCACTCTTTTCTTGTGTTTACAAAATGGAAGAAACAAAATTTCTCTATTTGTCTATGCAGGGAAAGAAAAAAATGAGTTGAAATGTGTGTGTGCAGGGATGGAACGTGTTATCTCAAAATCAAGCCCTGGAAGGCTGCAGACCAGGAAGACTTCAAGTAACTGTTTCAGACCAATCTTTTAGCTAAGGTTTAGCCTCCTTAGCCTGAGAGGGCTCTCTCAAAGGATTTAAGGTTTGTGATTATAATTGAGATGTCTAACTCTTTATAAAAACAAATAGGAATGAGGCTAGTAAAATCTAAATTAACTAGCATCCATTAGGCTCATGGAGTCATATATTATTTAGCATCAACAGTGAATTGGCTTTGCAATAAAATCAAGGCATTCAGACTTCAATATAGATAAAGTACAACAGACACAAAAGGGACAATATTTGAGCATATGAAGGAAATTAGAACACTGCAAGTGATTTTTAAGTAATCAAGTACTCATAATATTGTATACAACATGAAAGACAACAAGGGGAATTCATACATTGAATTCACTATGATTCTTGAGCAGCAGAAGCCATTTACTGTATTACCAAAAGAAACAGAGTCTTTACATAAGCTTGACAACAGAGCTTTTTTTACATAAACTTCCAACCCCTTTTACATTTCCCTTTCTCCTATTTATAAAGTTCTTCTACCTGACTGAGGTTCCTCCTCAAACCTGAGGGGAACTCGAAATCTATTTCTAATGACACCTGTTCAACTTTTAACTGCCTATTAAATATAACAAACTGTAACTAGACTTTCTAGAAATTTAAATCAAATAGGAGTCTAACTCCTTATTATGCTAATAATAGCCTTGATTACAAACATTCTCGTTCTTTGACATCTGGTCCCTTTTTAGTTTGGTTGTGATGAATGTTCAAAACTCCATGCTGGTCTTCAATGCCACATCTTCTCCATTGCCCTGAAACATAGGGAACTACCCTTGCTCATCGGTCTTTAGTTTGCCTCAAAATTTTCGAATCCAAAGAAGCATGTCCTTTATCCTTGATTATCCAAAATGTAACAGATGGCCACGTCCTTGATGTGTTGTCCACCTCTTTTATGTGTAAAGGCAAAAACTCTTTCAAGCTGTTTTGACCTATCTTGAACTGTGGTAAATGTGCTCACTTTATGACAAAAATTTAAAGTTGGATTCGAATCCATATTTTCTCCACCTGTCTTGACCTGGTTGAATGTTTATAGCTTCAGATGATGCCTTGTATATATTCCCCTTTCAAAATTCCTGCTTATGTTTCAAAACCGGTTGATTGATATTGGATTATTTAGCTTCAGCAGTTTCGTAGCGCGCTACGAAACTGCTGAGCTCTAGTCATCACCTTCAGCAGTTTCGTAGCGCGCTACGAAACTGCTGAGTTGTTTCAAAAATCACAGTTTCAACCCAAAACTTTGCTATTTGAGCACTTTGCTGTTAAAACATTCTTTCAACTGTTCCAAGACCTTCCAAAACTGAATGGGAATGTTTGAAAAGATTATACCAAGCAAAACCATCAAAACTTTGAAACATATCCTTACTTGAAGTGAGATTTCTTTATGGAGATTCTTTTCGCTGGCTCAATTGTATCTTTAAGTCTTCAATTTGTTTCTTCATTACTTTGATCCCAGACCTGAGGTTTGTATTGACTTTTCTGATAAATTGAGCTTCTTTTATTGCAGGAGTAGTCCAACTACGGAATTGAACATTAAAATCAACCACCTCAGGAATTTGAAATGGTTGGTCCTCCCACCGAGCTTGCATTTGGTTGAAATAAGCCTCCTTAGCTGCAAATTTCCTAGCAGCTTTCTTCAATATAACAATTTCAAAGTTGGCAGATTCCAATCTCCTTTTCAAGTCTTCCACACTACCTTCTTCTTGAGTGGAAATTGTTTTTCCTTTATCCTTTCTTTCATGAGGCCGTGTCACCTCCCATGTTTCATTAGCTCTTGGTGGTACCTCTTGTACTTATTTGAAATTCCTTGTTATGGGTCTCCTGGGCTTAAAAACAAAGTGATCAACTTGATCATCAAACTTGAGTTTCTTTGAGGCTTTGACCTTCTTAGCCTCCTCTTTTCCTGACTGTATCAACTTAGCTTGAACTAGTGGGGACTCTTCAATGTCAATTGCTTGCAATAAATCATTTAAGTCTCCCTTTGAAACAGGGCTTTCTTCAGTACTCACTAACTTACCTTTTTGTTTAGCCACCTGGCTCCTAGTTCTTCTTCTTTGAACTCCTCCACCTATGCTTGATTCATGTGTAGTTTCTTTGACCTGAGTTTTTTCTTTAATTGACTGCTGGGGTGTATCCTGAATAGTCAGTGGCTTAGTAGACTCTCCAACTTGTTTCCTTGCTTTTAACTTTGAAATCCTCTTAGCTCTTGTTTCTGCTTGAGGACCAGTTGTTGTTGAAGGTTCTTTTTCAGCTTGAGGGCTGAGACCGGTCTTGCTTTTGAAACCGGACATGAATATAAATGTGTCCCAGTCTTTGCCTACCCTCTGGAGTTCATGTAGAACAATCAACTTAACCAAGCCGTGGTGGAAGAATGAAGTCTCACAGGCTTCTTTTCTCAGTTGTACCTTGTGACACATTTTACTTAAGTTGCGGAATAAGTAAAAAGGTAGATCAATAGATGTTTTCCCTGTGAAATGCAACAGAAGTTTAAAATGGTATGAATACACTTTGTTATATCTCCCTTCACAGGTCAGATACTTCTGTATACAAGTAAGCAATTGGGCATATGATTCTTTAACATAACTTCTAGGAACAGACTTGCTCAAATCTGAGTTATTGAACTCCTGCTTTAGAAATTCTTTGCATGGATTCATGTCAAATTTGAAATTCTTGAACCAATTTTCTTGCCCTCTTGGAATTTCTGTAACTGTGGATATCATGTCTCGTGAGACCTCCAATTCCAGCATGCCAACCTTTGAGTTTAGCCCTGTGAAATTCAGTGCAAATTCCTTAGTAACTTTTGCATGACCTCCCTGAAGCTTCTTGCAAAAATTCCAACATCCAGCTTGTTTAAATGCATGCTCGACTTCTCTGCTCTTCAAGGTTATGTCTAAACCTTCAAGCTCGTTTCTCAGACATTTGCCTATCTGTGGTCTTTCCTTTCTATCGATCCCTCCATGAAGATTCAGTGTAATGGAGGCTGGAAATGCTAGTGCTGCTCAAAATCCAAACTCTGCCTCGCTTGAATTGTTGCCTCCCCTGATAGCTGCCTCGCTTGATGACAATGTTTTTTCAAATTGAAATCTTGCAGATTTGTTTCTCATGCAAGGCTTACAATCATCATTAAAATTGTGCATACCTGGGTTTCCTTGGAACTTGTATTCCGTGTGTATCAACGTACATGATGGTTGTAATAATGGAGATAAGCAGTTGGACGTAATATGTGGAGTGCACAAACTGACAATGACTGACACAGCCCTAGATTAACTTGACAGATTTGACAGTTGGGAAATATTTGTTGCGGAATGCACGAATCTCCGATTTCGCAGCGCGGTCAGTGTAAATTTTGAATTATGCGCTGCGAAATCACCTAATAACGTATTGCGCTGCGAAATCACCTAATGGACTTTCGCGCTGCGAAATCACCTAACGGACTTTTGCACTGCGAAACTGCCAAAAAGGATTAATGCGCTGCAAAAACACTTCAGGATGGTTACATGTGCTACGAGATCACCTAAAGGCTTTGTGGTACATAGTAATTTTTTAAACCAAACTGACACATGGCTATGAGACCGGTGATGAATGAGAATGAACAATGATGAATGAGAATGCATACTTGACTCAAGACCCCCTAAGACTCAGACTCTTAGAAAAAAAAAATCAAACTTAGACTAACACCGACCTTTATCATCAAGCTAGTATGAGAAATTTTGGCATTAGAATTCTTAAGTGATAACAGTGGCTCCACTTGGGATGGTGTGCTCCTGTAGTACACTAAGAACTCGTAGGTCCAGTGCTTTGTCTATTTTATGAAAAACATAGATTTGCTTGACGAGCATTCCCTTTCAGCATCTTGGGCCTTCACCTCGGGCTTGAGCTTTCTATTTAGCTTGTCATTATTTGCAACAAAAAACTGATAAAACGGGTATATACAATGTTGTGAAAAACTGGCAGAATTTTGATCAATAATAATGCTTTAGGAACCTACCATTGACAGGTCCTCCAGCATATGGTTTTCCATCAATCTCTTGCAGAATGTAAGTATTATTTCCATGAAAAGCAGAAATTTGATATGTCCCTTTCCACAAATTTTCAAATTTACCATGTTTACCTTTTTCTTCAATTCTAGCTTCCCATTTCAACACTTTATCATGGATCTGAAAGGTAACTTCTTTGATCTTTTTATCAAATGTTCTCTTGATTCTGTTCTGGCTTTGTTGATGACTGTCAAACACCTCTTTTCTTTTCTCCTGCAAGGCTATCAGCTGATTGATTCTTCTTTGTACAACATTTGGTTCCTCCTCTAATCCTTGAATCAGCTTCATCACAGGCACTCCAAGGGATGTTGGAAATATGGCTTCAGCACCGTATACTAACTCATATGGCGATGTTCCAATGGATCTCTTTGTACAAATCCGGTCAGCCCATAAAGCATACTTTAATTTCAAATTCCAAGCTTTCTTATTTTCCTACAGCAGCTTCTTGATGATTCTTACAAGGCTCTTGTTTGATGATTCAGCAAGACCATTTCCTTGTGGATAATAAGCAGTGGAATGCCCAAGAGAAATGTGATATTGATGGAAAAAATTAATCATCTTCTTGGACTGAGCATTGTCAGTTATAATCTTCATTAGACAACCAAATCTTGATAATATATTATTTTCTAAAAAAGAGATAATCACTTAATCATTTGCTTGCCTTGTTGGGACCGCTTCTATCCATTTGGTAAAATAATCAGTGGCTGTGAGAATCCAGCGATGCTGACCTGATGAAGGAGGATGGATTTCCCCTATGAAATCTAATCCCCATTGCTGGAAGGGCGCTTCAACATATATAGGAACCAAAGGCAGTGGCACAAGCTTCCTCTTTCCTTCAAACACTTGACATTCATGACATGTAGCGATCTTTTTATAGATATCCCTGAACATAGTTGGCCAAAAATAGCCAGCTCTCAAGATCTTGTTTGCCGTAGCTTTCCAATAGTGATGTCCTCCACAATCTCCTTTATGAAATTCATCAATTACTTTATCAGCTTCTTCTTCAATGAGGCAATTTAACAATATCCCTCCTGCATCTTTCCAAAACAAATTTTGGTCATACACAAAATATCTTAGAGATTTCAGCTTGACAAACCGAGCTTTGGATTTTGAAAGATTAGCAGGAGCTTTATTATGCTGCAAAACAAATGCTACATCCTTGTACCATTCTGACAACAAGAATTTTTCATTTATTTGGACCAATTCCTCTTCATTTTCAGAAATTTCTGAGATCTTTGTACTTAAGTTAATATCAAGACAGTCCAAATTTGATTGTGTTAGCAGCTTGGCTAAGCCTTGACCCTTTACCAACTTTGTGGGTTTAATCTCAATGTCATACTCTAACAATTTTGCTATCCACTTGCCCCTTTTTCCATCTGGATCAGCTTGTGTTAGAATATCCTTTATAACAGCATTTGGAACGTAGGCAACAATGTGAGAATGCAAAACATAAATTCTGAAATCCTTTATTTCTTTCACCAAAGCATAGGCTTGCTTCTCTAGGATGTTATATTTCAATTCAACATTTGCTAATGTCTTGCTAAAGAAAGAAATAGGTTGTTCAGTACCTTGACTTCCCTTTTGCAGCAGAACTCTAGCAATTGTGTCCTCAGAAGCAAATGTAAAAATAAGGAATTCCTTGGTAAAATCTGGGCTGATAAGTACTGGTGCTTGTGTGAGTGCCTTCTTGATCTCCTCAAATGATTTCTTTGCTTCAGCTGTCCACTTGAAATCCACTCCCTTTTTTAACATCTTTGTTATACTCTTGACAACTTCAGCAAAGTTAGGAATGAATCTTCTAACAAAGTTAACTTTTCCAAGGAAAGATTGAATCTCTTTCCTACTTCTTGGCAAATCTAGCTTTTGAATTGCACTAACTCTATTAGGATCAATCCTAATCCCTTCTTCAGAAATAATATGACCAAGAAGTTTGCCAGAGGTTAAAGCAAAAATACTTTTGGTTGGATTAAGAGAAATACCAAACCTTCTACACTTCAGCAGAACTCTTTCAAGGTGCTTCAAATGATCTTCTTCTCTCTTTGAAAAACTGTGATGTCATCAAGATAAACCACCACTGATTTGTCCTTTTCTTCAGCAAAAGAAATATCCATTGCTCTCTGGAAGGTGGCTCCTGCATTCATGAGACCAAAAGGCATCTTGGCGTACATGAATGTTCCCCATGGCATTGTGAAGCTTGTTTTATCTTGATCATCTGGATGAACAAGAATCTGATTGTACCCTGAGAAACCATCAAGCATAGACATCCTTTGTGAACCAACAATGTTTTGCAGAATCAAATCCATCTTGGGAAGAGGATAATTATCTTTCAATGAAGCTTTATTCAGATTTCTGAAGTCTATACAAATCCTGATCTCTCCATTCCTTTTCCTAGCTAGGACCAAATTAGCAAGCCAATTTGAGAATCTGATTGGAACAATAATCTTAGCATCAAAGATTTTTTTCACTTCCTTTTCAATCAATGGCATAAGAAGAGGATTAATTCTTCTTAACTTCTTCTTGAAAGTCTTTTCATTCTCCTTAATAGGAATGGTATGTTGTATAATTGAGGAGTCATATTGTTTCAAGTCAGCATAGCTCCATGCAAAGACATCAATGAACCTTTTCATCATCTCAACATATTTAGTCTTCATATCAGCTGAAAGGAATTTTCAAATTTTGACCATCTTAGGCACCAGTGAGTCTCCTAAATTGTAGCTTTCCACCTCCTCTTCATTAGCTTGTAATTTTGGTGCTTTTAATACATCGTTTTGATCAAACAATTTCTCAAGGGGAATGAGACCTTTTGGAATCAAATTATTTTTTAATTGTAATACTTCAGGATTTTCCTTTGATTCCACAAACATATTTTGCTGATCCATTTGAGTGCTCTGAAATTCTTCTTTTAACTCAATGAAACTCCTCACTTGCTGATCATCCTCAAAGACCTGCCAATTAATGATGTTATCTGGTATAACTGGTCTGTGATGGACTTCCACCTCATATTTTTCATAAGAGTGTGTAGGAATAATAAAAAGGCTGGCTGAAACAACAAGAGAGTCTGCAATAGAGTTTTGGTCTCTGGTTTTGATACTAAAAGTATGAGCCTGAAACTTTTCCAACATATCCAACACTAAGTTTCTATATGCCCTCATTCTTACATCCTTAGTTTGATAGGCACCTTCCACTTGTTTTATTACTAATTCAGAATCTCCACAAACAACAATATTTCTAGCTTTCACTTTTAACAAAGCTTCTAATCCCAAAATCAGTGATTCATACTCGGCCATATTGTTAGTGCAATCAAAATTCAACTTGTAGGAGAGAAACTTACTTTCTTTATCAGGACTTGTGATCCAAATTCCAGCTCCTGCCCCCTCTCTTCCTGCTGATCCATCAAAATATAATGACCACCAACCTGCTGTCTCATTTTCATCTTTTTGCTGATCTCCTTGGCACTGATTTTTTGAAAACTTATCCTCTGATTCCTCTTCAGCTGACTCATTGAAAAGGATGGTTGATCCGAGACCAGTGTCACATGAATAAATGGGAAAGTTTTGAGGTTTATCCTTGCTGCTTACCATATAAGCCATTCTGGTCTCCCGATACAGTCTTCTTTGCTCACCAAAAACAGGGATAGTAGCATAGGTAAGGTCCATCTACATTGTGCCCTTGATTTTTGTTGCCCACGATCTTGAAAGAAGCATCCCAAACTTGGGTGGAATGTCAGCCACAACAATGTCCATGACAATTGTTTTTGCTGGAATTTGTGTAAGACCCACAACAACATCTTTAATCAAACCAATGCATTGAACTCTTTTTGAATCAAAGGAAAATAAATCCTTATATGGTCTAGTTACCTCTAATCCCAGTCTTTCCATGATCACCTTGGGCATAAGATTATGAGATGCCCCTGAATCCAAAATAGCATTATGTAAAGTCATGTCGTGAATACTAATTCTTATGTAGAAAGGAGGGAACTCTTCATTTTGTTCATCTTCAAGTCTTGGACCCAAGCAAATAATAGGATTATCTTCTTGTACATTTAGGATATCAGCTACTCCTGGTTGTGAATTAAGCATTTCAACAATCTTATTCCTGTATTTGTCTACCTTGAGGATCTCACTAAAAGGGACTGATATCTTGATTTTTGCAATCTCATTCTCAAGGTTAAAAACAGAAGCAGTCTTTTCAATTTCTTTAGCAGGTGATGGAGCTTGAATATCCTTTTTGTCAGGTGGAGAATCATTCTTACCTTCAGCAACCTTTGAGCTGTCTTTCTTATCTTCAACTACCTTTGAAGCATCCTTCTTGGGTTGTGCTTTGCTTGCTATAATAGGCATGTTTCTATTCCTGAGATTGTATTGCTTTTGCATCTCAAAAATAGCATGTTGATAGCCCTTTAAATAGTCTGAAGGCTCTTCTCCAGGTTTAGTCAGACTGGACTCATCATGTTCTTCCTTAGTCAAGAAAATCCCTGACACTTCTTCATCAAGACAATGGATGGACTCCTCAGGAATTTCAGGTTCATCTTCTTCATCCACCAAATTTTGTTGGAAAGGAGGTCTTACTGGA
The DNA here is from genome assembly GCA_031772625.1 of Pinus tabuliformis. Taxonomy (NCBI): domain Eukaryota; kingdom Viridiplantae; phylum Streptophyta; class Pinopsida; order Pinales; family Pinaceae; genus Pinus; species Pinus tabuliformis. The sequence goes on along the minus strand of CM062820.1, from coordinate 1,504,784,742 downwards.
GGATCTGGCTGTTGATTTCTGTTCTCTCTTGGCCTTTGCTGATTTTGAGGTCTTCTGAACTGAGGATTCCTAAATTGAGGTTCCTGCTGTGCTGGGGGAGCAGAGGTATTCCCAAGAGCCAACCGATCCATCAGTTTTTCCATGGTCTTCATCATCGTTTCAAACTTATCTTCTGGAGCTGATGTAGAAGGTTTCTCTTCTTCTTTTAGTTTGGCTTTTGCCATCTTCGATTTCTTAGCAGCAATCATGTTTACTTCCACTTTAATTGCATCATTTTTCATATCAGCAAGAGTAGCAGAATCCCTTTCTCTGAGTAACAGAGAGAAATCATAATCAAATGCTTCGGCATATCTCATTTGTGCCAAAGCCCTAGGAGGTTTCAAATGAGCTAGGATGGAATTGTATATTTTATTAAACCTCTTGGAGAAGTTTTGGACAGTTTCATCAGGAGCTCTTCTAAGATTGTTGTATTCAGTAAGAGCTTGGATAGGGTTAGTTCTATTTCCCCATTTCCTTAGGAAACTATCTTCAAACTCTGCCCAACTATGAATGCTTCCAGCTCTAAGAGCTTTAAACCATTTTCTAACCTCTCCAATGAAAGTTTGAGCAAACAATCTTAGCTTCACATCCTCAACATCAACTTCCTCTCTGTCAGCAAAATCATTGAATCTGTCTACATGTTCTTCTGCTGTGAGGTCTTCATCTCCACCCCATGTTGGAATTCTAGCAGCATATTTGCTGGGAAGGTCATGTAAAACAGCAGGGAGGGCTAGTGGAGCATACCTAGCAGGTACGGCCATAATGAATGGAGGAGCAGTGATAACAGGTATTGTAGGGACAGTGGAACTAGAACTGATATGAGGCGGATTTCCTAGTGTCTGAGAACTACTAGGACTAGCAGAAGCAGAGGATAAAGTGCTGATATGAAAAGGACTATTTGGACTTTGCAAACCACTGACAAAGGTACTCCAATTTGGAAGGGGTAAACCAGTTTTAGATTTGAGTAAGACTTCAAAAGGATCAAGTTCTTTGAGTTTGTTTAAATCTTCCTCTTCTAACAATAATTCTGAAGTAACAACCTCCCAAAATTCTTCCTTATCTTTTTGTGACACTAAGGACGAAGTATCAATACCTCTTTTTTGTAAATCTAAAATAACTCCAATAAGTTATTCTTCGTTCTCGGACCTCAACAACACCTCATGAATTTTATCATCAACAATTTTATCCTCAGGACTTCTTGAAAATTTAGAGAGCAAAGATTTTGAAAAAGATGGAGTACCTGGTGTTTCAGTAAATCTTTGTCTGCTCCTTGAAATGGTGTTTGGATTGTCCACAAGGGTAGGTGGATCTGGGTCAGGATTGCTTCGTGTATGTCTCCCTCTCGAAGCCACCTTTTAAACTTTGAAATTGTATGGAGTCACCAAGGTAGAATGCAGCCTCGAATAATCTTCTGAGCTCCTGCTACCTTCAGAAGTTCAGTCTCTTGTTTTCGGGAATAAATAATCTTCAGACTCCCAGCAGACGCACCAAAATGTTATCTCAAAATCAATCCCTGGAAGGTTGCAGACCACGAAGACTTCAAGTAACTGTTTCAGACCAATCTTTTAGCTAAGGTTTAGCCTCCTTAGCCTGAGAGGGCTCTCTCAAAGGATTTAAGGTTTGTGATTATAATTGAGATGGCTAACTCTTTATAAAAACAAATAGGAATGAGGCTAGTAAAATATAAATTAACAAGCATCCATTGGGCTCATGGAGTCATATATCATTTAGCATCAACAGTGAATTGGCTTTGCAATAAAATCAAGGCATTCAGACTTCAATATAGATAAAGTACAGCAGACACAAAAGGGACAGTATTTGAGCATATGAAGGAAATTAGAACACTGCAAGTGATTTCTAAGTAATCAAGTACTCATAATACTGTATACAACATGAAAGACAACAAGAGGAATTCATACATTGAAGCCACTATGATTCTTGAGCAGCAAAAGCCATTTACTGTATTACCAAAAGAAACAAAGTCTTTACATAAGCTTGACAACAGAGCTTTTTTTATATAAACTTCCAACCCCTTTTACATTTCCCTTTCTCGTATTTATAAAGTTCTTCTACTTGACTGAGGTTCCTCCTCAAACCTGAGGGGAACTCAAAATCTATTTCTAATGACACATGTTCAACTTTTAACTGCCTATTAAATATAACAAACTGTAACTAGACTTTCTAGAAATTTAAATCAAATAGGAGTCTAACTCCTTATTATGCTAATAATAGCCTTGATTACGAACATTCTCGTTATTTGACATCTGGTCCCTTTTTAGTTTGGCTGTGATGAATGTTCAAAACTCCACGCTGGTCTTCAATGCCACATCTTCTCCATTGCCCTGAAACATAGGGAACTACCCTTGCTCATCGGTCTTTAGTTTGCCTCAAAATTTTCGAATCGAAAGAAGCATGTCCTTTATCCTTGATTATCCAAAATGTAACAGACGGCCACGTCCTTGATGTGTTGTCCACCTCTTTTATGTGTAAAGGCAAAAACTCTTTCAAGCTGTTTTGACCTATCTTGAACTGTGGTAAATGTGCTCACTTTATGACAAAAATTTAAAGTTGGATTCAAATCCGTATTTTCTCCACCTGTCTTGACCTGGTTGAATTTTTATAGCTTCAGATGATGCCTTGTATATATTCCCCTTTCAAAATTCTCGCTTATGTTTCAAAACCGTTTGATTGATATTGGATTATTTAGCTTCAGCAGTTTCGTAGCGCGCTACGAAACTGCTGAGCTCTAGTCATCACCTTCAGCAGTTTCGTAGCGCGCTACGAAACTGCTGAGTTGTTTCAAAAATCACAGTTTCAACCCAAAACTTTGCTATTTGAGCACTTTGTTGTTAAAACATTCTTTCAACTATTCCAAGACCTTCCAAAACTGAATGGGAATGTTTGAAAAGATTATACCAAGCAAAACCATCAAAACTTTGAAACATATCCTTACTTGAAGTGAGATTTCTTTATGGAGATTCTTTTCACTGGCTCAATTGTATCTTTAAGTCTTCAATTTGTTTCTTCATTACTTTGATCCCAGACCTGAGGTTTGTATTGACTTTTCTGATAAATTGAGCTTCTTTTATTGCAGGAGTAGTCCAACTACGGAATTGAACATTAAAATCAACCACCTCAGGAATTTGAAATGTTTGGTCCTCCCACCGAGCTTGCATTTGGTTGAAATAAGCCTCCTTAGCTGCAAATTTCCTAGCAGCTTTCTTCAATCTAACAATTTCAAAGTTGGCAGATTCCAATCTCCTTTTCAAGTTTTCCACACTACCTTCTTCTTGAGTGGCAACTATTTTGCCTTTATCCTCTCTTTCATGAGGCCGTGTCACCTCCCCTGTTTCATTAGCTCTTGGTGGTACCTCTTGTACTTGTTTGAATTTCCTTGTTATGGGTCTCCTGGGCTTAAAAACAAATTGATCAACTTGATCATCAAACTTGAGTTTCTTTGAGGCTTTGACCTTCTTAGCCTCCTCTTTTCCTGACTGTATCAACTTAGCTTGAACTAGTGGGGACTTTTCAATGTCAATTGCTTGCAATAAATCATTTAAGTCTCCCTTTGAAATAGGGCTTTCTTTAATACGCACTGACTTACTTTTTTCTTTAGCCACTTGGCTCCTAGTTCTTCTTCTTTGAACTCCTCCACCTGTGCTTGATTCATGTGCAGTTTCTTTGACCTGAGTTTTTTCTTTAATTGACTGCTGGGGTGTATCCTGAATAGTCAGTGGCTTGGTAGACTCTCCAACTTGTTTCCTTGCTTTTAACTTTGAAATCCTCTTGGCTCTTGTTTTTGCTTGAGGACCGGTTGTTGTTGAAGGTTCTTTTGCAACTTGAGGGCTGAGACTAGTCTTGCTTTTGAAACCGGACATGAATATAAATGTGTCCCAGTCTTTGCCTACACTCTGGAGTTCATGTAGAACAATCAACTTAACCAGGCCATGGTGGAACAATGAAGTCTCACGGGCTTCTTTTCTCAGTTGTACCTTGTCACACATTTTACTTAAGCTGCGAAATAAGTAAAAAGGTAGATCAATAGATGCTTTCCCTGTGAAATGCAACATAAGTTTAAAATGGTATGAATACACTTTGTTATATCTCCCTTCACAGGTCAGATACTTATGTATACAAGTAAGCAATTGGGCATATGATTCTTTAACATAACTTCTAGGAACAGACTTGCTCAAATCTGAGTTAATGAACTCCTGCTTTAGAAATTCTTTGCATGGATTCATGTCAAATTTGAAATTTTTGAACCAATTTTCTTGCCCTCTTGGAATTTCTGTAACTGTGGATATCATGTCTGGTGAGACCTGCAATTCCAGCATGCCAACCTTTGAGTTTAGCCCTATTAAATTCAGTGCAGATTCCTTAGTAACTTGTGCATGACCTCCCTGAAGCTTCTTGCAAAAATTCCAACATCCAGCTTGTTTAAATGCATACTCGACTTCTCTGCTCTTCAAGGTTATTTCTAAACCTTCAGGCTCATTTCTCAGACATTTACCTGATTTGTGGTCTTTCCTTTCTGTTGATCCCTCCATGAAGATTCAGTGTAATGGAGGCTAGAAATGCTAGCGCTGCTCAAAATCCAAACTCTGCCTCGTCTGATAGCTGCCTCGCTTGAATTGCTGCCTCACCTAATAGCTGCCTCGCTTGATGACAATGTTTTTTCAAATTGAAATCTTGCAGATTTGTTTCTCATGCAAGGCTTACAATCATCATTAAAACTGTGCATACCTGGCTTTCCTTGGAACTTGTATTCCGTGTATATCAACGTACCTGGTGGTTGTAATAATGGAGATAAGCGGTTGGACGTGATATGTGGAGTGCACAAACTGACAATGAATGACGCAGCCATAGATTAACTTGACAGATTTGACAGTTGGGAAAGATTCGCTATGGAATGCACGAATCTCTGATTTCGTAGTGCGGTCAGTGTAAATTTTGAATTATGCACTGCGAAATCACCTAATAACGTATTGCGCTGCGAAATCACCTAATGGACTTTCACGCTACGAAATCACCTAATGGACTTTTGCGCTGCGAAACTGCCAAAAAGGATTAATGCGCTGTGAAAACACTTCAGGATGGTTACATGCGCTACGAGATCATCTAAAGGCTTTGTGGTACATAGTAATTTTTTAAACCAAACTGACACATGGCTATGAGACCGGTGATGAATGAGAATGAACAGTGATGAATGAGAATGCATACTTGACTCAAGACCCCCTAAGACTCAGACTCTTAGAAAAAACAAAATCAAACTTAGACTAACACTGACCTTTATCATCAAGCTAGTATGAGAAATTTTGGCATTAGAATTCTTAAGTGATAACATAATGGAGAAATAGAAGATGGATGGTGGCAGGGAGGTTCACAGGCCTCATAGACAGATTTCTAGCCCTCGGGTTCTTATCTGATCTTGATTTTCGCCTCTCTGTGATTTCTACAGGAGCCTCCTATAGACTACACAGAGTTTCCTGTGGTATGCGAAATTTTCAGAACAAATGAGACCAAGGCTTGGGAAAGGATAACGGTGATGGAGGGATGGACTATGAAGGGTGTACGCAGCCTGGCCATGTCTTTTCTCTTGTGTGACCCTCCTGCAACCTGCAATTTATTCAAAAGAAGTTAGGTTTTTTTTTCTTTTTTTGTTTTTCTTTTTTCTTGAGACAACTATGGTGCCTCTAGGAGGTTTTCACCCTAACTACCTGCCCTGGGCACCTCCAAGAGGTTTTCACCCAGGGATCTTTTATTCCTTTTCCTTTTTTTCTCTGTTCTTTTTCTTTTTCTTTTTTCTTTTTTTTGTTCAGGGTGTGGGTGGAGTGGAGGCAGGACCTGCTCCACTACCAACACTGTTTTACCCAGATTCTCAATGAACTCTTGCTTGCAAAGGGGCTTCTTGTAGATATTCAATCTATGCCCATTGACGAGCATGGGGATGGCTTCTTCATCTATGGTCTGGATAAGGACTGAACCATTGTCATTGCATTTTTCTACTATGTATGGTCCCAGCCATCTTGTCCTCAGTTTGCCCTTGAAATCCTTATATCTTGAATCATACAACAGCGCCCAATCCCCTTGATGGAATTGTTTTTCTTTGAGGTGTCTGTCATGCCATATTTTTCTTTGAAGTTGGACTACCTATGAGCGGAGAAGGGCCTACAATCTTTGTTCATCCAATCCTGAAGCAATCTTTCCTTCTATGCATGGCTGAGATCTAGGTCCAGCTGAGCTACCATCCTTAATGTGTTATATTCAAATTCTGTGGACAGCAAATCCTTCTTCCCATAGACCAGCTCATAGGGTGTGAAACCTGTGGTGGTTTTCTAAGTAGTGTTATAGGCCCAGGTGGCCTCAACCAATCGATCTGCCTAATCTTTTCTGCTGCTGCTCACTACCTTAGTCAAAATCCCTTTCAAAGCTCTGTTAGTGACTTCCACCTGTCCATTTGCTTGCGGATGATAAGAGGTGGAAGTTCTGTGCTTAATCTTGTGATGTGTGAGCAGGTCTTCAATTAGATTGGAGGTAAACTGACTTCCTTGATCTGTGACTAATTCTCTTGGATAGCCAAACTTGTAAAAGATATTTTTCATCAAAAGCTCAGCTACTTTTTCTTCTATTGCTACCTTGATCGCCTTTGTTTCTGCCCATTTTGTCAGGTAATCCATGCACACAATGATGTATGATTTCTGTTTTGAAGGAGGGTTGATAGGACCCACAAAGTCCATGCCACACTTCTCAAATGGCTTGAAAGTCACTTGAGGTTGCAGGGACATCTCATCCCTTGGAGTATGTTTCCCCATCCTTTGGCATCGGTCACATTGGCTTATGTATCTCCTGACATCTTGATGAAGAGTGGGCCAATAGTAACCTGCCTGTAGAATTTTGAAGGCAGTTCTCTTTGCCGCAAAGTGGCCCCCATAGGGCCCATCATGACAGGTTAGGAGGAATGCAAAAACTTCCTCCTCCCTGACACATCGCCTCAAAATATGATCTGGACCAAGTTTAAAAATATTTCCCCCAATCCAGGTGAATGGGGCACTTTTCCTCACAATCTTGCTCCTCTCTTTTGAGGATAGGTGTGGTAGAAACTGTGCCAAAACCAAATAGTTTGCTATATCAGCAAACCATGGAGAGAGTACTGAAATAGAAAATAGGTGTTCATCTGGCATTTGATCGTCCACCATTCCTTCTTCTCCTGCAGGCAGATCTAGTCTAGAGAGAAATCAGCAATAACATTTTCCTTACCTAGCTTATCAACAATGGTCAAATCAAATTACTGCAATAAAAGTAACCATCTAATGATACGAGCATTTACATCAGGTTTATTCATCAAATACCTTATTGCAGCATGATCGGTGTGTACGAATGTTTGATAGCCAGTGATGTAGTGTCTGAACTTGTTTAGGGAATGGACTACATCCAGGAGCTCTTTTTCGGTTACAATGTAGTTTAATGCTGCCTTGGACAAGTTGTTACTGAAAAAATATATGGCATACGGAAACTTCTCTTCAACCTGCCCTATGGCAACTCCTATAGCTTTGTTCGAGGCGTCTGTGTGAATGTAGAAAGGTAGGGCCCAGTTTGGACCTCTCAAGATTGGGGCAGTTACCAGCTTACCTTTCAAGGCATCCAGAGCCTCTTGACAGCTGTCAATCCATATGAACTCAGTATTTTTTCTCAAAAGACCAAACAATGGAGAGGCTAGCTTACTAAATTCCTTAATGAATCTTCTATAATACCCTGCTAAGCCTAGAAAATTCCAAACATCTCTTACCTTTTGAGGAGGTGGGACCCTTTGGATGATAGCAATCTTTTTGGGATCCACCTGTAATTCTTGCTGAGAAATTGTATGACCTAGCACAATCCCTTCAGTCATCAGGAATTCGCATTTCTTAGGATTGAGGGACAGGTTCATTTCAATACACTTGGCTAAAACTTTCCTCAGGTTATTCAAAGATTCCTAGAAGTTAGAACCATAAGGGGTAAAGTCATCCATATAGATTTCCATTGAATCATGAACCAGTTCAGCAAATATGCTCAGTATTGCTCTCTAGAAAGTGGCGGGAGCATTGCACAACCCAAAAGGAAGGACCCGGTAGGCAAAGGTACCCCAGGACATGTGAAATTGGTCTTATCTTGGTCTTCCGGGCTTATTTGGATCTGGTTGTACCCGCTAAACCCATCTAGGAAGGAAAATAATTTCTTCCCTGTCAGGCCATCTAACACTTGATCTATGAAAGGCAAAGGGAAATGGTCCTTCTTGATGGCCTTGTTTAGTTCCCGATAATCTACACAGATTCTCCACTTCCCGTTTTTCTTTGGCACTAGCACCAAAGGAGAAACCCATTCGTTGTCAGAGATGGGGTAGATGAATCCTACATCCAGCAACTTTTCAGTTCTTCTTTAACAATGTCCTTAATGGCTAAATTCATCCTCATTTGAGGCTGCTTGACTGGTTTACAATCTTCTTTAATGTAAATGTGATGAGCATAGACTGAATGGTGGACTCCCTTCATCTCCTTATAGCTCCAAGCAAAAGCATCCAAGTGGTTGTTCAATAAGCTACACAGTTCTTTCTCCTGAGAGGTGGATAGGGATGAGTTGATCTTCAAAGTTTTTTCTTGGTCGAACTCCACATTCTTAACTCAGAGAGAGGTCGGATCAGCCACACAAAGATCAACTTAAGCATTGGCTTGGGTTTCTTCCACCAATTCTTCTGATGGCAACACACTGGGGGGTGGATTTTGAATCAAGTTCTCAATAATATCATCCTCGGTTTGTGGACCCCCCATGGTAGCTTCCACTGTACATAATGGTGCGGAGTAGACTTCATCCTCATCTTCCTCCTCCAACCAAAGAGGTAAGTCATGTTCTAGCAAAGGTTGGGCAGGAGGATATAGGACTAGCTGTTTGGACATATGCCCATTCTTGATGGTCATGCTCCCAGCTTGACAACTGATGTAAGCATTTGCAGTAGCTAACCAAGGTCTTCCCAAGATGAGAGGATACCTAGTGAGCTTTTCCTTTGGTTCAAGAACCAGGAAGTCAGCAGGATACTCCCAGGAGTTAATAGAGACCATTACATCTTCCACAATCCCCTCAGGGGTCACGGTGGAGCGGTCTGCCAACTGCAATACTATTGAGGTATTTCTTAGGGAACCCTGAAGGTTGAGTTTGAGCATAGTGTCCATGGTCATCATGTTAATGGCAGCCCCTAGATCAACCAAGGTATGGGGGATTGTGGTGCCATTTATGTGGACATCGACTACAGGACTCCCAGGGTCCAGATATTTCGGACAGATTACCTGCCCCAACATCAGGTTGAACAGTTGTCCTATGACATTGATAGTTGGGGTATCTCTCTTGCACCTGCCTGGGTGCCTGAAGAACTTCTCTTTGATCAACTTGTTGTAGATTAGTACATCTTTTATGGCTTGGAGAAGTGGTGTTAGCCTCCTGTTGCAACAGGTTTCATATTTCATGATTGACATTTTTACATGCCAAATATGTCATCTTTCTTGCAGCAAGGTTCCATATTTCCAGAGAAGAAAACCAGAGAAGGAGTAATAAAGTATGCCAATACAAATGTTACTATTGTTTCCAATTTTGGTGAATTGTTCCAGTTTTGAAGAAATTCTTCAAGGGAGGTCCAGACAGTCTAATCCTGGTCTCCCTAGGTTTCAATTTCCTGTTTTAGAATATAGATAATGACATCTGTCCAAACCATTTAATCTTGGCAGATTTGTAGATAGGTAGAGAATCAAGGGGACCCAACTGTTTAATCTGGGCCCTGGCAGAAATAAGTGCAGATCTAGATAGGAAAATTCAAAAGAAAAAATTGTGAATCTGGGTCTGCAAGTCCAAGTGCACCCAAAATAAAAAGAAGAAAAAATGTTAGGACAGTAGGTTGGGTAGGTAGCTTTGGTGTGGCAGAATCATGACTAGTGATCAATTTTGTATTCCACAATGTCTTATCTTTTCTGATCACAGTTATCAAGTAGTTTTTTGCAGTTTCATGAAAGTACTCAGGCTGAAGATTCATTAACATCCCCCTCTCTTCATTCCCCCCCAAGTCACTTACTAACATCCCCCAAGAGGTCAAGATCTGCTTGAGCCTCTCAGTCACATCGTTTCCATTACATGTGCCTTGGTGAGGATCTCCTTCACTCAAGGACTGCTCACTCATCATTTGTGAGCCTTCTTTTCCCCAAATGGCATAAGGTCTCACACCTTAGCGCCCTCTCTTCATCTCCATATTAACTTCTAACTTTATTATGTAGCTCCCTAACAATTGCCCCTTTCCCCTACTAAAAATCATATATATAACACTCCCCTATGTAAATATCCCATCCCTGGCACTATATCCATAATTCTACTAAGTCCGGGAAATCTCAGTCCATCTGGGACTGTTTTTGCCCATCCGAGTCATTGAGGAACTGGTTTGACATCTGGTCAGCCAATAACCTCTCCTTTAACTCCAAAAACCCCAAAAAACTCATGATTTCACCTTTCCCCCGTGAAAAATTTCACCCCACCGCTGTAAAAACCTACATTCCACCCCTAACCCAAAGACCCTGCGCATAAACATTAACCCGCGCCTTTATTTAACCCCGCAAACCAGTTTTCCTAAGTCTATAACCCACCGCGCGCAGTATCAAATTCGGAATATTCCTGCGAATATTCCCTCCCGTTAACCCCCTGTCCCGTCGCGTTCGCCGCCAGCCGTCCGATCCACGGCCCCGCAGATCAACAGCTGGTGGGCATCCTCATCCCCGACGCACCCGGCCTTTAACGTCCGGGAGTTCGGCGGTTTTGCCGCCGTAGCCCCGCCATGCGTCAAGCGTCGGGCTATGGCGGAGCCCCTCCCTCCGAAACCGCCATCCCCCATAAGCGGTGCACCACATACCGCTTACCGCCCGGTGACGTCACCAGCCCACGTCACCCCTGCACAATCAACAGCCCACGTCACCCCCCCTATACATTCATCCGATGAGTCACCCGCCTGCGTGGCCTCCTACCACGTCACTGCCACGTGTCCCGCCACCGTACCTACCACGTCATCGTCCGTACATGATGACGTCATTGTTATAGACAATTTTGTGCCTTACAGCATGAAGCATGAAATGTCCATAATCTAAGGGATCCAAAGTCCCTAAACATGTTGTTCCTACCCTTAGGGGAACAAGGTCAGCAAACCACAGCACTCAACAAAAGTTCTCCACCTGAAAACACTCAAAAACAAGGCAATTCTGGATCATGTCAACTGCTCCACTGAGCATCTGTGCTGAATGTCAACTGCTCCACTGTCTACCTGCGTTGAATGTCAACTGCAAAGAAGGCTACCTGCGCTGGGCGAGTTTGGACATGTGGCAGAGTCATTCCTCAAGGTGTCAATGCCCAGGAAGCTTCCAAAATGACACTTGGATCAGGGAATTCGACTGGTGATGAGTAAGAGGTTCCAAATCTCCAAGTGGAAGCAAGAACCTCCAAGTGGACTCAAGAACTGAAGTGGGAAAGGACACTAGTCATCTTCATGCCAGCCTCAAGCTGACTCATCCTTTCTCCAAAACTCCTATATATAGATCTCTCTCATGAGGTCTAGGGAGGCTGGAATCTGGTGAATGTAAAGAATTGCTGTTGGTTTGAGTTTAGAACTATTGGGTGATTTGCTTTGAAGGAGGTGAAGAGGAGATTTCTTTCTGCTGGGAAGGTGATGCTGGATTGGGCCTCTTATGGTTGTATCACTTCCTGAACCTTACTTCTTCCATTAATAAAGCATTTGAGGTTCTTCTATATGCATGTGTCTCAATGGTGTATTGTTATACTTGTGTATTTGATTTATTCTAATCCTTGAATCAATTATGAATGTATGCTTCTTGTAGTTTCCCTCTCTTGCCATTTTGCAGGATCTTGGTGTAGCTGGGCCAGTGAAAGAGCAAGGAGCTGGGGGCAAGCAGCGAGGAGAGAAGATTGGATCAATCATTAGCGAAAGACATTGGTTAGTGGATCTCTTTCTCCCCTCTTTTATATCTCATAAAGAAGTAATCTCAAATAGCTTTGCTTTGATTGTTGCTAAGGAACTATCACCCTTAGAGTGGGATAGGGTCATTCCGTATTGGATACTTTTCCCAACAACAAATTGGCGACTCCGCTGGGGATCGAACCCAGAATCTCTGGTTTCGCCCATCATTCCTGAATTGACAATAAAACCGCCAAAGGGAGTAGTACACAAGTCGACGTTTAATCCTCGTGCCAGGGCGGCGCAGCATTATAACATAGTGGAAGATTTGGCCCAATCGCCATCCGCTATGTCGACTCTTGAGGTACTACAAAATTGTCCATCCCAAAGGCAGGCGTTGTTATCAGCTATTGGTGGGGTTGATCCTAAGGATTCCAATCTTGTATCCTTTGATCAGAAAGGATACGATCCTCAGTTACCAGCTCAACTAGCTTTCCTTATTCAAGTGAAAGCCCTCAACAAAACTGTTCACAGAACAATTATTGATGAGAGAGCATCAACATGTATTATGTCAATGAGTTGCTGGAAAACTTTAGGATCTCCAACCTTGTCGTGATCTTCGACGACATTAAAAGCTTTCGACGGAAGGACTTATACCCCATACGGTATCCTTAATAACTTGAAAGTTGAACTGGGAGGAAAAACAGTAGAAATTGATGTTGAGGTCATCGATGGAAATCTTGACTACAACATCCTACTGGGTAGACCATGGATTTATGCCATGGCAGCTGTTGTGTCGACTTATTTTAGGAAGATCGCATTCCCGTTTGAAGGAGGGATTACGGTCGTCGACCAACAGAACTTCCTCCCTAATAGTTCACAGGTTACAGGAAGCATTCCCATGATCCATGAGAGCAACCATTCGCTTCAAGATATCGGAGTAGGATTATTGAAAGACCCCACATTGATGGGAACTTTCGCGCTACCACCTCCTATTTACATAGGAAATATACCGTTTGTAGCAACCTGCAACATGATATCTTCCACGAAGGTCGCAAAAGACAAGGTCGACATGGATCATGCAATTGTTTTTCCCCCAAGCCCTTTACAAATATTGTAGCAATCAATGTTTCAAGCATGGGAGGCGAACCCAAATCAACGCTCGTCAAGCGTTTGGGTAGATAGGTCTAGAGAATATGGTACCCCATTAGATCCTTGGTCGAAAGTACATGGGACTGACGAAGGAATATTACAATCAATGTTGATTGAGGGGGCACCATGGAATAATCACCACCATCGTTCCCTTCTTCCTATATATGAAGAAGATACTCAACATGACCTTTATCACCCTTCAGTTTTTGAATTCCTAACAAATACTGTAAATACGGTGGATTCCAAGCGAAACTTATCCAATATTGAAGAGACTATAGCCATAAATATCTCGACTAAAACAAATGTTGTAGAGAATATTTATGTCGGCAAAGGTTGTTCCCCTTCAGAACTGGAAATATATAACGCTCTTTTTCGCGAATTTAGAGATGTCTTTGCTTGGTCATATGATGAAATGCCAGGCATTGACTCGAGTATCGTTGAACATGAAATTAAAATGTATCCTGATGTCAAACCAGTAAGACAACGGCTTCGGCAGGTGCACCCCAAGAAAGCCGCTGCCATTAAGGCAGAAGTTGAAAAACTTCTCCATGCTGGATTCATCTACCTGGTTCCTCTAACCGATTGGGTATCGAATATTGTCCCTGTTATGAAGAAACAAGGGACGATTAGAGTGTGTGTCGATTATAGGGATGTAAACCAAGCTTGTCTGAAGGACAACTACCCTACACCCTTCATCGACCAGATAATTGATGAATGCGCCGGATGTGAAATTTTTTCATTTATGGATGGATTTTCTGGGTATAATCAAATAAATATCCGCCCACAGGACCAGTCAAAGACTGCATTTATTTGTCCGTGGGGCACATTCGCTTATCGAAAATTACCCTTTGGTTTGAAGAACGCAGGGGCGACGTTTTAGAGGGCAATGAATTATGCCTTCCATGACATCAAGAACATTGTTCAACCTTATCTCGACGACCTTCCGGCTCATTCACGAAAGCGAACTGATCATCCGCAGCATTTAAGAGCGATATTTCTACGCTACCGACACTACAAGATAAGACTCAATCCACACAAATGTGTGTTTTGCGTCGGTTCTGGTCGTTTACTTGGCTTTGTAGTCTCTAAGGATGGGATTCGTCTCGACCCCTGCAAGGTTCAGGCAATCATTAATTTGCCTCCACCTTCAAATTTGCTTCAGATTCAGAAACTCCAAGGGAAAGCAAACTTTCTGAGGAGGTTCATTCCAAATTACGCAGAACTTGCTAAAGGTTATACTCGTCTTTTGAAAAAGGATGTACCTTTCGTCTGGGACCAGGTGGCGCAAACTTCCTTTGATGCTCTGAAAGATTGTCTAGTAAAAGCATCATTAATGTACGCCCCGGACTATCAAAGAGATTTTAACCTGTATCTGGCTGCAGCGGATACGACCATTGCGATGGTTTTAGCTCAAGAAGTCGATGGAATTGAACATCCTATATATTATTTAAGTAAAAACTTAAATGATACAGAAAGTAAATATTCTTATGTTGAAAAACTAGCGCTTGCAGTTGTTCAAGCGATTCAAAGGTTTCGACATTATGTCCTCTTTCGGAAAACTACCATTTTGTCAGATTGCAACCCCATGACTTATATACTGTCGCGACAGTTGCTGGGGGGCAAATATTCAAAATGGATAGCGATCCTTCAAGAGTTTGATCTGGAATTTGTAAAATCCAAATCAAAGAAAGCTCTAGTTTTCACAGAATTATTGTGTGATCTCCCATCGTCGTCCAACGATGACACATCAGAAGAGTCAATCGTAGACGAAAGTTTGTTTCTAATATCTACAAGCGATGAGTGGTATGGAGATATCATAGTTTATCTCCAAACCCAAAAATTCAGGCCAAACACCTCTCACTCCGAACAAAAACGAATACGATACCAAGCAAAAGACTACATGATCGTCGGTGATACACTTTACCGTCGTGGTATCGATACAGTTCTGAGGAGGTGCCTTACCCATGAGGAGGCCGAAAAAGCCCTGAATGAGTGTCATTCAGGCGCGTGTGGGGGGCATCAATCTGGATATGCAACAGCACAAAAAATATTACGAGCAGGATACTTCTGGCCAACCATGTTCAAAGATTGCATAATCGCAGTCAGAAGTTGCCACGCTTTCAAATTTTTGGTAGCAAAACCAGAAGACCACCCGCACCTTTACAGCCAATAGTTGCTGTTGGGCCTTTCGCCAAATGGGGCATCGATTTCATGCAATGTAACCCCACCTCGACCGGGGGGCATGGGTATATTATAGTCGCTGTTGACTATTTTACCAAATGGGTCGAGGTGATGCCTACATTGGATAACACTGGTGAAACAGCTGCCCTTTTCTTTTTCAATCATGTAGTCGCCAGGTTCGGCGTACCGCAGGCTATAGTGACAGATCATGGGTCGCATTTTCACAATCACATGATGGTCGAATTAGCTGCCAAGCTAGGGCTATCTCACGACAGCTCTACTCCGTATTATCCGCAAGCCAATGGACAAGTTGAAGCAATCAACAAGGTCCTGAAGCGTATGTTGCAAAGGATGATCGGGGTTCATAAAAGAAGGTGGCACCTAACCCTGTACTCAGCCTTGTGGGCTTACCGAACGTCGGTAAAGAACGCGACCGGGTTCACACCTTTTCAACTGGTGTATGGCCTGGAAGCAGCCTTGCCAATCCAGTGCGAAATTTCATCGCTTAAACTCGCAATTGATCTCCTCCCCGGAACTTCAGAGGAAGAGGCTCGTTTCTTGGAATTAATCCAGTTGGATGAAACCCGTCGTGATGCTGCTTTGGCTAACGAAGCCCATAAGAAACGAGTCAAGGCTCAGTTCGACAAAAATGTCAAACCCCGTGTCTTCTCAGAAGGTGATTTGGTCTTGCTTTATGACCAAGAATCCGATAAATTGGGAGCAGGTAAATTTAATTCCTTGTGGATGGGCCCCTATATTGTTAAAAGGGTGTTAGCAAAAGGAGCCTACGAGTTAATGGATTACGACGGAATTCCACTGGCGCAGCCCCGCAACGGGTTGTACCTCAAGCGTTACTATGCTTAAATAGTAACCTGCATGCTTTTGTTGTATTTTGTTTTCGCTAAAAGTATTTGTTCTAGTCGGGTGATCCACCTTTTTCATTTGTTGCAGATGTCAAACCTTCTGGAGACATGTGTTGGGTATGCCGACGGAGTGAGTCGTAGTTCGCGGAACCTATCCTCCACAGCCTGGGCCATTTTTGATCCAAGCGGCGAGTTAGTAAGTTTCAGAGGAGTGTGTATTGGGCAATCAACGAATAACATCGCTGAGTATAGAGCATTGATAGAACTACTCTCTGATGCCATCACACGTGGCATACGCCGACTAATTGTCAGGCTAGACTCACAGTTCGTAATACTACAACTCAATGGTATATATTCCGTTCGCAATCCAGCTATTTATCGCATGTTCCTAAGGGTTAAGATTTTGGAAAGACAGTTTGATTCAATTCAATACCAGCATATTTCCAGAAGCTTAAACACATTAACCGACTCATTAGCAAATTATGTGTTAGATAGACATTTGCGACATTTGTAAAAAGGGATACATCATCAATAATTGTACATATGGATCATATAACTCAACCAGAATAAAACTCGAAAATCAAAATATATATAAGTTGTTTATCGTTCATACATAATGTTCTGTAACCAAGACAAAATCGGTCATATGACCCAAAAACTCAAAAGTGCTAGGGGGCACCCTAGCCTAGTGGTGCTCATGATAGCACGTCACGGCCTGTGCAATCATGCGCAAGAGACGAGTCCATCGTCTAGGCACACCAGTAGTATGCCGCTGCAACTGTAAAGGTAACTCATCGATCCGTACATCCGGAATACCGAGAGTAAGGCTCTCAACCTGCTCCTGCACAGCTGTAAGGGTCTCAGTATCGTCAAGGTCGCGAAGGATAACTCTCCCAGCAGGCTCCACTGCCGGGGCAGCAACTGGCGGTCTCGGACGAACTGCTGGACGAACAGGACCAACATCTGCATGCACCCAAGAGTATGATTAAAAGTCTTGATAGAATGAAGCACAGCAACATTATGAATAAGAGCAGTAAACAGTGATATGGTCAAAGAGTTTACCAATAGCGCCCCACTGTTCGCCATCCGGTAACACCAAATCCGGATCACCTCGGAAATCCATACCCACATATGGATACTCGGAAAAGACCATCTCCTGGCGATCGAACCACCTGAAGAAGGCATCAGTGAAAGTAATCTGAGGTTGACCAGCATGCCTAGACATGTGATCGACCCACCTCTGCATGCGTGGCTCGGTCGGAGAAGGCAAGTCGAGTATAATATACTGAGGCGCATCAGTGGGATTTTCTCCAAGGCGAAGCCAGTCAGAATAGAACCAAATCCAAAGTTCTTCAGCTTCCCGTCCTTTACCTTGGTCAACTGACTTTTCATCTGAACAAGTACTGCATCACACCAGTTGAATACTTTTGGTTAGAGACACTCCAAGGCATGCTGCACATAAGATCTGTTGGCAACATGTAGAGCTGCGCTACCGGCCATCCTACCAATGGTATACAGAATGGACCTGAGAGACCTGTCAGTAATCTCACGGATAACAACCTTGCCGTCTCTGCTCGGCTGGGAACCTTCCCTGCAATACTGGCGGACATAATCTCTCACGGAATCAGTCCCCCGGGTTGAACCTGACAAAGAAATGGGGGCACCTCGCCTTGACAATCCAGTCAAGAAGTAAATGTCCTCCATGGTCAAGGGGATGGATTTTCCCCTAATCTGGAATACTTGGTTAATGGGATCCCAAGCATCAAGCATGTACTGCAGCAAAGTGATCTGTGCTCTCATGCTAGAGATACGGAAAAACTTCAGCAGGCCACAGTTCCGCAGCGCGTTCACCGTGACAGGGTCATGGAGGGCAATCATGTCCTCCTCTTCATGTTCTCGTTCTCGCCATGTAAGGGACATTTTGTTCAAAGTTCCCTGCAAAACAAACATGAGAAGGAGTAAGTTCCTGAGTTTGATGAAAAACTGGCAAAAATTCATCAAAAAATGTGCTAAAAACTCAGTTTTCTGAGCCCAACGCAAGCAGAGAGTATCCTACCTGCGTTGAAGGTCAGGCTAGCTTGAGGCAGCTTGACATTCAACGCAGGTTTCGAATGGGCAACCTGCGCTGAAGTTAGGGCGCCCTGGCAAAACCCCTGAGGCTCAGAAAGACTGGAAAACAGGCACAAAATGAAGAAAGGAAACCATGAAAAGAAAGAGCTAAGGTTTAGCTCCTACCTGGTCCAGACGGCGCCGAGAATCGTCCACAGAATCTCCCGGAATCAGCTGGTGAAAATCAAGGGGGAAGAGGCACCTCCAGAGCTCCAACAAACCAAATTCAAATGAAATGGTAAAATGAGAGGTAAAAACACCTTTTAATGGCTTTTTACGTAGTTCAAAGCGAAATATTAGGGTTATAATCTCATTTTCATGCAAATATTATTCATTTCTAACAAAGTTTGTTGCAGAAATTGAGAATGCAGTACTATCCTTGAAAAGAGAAAAGCTATTTATGGTAAAAATCAAAATTTGACTATACAATCGAGCAGTTTTAGCATAAAGTTCATGCTCGTTAAAAAATAAACGCAAGATCCGAGCAGTTTTAACGCGGTCTTCATGCTCGTTAAAAAATAAATATAAGCAGTGAGCAATGTTCCCTCCAGAGTTTAAGCTCATTTTTAAATAAAAAATGAACCTATCCCGGTGAATAACCACTGTGATCGTAAATTTATCAGCCATAAAAAGCCTTGGTCGTGTTTGCACCTACCACCTCCACTTTCATTTGGCCGATCGTTCACCTCCATATGATTGGTTACCCATTTTGAGGAACAGCTGCGAAGAGTGATTTCACCTAGCCATCCTTGTGACACTGCCGTGATTGGAAAATTCCAACCTGTACCTGGAATCAGTTGCTATCCCTGTTTATCACTCGTTCCTCAAAAGCGAGTCTTCTTTAAGCTCTTTTCAACTGACTCGTAAAATATGAAAAGATTGCCGAGTTGTGGCCTTCCAGCTCGTTAAAGGACCAGAAGAGCTATCCCTCCTCTAGATTTTAATCTTTTTCGACCTGAGGGATTATTGCACAAAAAGATCGAGCGCTTGTTTGATTCGGCTCGTTAAAGATATCGAAGACTCATCCCTTTTGTATCGTTTTATACTTTTTCGGACTTAAGGGATTAGATGACGAAAAAGGAATTTTGGAGTTGACTTTATGTACCTTTTCAGACTCTCTAAAAATGAAAAGGACCGAGTTTTCCTTGTCGTTAGACTCGTTAAAATGATTAAATAGCGACAAACTTGTCTTTAGACCAGAACGAGTTTCCCTATCGCTAGGCTCGTTAAAACATAGCGATGGGCTTGCCCGAAGGGCAGGTTATAGAACAAGTATATGTTATCCTCCTCAAGCTTGACAAAAATAAAGAGGTACTGGTCAGAAATGACTGGGGAAAAATTGGGAGAACCTCAAAGCTTTAATGGTAGCAAGTCGCTCTTGAACATGACACTTTTCCTCCGTACCACATCGGGTTGGGTTGTTTCATTCACCGGTCTCATCACCATGGTCTCGCCAAACCATCCACATTTGGGGTAATGCTACCGATCCATCGCATCAGTGTCGTTATATGTTCAAGAGATGTTGTTCAGAAAGAGTCAACCGTGTCCCATCCACTACCATACATCATCTTTCATCCTTTCATGACCGCCACCCTGAATCATATTTCACAGATCGTTTTCACCTCCATCACAATCATTAGCTCCGTTCTGTGTCACTGATGTGGGATTCATTAAGGCCCTCCTTTGACGGATCGCTTCTTGTCGACTTCAGCTCATTATCCAAGAAGTTGATCTAGGAACAACCCCCTCAGTACTTTGAAGCTTGCATGCCTCAATGGCAAGTTTCTCACTTCCGGCGACAGGTATACATCAATGACCTTCGACCGAAAGATTTTGCGTGGTGTTCGACGCCAAGTCCTTTATTCACACCACGTGGATTGTACTGCCGTACCTTGAGGGTCATCATCATTATCGGTGATTCCTCTCGCGCTTGTTAGCAGTTTACATCATTGACTGGTAATCAAGCGATGTCTTTCCGTGTTCGACTCCAAGAAATTCTCACATGGATCGACTTGTACTTAGAGTGAAGATCGGACGAGTTTGAAGACCCCGGATCTAGTTTCATCCATCCGGGCTACGATATATATTCAGGAAATAAAGACATTGACATGTGCAGCAGATGATCATCCTACTCAAAGGATGATAATTTCAACAGAGAATTATCAGTCTACCATCAGACGATTGTCTGTTCTATGTACAGAAAAATGTATTTATAAATGATCCGGATTTAAACAGGAACGCAACATATTACAGAGATAACCATATACACAAAGATGCAGCAGAAATAATACTTCATTTCATTAATAGGAAATACTGAAATATGCTTACAATCAGAAATGGAAATAAACTAGCTAGGGCGACGGTAGCTTATCTCTGATAAGAGATGTGATGGCTACATGCCTCTGAACTGTCTTACAATGAGGCTCGAAGGCCTATTTATTGTTGAGAAACAATGGAAAACCCTTAACATCCCGAAACCTAACCCTAGAAGATGAAACGCCAAATTGTGGGCCCCGTTTGGGTAAATTGGTACATCAATTTCTCGGGGTCGTAACTTTGGCATACGATCTCCGTTTGACGCGTACGATAGCTCGTTAGAAAGATCTATCCGAGTACTACCACTTTGGGAGGCAACATCGGTCCATGGACCCATGTTGCCCCAGAATCCCAAAAAAACGTCGTTTAGGGCCTCAAAACGGCTCCGGAAGTTCGGGACCCGAAAAACTGCTAAAAATAGTAAGTTGTGCTACAATTAAGGCAACTGAAAATGCTGAGAAAGACAATGGTGGGGGTCCAGGTGGACTTGGCAGGTGGCCACCAATATCCACCTGGATCATTCCTCCCCCCTTAGGAAGCAATGGTCCCCATTGCGTTGAGCTCCTCCATGAGATGAGGAAACTTCTGCTGAACTTGTTCCCTGGTGAGCCACTTGCCCTGCTGAAGGAGTTGGCCTGCTTTGACAACTCGATACAGTTGGATATTCTGTTGGCGAGTGTTCTTGATCTGTGTGTCCATGATCCGATCAGTTGCAGCTTGTTCCATGCAATCTGGATTTAATTCTGTGGGTTTGAGCTGTTCTGCAATGTCGGATGTGTCTAGCAATGGTGGAAAGTATGGCCGAAGGCGGTCCACATTGAACACTGGGTGCAGGCCAAGGAATGGGGGAATGCTGAGCTCAAATGCATTGTCTCCCATGGCCTTAGTAATGGTGTAAGGACCATATCGGAGTGGTCTCAATTTCCGATAGGCTCCAGTAAGGCGTTCCTTTTGCAAATGCAACCAGACTTTGTCGCCCACCTGAAACTTGTGTGGCACCCGTGTTGATCATGTCGCTGCTTGTACTTGGCATTTGATTTCTCAAGAATGTCATGGACCTGCTGGCGAATATGTTGGATGCGCTCAATGAAGCTGGTGGCCTTATCTGTTTCGGACTGGACATGAGCTGAATTCATGTGAGTAGCTGCAAGTGGCATGGCCACATCAATGGGGCATAGTGGCTGGAATCCCAAACCCACCTGAAAAGGGCTATGGCCAGTGGAGCTGTGAAGAGCTCGGTTGTAGCTGTGCTGAACATAGGGGAGGCTCTCGTCCCATGTGCGTGGATGCTTTGAGTTATACATGCGCAGAATGTGCACAATCATCCTGTTGACAACCTCTGTCTGGCCATCAGTTTGAGGATGGAAGGCTGTGGACTTCGTGAGTTTGGTGTCCAGCATTGACCAGAGACTGGACCAAAATGTGCTGAGAAACCGACTGTCCCGATCTGAGATGATAGACTGTGGGATCCCAAAGTGCACCCACACTCGTTCAAAGAAGAGTTTAGCAGTGGCTTCTGCTGTGATATTCTTCTTGCAGGCCATCATAATGGCCATCTTTGAGAACCTGTCGACGACCACAAAAACACAGTCATTTCCATGCTTAGTGGAAGGAAGGCCTGACATGTAATCCATGGAGATGGATTCCCAAGGTCGACTAGGGGTAGGCAACGGGGTATAGAGGCCTTGCTTCTTAATGGTCGGTTTGGCAATGGCACAGGCAGTACATGATCGGATGTACTTCCCAACATCCTGTCGAAGATTCGGCCAATAGAAATAATTTTGCAGTACTGCCACTGTTTTCTCGACCCCGAAATGCCCAGCAGCCCGACTGTAGTGTGCTTCCCAAATCATCTTGGCACGCTCGCTTGAAGGAACACAAAGGTGACCGAGGTGGCATAATAGGGCATCCTGGAGGTGAAAATCTGCAACCTGCCGACCCTCCAAGAGTGTCTGGTATGTGTGGCCGAATTCTGGGTCGCTTTTGTAGAGAAGTGGCCAATCAGAAGTCTCGTGCCCGCAAGAGTTGAGCACGGTGGTTAGCGCCATGATCGGTGGTCGACTGAGGCAATCTGCAACATTATTGGTGCTGCCCTTTTTATACTTGATATTCAAGTGAAACTGTTGCAGGTATGTAGACCACTTCTGATGGCGATCATTCTGCAATTTCCCTTGGGTCTGTATGAACTGCAGAGGTCGGTGGTCTGTGTGGATGACCGTTTCCTTCCCCAAAATGTAATGCTTCCATTGTCGGCAGGCCTGTACAATGGAATACATCTCTTTATCATAAGTGGGGTACTTCCGGACTGTGTCTGAAAGTGTTTCACTGTGATATGCCACTGGATGTCCATGTTGAGTAAGGACTGCCCCAATAGCATAGTCAGAGGCATCTGTCTCGACCTCAAATGGTTGTTGTAAATCTGGTAACGCGAGCACTGGTGCCGTGCAGAGGCGATCCTTCAACTCCCTGAATGCCTTCTGTTGAGATTCAGACCAAAAGAATTTTGCTTTCGCCCCGCCCTTGGTGACTTGACTCAAGGGCCAAGAAATATGAGAAAACCCCAACACAAACCTGCGGTAGAAGTTGGCAAGACCTAGAAAGCTGCGGAGCTCTGTTAGAGTGGTTGGAGAGGGCCAATCCCGAATGACTTGGACCTTGGCTGGATCGACATGCACCCCCTGTTCATCAATGATGTATCCCAGATACTGAACCTCGGTCATGCCAAAAGTGCATTTCTCCAAATTGGCACATAGCTTGTGTTGCCGCAGTGTTTGGAGAACCTGTCGGATGTGGTGGAGGTGCTCTTCCCAACTCTGGCTGAAGATCAGAATGTCATCCAAGTATACTACTACAAAGGAGTTGGTGAATGGCCGCAAGATGTCATCCATTAGCCTCATAAAGGTTGCAGGAGCATTCGTCAATCCGAAAGGCATGACCAACCATTCGAAGAGGCCCTCCTTGGATTTGAAGGCAGTCTTCCACACATCTGAGGGTTCGATTGGTACCTGGTGATATCCTGACTTCAGATCGATCTTGCTGAAATATTTCGCCCCCTTTAGTTGGTCTAGGAGGTCATCAATCCGCGGGATCGGGTACCTATTACGGACAGTGATCTTGTTCAGCGCCCGATAGTCAATACAGAGTCTCCACGTCCCATCCTTCTTCTGTACCAACACTATCGGGCTCCCACAGGGCGAAGAACTCGGACGGATGTGACCTTTCTGCAGGAGCTCCTGAATCTGCCTCTTGATTTCATTGTTCTCCAGAACGGAGCGCCGATAAATTGGTCCATTGGGTAGCGGCGCACCTGGGGTCAGATCGATGGAGTGCTTGACTTGACAGTGCAGAGGAACCCCTGCCGGGGAGGTGAAGATGTCTTCGTACTCCTCCACAATCTTGTCCATCTGTAGCTGCCGTGCAGAGGGACCCCGTTTGGAGGTCGCGGCCACTGTCTTCTTCTTCCCTTGAGGGCGTATCATCAGGAAAACAAATTTCCTGGTTTTGGAAATGATCTTACTGCATTGTTTTGCAGTAATCAAAGAGATGGCGGCAGGTGGTGCTACCTCTGGTATCCTGAACAACTTATTTCCCAATGTAATAATAACAGCACGGGGCCTTGATTCATACACAGCATGTCGCTTCCACAAGTATGGTTGTCCTAGTAATACATCACAAACTTCAAGGGGAGCAATGTCACACAATACCTCATCCGTGAAGGGCTTGATGTTGTATGGAAGGCGACACTGCTGGCTCACGCGAAGATCTCGTCCTTGGTGAAGCCACCCAATGGTGTATGGTTGTGGATGTGCTGTGGTCGGTAAGCCCAACCGCTTCACGACCTCTGCCGAAATGAGGTTCTTTTGACTCCCGCTATCAACAATGAACTGTATCGGGGAGCCCTTTACCCACATCTGGGAGTGAAAGAGACGCTCCTCCTCCTCTGGATCTTCGGGTTCATTTTTCTGGATCTTTGCGGTAGCAACAGTGGCGCTGGGATCCGCATCAATGATCTGCTTCCCTTTTTCATACCCCTTATCGGGTTCTGACTCAGAGTCGGAACATGCATCTGATTCTGAAACCTTTAGCTCAGCCACCAGTGACTGCTTGGCCCGACACTCACTTGTGTTGTGAGTGGAGCTCTTATGGAACTCGCACCATTTTCCAGTGTCCTTTCTCGGCTTCGCGGCGCTGTTCTTTGCTTGCAGCTTCGGCTGGTTGTCTTGGGCTGTCCCGCCTTGGCTTTGTCCTTTGTTTTGTGGTTTAGGGGCACCTTTCCCCTGCTTTGGATTCGCAGATCCAAAGTCTCGCTTCTTTTGTTTAAACTTCTGCTCGAACTTGACGGCATACCGGTATGCTGCGCCGAGCGAGGGGATGTTTAAGAACTGTATTTCTTCCTGGATGTACTTGTGCAGGCAGCCACGGTATTTGAGTATCAAATGTTGCTCCGAATCCTTGATACCCAACTTTGTGCGAAGGGTATGGAAAAGATTGGTGAACTCCGGCACGTCTTGGTCCCTTCCCTGCCGCAGCGTGGTCCACTTTATGTATTCATCCTCATAGCTCCCGACAGGGTAGTACTGCTCCTTGATGGCATCCCGGAATGAATCCCAGGTGGGTGCGGCTGAAAATAGTGAGCCAGTACTTTCATCCTTCTGCTCGCAGTAGGTTTCCCACCAGTCCTTGACGTGGGGGGCTGCTTTGAGAAGAGCAAAAACAATCTTTTCCCGACTCGAAAATTCATGAACAGAAAAATAACCCTCTAGCAGATTTAACCATTTATCTACGGCATCGGCGTCTATCTGACCCTCGAATATGGGGATTTCAAAATTAACTTGTACCTTAAAGGGTGTGGCGTTTCCAGAGGAGCTGCTGGAAGCCGATGCGCCGCTTCTGGGTAGCCGCTGAAGGATCTGCGCAAAGCTGTCCATCATCGCGTTCCGTTGTCGCTCGAGCGCTTCTTCGAGCAAGATTTTGATGGGATCTCCTGCCCCCTCGTCTTTCTTCTCGTCCGCCATGGGAGGCCGTCGGGATTTGCGAGGCTGGTCTTGCAAAGGTTCAACCAGTTCGAGCCCTAACTCCTTATATCCCAACCTTGTTGGGGACATGCAAAGAAAAACAGAGAAAAAGCAGACCGCTCTGATACCACTGATCCGGATTTAAACAGGAACGCAACATATTACAGAGATAACCATATACACAAAGATGCAGCAGAAATAATACTTCATTTCATTAATAGGAAATACTGAAATATGCTTACAATCAGAAATGGAAATAAACTAGCTAGGGCGATGGTAGCTTATCTCTGAGAAGAGATGTGATGGCTACATGCCTCTGAACTGTCTTACAATGAGGCTCGAAGGCCTATTTATTGTTGAGAAACAATGGAAAACCCTTAACATCCCGAAACCTAACCCTAGAAGATGAAACGCCAAATTGTGGGCCCCGTTTGGGTAAATTGGTACATCAATTTCTCGGGGTCGTAACTTTGGCATACGATCTCCGTTTGACGCGTACGATAGCTCGTTAGAAAGATCTATCCGAGTACTACCACTTTGGGAGGCAACATGGGTCCATGGACCCATGTTGCCCCAGAATCCCAAAAAAACGTCGTTTAGGGCCTCAAAACGGCTCCGGAAGTTCGGGACCCGAAAAACTGCTAAAAATAGTAAGTTGTGCTACAATTAAGGCAACTGAAAATGCTGAGAAAGACAATGGTGGGGGTCCAGGTGGACTTGGCAGGTGGCCACCAATATCCACCTGGATCAATAAAGCTGAGCATGGGAATGCCCGCCTCAGCTAGATCATGAAAGCAGTATGAAAAATAATGTATTGTATTGTATCTTATTACAGGTCACCTCTCAGCGATTGAATGAACTTCGGATCCTCCTGATAAAGCATTTCACCCGATAAACGACCTCACACTTTAGGGGGCAACTGTTATAGACATTTTTGTGCCTTACAGCATGAAGCATGAAATGTCCATAATCTAAGGGATCCAAAGTCCCTAAACATGTTGTTCCTACCCCTAGGGGAACAAGGTCAGCAAACCACAGCACTCAACAAAAGTTCTCCACCTGAAAACACTCAAAAACAAGGCAATTCTGGATCATGTCAACTGCTCCACTGAGCATCTGCGCTGAATGTCAACTGCTCCACTGTCTACCTGCATTGAATGTCAACTGCAAAGAAGGCTACCTGCGTTGGGCGAGTTTGGACATGTGGCAGAGTCATTCCTCAAGGTGTCAATGCCCAGGAAGCTTCCAAAATGACACTTGGATCAGGGAATTCGACTGGTGATGAGTAAGAGGTTCCAAATCTCCAAGTGGAAGCAAGAACCTCCAAGTGGACTCAAGAACTTAAGTGGGAAAGGACACTAGTCAGCTTCATGCCAGCCTCAAGCTGACTCATCCTTTCTCCAAAACTCCTATATATAGATCTCTCTCATGAGGTCTAGGGAGGCTGGAATCTGGTGAATGTAAAGAATTGCTGTTGGTTTGAGTTTAGAACTATTGGGTGATTTGCTTTGAAGGAGGTGAAGAGGAGATTTCTTTCTGCTGGGAAGGTGATGCTGGATTGGGCCTCTTATGGTTGTATCACTTCCTAAACCTTACTTCTTCCATTAATAAAGCATTTGAGGTTCTTCTATATGCATGTGTCTCAATGGTGTATTGTTATACTTGTGTATTTGATTTATTCTAATCCTTGAATCAATTATGAATGTATGCTTCTTGTAGTTTCCCTCTCTTACCATTTTGCAGGATCTTGGTGTAGCTGGGCCAGTGAAAGAGCAAGGAGTTGGGGGCAAGCAGCGAGGAGAGAAGATTGGATCAATCATTAGCGAAAGACATCGGTTAGTGGATCTCTTTCTCCCCTCTTTTATATCTCATAAAGAAGTAATCTCAAATAGCTTTGCTTTGATTGTTGCTAAGGAACTATCACCCTTAGAGTGGGATAGGGTCATTCCGTATTGGATACTTTTCCCAACAACAGTCATGCTGACGTCATCAGCCCTTTTTGGACGCAGAGGCGCGAAAATCTCACTTCGGAGCCCCGGAATCGAATTCTGAGGCAGTTTTTGATGAGCACAAATCGCTCATCGCAGGATTTTTTGGGCCAGAATGGAGAATCTTCAGGGAATCTTTAAGGAATCTTCGCCCCATGCGGCCCCAGGAAGCCCGAAAAGGCGCAAAAATGATCAGTTTTCTTCACAGAGCATGCCGAAAGGATCAGAAAGCAATTTCAAAGGTGCAGAGGCCGAACAACGGCCATTAATTCATGATTAGACCCTCAGTACATCAGATCAGCGGCCAAGATTTTGTCAAAGAGTATCAGAGAAGGAGAAGACACCAAAGAGTATCAGCCGAAGATATTTTAGTGGCTCGAAGCAGCTAAGAATTAATGAGCCCATCAGGAAGTCAAATCAGGCAGCTAAAAGCCCATTCCTGCACTCAAATCACAGCTCAAACTTAAATGCAGGCAGACATCGAGGAACAGGAACCCATACATATTTATTTCAGAAGACACTACAGCAAGCCACCAAGGACCACATCATTCACTTATTTCTGATACGGCGACCCTCAGCGCCGCTCAAGAGATTTTTTGCATTTAATTCCAGATAGAGTTAGGTCAATAAATGATGTTTTATGACCTGATTAGGTCAAGTTGTAATAAAAGCAGTAGATAGAAAGTTTTTCCCTATATATACCACCCTCTGTATAGTTTTAAGGGTTGGTCAATTGAGAATTTCATTAGAAACTCGCATTGTACACCTGAGTCTTTCCATAATCAAATATTGCAGAAAGCTCGGAGAAAGAACTGTCTGTTGTTGATGAATGTTTTGAGAAGCTGAAGATGGAATTCATGCGCTGCGGCCTGAAGCAATAAGTGCCTCTTATCTCTGTTTATGTGTTTGCCATTATCTAAATAGCAGGAAGAAAGAATAGCCTAGAATAAGTTTAAACACTCTCTATGCTCAATTTCTGCTATTTCCCTGTGTTTTCGTCTAAAATGAATTGGTTATGAGTATGAATTCCTCCTGGCTCGTATTTACCCCAATTCACCTGTGTTGGCCAATTACCTAGGGATTCTTTATTGCCCCTAAGTAGCGCCCTGTTACTTTATCTGTTAAGTCGATTTAGAGATTCTTAACTGCCTCTCATTGCTTGACATCTCTTCCATCCATAAAACCCGAAAGTTGCTTCAACCTCAGCTATCCTGCTCCATCTTCCCTCTCTGTGTTTAAAGAAATACAACAGCTTTTCTCATCCTTGACTCCACGCCCAATGGTTCGAGATACTTAGACTATGCACTACCTCTCTACCTGAAAAATCAATTTTCCCACCAAAACAAAACAAAGAACCCCCTGAACCCAAGACCTAGCCTAAAATCCTTTCAAACAAAGTTAAATCCAAAAGAGAGAGCCCTCTCTGATTGCAGGTTGGCTAGAACCTGCAGTCCAAAGTTGGTTTGTGGTTACCTCGGCCGTATCCCTTTCTTAACCTTCGGGGACAACCTGAGTGATAACATAATGGCGACTCCACTGGGGACCTTCCTCAGTTAATTTTACAAAGTTTCACGAAGAAGGTTAAAAACACCCTGTAGAAATTGATTTTCTAATTGCTGTATATTTCCTAAAACTACAGATGAAGCCTGAATGCCAGCCAGGAAGCCTTTGAAACTGTTTTTGTTTTACATTAATAGGTTTAGATAAAAGCTGCTTCAGTCAATCTTCATGCTAGTTTTAAGATATATACAGCCATTCCAAAATCTGATCTGGCCCTAGTAAATACAAAAATATTCCAAAAATATACCCAAAAACAAGTTTGGAAGCTGGCTCCCAAGAAAAACCCGCGATATACAAGGTCAAACCCAGACCCAGATCCTCCAGCTGTTTTTCAAAACCCTAACATAATCCCTAAAATCCTTAGGAAGCAACAAAGACAGGAAAATTTTGCTGATTTGAGTCCTGAAACAACTTACCCTAGTTCTGTTCCAACTCCTGTCAAGGTTTTATTCCGGTCCACCCCTGCTTCCCCTAGTTCATCATCTACATCTCAAAGCCCTCCCTTCACACCTTCATTCACGGCACATATTCCCATCACAACCACTGTTGTTTTGACCGTTCCTATCACCCCTGTTGTACCAGTCGTTCCTGTTGTCCCAGTTATCCCTGTCATTCCTATAAACCTTGCAAATATGGCCAATAGATATGCACCCTTGCAGTTGCCTGCTAACGCTGCAGCTTTACCTCAGGATTACCAATCCAAAATCACATATTTTGATTCCACTGGTGCCTTCACAGCTATTCAGCATGCCAAAAAGATGCAAGACTATTTTGAGAACTATGAAATAGATGATGACAACGTGAGAATGAGAATCTTTGTCCAAAGCCTGACAGGTGATGTAAGAACTTGGTTCAGATCACTTGCTGCAAACTCCATAACCACTCCTGATGAGCTTTACCAAGCCTTTACCAACAGATGGGAGAAAAAGAAAGATCCTTTGCACATACTAGCTGAATATGATACAATCAAACGAGGTCCTCAAGAGACCGTTTTGGAGTACTGTGCAAGATTCAACAATGTATATAACGTGATACCACAGAATCTAAGACCTCCACCAGATTTAGCCTTGTACAAATTTCCCGACGGTTTTGACCTTGATATGGCATATCAGTTGAAAGAAAGGGCTCTCGCTACCCTTGAAGACGCCCAAAAGGTTGCGGTAACTGTAGAAGCCAACTTGATTGCCAAAAGAAACAGAGCAAGGATGGAAAAGAGAACCACCTTTAAGGAAGAACCCTCAGCCTTTGACCAAAAACTTGACGCTATCATTAATGGCCTGCAAAGACTAGGAGAAAGAGTAGAACATGTTGAGAGAAAAGCATCATGGGAAGGGCAGCAGTCCAACACTATAAGGAACCCGAATTTTAGGAAAACACAGAACATAAATGCTGGTAGGCCTAACCAAGACCAAGACATTAGACCCCCTTTTCAAGATAACTACGTAGAAGGATCCACATCCAATCAGCCTATAGAAGACGATCACATAAATGTAATGGATCTAAAGGGTGAGTATCAAACTTTCCTGACACAAGAAGACCATAATGAACATGATGATAATCAATTTCAAACTAAAACTGGCAAATCTTTTGATTTTAAACAAGGTTATGATACTGCTGTATATGAAGTACACAGACAGTATAAGCTCAGAACTAGGACCATCGACATCTCTGAGCCAGGCAAGACAAAGGAAACCAAACAGCCCAACAAGATTAAAAACACAACTGTCATAACCCAACCAGCTGACTCGACTACCTCAAACTCAAGTCAAGTGACCGTAGAGGATATAACAGACACGCAGCCTGCTGTTGAGCAGCCTTTGACACCTCCTTTCTCAAAACAAAACTCAAATAGCGTCCCAAAAAGTTCTCCTAAAATTGTCAAACCGCAAGAAAATACATCCCATAGCATTGATAAACAGGAGCAAGTTGCTGAGAATTCAAATGAAGAGGGAAAAACTGCCAATGCCAATACCAAGACTCCCTTGGAGAAGCCTTTTAGTTTAGAAACAGAGATTGGAAAACTCAAGATAACCATTCCTCTTTCAGAATTGGCTAAGCACGATGTGTATAGGCAACAAATTCGAAGATCATTGCAAATTCCAGAAAATTAAGATGATGTAAATGTTTTGGATGATTCCCCTGAACTGCTATTTGGCCCAGAAGTTAATGGAAAATCTACCTATGGACCTGTCCCACCCTTTTATGTTAGTCTGCATATACATGACAAAGTCTTACACAACGCTATGTTTGACTCAGGGGCATCACACAATCTTATGCCCAAAGCAGTGATGGAAAAACTGAACCTCAATATTACAAGACCTTACAAAGAATTATACTCATTTGACTCGAGTCAAGTGAAATGTCTAGGTCTCATCAAAGACCTATGTGTTTCCCTAGTCCAATATCCGAACAAGACCATTCTCATGGATGTAGTGGTCGCTGATATTCCTCCCAAGTATGGTATGCTCCTGTCAAGATCATGGGGAGCAAAGCTTCAAGGATCCCTTCAACTAGACCTTTCCTATGCTACCATTTCAGTCTTTGGGCAACCAAAGAGACTATACAGAGAAACGCTCATGAAATATGTAGTGAGTAGTGAAAACAAGCCTGAAAATTTTCCCATTTATTCAATCCATTCTGATATGGATTCTTTCATTTTATTTAATGATGATTTGGATCTGCCCACCAATAAGGAACCTTTCGCTCTAGAACAACAAGTGCCCATCAGTGAAGAAGCGGTTACCCATAATAAAAAGATTGTCAAAACAGTAAATGCAACCAGCATGTTACAAGAACCTCCCCAAACAAAAATTCTAAATCTGCCCAATCCTAAAACAGCTCAATTCCTTGATACTGATCACAAGCAAGAAATCACATGGTTCTTGGAGTTTGATGGTTCTGTTAACAAGTTAGGAGCATGGGTAGGTGTTTGGATTCACAATACGCACGATAACCATGCAGAAGGACATGCCTACAGACTGAATTTCAAATGCACAAATAACACGGCAGAGTATGAAGCTCTGTTGTTAGGCCTTAAACTGCTGAAAACTCTAGGTGCTGTAAAAATATCTATCTTAGGTGACTCTGATCTAGTTATACAAAAGATAAAAGGTAATTTTGTTACCAATGACAATAGAATGAGAGCCTACAGAACAACTGCTATTGACATGCTCCAGTCATTCACTGAATTCAAGCTTGACAAGATTTCCAGAAATCACAACATTCATGCACACAGCCTAGCCACCTTCGCGAGTACATGCAAGCTCCCTTTTGACCCAAATCATCACTTCACAGCCGAAATAAAACATAGACCCACCGTCCCAAATAATGTAAGAGATTGGCAAGTGTTCGAGAATGATGCCCAGATTAACAATTTCCTTACCCTTGCGCACGAATTCTCAAATATTCACATTGACACGGATGACATGACAGATTCTGAACAGCAGAGAAATGAAAGTCAGCAAGCTTTAGATGCTGCAACAGCCAAACTAATTCTGAAACCAACCGTTTTTGACAATGAAAACATTGAACAGCTAAGACAAACCCAGGCAGAAGAAATAGACAAAACAGAAGTAGAAATCATTGACCTAAAGGATAATCTTTTGCCCGCTGGGCTAACTCCACTAGAAGACATGTTTGACTCTAATGACGTTCCCAGAAAACCAAAATTGCAACCAATAAACACGGAAATTGAAGAACACAACATTGGGACACCAGAGAATCCGAAAATGATCAAACTGTCCAAAAACTTGCCACCCGATCAAAAGCCCAAGTACATTGACTTATTCAAAGAATTTCAAGATGTATTTGCTTGGAGCTATGAGGATTTGAAGTCCTATGATACATCTGTAATTCAGCACACCATCCCATTGAAGCCCAATCAGAAGCCCTTCAAACAGAAATTGAGAAGAATCAACCCCGTGCTGCTTCCCCCGATTGAAAAAGAAGTAAAAAGGATGTGGGAAGCAGGCATTATAGCACCTATCAGATTCTCTGAGTGGGTGTCCAATCTTGTTCCTACAAGGAAAAAGACAGGTGAAATCAGACTTTGTGTAGACCTCAGAAACTTAAACCAAGTCTCCTTAAAAGACCACTACCCTTTGCCCAAAATGGACCACATATTACAGAGAGTAGTGGGATCATCTAGAATCTCTTTACTAGATGGATTTTCAGGTTTTAACCAGATACTTGTTCACCCAGATGACCAAGACAAAACAACTTTTACCACACCCTGGGGAACATTTAAGTATGTAAAAATGCCATTCAGACTTAAAAACGCTGGTGCTACTTTTCAACGGGAAATGGATATTGCTTTCGCCAAAGAAATACATGACTTCCTAGTTGTGTACCTCGATGATTTAACCCCATTTTCCAAATCTGATGAAGAACATTTCAAGCATCTTAGGCAAATTTTCATAACATGCAGAAAATATGGAATTTCCTTAAATCCTAAGAAGTCCTTATTTGGCCTTGAGGAAGGAAAATTACTTGGCCACATCATATCAAAAGACGGGATCAGGATTGATCCTGAGAGAATACAAGCCATCCTCCAAATCCCATACCCTAGAAACGTAAAATAGTTACAAGCATTCCTTGGGAAAATCAACTTCTTGAGAAGATTCATTCCAAATCTGGCTGAATTAATAAGACTATTAAGCAACATGCTAAAGAAGGATGCCAAGGTAAGATGGTCCCTGGAAGCTAAGCAAGCATTTGAGAGTATCAAATCTGCCTTAACTCAAACCCCTGTCCTAACTAGTCCACAGTTCGATAAAGATTTCATCATATTTTCATTTGCATCCGAGCATACGATAGCTGTTGTCCTGCTGCAAAAGGATGAACAAGGAGCTGAAAAGCCAATTTCTTTTTTCAGCCGAGCCTTAAGAGACGCCCCACTGAAGTACCCGATAATGGAAAAACAGGCCTACGCGCTTATCAAGGCCATCAAGGATTTTAGAGTATATATACTGTACTCACACGTGATCGCCTACGTCCCACACGCTGCTGTAAAAGACATACTGACTCAAGACGGATTAGAAGGAAAAAGAGGTAAGTGGATAGCAAGTATCCTCGAATATGACATTGAACTAAAACCAACCAAGCTGATAAAGGGACAAGGTTTAGCTAAACTGATGTCCGAAACAAACTTTCAGGTCTTAGACATTAACCAGCTGGACAATGAACTAGAGCTGGCGACTCCACAGATCAGTGAAATATTTCTGCAATGCCCCTGGTACACTGATATTTTCTTTGTATTGTTAAACCTGTGTGCTCCCCCAGGATTGTCCAGAACAAAGAAAACATTTTTGAAGATGAAAGCTTTGAGATGTTGTGTTGTTGATGGTGCGTTATTTTGGAGAAATCATGAAGGTGTATTGTTAAATTGCTTGACCATGAATGAAACCAACAATGTCATGAAAGAATTCCATGCAGGTGACTGTGGAGGACATCTTTACTGGAAGTCCACAGCAGACAAAATCCTGAGGGCTGGTTTCTACTGGCCCACTCTTTTTGCAGATATTAAAAAATTCTCCACAACATGTCATAAGTGCCAAATTTTTTAAGGCAAGAAAAAATTATTGCCCCTGCCCCTTAAGCCAATCTCCATCGAAAAACCTTTTCAACAATGGGGTCTTGACTTCATTGGAGAAATCCATCCCTCTTCCTCAGGCCAACACAAATGGATCCTAACAGCCACCGATTATTTCACCAAGTGGGTTGAAGCCATTCCTTGTAGACCGGCAAATGATACTATCATTATCCAATTCCTTGAATGCAACATCCTTTCTAGATTTGGCTGTCCTGAGAAAATCATCACTGATAATGCCGCTGCCTTTAAGTCCAAAAAGATGATCAGTTTCTGCCATAAGTTTCATATTACCCTGGACCACTCTACAGCATATTATCCTCAAGGCAATGGATTGGCCAAATCATCTAATAAGAGCCTCATCAACATCATAAAGAAGATACTAGAAGAAAACAAGAAAAACTGGCACAAAAAGCTGGTGAATGCCCTATGGGTAGACAGACTTTCAAGCAAAAGATCAATCGGAATGAGCCCCTATGAGCTGGTATATGGCATGGAGGCTAGATTTCCTTCATCCCTCGGCATTCCCACCATCAAGCTGTTACAAGAGATCCAGGCGGAACCAAATGACATTCAAAGAAGAATTAATCAGACGATCCATCTCCAGCAAACCAGAGAACAAGTATATGACAGAGCACAGATTTTGCAAGAAAAGCTCAAAAAGATGTTTGACAAGAGAGCTAAAGCTGAAGATTTCAGAATTGATGACAAAGTTCTAAAGTGGGACTCAAGAAGAGAAGACAAAGGCAAGCATGCAAAGTTTGATTTCCTATGGAAAGGCCCATTTATTATTTCTATTGTTCAAGGAAACAACACCTATTTTCTCAAATCTATGGAGGACAACACTATTGAAGAAGGACCTGTAAATGGCAGGATGTTGAAACATTATCACGATCCTTGTTGTTAAAACAACGAAAGTCCTGTAAATATTTTTGTACAGTTATATTGTGTATATATGAACACTGTTTTTAATTCATTTTGATAAGCAGGCCGATTATTGAAGAAACAGTAGTAAATTCATGGAGGCACAGCCGGTGCTGATTGTCCAGTTTTCAAAGACCCATCTCTGTATCAATATAAGCAAAGCAGCAAGAGTGACAACGTCACAACAGCAATTCGAGTCAAAAAGAAGCTGTTTTGCACTTACAATTCTCAGGCAAGAAAAGGTCAACAGAAGAGGAAAGATTTCAGCAATTTATTTCACACCTAAGCTGAAGGAAGTACATCAAGTTGCGATCCATGTTTTCAAAGACATATTCTCAGACAGCATTGTACATAATAATACAGCACGCAGAAGAAAGCAGGCGTTGCTGAGCAGTTCACAAAGATTCAATCAAGAAGAAGGTCGTTTTGTCACAAAGTTTCATATTTCTAACAGCCAGAGCAAAGAGGTTTTTTCAGTTTACAGTGGCAACAGAGATCAAGGCAGTCTGAACTGTTGTTCTTGACTTTTCACAAGGAAAAGCCATCCCCAAGTGGAGCCACTGTTAGCCTCCTGTTGCAACAGGTTTCATATTTCATGATTGACATTTTTACATGCCAAATATGTCATCTTTCTTGCAGCAAGGTTCCATATTTCCAGAGAAGAAAACCAGAGAAGGAGTAATAAAGTATGCCAATACAAATGTTACTGTTGTTTCCAATTTTGGTGAATTGTTCCAGTTTTGAAGAAGTTCTTCAAGGGAGGTCCAGACAGTCTAATCCTGGTCTCCCTAGGTTTCAATTTCCTGTTTTAGAATATAGAGAATGACATCTATCCAAACCATTTAATCTTGGCAGATTTGTAGATAGGTAGAGAATCAAGGGGACCCAACTGTTTAATCTGGGCCCTGGCAGAAATAAGTGCAGATCTAGATAGGAAAATTCAAAAGAAAAAACTGTGAATCTGGGTCTGCAAGTCCAAGTGCACCCAAAATAAAAAGAAGAAAAAATGTTAGGACAGTAGGCTGGGTAGGTAGCTTTGGTGTGGCAGAATCATGACTAGTGATCAATTTTGTATTCCACAATGTCTTATCTTTTCTGATCACAGTTATCGGGCAGTTTTTTACAGTTTCATAAAAGTACTCAGGCTGAAGATTCATTAACATCCCCCTCTCTTCATTCCCCCCCAAGTCACTTACTAACATCCCCCAAGAGGTCAAGATCTGCTTGAGCCTCTCAGTCACATCGTTTCCATTACATGTGCCTTGGTGAGGATCTCCTTCACTCAAGGACTGCTCACTCATCATCTGTGAGCCTTCTTTTCCCCAAATGGCATAAGGTCTCACACCTTAGCGCCCTCTCTTCATCTCCATATTAACTTCTAACTTTATTATGTAGCTCCCTAACAATTGCCCCTTTCCCCTACTAAAAATCATTTATATAACACTCCCCTATGTAAATATCCCATCCCTAGCACTATAGCCATAATTCTACTAAGTCCGGGAAATCTCAGTCCATCTGGGACTGTTTTTAGCCCATCCGTCATTGAGGAACTGGTTTGACATCTGGTCAGCCAATAACCTCTCCTTTAACTCCAAAACCCCCAAAAAAAAACTCATGATTTCACCTTTCCCCCGTGAAAAATTTCACCCCTCCACTGTAAAAACCTACATTCCGCCCCTAACCCAAAGACCCTGCGCATAAACATTAACCCGCGCCTTTATTTAACCCCGCAAACCAGTTTTCCTAAGTCTATAACCCACCGCGCGCAGTATCAAATTCGGAATATTCCTGCGAATATTCCCTCCCGTTAACCCCTTGTCCCGTCACGTTTGCCGCCAGCCGTCTGATCCACGGCCCCGCAGATCAACGGCTGGCGGGCATCCTCATCCCCAACGCGCCCGGCCTTTAACGTCCGGGATTTTGGCGGTTTTGCCGCCGTACCCCCGCCACGCGTCAAGCGCCGGGCTGTGGCGGAGCCCCTCCCTCCGAAACCGCCATCCCCCATAAGCGGTGCGCCACATACCGCTTACCGCCTGGTGACGTCACCAGCCCACGTCACCCCTGCACAGTCAATAGCCCACGTCACCCCCCTTGTACAGTCATCCGATGAGTCACCCACCTGCGTGGCCTCCTGCCACGTCACTGCCACGTGTCCCGCCACCATACCTGCCACGTCATCGTCCGTACGTGATGACGTCATGCTGACGTCATCCCACCACGTCGCCATGCTGACGTCATGCTGACGTCACCCGCCGTACAATGCTGATGTCATGCTGACGTCATCAGCCCTTTTTGGACGCAGAGGCGCGAAAATCGCACTTCGGAGCCCCGGAATCGAATTCTGAGGCAGTTTTTGATGAGCGATTTGCGCCATAAATGTGCAAAGATGCAAAGATGTGCAAAGATATATTTACTTTTATGATAATTACATAATCCAGATATGAGACTAGCGCTCCGTGATGCAAGCAGATCGAGAAAACTTCTCGCAGATGCAGAGCAGGGAGATCTCGTCTCGTCTAAAACTCAAAGAACTCAAACTCACAATACAGACTAAAGAGTTAAACTCCGTGGTGCAAGCAGATCGAGAAAACTTCTTGCAGATGCAGAGCAGGGAGACTTCACTCAGACTATAATACTACTCAGAATCTCTCAAAACTCTCAAGACTCTAATGCCCCTAATGAGGTTACAATGCTAGTATTTATAATATCCTAGCAGGTCATCCGGTGAAAGATTTTACCGGGAACTTGAAACCAAAAGAATCAAACTTTCGCTAGAACATCATGCAAGATGTCTATCACGAAAGAACTTTGTACAAAAAGTAATGAATAGTTCTTAAGATTCGGGCAAGTGGGGACAACCACTTGTTATCTCGTCCCTTGGAGGCTAAGCCATATGGGCACCGAATCATGACATCTCTGAAGTGAAAAGAAGGCCGGAATCTAGGACATCGGCTCTTATACAAAAGTAATTACACCGTGGAGATTTTATTCAGACTAAATCCCACGGAAACCAAAGAACAACAGGATAAAGTAATTACACAGTGGAGATTTTATTCGGACTAAATCCCACGGAAACCAAAGAGCAGTATATGTACAAATAAAGCAGGATATGAAAGGATTTCATTTAATTGATCCTTTCAATCAGTCGTTGTTAGCCCTGTCGTCATAATCATGTGCATGTGTATCTGGAACAGCTGGATCATTATGGCCAAGTCTGATTTGGTCTTGTTCTATCAATTCCTCAATTAGTTCTTCATTATTTGGAGCCAGCACTTCGTATGGGATAGATTCATCTAGCCAATATGGTGCTGTATCTCTGGTACAACAAAAGAATGGGAATGTGAACATGAATGTTGGCCTGTCTTGTGGGTCCACTGATATCAATCCTCTGAATCTGACAGAAAGCTTAAAGGACTCATCTTCTTCATTAGGAATGACAATTGTGTGTTTGTGGATGAATTCAAACTCTAAGACGTAATCATTCTGGACAGCTACATGCATTTCCCAATGGAAGATTCTCACAAACTCAGCAAAAGTCCTATCAAAAATGCTTTTAGCTCTAGGCAAATATCTAAACATGAATAGCTTAAACCATGGACTCCACCAATTGTTAGAGGGATCTATAGTGTGAGCATAAAATATGACCTTAACCGAACCATGTATCCTAGCTCTTTGGTGGATAGAAAAGTAGTCTGACCATGTCCAGTCAGTATTTTGAATACACCCAAAATAAACAGGATCTGGTTCCCTAGACAATGCATAATAAACACGCCATGGCCTAATCCTATATGGTAACTCTTTTGTATATGACCATCTAGACTCCTCAGAATCAAACCATTTTTGCAAAATGATTTGTCTTAAGCATAATGGCAAGACTCGGACCTGTTTTGATAGACATTCTAGACAAAACTCATAATGACAGTTACTACAGACTGTAACATACTTAACTCTTTTAGACTCGACATGACTGGACTGACTTGTAGAAGCTGCATGCTGATTAAGTGGTTTGAACATCTTGATCTACTTAGTTTCTTGAGCACCTTTTCTGGTAAGCATGTCAGCAAGATAATTTTCTGCACCAGATTTGTAAATAATATCAAAATCAAAACCTTCTAGCCATACTGCCCATCTTAGTACTCTGGTACTACCTTGTTCTAACAATCTTTTGTTTGCCAACATCTGTTTCATATGCTTTAGATCTGTTCTGACAATAAATTTAACACTTTTCAAGAACAAGTGAAATCTCTTTATTCCTCTCTTTACTGCAAGTATTTCTTTATGAGAAGAAGGATACTTTTTCTCTGTATCATCAAAAGATCCTGAGGAATAGGCACAAACCAATTCTTTTCTTCCATGCTTTTGTAACAAAACTGCAGCCCAAGTGTGATAAGAAGCATCTGTTTCAAGTATAAAAGGAAGATTAGTATCAGGAAGCTTGAGTTTTGGCAAATCATTAAGCTTACTCTTAATACTAATTACTGCTGCTGTCATTTCATCTGTCCAACTGACAACTTTCTTCTTTAGTCTATTCTGCAGTATATTTGTATCCTTTGATTGTTTAGCATAAAATTTTCTTATATAATTCAGACATCCAAGAAATCTTTGCAGGGTCTTTACATCGGCAATTATATCAGGAAACTTTAATAGATGGATTAGCACATGTGGCTGAAGTTCTACATGTCCTTTTACTATGTGTAAACCCAAGTAATCAATCTTGACTTTTCCAATCTGAAACTTCTCTTCTGAATCTGAAAGTACTAATCCATGCTTATATACAAGTTGGTAGAATTGTTCTAAATGGATCTTGTGCATATTTACATCTCTACTAAATACAAGCAAATCATCAATATATACAATAATGTACTCTTCCCCACCAAAAATGTCTTCCATCCTTTTTTGGAATTCAGATGGAGCATTTTTCAAACCAAAGGGCATCACAGTCCATTGATATTGGCCATGAGGAACAGTGAAGGCTGTTTTATACCTGTCAGCAGGAATAATACCAATCTGCCAAAATCCACTTTTAAGATCAAACTTGCTAAACACATTAGCATTAGCAATCTTAGCAAGTAACAATTATTTTTTAGGCAGAGGATATCTAATAGGAAGAAGAGCATCATTCAATGCCTTATAATTAATCACAAGCCTTTTCTTGCCTCTTTTCTGCTCACTATGCTTATTGACATAAAAAGTCAGGCAGGCCCAAGGGCTCTTGCAGGGTTCAATAAGCTTTTGTTCTAACAATTGTTCAATTTCTGCTTTGCATAATTCTTGCTCTTTTGGACTCATATGATTTGCACTGGCTTTTTGTGGCCTAGGAATATATCCTTCTCAATAAGGTAGTCCAACAAAATACTTTTCTCTTACCCAAAAGGCATCTGGCCTACTGGAAGTACAATCTGCACGAAGTTTATCAGAAATTTGTTGCAAAGTTTTGGGACCATGTAACTCTACATTTTTTACGATCTTATAAATCTTGGTCAGATCTTGCAGACTATACTGGAGAGGATCCTGATCTTCAGGCTGCACATTAATTTTGTAATCACTGGAAGCAGGGATTGTGATAGGACCAGCAATGGTGGAGAATATAACATAATCTTGTCCAAAAGTGACTGGCAAATATTTCTTCAGAAAATCTTGTCCTAACAGAACATCAGCACCAGTATCAAAACTATACAAAGTGACAAAAACCTGGACATCATTCAAGAAAATAGGAAATTCAGGAGCTATGTGACTTATTTCCATTAAATCACCAGTGATAGCCCTGAATTGGAGTTTAGTAGACTGCCAATAATAATGAGGAATGGCTTTATATTTGCAGCAGCTACTCATAGCACCAGAATCTATTTGAGCATCCAAAGTATAAGGTTTAATGCTAGGGACTT
This sequence comes from Pinus tabuliformis, assembly GCA_031772625.1. Lineage (NCBI taxonomy): Eukaryota > Viridiplantae > Streptophyta > Pinopsida > Pinales > Pinaceae > Pinus > Pinus tabuliformis. The sequence goes on along the minus strand of CM062820.1, from coordinate 1,504,743,152 downwards.
TAATTCTTATTGGAATAACTACTCTATCTCCGATGCCCATAACATTAAAAAGCTCAACATTTTTCTTTGGGGATATCTCTTCAATAACTGGCACATTTTTCATCAGTAGGCTTGTTAATTTAGAATTACAATCATCATAATCAGAAATAAGTATTTGAAGTTTGGATGACAACTGTATCATTTCTGACCTTGTATGATGAATTGAAGATTCCAAATCTGTGATCTTCTTTTTAAGAGCATCAATTTGATTCATACCTGGAGATACTGAAATCTGCAAAGGTCTGAACATTGAGTCGAACTCTTTCTCGATGAAGTCATCATCATCTCTTTCTTCTTCTGAAAATCTTTCTTTCCTTTTGGATGGCAGTTGTTTCTCAACATTCTCAAGTTTTTCAGTCAATCTTCTTCTTGCCGTAAACTGAACTGGATCTAACTGTGCTAGATCAGCTTTGACTGCTGCAATCTTTGCTTGTATCTCTCCTGAGGAATGCAAACTGAACATTTTAATATCATGAATGAATGTTTCATCAGAATCAGATGATTCTGAATCAATTGTTAATTTCCTTATTTCAAGAATTTCACTATCTGAAGATTCTGAAGAAGAACTTGAAACTTCAAAATATTCTCCATCAGAGTGGGATATGAGATCCCAATCTTGTGGATCATGTATTGTAGAAAAGATATTCATTATCTTCATCTGCTTTTTATCTTTTCTTTCTCTGCAAGCGTTAGCATAATGACCTTCTTTACCACAAATAAAACACACACCTTTTTTAGAAGGTTTTGATCTTTTCCTAAATACTACCCTTCGTCCTTTAAATAATCTTTTGGAAGGAAAGTATTTTTTCTTTTTAGGAAAGTATTTATCAGCCTTGCAGGAGCAAGAGTTATCAAACTTTGCCTTTTTAGAAACCTTTCTTTCACTTTTCTTGTGACAACCAAAATTATAGGTTTCTTCGAAATTATTGCAAAGCTTTGTGCTAAAGTGCATCTGTTTTGAAAAATTCTTCTTGGCTTTGCTCTCTGCACATTCTTTCTGCAATATTGTGACAATCAATTGGTGAATAGCTGCAAATGATTGCCCTTCCAAATTTACTTTATGATCTGCTATGTACTGGTTAATTAGATCAGGAATTTTACCAGACATAGACTGGATGTAATATCTCATATAGGCAACATTATGTGGATCACTAGCCTGATACAGAAGTTTTTGCATAACACAAAAATACTCTTGCAAGTAATCAATGTCGCATAACTTCTGGGAGAGAAATAGTTGTGAATGATGGGCTGAATCTTCAGGGACTAATCCAACAAATTCATGTTTTAAAGCTTCAAACAGTGCTCTTAATGGATCAGTACTATGTTCAACTATTTGATCTTTCTCTTCCTCTGCAAGCCTTTCCCACCATTGCTTTAGTATGCCAGTAAAAGACCATACAATCTGAGTAACTACATCAGACCATGATACTTTGGCTTCAGCTTTCCTCTGTAATGCCCAAGCATCGACATTATGCAAAACAGCAATTACTTCATTATAATCAAGGCAATCAATATTTACTAACAATGAATTTCCATATCCTCTGGAAGCAGGATTGTCTAGCCTTATAGGTATAGATTGCAGATTTTCAGTATATCTGCTGAACGGGCTGGATGTTGATGCTTCATGTGCATTGGTATCACCAGCACCTCTTTTTCCTTTGTTGGAATGGAAAAAGGAATCACTTCTGTCTCTTTTAGAACTTGATTCACCTTGTGTTTGCTCACCAGTTACTCCTGACATGGCCATTATTGAAGGAGCGGATGGTTGGCCATTTTGTTTCATCAAAGAACTAAGGCTGACATAGTTCTTTGGTAGTCTTAGACTTTCAACAGAAGGAAGATCAGCTAGTCTATTCTTCATCAGCTTTGTCTTTTCTCTAGCTAGATTGATTCCTTTCTTGATCTTCTCAAGTCTGGCTTTATCTATATTCTCTATCCCTTTAAAAAAGATTTTCTTTGATTCATCAGAATTGGAGAATTTCAGCTTTGAACTTAAGACATCTACTTCTCTATAATGAGGTGGAGAAGCAGGAGTGGGGAGTGCATTTGTAAGATGTTCCAAAGACTTGGAGATGATACCCATGTTTGACTGAATATTATTTAACTTTTGTGTGTGTGTATCTTGGATTCCCAATGTCTCAATATAACCAGTATGCATCTTTTTGATGTGCTCTTTAATTTCTAAAACATCTCGGGCTATATCATCAATATTCTGAAGCATACAAACTATTTGGTAGTTTGTATAATTATGCAGCTTTTCATTTTCATTCTGATCTGGATCAGAAGTTGCTCTCACAGATAACCATTGGAAATCTGCTTTCTTCGTTCCATTGCTAAATGTCCTTCTATAATTTCCAGATTCTAAATATCTTTCTGGTATTTTTGCAGTAACTTCTGACTGAGCTCTAGGAAGTGAGAAACTTTTGATATCAGGTATAAAGACTTCAGAGCTAGGGGATTCATCAGTCTGGAATGTAGAAGATGAAGATGGAACACAGAACTGACAATCATCAGGTTTATGAGAGGTGGATTTTCTATGATCCTCTCTTGGAGCAGAATGTCTTGATGATAAACTTCTGGGAACAGGGGGTATATGTGGATTCCTACCACCCAAAATTGTAGATCTAGGGAAGGATGACATAGATCTAGTAAGTGGAGTGGTAAATTTAAGACCAGAGGATCCGTCAGGATGATGGACGAGATACAATTTCGGAGGAACTTTAGATGTTTGCAGTTGAGGATATTTCTGTGAAAGTGGAATATAAGTACTATTCCATTCATCTGGAAGACTACATTCTGCAAAACCAATCTGTAGGGGAGCAGTGTTACCAGGGCCAACAATAACACCTTCTTTTAAAGCTCTACCGGCTAACTTTGGATTCAGAGGAGGCATGGAGGTGGAGACAAATCTCATGCATATAGAAGCATGGAGCTGAGCAATCTGTGACTGTGGGGCAACGTCAAAACCATAAAACTGAATATAAGCATTCAGGAATTCATTGATATAAGGGTCTGTCAATGAAACTTGATACCTAGGGATAACTAATGACCAAACAGGGCCATTATTGAGGGGACTTTGGAATCCTCCCAATAAAGCGTCGTCGAAGTTATTCATTCTTGTATCAAGGACACATGTCAAGCATGAAGTATTTAGACCAGGACGGACTAGAGGATTAATTCCAAATTGTATGATACCGATATGGATATATCTATAACCATTTTCTAAACCCCATTTGATATTTTCTGGCTGTATTAGTGGGATTTGATATACAGACTGGCCAGTGGAAATAGGAATATTCACAGATGTAAATCTAAATAACTGAGCAGCTCGAAACTGGAAAACAGGCATTTTATAAAGCTTATCAATATCAATCTCTTGCAATGTCCAGTTAGGCTGTGGTTCAAATTCTTGTACTAATAATTTTTCATCATAGAGAACATCTTCATTTCTGGTTTTATTTAAAAACTTATTCTTAAAAGACCATCGATTCTTATGAGCTATCTTTCTGTCTTCGGGCTTCTGAAGAGAAAACTCATTCATATAACCAGCCATTGAAAGAAAGTATGAGTAAGCACCTGAACAGAGGAGAATCAAAGCTTTTGTGCACCAAGAAAGCAAACACGGCAGTCCCTCGCCTTCACAGCTCTCTACCAGCGCCTTATCGCAAACTTAGACTCGTGGACAGTAGCTCAGACAAATACTACTTAATAGAAGAACCAGACAATTTAAAACAGCTCTTGGACAAAGAACCATTGCAAGTAATCAATGTCCCATAAGTTATGTGACATTGATTACTTGCAAGAGTATTTTTGTGTTATGCAAAAACTTCTGTATCAGGCTAGTGATCCACATAATGTTGCCTATCTGAGATATTACATCCAGTCTATGCCTGGTAAAATTCCTGATCTAATTAACCAGTACATACCAGATCATAAAGTAAATTTGGAAGGACAACCATTTGCAGCTATTCACCAATTGATTGTCACAATATTGCAGAAAGAATGTGCAGAGAGCAAAGCCAAGAATAATTTTTCAAAACAGATGCACTTTAGCACAAAGCTTTGCAATAATTTCAAAGAAACCTATAATTTTGGTTGTCACAAGAAAAGTGAAAGAAAGGTTTCTAAAAAGGCAAAGTTTGATAACTCTTGCTCCTGCAAGGCTGATAAATACTTTCCTAAAAAGAAAAAATACTTTCCTTCCAAAAGATCATTTAAAGGACGAAGGGTAGTATTTAGGAAAAGATCAAAACCTTCTAAAAAAGGTGTGTGTTTTATTTGTGGTAAAGAAGGTCATTATGCTAACACTTGCAGAGAAAGAAAAGATAAAAAGCAGATGAAGATAATGAATATCTTTTCTACAATACATGATCCACAAGATTGGGATCTCATATCCCACTCTGATGGAGAATATTTTGAAGTTTCAAGTTCTTCTTCAGAATCTTCATATAGTGAAATTCTTGAAATCAGGAAATTAACAATTGATTCAGAATCATCTGATTCTCATGAAACATTCATTCCTGATATTAAAATGTTCAGTTTGAATTCCTCAGGAGAGATACAAGCAAAGATTGCAGCAGTCAAAGCTGATCTAGCACAGTTAGATCCAGTTCACTTTACGGCAAGAAGAAGATTGACTGAAAAACTTGAGAATCTTGAGAAACAACTGCCATCCAAAAGGAAAGAAAGATTTTCAGAAGAAGAAAGAGATGATGATGACTTCATCGAGAGAGAGTTCGATTCAATGTTCAGACCTTTGCAGATTTCAGTATCTCCAGGTATGAATCAAATTGATGCTCTTAAAAAGAAGATCACATATTTGGAATCTTCAATTCATCATACAAGGTCAGAAATGATACAGTTGTCATCCAAACTTCAAATACTTATTTCTGATTATGATGATTGTAATTCTAAATTAACAAGCCTACTGATGAAAAATGTGCCAGTTATTGAAGAGATATCCCCAAAGAAAAATGTTGAGCTTTTTAATGTTATGGGCATCGGAGACAGAGTAGTTATTCCAATAAGAATTAAAGTCCCTAGCATTAAACCTTATACTTTGGATGCTCAAATAGATTCTGGTGCTATGAGTAGCTACTGCAAATATAAAGCCATTCCTCATTATTATTGGCAGCCTACTAAACTCCAATTCAGGGCTATCACTGGTGATTTAATGGAAATAAGTCACATAGCTCCTGAATTTCCTATTTTCTTGAATGATGTCCAGGTTTTTGTCACTTTGTATAGTTTTGATACTGGTGCTGATGTTCTGTTAGGACAAGATTTTCTGAAGAAATATTTGCCAGTCACTTTTGGACAAGATTATGTTATATTCTCCACCACTGCTGGTCCTATCACAATCCCTGCTTCCAGTGATTACAAAATTAATGTGCAGCCTGAAGATCAGGATCCTCTCCAGTATAGTCTGCAAGATCTGACCAAAATTAATAAGATCGTAAAAAATGCAGAGTTACATGGTCCCAAAACTTTGCAACAAATTTCTGATAAACTTCGTGCAAATTGTACTTCCAGTAGGCCAGATGCCTTTTGGGTAAGAGAAAATTATTTTGTTGCACTACCTTACCGAGAAGGATATATTCCTAGGCCACAAAAAGCCAGTGCAAATCATATGAGTCCAAAAGAGCAAGAATTATGCAAAGCAGAAATTGAACAATTGTTAGAACAAAAGCTTATTGAACCCTGCAAGAGCCCTTGGGCCTGCCCGGCTTTTTATGTCAATAAGCATAGTGAGCAGAAAAGAGGCAAGAAAAGGCTTGTGATTAATTATAAGGCTTTGAATGATGCTCTTCTTCCTATTAGATATCCTCTGCCTAACAAAGAATTGTTACTTGCTAAGATTGCTAATGCTAATGTGTTTAGCAAGTTTGATCTTAAAAGTGGATTTTGGCAGATTGGTATTATTCCTGCTGACAGGTATAAAACAGCCTTCACTGTTCCTCATGGCCAATATCAATGGACTGTGATGCCCTTTGGTTTGAAAAATCCTCCATCTGAATTCCAAAAAAGGATAGAAGACATTTTTGGTGGGGAAGAGTACATTATTGTATATATTGATGATTTGCTTGTATTTAGTAGAGATGTAAATATGCACAAGATCCATTTAGAACAATTCTACCAACTTGTATATAAGAATGGATTAGTACTTTCAGATTCAAAAGAGAAGTTTCAGACTGGAAAAGTCAAGATTGATTACTTGGGTTTACACATAGAAAAAGGACATGTAGAACTTCAGCCACATGTGCTAATCCATCTATTAAAGTTTCCTGATATAATTGCCGATGTAAAGACCCTGCAGAGATTTCTTGGATGTCTGAATTATATAAGAAAATTTTATGCTAAACAATCAGAGGATACAAATATACTGCAGAACAGACTAAAGAAGAAAGTTGTCAGTTGGACAGATGAAATGACAGCAGCAGTAATTAGTATTAAGAGTAAGCTTAATGAATTGCCAAAACTCAAGCTTCCTGATACTAATCTTCCTTTTATACTTGAAACAGATGCTTCTTATCACACTTGGGCTGCAGTTTTGTTACAAAAGCATGGAAGAAAAGAATTGGTTTGTGCCTATTCCTCAGGATCTTTTAATGATACAGAGAAAAAGTATCCTTCTTCTCATAAAGAAATACTTGCAGAAAAGAGAGGAATAAAGAGATTTCACTTGTTCTTGAAAAGTGTTAAATTTATTGTCAGAACAGATCTAAAGCATATGAAACAGATGTTGGCAAACAAAAGATTGTTAGAACAAGGTAGTACCAGAGTACTAAGATGGGCACTATGGCTAGAAGGTTTTGATTTTGATATTATTTACAAATCTGGTGCAGAAAATTATCTTGCTGACATGCTTACCAGAGAAGGTGCTCAAGAAACCAAGGAGATCAAGATGTTCAGACCACTTAATCAGCACGAAGCTTCTACAAGTCAGTCCAGTCATGTCGAGTCTAAAAGAGTTAAGTATGTTACAGTCTGTAGTAACTGTCATTATGAGTTTTGTCTAGAATGTCTATCAAAACAGGTCCGAGTCTTGCCATTTTGCTTAAGACAAATCATTTTGCAAAAATGGTTTGATTCTGAGGAGTCTAGATGGTCATATACAAAAGAGTTACCATATAGGATTAGGCCATGGCGTGTTTATTATGCATTGTCTAGGGAACCAGATCCTGTTTATTTTGGGTGTATTCAAAATACTGACTGGACATGGTCAGACTACTTTTCTATCCACCAAAGAGCTAGGATACATGGTTCGGTTAAGGTCATATTTTATGCTCACGCTATAGATCCCTCTAACAATTGGTGGAGTCCATGGTTTAAGCTATTCATGTTTAGACATGTGCCTAGAGCTAAAAGCATTTTTTATAGGACTTTTGCTGAGTTTGTCAGAATCTTCCATTGGGAAATGCATGTAGCTGTCCAGAATGATTACGTCTTAGAGTTTGAATTCATCCACAAACACACAATTGTCATTCCTAATGAAGAAGATGAGTCCTTTAAGCTTTCTGTCAGATTCAGAGGATTGATATCAGTGGACCCACAAGACAGGCCAACATTCATGTTCACATTCCCATTCTTTTGTTGTACCAGAGATACAGCACCATATTGGCTAGATGAATCTATCCCATACGAAGTGCTGGCTCCAAATAATGAAGAACTAATTGAGGAATTGATAGAACAAGACCAAATCAGACTTGGCCATAATGATCCAGCTGTTCCAGATACACATGCACATGATTATGACGACAGGGCTAACAGCGACTGATTGAAAGGATCAATCAAATGAAATCCTTTCATATCCTGCTTTATTTGTACATATACTGCTCTTTGGTTTCCGTGGGATTTAGTCTGAATAAAATCTCCACTGTGTAATTACTTTATCCTGCTGTTCTTTGGTTTTCGTGGGATTTAGTCCGAATAAAATCTCCACTGTGTAATTACTTTTGTATAAGAGCCGATGTCCTAGATTCCGGCCTTCTTTTCACTTCAGAGATGTCATGATTCGGTCCCCATATGGCTTAGCCTCCAAGGGACGAGATAACAAGTGGTTGTCCCCACTTGCCCGAATCTTAAGAACTATTCATTACTTTTTTGTACAAAGTTCTTTCGTGATAGACATCTTGCATGATGTTCTAGCGAAAGTTTGATTCTTTTGGTTTCAAGTTCCCGGTAAAATCTTTCACCAGATGACCTGCTAGGATATTATAAATACTAGCATTGTAACCTCATTAGGGGCATTAGAGTCTTAAGAGTTTTGAGAGAGTCTGAATAGTATTATAGTCTGAGTGAAGTCTCCCTGCTCTGCATCTGCGAGAACTTTTCTCGATCTGCTTGCATCACGGAGCGCTAGTCTCATATCTGGATTCTGTAATTATTTGAAAAGTAAATATATCTTTGCACATCTTTGCATCTTTGCACATTTATGGTATCAGAGCCATCTGGTTCTTTGTCCAAGAGATGTTTTAAATTGTCTGGTTCTTCCATTAAGTAGTATTTGTCTGAGCTACTGTCCACGAGTCTAAGTTTGCGATAAGGCGCTGGTAGAGAGCTGTGAAGGCGAGGGACTGCCGTGTTTGCTTTCCTGGTGCACAAAAGCTTTGATTCTCCTCTGTTCAGGTGCTTACTCATACTTTCTTTCAATGGCTGGTTATATGAATGAGTTTTCTCTTCAGAAGCCCGAAGACAGAAAGATAGCTCATAAGAATCGATGGTCTTTTATGAATAAGTTTTTAAATAAAACCAGAAATGAAGATGTTCTCTATGATGAAAAAGTATTAGTACAAGAATTTGAACCACAGCCTAACTGGACATTGCCAGAGATTGATATTGATAAGCTTTATAAAATGCCTGTTTTCCAGTTTCGAGCTACTCAGTTATTTAGATTTACATCTGTGAATATTCCTATTTCCACTGACCAGTCTGTATATCAAATCCCACTAATACAGCCAGAAAATATCAAATGGGGTTTAGAAAATGGTTATAGATATATCCATATCGGTATCATACAATTTGGAATTAATCCTCTAGTTCGTCCTGGTCTAAATACTTCATGCTTGACATGTGTCCTTGATACAAGAATGAATAACTTCGACGACGCTTTATTGGGAGGATTCCAAAGTCCCCTCAATAATGGCCCTGTTTGGTCATCAGTTATCCCTAGGTATCAAGTTTCATTGACATACCCTTATATCAATGAATTCTTGAACGCTTATATTCAGTTTTATGGTTTTGACGTTGCCCCACAATCACAGATTGCTCAGCTCCATGCTTCTATATGCCTGAGATTTGTCTCCACCTCCATGCCTCCTCTGAATCCAAAGTTAGTTGGTAGAGCTTTAAAAGAAGGTGTTATTGTTGGCCCTAGTAACATTGCTCCCCTACAGATTGGTTTTGCAGAATGTACTCTTCCAGATGAATGGAATAGTACTTATATTCCACTTTCACAGAAATATCCTCAACTGCAAACATCTAAAGTTCCTCCGAAATTGTCTCTCGTCCATCATCCTGACGGATCCTCTGGTCTTAAATTTACCACTCCTTCACTTACTAGATCTATGTCATCCTTCCCTAGATCTACAATTTTGGGTGGTAGGAATCCACATACACCCCCTGTTCCCAGAAGTTTATCATCAAGACATTCTGCTCCAAGAGAGGATCATAGAAAATCCACCTCTCATAAACCTGATGATTGTCAGTTCTGTGTTCCATCTTCATCTTCTACATTCCAGACTGATGAATCCCCTAGCTCTGAAATCTTTATACCTGATATCAAAAGTTTCTCACTTCCTAGAGCTCAGTCAGAAGTTACTGCAAAAATACCAGAAAGATATTTAGAATCTGGAAATTATAGAAGGACATTTAGCAATGGAACGAAGAAAGCAGATTTCCAATGGTTATCTGTGAGAGCAACTTCTGATCCAGATCAGAATGAAAATGAAAAGCTGCATAATTATACAAACTACCAAATAGTTTGTATTCTTCAGAATATTGATGATATAGCCCGAGATGTTTTAGAAATTAAAGAGCACATCAAAAAGATGCATACTGGTTATATTGAGACATTGGGAATCCAAGATACACACACACAAAAGTTAAATAATATTCAGTCAAACATGGGTATCATCTCCAAGTCTTTGGAACATCTTACAAATGCACTCCCCACTCCTGCTTCTCCACCTCATTATAGAGAAGTAGATGTCTTAAGTTCAAAGCTGAAATTCTCCAATTCTGATGAATCAAAGCAAATCTTTTTTAAAGGGATAGAGAATATAGATAAAGCCAGACTTGAGAAGATCAAGAAAGGAATCAATCTAGCTAGAGAAAAGACAGAGTTGATGAAGAATAGACTAGCTGATCTTCCTTCTGTTGAAAGTCTAAGACTACCAAAGAACTATGTCAGCCTTAGTTCTTTGATGAAACAAAATGGCCAACCATCTGCTCCTTCAATAATGGCCATGTCAGGAGTAACTGGTGAGCAAACACAAGGTGAATCAAGTTCTAAAAGAGACAGAAGTGATTCCTTTTTCCATTCCAACAAAGGAAAAAGAGGTGCTGGTGATACCAATGCACATGAAGCATCAGCATCCAGCCCGTTCAGCAGATATACTGAAAATCCGCAATCTATACCTATAAGGCTAGACAATCCTGCTTCCAGAGGATATGGAAATTCATTGTTAGTAAATATTGATTGCCTTGATTATAATGAAGTAATTGTTGTTTTGCATAATGTCCATGCTTGGGCATTACAGAGGAAAGCTGAAGCCAAAGTATCATGGTCTGATGTAGTTACTCAGATTGTATGGTCTTTTACTGGCATACTAAAGCAATGGTGGGAAAGGCTTGCAGAGGAAGAGAAAGATCAAATAGTTGAACATAGTACTGATCCATTAAGAGCACTGTTTGAAGCTTTAAAACATGAATTTGTTGGATTAGTCCCGAAGATTCAGCCCATCATTCACAGCTATTTCTCTCCCAGAAGTTATGCGACATTGATTACTTGCAAGAGTATTTTTGTGTTATGCAAAAACTTCTGTATCAGGCTAGTGATCCACATAATGTTGCCTATCTGAGATATTACATCCAGTCTATGCCTGGTAAAATTCCTGATCTAATTAACCAGTACATAGCAGATCATAAAGTAAATTTGGAAGGACAATCATTTGCAGCTATTCACCAATTGATTGTCACAATATTGCAGAAAGAATGTGCAGAGAGCAAAGCCAAGAAGAATTTTTCAAAACAGATGCACTTTAGCACAAAGCTTTGCAATAATTTCAAAGAAACCTATAATTTTGGTTGTCACAAGAAAAGTGAAAGAAAGGTTTCTAAAAAGGCAAAGTTTGATAACTCTTGCTCCTGCAAGGCTGATAAATACTTTCCTAAAAAGAAAAAATACTTTCCTTCCAAAAGATCATTTAAAGGACGAAGGGTAGTATTTAGGAAAAGATCAAAACCTTCTAAAAAAGGTGTGTGTTTTATTTGTGGTAAAGAAGGTCATTATGCTAACGCTTGCAGAGAAAGAAAAGATAAAAAGCAGATGAAGATAATGAATATCTTTTCTACAATACATGATCCACAAGATTGGGATCTCATATCCCACTCTGATGGAGAATATTTTGAAGTTTCAAGTTCTTCTTCAGAATCTTCAGATAGTGAAATTCCTGAAATCAGGAAATTAACAATTGATTCAGAATCATCTGATTCTGATGAAACATTCATTCCTGATATTAAAATGTTCAGTTTGAATTCCTCAGGAGAGATACAAGCAAAGATTGCAGCAGTCAAAGCTGATCTAGCACAGTTAGATCCAGTTCAGTTTACGGCAAGAAGAAGATTGACTGAAAAACTTGAGAATCTTGAGAAACAACTGCCATCCAAAAGGAAAGAAAGATTTTCAGAAGAAGAAAGAGATGATGATGACTTCATCGAGAAAGAGTTCGATTCAATGTTCAGACCTTTGCAGATTTCAGTATCTCCAGGTATGAATCAAATTGATGCTCTTAAAAAGAAGATCACAGATTTGGAATCTTCAATTCATCATACAAGGTCAGAAATGATACAGTTGTCATCCAAACTTCAAATACTTATTTCTGATTATGATGATTGTAATTCTAAATTAACAAGCCTACTGATGAAAAATGTGCCAGTTATTGAAGAGATATCCCCAAAGAAAAATGTTGAGCTTTTTAATGTTATGGGCATCGGAGATAGAGTAGTTATTCCAATAAGAATTAAAGTCCCTAGCATTAAACCTTATACTTTGGATGCTCAAATAGATTCTGGTGCTATGAGTAGCTGCTGCAAATATAAAGCCATTCCTCATTATTATTGGCAGCCTACTAAACTCCAATTCAGGGCTATCACTGGTGATTTAATGGAAATAAGTCACATAGCTCCTGAATTTCCTATTTTCTTGAATGATGTCCAGGTTTTTGTCACTTTGTATAGTTTTGATACTGGTGCTGATGTTCTGTTAGGACAAGATTTTCTGAAGAAATATTTGCCAGTCACTTTTGGACAAGATTATGTTATATTCTCCACCACTGCTGGTCCTATCACAGTCCCTGCTTCCAGTGATTACAAAATTAATGTGCAGCCTGAAGATCAGGATCCTCTCCAGTATAGTCTGCAAGATCTGACCAAGATTAATAAGATCGTAAAAAATGCAGAGTTACATGGTCCCAAAACTTTGCAACAAATTTCTGATAAACTTCGTGCAGATTGTACTTCCAGTAGGCCAGATGCCTTTTGGGTAAGAGAAAAGTATTTTGTTGCACTACCTTACCGAGAAGGATATATTCCTAGGCCACAAAAAGCCAGTGCAAATCATATGAGTCCAAAAGAGCAAGAATTATGCAAAGCAGAAATTGAACAATTGTTAGAACAAAAGCTTATTGAACCCTGCAAGAGCCCTTGGGCCTGCCCGGATTTTTATGTCAATAAGCATAGTGAGCAGAAAAGAGGCAAGAAAAGGCTTGTGATTAATTATAAGGCTTTGAATGATGCTCTTCTTCCTATTCGATATCCTCTGCCTAACAAAGAATTGTTACTTGCTAAGATTGCTAATGCTAATGTGTTTAGCAAGTTTGATCTTAAAAGTGGATTTTGGCAGATTGGTATTATTCCTGCTGACAGGTATAAAACAGCCTTCACTGTTCCTCATGGCCAATATCAATGGACTGTGATGCCCTTTGGTTTGAAAAATGCTCCATCTGAATTCCAAAAAAGGATGGAAGACATTTTTGGTGGGGAAGAGTACATTATTGTATATATTGATGATTTGCTTGTATTTAGTAGAGATGTAAATATGCACAAGATCCATTTAGAACAATTCTACCAACTTGTATATAAGCATGGATTAGTACTTTCAGATTCAGAAGAGAAGTTTCAGATTGGAAAAGTCAAGATTGATTACTTGGGTTTACACATAGAAAAAGGACATGTAGAACTTCAGCCACATGTGCTAATCCATCTATTAAAGTTTCCTGATATAATTGCCGATGTAAAGACCCTGCAGAGATTTCTTGGATGTCTGAATTATATAAGAAAATTTTATGCTAAACAATCAGAGGATACAAATATACTGCAGAACAGACTAAAGAAGAAAGTTGTCAGTTGGACAGATGAAATGACAGCAGCAGTAATTAGTATTAAGAGTAAGCTTAATGATTTGCCAAAACTCAAGCTTCCTGATACTAATCTTCCTTTTATACTTGAAACAGATGCTTCTTATCACACTTGGGCTGCAGTTTTGTTACAAAAGCATGGAAGAAAAGAATTGGTTTGTGCCTATTCCTCAGGATCTTTTGATGATACAGAGAAAAAGTATCCTTCTTCTCATAAAGAAATACTTGCAGTAAAGAGAGGAATAAAGAGATTTCACTTGTTCTTGAAAAGTGTTAAATTTATTGTCAGAACAGATCTAAAGCATATGAAACAGATGTTGGCAAACAAAAGATTGTTAGAACAAGGTAGTACCAGAGTACTAAGATGGGCACTATGGCTAGAAGGTTTTGATTTTGATATTATTTACAAATCTGGTGCAGAAAATTATCTTGCTGACATGCTTACCAGAGAAGGTGCTCAAGAAACCAAGGAGATCAAGATGTTCAGACCACTTAATCAGCACGAAGCTTCTACAAGTCAGTCCAGTCATGTCGAGTCTAAAAGAGTTAAGTATGTTACAGTCTGTAGTAACTGTCATTATGAGTTTTGTCTAGAATGTCTATCAAAACAGGTCCGAGTCTTGCCATTATGCTTAAGACAAATCATTTTGCAAAAATGGTTTGATTCTGAGGAGTCTAGATGGTCATATACAAAAGAGTTACCATATAGGATTAGGCCATGGCGTGTTTATTATGCATTGTCTAGGGAACCAGATCCTGTTTATTTTGGGTGTATTCAAAATACTGACTGGACATGGTCAGACTACTTTTCTATTCACCAAAGAGCTAGGATACATGGTTCGGTTAAGGTCATATTTTATGCTCACGCTATAGATCCCTCTAACAATTGGTGGAGTCCATGGTTTAAGCTATTCATGTTTAGATATTTGCCTAGAGCTAAAAGCATTTTTGATAGGACTTTTGCTGAGTTTGTCAGAATCTTCCATTGGGAAATGCATGTAGCTGTCCAAAATGATTTCGTCTTAGAGTTTGAATTCATCCACAAACACACAATTGTCATTCCTAATGAAGAAGATGAGTCCTTTAAGCTTTCTGTCAGATTCAGAGGATTGATATCAGTGGACCCACAAGACAGGCCAACATTCATGTTCACATTCCCATTCTTTTGTTGTACCAGAGATACAGCACCATATTGGCTAGATGAATCTATCCCATACGAAGTGCTGGCTCCAAATAATGAAGAACTAATTGAGGAATTGATAGAACAAGACCAAATCAGACTTGGCCATAATAATCCAGCTGTTCCAGATACTCATGCACATGATTATGACGACAGGGCTAACAACGACTGATTGAAAGGATCAATCAAATGAAATCCTTTCATATCCTGCTTTATTTGTACATATACTGCTCTTTGGTTTCCGTGGGATTTAGTCCGAATAAAATCTCCACTGTGTAATTACTTTATCCTGCTGTTCTTTGGTTTCCGTGGGATTTAGTCTGAATAAAATCTCCACTGTGTAATTACTTTTGTATAAGAGCCGATGTCCTAGATTCCGACCTTCTTTTCACTTCAGAGATGTCATGATTCGGTCCCCATATGGCTTAGCCTCCAAGGGACGAGATAACAAGTGGTTGTCCCCACTTGCCCGAATCTTAAGAACTATTCATTACTTTTTTGTACAAAGTTCTTTCGTGATAGACATCTTGCATGATGTTCTAGCGAAAGTTTGATTCTTTTGGTTTCAAGTTCCCGGTAAAATCTTTCACCGGATGACCTGCTAGGATATTATAAATACTAGCATTGTAACCTCATTAGGGGCATTAGAGTCTTGAGAGTTTTGAGAGAGTCTGAGTAGTATAATAGTCTGAGTGAAGTCTCCCTGCTCTGCATCTGCGAGAAGTTTTCTCGATCTGCTTGCATCACGGAGCGCTAGTCTCATATCTGGATTCTGTAATTATCTGAGAAGCTAATATATCTTTGCACATCTTTGCATCTTTGTATTTATGGTATCAGAGCCATCTGGTTCTTTGTCCAAGAGCTGTTTTAAATTGTCTGGTTCTTCCATTAAGTAGTATTTGTCTGAGCTACTGTCCACGAGTCTAAGTTTGCGATAAGGCGCTGGTAGAGAGCTGTGAAGGCGAAGGACTGCCGTGTTTGCTTTCCTGGTGCACAAAAGCTTTGATTCTCCTCTGTTCAGGTGCTTACTCATACTTTCTTTCAATGGCTGGTTATATGAATGAGTTTTCTCTTCAGAAGCCCGAAGACAGAAAGATAGCTCATAAGAATCGATGGTCTTTTATGAATAAGTTTTTAAATAAAACCAGAAATGAAGATGTTCTCTATGATGAAAAAGTATTAGTACAAGAATTTGAACCACAGCCTAACTGGACATTGCCAGAGATTGATATTGATAAGCTTTATAAAATGCCTGTTTTCCAGTTTCGAGCTGCTCAGTTATTTAGATTTACATCTGTGAATATTCCTATTTCCACTGACCAGTCTGTATATCAAATCCCACTAATACAGCCAGAAAATATCAAATGGGGTTTAGAAAATGGTTATAGATATATCCATATCGGTATCATACAATTTGGAATTAATCCTCTAGTCCGTCCTGGTCTAAATACTTCATGCTTGACATGTGTCCTTGATACAAGAATGAATAACTTCGACGACGCTTTATTGGGAGGATTCCAAAGTCCCCTCAATAATGGCCCTGTTTGGTCATCAGTTATCCCTAGGTATCAAGTTTCATTGACAGACCCTTATATCAATGAATTCTTGAATGCTTATATTCAGTTTTATGGTTTTGACGTTGCCCCACAGTCACAGATTGCTCAGCTCCATGCTTCTATATGCCTGAGATTTGTCTCCACCTCCATGCCTCCTCTGAATCCAAAGTTAGCTGGTAGAGCTTTAAAAGAAGGTGTTATTGTTGGCCCTGGTAACACTGCTCCCCTACAGATTGGTTTTGCAGAATGTACTCTTCCAGATGAATGGAATAGTACTTATATTCCACTTTCACAGAAATATCCTCAACTGCAAACATCTAAAGTTCCTCCGAAATTGTCTCTCGTCCATCATCCTGACGGATCCTCTGGTCTTAAATTTACCACTCCTTCACTTACTAGATCTATGTCATCCTTCCCTAGATCTACAATTTTGGGTGGTAGGAATCCACATATACCCCCTGTTCCCAGAAGTTTATCATCAAGACATTCTGCTCCAAGAGAGGATCATAGAAAATCCACCTCTCATAAACCTGATGATTGTCAGTTCTGTGTTCCATCTTCATCTTCTACATTCCAGACTGATGAATCCCCTAGCTCTGAAGTCTTTATACCTGATATCAAAAGTTTCTCACTTCCTAGAGCTCAGTCAGAAGTTACTGCAAAAATACCAGAAAGATATTTAGAATCTGGAAATTCTAGAAGGACATTTAGCAATGGAACGAAGAAAGCAGATTTCCAATGGTTATCTATGAGAGCAACTTCTGATCCAGATCAGAATGAAAATGAAAAGCTGCATAATTATACAAACTACCAAATAGTTTGTATGCTTCAGAATATTGATGATATAGCCCGAGATGTTTTAGAAATTAAAGAGCACATCAAAAAGATGCATACTGGTTATATTGAGACATTGGGAATCCAAGATACACACACACAAAAGTTAAATAATATTCAGTCAAACATGGGTATCATCTCCAAGTCTTTGGAACATCTTACAAATGCACTCCCCACTCCTGCTTCTCCACCTCATTATAGAGAAGTAGATGTCTTAAGTTCAAAGCTGAAATTCTCCTCCAATTCTGATGAATCAAAGCAAATCTTTTTAAAGGGATAGAGAATATAGATAAAGCCAGACTTGAGAAGATCAAGAAAGGAATCAATCTAGCTAGAGAAAAGACAGAGTTGATGAAGAATAGACTAGCTGATCTTCCTTCTGTTGAAAGTCTAAGACTACCAAAGAACTATGTCAGCCTTAGTTCTTTGATGAAACAAAATGGCCAACCATCTGCTCCTTCAATAATGGCCATGTCAGGAGTAACTGGTGAGCAAACACAAGGTGAATCAAGTTCTAAAAGAGACAGAAGTGATTCTTTTTTCCATTCCAACAAAGGAAAAAGAGGTGCTGGTGATACCAATGCACATGAAGCATCAGCATCCAGCCCGTTCAGCAGATATACTGAAAATCTGCAATCTATACCTATAAGGCTAGACAATCCTGCTTCCAGAGGATATGGAAATTCATTGTTAGTAAATATTGATTGCCTTGATTATAATGAAGTAATTGTTGTTTTGCATAATGTCCATGCTTGGGCATTACAGAGGAAAGCTGAAGCCAAAGTATCATGGTCTGATGTAGTTACTCAGATTGTATGGTCTTTTACTGGCATACTAAAGCAATGGTGGGAAAGGCTTGCAGAGGAAGAGAAAGATCAAATAGTTGAACATAGTACTGATCCATTAAGAGCACTGTTTGAAGCTTTAAAACATGAATTTGTTGGATTAGTCCCTGAAGATTCAGCCCATCATTCACAGCTATTTCTCTCCCAGAAGTTATGCGACATTGATTACTTGCAAGAGTATTTTTGTGTTATGCAAAAACTTCTGTATCAGGCTAGTGATCCACATAATGTTGCCTATCTGAGATATTACATCCAGTCTATGCCTGGTAAAATTCCTGATCTAATTAACCAGTACATAGCAGATCATAAAGTAAATTTGGAAGGACAATCATTTGCAGCTATTCACCAATTGATTGTCACAATATTGCAGAAAGAATGTGCAGAGAGCAAAGCCAAGAAGAATTTTTCAAAACAGATGCACTTTAGCACAAAGCTTTGCAATAATTTCAAAGAAACCTATAATTTTGGTTGTCACAAGAAAAGTGAAAGAAAGGTTTCTAAAAAGGCAAAGTTTGATAACTCTTGCTCCTGCAAGGCTGATAAATACTTTCCTAAAAAGAAAAAATACTTTCCTTCCAAAAGATCATTTAAAGGACGAAGGGTAGTATTTAGGAAAAGATCAAAACCTTCTAAAAAAGGTGTGTGTTTTATTTGTGGTAAAGAAGGTCATTATGCTAACGCTTGCAGAGAAAGAAAAGATAAAAAGCAGATGAAGATAATGAATATCTTTTCTACAATACATGATCCACAAGATTGGGATCTCATATCCCACTCTGATGGAGAATATTTTGAAGTTTCAAGTTCTTCTTCAGAATCTTCAGATAGTGAAATTCCTGAAATCAGGAAATTAACAATTGATTCAGAATCATCTGATTCTGATGAAACATTCATTCCTGATATTAAAATGTTCAGTTTGAATTCCTCAGGAGAGATACAAGCAAAGATTGCAGCAGTCAAAGCTGATCTAGCACAGTTAGATCCAGTTCAGTTTACGGCAAGAAGAAGATTGACTGAAAAACTTGAGAATCTTGAGAAACAACTGCCATCCAAAAGGAAAGAAAGATTTTCAAAAGAAGAAAGAGATGATGATGACTTCATCGAGAAAGAGTTCGATTCAATGTTCAGACCTTTGCAGATTTCAGTATCTCCAGGTATGAATCAAATTGATGCTCTTAAAAAGAAGATCACAGATTTGGAATCTTCAATTCATCATACAAGGTCAGAAATGATACAGTTGTCATCCAAACTTCAAATACTTATTTCTGATTATGATGATTGTAATTCTAAATTAACAAGCCTACTGATGAAAAATGTGCCAGTTATTGAAGTGATATCCCCAAAGAAAAATGTTGAGCTTTTTAATGTTATGGGCATCGGAGACAGAGTAGTTATTCCAATAAGAATTAAAGTCCCTAGCATTAAACCTTATACTTTGGATGCTCAAATAGATTCTGGTGCTATGAGTAGCTGCTGCAAATATAAAGCCATTCCTCATTATTATTGGCAGCCTACTAAACTCCAATTCAGGGCTATCACTGGTGATTTAATGGAAATAAGTCACATAGCTCCTGAATTTCCTATTTTCTTGAATGATGTCCAGGTTTTTGTCACTTTGTATAGTTTTGATACTGGTGCTGATGTTCTGTTAGGACAAGATTTTCTGAAGAAATATTTTCCAGTCACTTTTGGACAAGATTATGTTATATTCTCCACCACTGCTGGTCTTGTCACAATCCCTGCTTCCAGTGATTACAAAATTAATGTGCAGCCTGAAGATCAGGATCCTCTCCAGTATAGTCTGCAAGATCTGACCAAGATTAATAAGTTCGTAAAAAATGCAGAGTTACATGGTCCCAAAACTTTGCAACAAATTTCTGATAAACTTCGTGCAGATTGTACTTCCAGTAGGCCAGATGCCTTTTGGGTAAGAGAAAAGTATTTTGTTGCACTACCTTACCGAGAAGGATATATTCCTAGGCCACAAAAAGCCAGTGCAAATCATATGAGTCCAAAAGAGCAAGAATTATGCAAAGCAGAAATTGAACAATTGTTAGAACAAAAGCTTATTGAACCCTGCAAGAGCCCTTGGGCCTGCCCGACTTTTTATGTCAATAAGCATAGTGAGCAGAAAAGAGGCAAGAAAAGGCTTGTGATTAATTATAAGGCTTTGAATGATGCTCTTCTTCCTATTAGATATCCTCTGCCTAACAAAGAATTGTTACTTTCTAAGATTGCTAATGCTAATGTGTTTAGCAAGTTTGATCTTAAAAGTGGATTTTGGCAGATTGGTATTATTCCTGCTGACAGGTATAAAACAGCCTTCACTGTTCCTCATGGCCAATATCAATGGACTGTGATGCCCTTTGGTTTGAAAAATGCTCCATCTGAATTCCAAAAAAGGATGGAAGACATTTTTGGTGGGGAAGAGTACATTATTGTATATATTGATGATTTGCTTGTATTTAGTAGAGATGTAAATATGCACAAGATCCATTTAGAACAATTCTACCAACTTGTATATAAGCATGGATTAGTACTTTCAGATTCAGAAGAGAAGTTTCAGATTGGAAAAGTCAAGATTGATTACTTGGGTTTACACATAGAAAAAGGACATGTAGAACTTCAGCCACATGTGCTAATCCATCTATTAAAGTTTCCTGATATAATTGCCGCTGTAAAGACCCTGCAGAGATTTCTTGGATGTCTGAATTATATAAGAAAATTTTATGCTAAACAATCAGAGGATACAAATATACTGCAGAACAGACTAAAGAAGAAAGTTGTCAGTTGGACAGATGAAATGACAGGAGCAGTAATTAGTATTAAGAGTAAGCTTAATGATTTGCCAAAACTCAAGCTTCCTGATACTAATCTTCCTTTTATACTTGAAACAGATGCTTCTTATCACACTTGGGCTGCAGTTTTGTTACAAAAGCATGGAAGAAAAGAATTGGTTTGTGCCTATTCCTCAGGATCTTTTGATGATACAGAGAAAAAGTATCCTTCTTCTCATAAAGAAATACTTGCAGTAAAGAGAGGAATAAAGAGATTTCACTTGTTCTTGAAAAGTGTTAAATTTATTGTCAGAACAGATCTAAAGCATATGAAACAGATGTTGGCAAACAAAAGATTGTTAGAACAAGGTAGTACCAGAGTACTAAGATGGGCACTATGGCTAGAAGGTTTTGATTTTGATATTATTTACAAATCTGGTGCAGAAAATTATCTTGCTGACATGCTTACCAGAGAAGGTGCTCAAGAAACCAAGGAGATCAAGATGTTCAGACCACTTAATCAGCACGAAGCTTCTACAAGTCAGTCCAGTCATGTCGAGTCTAAAAGAGTTAAGTATGTTACAGTCTGTAGTAACTGTCATTATGAGTTTTGTCTAGAATGTCTATCAAAACAGGTCCGAGTCTTGCCATTGTGCTTAAGACAAATCATTTTGCAAAAATGGTTTGATTCTAAGGAGTCTAGATGGTCATATACAAAAGAGTTACCATATAGGAATAGGCCATGGCGTGTTTATTATGCATTGTCTAGGGAACCAGATCCTGTTTATTTTGGGTGTATTCAAAATACTGACTGGACATGGTCAGACTACGTTTCTATCCACCAAAGAGCTAGGATACATGGTTCGGTTAAGGTCATATTTTATGCTCACGCTATAGATCCCTCTAACAATTGGTGGAGTCCATGGTTTAAGCTATTCATGTTTAGATATTTGCCTAGAGCTAAAAGCATTTTTGATAGGACTTTTGCTGAGTTTGTTAGAATCTTCCATTGGGAAATGCATGTAGCTGTCCAGAATGATTACGTCTTAGAGTTTGAATTCATCCACAAACACACAATTGTCATTCCTAATGAAGAAGATGAGTCCTTTAAGCTTTCTGTCAGATTCAGAGGATTGATATCAGTGGACCCACAAGACAGGCAAACATTCATGTTCACATTCCCATTATTTTGTTGTACCAGAGATACAGCACCATATTGGCTAGATGAATCTATCCCATATGAAGTGCTGGCTCCAAATAATGAAGAACTAATTGAGGAATTGATAGAACAAGACCAAATCAGACTTGGCCATAATGATCCAGCTGTTCCAGATACACATGCACATGATTATGATGACAGGGCTAACAACGACTGATTGAAAGGATCAATCAAATGAAATCCTTTCATATCCTACTTTATTTGTACATATACTGCTCTTTGGTTTCCGTGGGATTTAGTCTGAATAAAATCTCCACTGTGTAATTACTTTATCCTGCTGTACTTTGGTTTCCGTGGGATTTAGTCCGAATAAAATCTCCACTGTGTAATTACTTTTGTATAAGAGCCGATGTCCTAGATTTCGACCTTCTTTTCACTTCAGAGATGTCATGATTCGGTCCCCATATGGCTTAGCCTCCAAGGGACGAGATAACAAGTGGTTGTCCCCACTTGCCCGAATCTTAAGAACTATTCATTACTTTTTTGTACAAAGTTCTTTCGTGATAGACATCTTGCATGATGTTCTAGTGAAAGTTTGATTCTTTTGGTTTCAAGTTCTCGGTAAAATCTTTCACCGGATGACCTGCTAGCGCAAATCGCTCATTGCAGGATTTTTTGGGCCAGAATGGAGAATCTTTAGGGAATCTTTAAGGAATCTTCGCCCCCCAGGAAGCCCGAAAATGCGCAAAAATGATCAGTTTTCTTCACAGAGCATGCCGAAAGGATCAGAAAGCAATTTCAAAGGTGCAGAGGCCGAACAGCGGCCATTAATTCATGATTAGACCCTCAGTACATCAGATCACCGGCCAAGATTTTGTCAAAGAGTATCAGAGAAGGAGAAGACGCCAAAGAGTATCAGCCGAAGTTATTTTAGTGGCTCGAAGCAACTAAGAATTAATTAGCCCATCAGGAATTCAAATCAGGCAGCTAAAAGCCCATTCCTGCACTCAAATCACAGCTCAAACTTAAATGCAGGCAGACATCGAGGAACAGGAACCCATACATATTTATTTCAGAAGACACTACAGCAAGCCACCAAGGACCACATCATTCACTTATTTCTGATACGGCGACCCTCAGCGCCGCTCAAGAGATTTTTTGCATTTAATTCTAGATAAAGTTAGGTCAATAAATGATGTTTTATGACCTGATTAGGTCAAGTTGTAATAAAAGCAGTAGATAGAAAGTTTTGCCCTATATATACCACCCTCTGTATAGTTTTAAGGGTTGGTCAATTGAGAATTTCATTAGAGACTCGCATTGTACACCTGAGTTTTTCCATAATCAAAGATTGCAGAAAGCTCGGAGAAAGAACTATCTGTTGTTGATGAATGTTTTGAGAAGCTGAAGATGGAATTCCTGCGCTGCGGCCTGAAGCAATAAGTGCCTCTTATCTCTGTTTATGTGTTTGCCATTATCTAAATAGCAGGAAGAAAGAATAGCCTAGAATAAGTTTAAACACTCTCTATGCTCAATTTCTGCTATTTCCCTGTGTTTTCATCTAAAATGAATTGGTTATGAGTATGAATTCCTCCTGGCTCGTATTTACCCCAATTCACCTGTGCTGGCCAATTACCTAGGGATTCTTTACTGCCCCTAGGTAGCACCCTGTTACTTTATCTGTTAAGTCGACTTAGAGATTCTTAATTTCCTCTCATTGCTTGACATCTCTTCCATCCATAAAACCCGAAAGTTGCTTCAACCTCAGCTATCCTGCTCCATCTTCCCTCTCTGTGTTTAAAGAAATACAACAACTTTTCTCATCCTTGACTCCACGCCCAATGGTTCGAGATACTTAGACTATGCATTGCCTCCCTACCTGAAAAGCTTTGATTCTCCTCTGTTCAAGTGCTTACTCATACTTTCTTTCAATGGCTGGTTATATGAATGAGTTTTCTCTTCAGAAGCCCGAAGACAGAAAGATAGCTCATAAGAATCGATGGTCTTTTATGAATAAGTTTTTAAATAAAACCAGAAATGAAGATGTTCTCTATGATGAAAAAGTATTAGTACAAGAATTTGAACCACAGCCTAACTGGACATTGCCAGAGATTGATATTGATAAGCTTTATAAAATGCCTGTTTTCCAGTTTCGAGCTGCTCAGTTATTTAGATTTACATCTGTGAATATTCCTATTTCCACTGACCAGTCTGTATATCAAATCCCACTAATACAGCCAGAAAATATCAAATGGGGTTTAGAAAATGGTTATAGATATATCCATATCGGTATCATACAATTTGGAATTAATCCTCTAGTCCGTCCTGGTCTAAATACTTCATGCTTGACATGTGTCCTTGATACAAGAATGAATAACTTCGACGACGCTTTATTGGGAGGATTCCAAAGTCCCCTCAATAATGGCCCTGTTTGGTCATCATTTATCCCTAGGTATCAAGTTTCATTGACAGACCCTTATATCAATGAATTCTTGAATGCTTATATTCAGTTTTATGGTTTTGACGTTGCCCCACAGTCACAGATTGCTCAGCTCCATGCTTCTATATGCCTGAGATTTGTCTCCACCTCCATGCCTCCTCTGAATCCAAAGTTAGCTGGTAGAGCTTTAAAAGAAGGTGTTATTGTTGGCCCTGGTAACACTGCTCCCCTACAGATTGGTTTTGCAGAATGTACTCTTCCAGATGAATGGAATAGTACTTATATTCCACTTTCACAGAAATATCCTCAACTGCAAACATCTAAAGTTCCTCCGAAATTGTCTCTCGTCCATCATCCTGACGGATCCTCTGGTCTTAAATTTACCACTCCTTCACTTACTAGATCTATGTCATCCTTCCCTAGATCTACAATTTTGGGTGGTAGGAATCCACATATACCCCCTGTTCCCAGAAGTTTATCATCAAGACATTCTGCTCCAAGAGAGGATCATAGAAAATCCACCTCTCATAAACCTGATGATTGTCAGTTCTGTGTTCCATCTTCATCTTCTACATTCCAGACTGATGAATCCCCTAGCTCTAAAGTCTTTATACCTGATATCAAAAGTTTCTCACTTCCTAGAGCTCAGTCAGAAGTTACTGCAAAAATACTAGAAAGATATTTAGAATCTGGAAATTCTAGAAGGACATTTAGCAATGGAACGAAGAAAGCAGATTTCCAATGGTTATCTATGAGAGCAACTTCTGATCCAGATCAGAATGAAAATGAAAAGCTACATAATTATACAAACTACCAAATAGTTTGTATGCTTCAGAATATTGATGATATAGCCCGAGATGTTTTAGAAATTAAAGAGCACATCAAAAAGATGCATACTGGTTATATTGAGACATTGGGAATCCAAGATACACACACACAAAAGTTAAATAATATTCAGTCAAACATGGGTATCATCTCCAAGTCTTTGGAACATCTTACAAATGCACTCCCCACTCCTGCTTCTCCACCTCATTATAGAGAAGTAGATGTCTTAAGTTCAAAGCTGAAATTCTCCTCCAATTCTGATGAATCAAAGCAAATCTTTTTTAAAGGGATAGAGAATATAGATAAAGCCAGACTTGAGAAGATCAAGAAAGGAATCAATCTAGCTAGAGAAAAGACAAAGCTGATGAAGAATAGACTAGCTGATCTTCCTTCTGTTGAAAGTCTAAGACTACCAAAGAACTATGTCAGCCTTAGTTCTTTGATGAAACAAAATGGCCAACCATCTGCTCCTTCAATAATGGCCATGTCAGGAGTAACTGGTGAGCAAACACAAGGTGAATCAAGTTCTAAAAGAGACAGAAGTGATTCCTTTTTCCATTCCAACAAAGGAATAAGAGGTGCTGGTGATACCAATGCACATGAA
This sequence comes from Pinus tabuliformis, assembly GCA_031772625.1. Taxonomy (NCBI): domain Eukaryota; kingdom Viridiplantae; phylum Streptophyta; class Pinopsida; order Pinales; family Pinaceae; genus Pinus; species Pinus tabuliformis. Next base: position 1,504,717,259 of record CM062820.1, on the reverse strand, counting down.
GCATCAGCATCCAGCCCGTTCAGCAGATATACTGAAAATCTGCAATATATACCTATAAGGCTAGACAATCCTGCTTCCAGAGGATATGGAAATTCATTGTTAGTAAATTTTGATTGCCTTGATTATAATGAAGTAATTGTTGTTTTGCATAATGTCCATGCTTGGGCATTACAGAGGAAAGCTGAAGCCAAAGTATCATGGTCTGATGTAGTTACTCAGATTGTATGTTCTTTTACTGGCATACTAAAGCAATGGTGGGAAAGGCTTGCAGAGGAAGAGAAAGATCAAATAGTTGAACATAGTACTGATCCATTAAGAGCACTGTTTGAAGCTTTAAAACATGAATTTGTTGGATTAGTCCCTGAAGATTCAGCCCATCATTCACAGCTATTTCTCTCCCAGAAGTTATGCAACATTGATTACTTGCAAGAGTATTTTTGTGTTATGCAAAAACTTCTGTATCAGGCTAGTGATCCACATAATGTTGCCTATCTGAGATATTACATCCAGTCTATGCCTGGTAAAATTCCTGATCTAATTAACCAGTACATAGCAGATCATAAAGTAAATTTGGAAGGACAATCATTTGCAGCTATTCACCAATTGATTGTCACAATATTGCAGAAAGAATGTGCAGAGAGCAAAGCCAAGAATAATTTTTCAAAACAGATGCACTTTAGCACAAAGCTTTGCAATAATTTCAAAGAAACCTATAATTTTGGTTGTCACAAGAAAAGTGAAAGAAAGGTTTCTAAAAAGGCAAAGTTTGATAACTCTTGCTCCTGCAAGGCTGATAAATACTTTCCTAAAAAGAAAAAATACTTTCCTTCCAAAAGATCATTTAAAGGACGAAGGGTAGTATTTAGGAAAAGATCAAAACCTTCTAAAAAAGGTGTGTGTTTTATTTGTGGTAAAGAAGGTCATTATGCTAACGCTTGCAGAGAAAGAAAAGATAAAAAGCAGATGAAGATAATGAATATCTTTTCTACAATACATGATCCACAAGATTGGTATCTCATATCCCACTCTGATGGAGAATATTTTGAAGTTTCAAGTTCTTCTTCAGAATCTTCAGATAGTGAAATTCCTGAAATCAGGAAATTAACAATTGATTCAGAATCATCTGATTCTGATGAAACATTCATTCCTGATATTAAAATGTTCAGTTTGAATTCCTCATGAGAGATACAAGCAAAGATTGCAGCAGTCAAAGCTGATCTAGCACAGTTAGATTCAGTTCAGTTTACGGCAAGAAGAAGAGTGACTGAAAAACTTGAGAATCTTGAGAAACAACTGCCATCCAACAACTGCCATGAATCAAATTGATGCTCTTAAAAAGAAGATCACAGATTTGGAATCTTCAATTCATCAGACGATTCAATGTTCAGACCTTTGCAGATTTCAATATCTCCAGGTATGAATCAAATTGATGCTCTTAAAAAGAAGATCACAGATTTGGAATCTTCAATTCATCATACAAGGTCAAAAATGATACAGTTGTCATCCAAACTTCAAATACTTATTTCTGATTATGATGATTGTAATTCTAAATTAACAAGCCTACTGATGAAAAATGTGCCAGTTATTGAAGTGATATCCCCAAAGAAAAATGTTGAGCTTTTTAATGTTATGGGCATCGGAGACAGAGTAGTTATTCCAATAAGAATTAAAGTCCCTAGCATTAAACCTTATACTTTGGATGCTCAAATAGATTCTGGTGCTATGAGTAGCTGCTGCAAATATAAAGCCATTCCTCATTATTATTGGCAACCTACTAAACTCCAATTCAGGGCTATCACTGGTGATTTAATGGAAATAAGTCACATAGCTCCTGAATTTCCTATTTTCTTGAATGATGTCCAGGTTTTTGTCACTTTGTATAGTTTTGATACTGGTGCTGATGTTCTGTTAGGACAAGATTTTCTGAAGAAATATTTGCCAGTCACTTTTGGACAAGATTATGTTATATTCTCCACCACTGTTGGTCCTATCACAATCCCTGCTTCCAGTGATTACAAAATTAATGTGCAGCCTGAAGATCAGGATCCTCTCCAGTATAGTCTGCAAGATCTGACCAAGATTAATAAGATCGTAAAAAATGCAGAGTTACATGGTCCCAAAACTTTGCAACAAATTTCTGATAAACTTTGTGCAGATTGTACTTCCAGTAGGCCAGATGCCTTTTGGGTAAGAGAAAAGTATTTTGTTGCACTACCTTACCGAGAAGGATATATTCCTAGGCCACAAAAAGCCAGTGCAAATCATATGAGTCCAAAAGAGCAAGAATTATGCAAAGCAGAAATTGAACAATTGTTAGAACAAAAGCTTATTGAACCCTGCAAGAGCACTTGGGCCTGCCCGGTTCTTTATGTCAATAAGCATAGTGAGCAGAAAAGAGGCAAGAAAAATTTTGTGATTAATTATAAGGCTTTGAATGATGCTCTTCTTCCTATTAGATATCCTCTGCCTAACAAAGAATTGTTACTTGCTAAGATTGCTAATGCTAATGTGTTTAGCAAGTTTGATCTTAAAAGTGGATTTTGGCAGATTGGTATTATTCCTGCTGGCAGGTATAAAACAGCCTTCACTGTGCCTCATGGCCAATATCAATGGACTGTGATGCCCTTTGGTTTGAAAAATGCTCCATCTGAATTCCAAAAAAGGATGGAAGACATTTTTGGTGGGGAAGAGTACATTATTGTATATATTGATGATTTGCCTGTTTTTAGTAGAGATGTAAATATGCACAAGATCCATTTAGAACAATTCTACCAACTTGTATATAAGCATGGATTAGTACTTTCAGATTCAGAAGAGAAGTTTCAGATTGGAAAAGTCAAGATTGATTACTTGGGTTTACACATAGAAAAAGGACATGTAGAACTTCAGCCACATGTGCTAATCCATCTATTAAAGTTTCTTGATATAATTGCCGATGTAAAGACCCTGCAGAGATTTCTTGGATGTCTGAATTATATAAGAAAATTTTATGCTAAACAATCAGAGGATACAAATATACTGCAGAACAGACTAAAGAAGAAAGTTGTCATTTGGACAGATGAAATGACAGCAGCAGTAATTAGTATTAAGAGTAAGCTTAATGATTTGCCAAAACTCAAGCTTCCTGATACTAATCTTCCTTTTATACTTGAAACAGATGCTTCTTATCACACTTGGGCTGCAGTTTTGTTACAAAAGCATGGAAGAAAAGAATTGGTTTGTGCCTATCCCTCAGGATCCTTTGATGATACAGAGAAAAAGTATCCTTCTTCTCATAAAGAAATACTTGCAGTAAAGAGAGGAATAAAGAGATTTCACTTGTTCTTGAAAAGTATTAAATTTATTGTCAGAACAGATCTAAAGCATATGAAACAGATGTTGGCAAACAAAATATTGTTAGAACAAGGTAGTACCAGAGCACTAAGATGGGCACTATGGCTAGAAGGTTTTGATTTTGATATTATTTACAAATCTGGTGTAGAAAATTATCTTGCTGACATGCTTACTAGAGAAGGTGCTCAAGAAACCAAGGAGATCAAGATGTTCAGACCACTTAATCAGCACGAAGCTTCTACAAGTCAGTCCAGTCATGTCGAGTCTAAAAGAGTTAAGTATGTTACAGTCTGTAGTAACTGTCATTATGAGTTTTGTCTAGAATGTCTATCAAAACAGGTCCGAGTCTTGCCATTGTGCTTAAGACAAATCATTTTGCAAAAATGGTTTGATTCTGAGGAGTCTAGATGGTCATATACAAAAGAGTTACCATATAGGATTAGGCCATGGCGTGTTTATTATGCATTGTCTAGGGAACCAGATCCTGTTTATTTTGGGTGTATTCAAAATACTGACTGGACATGGTCAGACTACTTTTCTATCCACCAAAGAGCTAGGATACATGGTTCGGTTAAGGTCATATTTTATGCTCACGCTATAGATCCCTCTAACAATTGGTGGAGTCCATGGTTTAAGCTATTCATGTTTAGATATTTGCCTAGAGCTAAAAGCATTTTTGATAGGACTTTTGCTGAGTTTGTCAGAATCTTCCATTGGGAAATGCATGTAGCTGTCCAGAATGATTACGTCTTAGAGTTTGAATTCATCCACAAACACACAATTGTCATTCCTAATGAAGAAGATGAGTCCTTTAAGCTTTCTGTCAGATTCAGAGGATTGATATCAGTGGACCCACAAGACAGGCCAACATTCATGTTCACATTCCCATTCTTTTGTTGTACCAGAGATACAGCACCATATTGGCTAGATGAATCTATCCCATACGAAGTGCTGGCTCCAAACAATGAAGAACTAATTGAGGAATTGATAGAACAAGACCAAATCAGACTTGGCCATAATGATCCAGCTGTTCCAGATACACATGCACATGATTATGACGACAGGGCTAACAACGACTGATTGAAAGGATCAATCAAATGAAATCCTTTCATATCCTGCTTTATTTGTACATAAACTGCTCTTTGGTTTCCGTGGGATTTAGTCCGAATAAAATCTCCACTGTGTAATTACTTTATCCTGTTGTTCTTTGGTTTCCGTGGGATTTAGTCTGAATAAAATCTCCACTGTGTAATTACTTTTGTATAAGAGCCGATGTCCTAGATTCCGGCCTTCTTTTCACTTCAGAGATGTCATGATTCGGTCCCCATATGGCTTAGCCTCCAAGGGACGAGATAACAAGTGGTTGTCCCCACTTGCCCGAATCTTAAGAACTATTCATTACTTTTTTGTACAAAGTTCTTTCGTGATAGACATCTTGCATGATGTTCTAGCGAAAGTTTGATTCTTTTGGTTTCAAGTTCCCGGTAAAATCTTTCACCGGATGACCTGCTAGCGCAAATCGCTCATCGCGGGATTTTTTGGGCCAGAATGGAGAATCTTCAGGGAATCTTTAAGGAATCTTCGCCCCCCAGGAAGCCCGAAAAGGCGCAAAAATGATCAGTTTTCTTCACAGAGCATGCCGAAAGGATTAGAAAGCAATTTCAAAGGTGCAGAGGCCGAACAACGGCCATTAATTCATTATTAGACCCTCAGTACATCAGATCAGCGGCCAAGATTTTGTCAAAGAGTATCAGAGAAGGAGAAGACGCCAAAGAGTATTAGCCGAAGATATTTTAGTGGCTCGAAGCAGCTAAGAATTAATTAGCCCATCAGGAATTCAAATCAGGCAGCTAAAAGCCCATTCCTGCACTCAAATCACAGCTCAAACTTAAATGCAGGCAGACATCGAGGAACAGGAACCCATACATACTTATTTCAGAATACACTACAGCAAGCCACCAAGGACCACATCATTCACTTATTTCTGATACGGTGACCCTCAGCGCCGCTCAAGAGATTTTTTGCATTTAATTCTAGATAGAGTTAGGTCAATAAATGATGTTTTATGACCTGATTAGGTCAAGTTGTAATAAAAGCAGTAGATAGAAAGTTTTGCCCTATATATACCACCCTCTGTATAGTTTTAAGGGTTGGTCAATTGAGAATTTCATTAGAGACTCGCATTGTACACCTGAGTTTTTCCATAATCAAAGATTGCAGAAAGCTCGGAGAAAGAACTATCTGTTGTTGATGAATGTTTTGAGAAGCTGAAGATGGAATTCCTGCGCTGCGGCCTGAAGCAATAAGTGCCTCTTATCTCTGTTTATGTGTTTGCCATTATCTAAATAGCAGGAAGAAAGAATAGCCTGGAATAAGTTTAAACACTCTCTATGCTCAATTTCTGCTATTTCCCTGTGTTTTCGTCTAAAATGAATTGGTTATGAGTATGAATTCCTCCTGGCTCGTATTTACCCCAATTCACCTGTGCTGGCCAATTACCTAGGGATTCTTTACTGCCCCTAGGTAGCACCCTGTTACTTTATCTGTTAAGTCGATTTAGAGATTCTTAATTTCCTCTCATTGCTTGACATCTCTTCCATCCATAAAACCCGAAAGTTGCTTCAACCTCAGCTATCCTGCTCCATCTTCCCTCTCTGTGTTTAAAGAAATACAACATCTTTTCTCATCCTTGACTCCACGCCCAATGGTTCGAGATACTTAGACTATGCATTGCCTCCCTACCTGAAAAATCAATTTTCCCACCAAAACAAAACAAACAAAGAAACCCCTGAACCCAAGACCTAGCCTAAAATCCTTTCAAACAAAGTTAAATCCAAAAGAGAGAGCCCTCTCTGATTGCAGGTTGGATAGAACCTGCAGCCAACCTGCAGTCCAAAGTTGGTTTGTGGTTACCTCGGCTGTATCCCTTTCTTAACCTTCGGGGACAACCTGAGTGATAACAAGTGGTATTTTTACACATAACTATTTTAGTTCTCCCAGAAGTTCAGTTTCTTCTGGGGTCAATTATTTGGTTCCAATTAGTCTCTTAGGAAAGGGTGGAATGGTTTTTGGTTCACTTTCTTGTTTCTCTTCCCCATCCTCCTTAGGAGGAGGTTGGCTATTTGGGAGAACCTTCCCACATCATAGGTTGGTCTCCTGAATCTCCACAGCATAGGTAAGACATTTTGTTTCTCTAGTATATACCTGTTGGGTCTGTCTGTTATTGGGGTTAGGGTTCGGTTCAGAAGGTTTTTGGGGTTGTCTTGGAGGAGCAGAAGGTAATGGTTGTGGTTGAGCAGGTGGTGGAGGCATAAGAGCGGGAGGAGAGTTGTATTGGGGTCTCCACCCCTGATGAGGTGCATTCCACTGAGGTTGTGGCTGAGCATAAGAGTGGAACGAATGAGCATCTAGTTGAGTATGATATTGAGATGGATATGACCAAGGAGGGGGTGTGTACCAGGAAGGATGAGCAGGGGGACCCCATGAAGGCATAGAAGTGGCTTGATTGGGGTTTTAATAAGTCTGGAATGTCCCTTGCATTCCCTACTGGTAAGGTCTAGGTCCATGTGGTCTCCTTTGGTTCATGAAATAGAGTGGTTCAATGGCTCCTTCAGCCCCTTGGTACATAGCTTTGAATCCAGGTAAGGAAGGGCACTGATTTGTAGGATGGTCTTCTTCACAGACAAAACACACTTCTACAGAGTGTAATGGACATTTGTTCCTAGGTTGCTTTCTAGTGCACCTAGGACAAAAGATGGCCAAAGCCCTCTCGGCTTCCTCTTGCTTCTTTTGGATCTGCAAGGTATCCATTTGCACGGCAAGAGTCTGCCTCATCTTGCTCTTGAAATCTTCCATCTGATTCTCAAGTTCATTTTTAAGGGATGAACTAGATAAGGGGGTACTAGCTAAAGGTTGACTTCCCCTACCTCTCTTTCTGGCTGCCCTAGAATGGTTTCTAAACATAGTCTTTATGTCATCATAAGGTAGCTGGTAGATGTCTCACCCAGCCAGCAAATGGAAGGTATCTAGAAGGTCTTTAGGGACTCCTCTGAGCAGAACCAACTTCAGAGATTTTGGGTCAAGCATGCACCTGGCCCTTCTATTACTAAGTTGAAACCTCTATTCATAATCTTCTAAAGATTCATCACTTCCCATGGTCATTCAGAAGATTTCTTCATTGGTATCCTTTGACCTACAGTAGTCCCAGTATTTGTTGTTAAAGGCTTGCTGCATCTGAGCCCAAGTTGTGATATTGTTTCCAGGCAATCCCATGAACCACTATAAAGCTGCATCCTTGAGGGTAGAGGGAAAGAGTTTCAACTTCTGCTAGTCTTCTGCATAGCCATAGGTTTGACAAAGAACAAAAAACTCAAACAAGAAGGTATCAAGGTCTTCGGTAGTAAATCCATGGAAGTGAGGTAAGGCTGAGGGACTTATGTTTTTCATCTTTGTGTCCCCATTGGTCTCTCGGATAAGAAAGGCACCTTCTATTATTTCCCCATTTCCTCTAACATTTCTGTTTTCAGCCATGGTCTCGGGAGGAATGGTTTCTTTCTCTTCTTCAGTTATAGGATCTTCATATATCTCTGGAGGTTCACCTATAGGTTCTTCTGGATCACTGCCGCCAAAGAAGAGAGAAGGGTGACTTAGTGATGCGGTGGGGGTGTTGGGTAGGAATTTTCCTGAATTGTCTCTGTTCCTACGAGGCATGAAAGGAAATCTCTTTTTGGGTGATTTTTTGTGTTTCTTTTTCTCCTTGTACCTGCAAAAATTGAAATGGATTGAACAACAACTTGCAACTAACTAAAATAAACCTTGCTGAAATGAAAATTGCAGAATTGAAATGAAAGCAGGAAATGTCTAATTTACGCTTGTTGAAATGAAATTGCAGAATTGAAATGAAAGCAGGAAATTTCTAATTTATGCTTGTTGAAATTAAATTGCAGAATTGAAATGAAACAATTACTCTACTCTTGCTGAAATAAATTACTTAGCAGAATGTTGCAGCGGAAAATAGAATAACGCAGTAATCACAAAATACTCTGACGCTTCCCTAGCAACAGCGCCAAAAAGGTGGTGAACTCCAGTATTGCAGCAATAATGCTACAACTCCTGGGGCTCCCTACTTTACTTTTATCAACCCGGTAGTTCGTAACAAACTTGGAAGTGACGGTGCTATATGCACAAGTACTAGCTCTTACTGCAAGCTGTCACTTAATCAGCTGGCACAAGTTTGCTAGGAGCTTAAGCCAACTTCTATGAGTTCTCAGAAGAAGCTTTTAACTGTGATGGAAGAAAGCTAACTCGAAAGAGGCTATTCTACTTGCAAAAAGAGAATGAAAACTGAAATGAAACGCAAACCCTAGCAAACCCTGGTTTACCCACTAACCCTACTTTTGCAAGAAAAGAGATGGAAACTACTGAAATGGGTGCCATTGACTACTAGAAAGGTAAAATGAATGTATTCAAGCTACTTTGGAAGAGAAATGAAAAGAAATCATCTTTTTCTACTTTTGAGCAATTTTATGTGGAATTATTATGCTTGTGTTTTAACTAGATGTGATTGTGTAGAGGTTTGGTGGTGAAGGGAGATGGAGTCGGCTTTTTCAAGAGGTGTGGAAGGTGTGTAGATGTCCTAAGAAGTCCCTAGTACCCTTCTGGAGACTTCCATTGCGATCAGACTTTGAAAAATCACTCGCATGAACTTCTACAGGAGGTTGCAGGGGATCTACAAGAGGTTCTACAGGAGGAGGGGGAAAGTGGTTTTTGGAGTTTGAAGGTGGGAAAATGATGGGAAAAGGGAAATGGAGGCTAGATGGAGGTTTTGAGGTGTCGAGGACTCTGTCAATGAAAATCAGGAATGAAGGAGATGGTTGGATTTGTTCAAAGGTCAAGAAAACAACTTTGCACAAAAACACAGAAATTAGGGAAGTTTGGCGAAATGGGGCGAATGAGTGAGGAAATCTTGAGAGATGAACTAGTACATGTTGTGCTATGGAGGAATGATAAGATGGAGTGTTCTACAAGTGAGTTGCACACTTACTTTTCAAAACTAACCCAAGCAAGAACCGAAAAACAGAGTTTTGCCTATTTTGACCTAAAATCTGACCTACGAAATGCTGAACAGAAATTTATGGACAGAAAATTATGCGAGAAAGCCATGGTAAATGAATAAGAAAGGATCTAAGCATGTGAATCCAAACTGATATCAACTTCTCCAACTCGAAATCTCACACTAGCAATTGCATTGGAAAAGCAAAAACAGTGTTTTTGGTGGCAGCAATAGTGCCTTGATCTCAAATCATGGTCCCAAGGAGGGAGAAAGTAGATCAAGACCTGTTGGTAGCCTTTTTGGATGTTTTTCTGTTACTGCAGCAAACTATCCAATCAACTTGAAGTAAGAACAACCATTCTAACCATCAAAAGCAACCTAATTAACAAAGCAAGATTTAACCTAAACAACAGAAATTATCTCATGAATGTAAGAAAAAAGCATATAAATACACAAAGGAGGTGTTGGGCAGCTTGGGTTGGGCCCTAACCCAAGAGCTTCAACCCTCTAGGAAAGATCAGTGTTGGTTCAAAATTGGATTCATCTTCATTTATCAAAAAATAGTAGTTACATCACAAAACTGTCTTCAAAAGGAGCTAGAAAATGAGCTAAGTACCAAGGTGCACAAAAGTGCAAAAATCTACTATGAAATGGCTAACCTACTGAGGCTTGAAGCCTTCTTATTTATACAAGTGGGGACTCCCAACAGTCCTCCTAAACTTAAGGAACTCGGCTGCCTAAAACTGAAGATAACAACAAATTTACTAGACTTGCTTGGCTGCCCCTTGGAATCATCATTGTGGGCCTTTGTACTCCTAGCTGCTAATGGAGAACTTCAAGCAAGGGGTCATTAATGAAGGATACACCCCTCCTATAAGTCCTCAGCCTTATTTCCTCGATTTTGGCTGTCAGTCTACTCATAAATGCATGGTCTTTGTCCCAAAATATGCAATAAACTCTCATTAGACTATGTGGCAAAGTGACTATCCCCATTCACTCTATTAACATAAATATACTCAAAAACATGCACAAAACTATGGAGAATGGTGGATTAAATGAAAATAATAGGCAGAATGAGCCCATATAGTTACCCATTTCTGGGGCTCATCAATACACATGATGGTCTAGTGATGCAGCAGATTGTACTAGTGATTCCTGGGTGTGCGTGAGATGTTTCACACCTCATGAGGGGGTGGCCCTTCAAGTAGCCCCCCACATGCCTAGATACCTCCCTATTATGCTACAACCTCAGATGCAGTTCCGCATATTTGATGGATTTGGTTCCTGCCACTTGCATCCGTCATCGCATGCATGTCTCCTTCAGATGATCCATTTAGTTTTGCAGAGATCTTTCCTGTTCAACAGGGCTTCTTTGGTTGTTCTACCGTCCCTCCCTCCCATTTTTTGAGGGAAGAGCAATTGTAGCTGATGTACTCAGATGGTATTGTATTCAGTGCTCGCTAATGTTTTTTCTAGGCGCATTATGTATGTGGGACACATTGTACTATTTTCTGACTCATTTATGCCAGCATGTCATGTACCATTCAACATGCATTTTATTGCTCAGTTTCATGTTTCTGGGCGCATCATTATTTTTGTACTAAGTTATCTCGACGGGTATAGGTATGCCTCCCCTGCCTCATTGAGATCTGGTACCACAACATAAAAGGAGACTTGCATTGGTCTCACCCCCTCTATCACTATCCTCTTTCGCTTCAGCTCCATTAGTCTCTCTCTCTCTCTCTCTCTCTCTCTCTCTCTCTCTCTCTCCACTTCATTATCTAGTGATTGTGTCCTTACAACGTACTTCGGTCATACGTTTTTCTCCTAACGCTCATATGTTGGGGGGCAATCTGTTATCACTAGATGGATCGAAGTACACCATGTAGGGCCAATTTTACAATAGTAAAATTGCTTTCACTGTGAGAAATTACTTAAAAAACCACATTTGTTAAGTCATTTATAATTAAACCCGTGAAAATTAATTAAATAAATCACTATTTATTTAATTATCTTCTAGGAATAATTAATTAAACCACTGTTCAATTAATATTCCTTGTCACATTTGATCCAATTATGAGAAATAAAATAGATGAATAATTAATTATCTTATTTTTCTCTAGAATAATTAATTATTCACTAATTAGTTATTATTCCTTGTCAAGTTTGACCAAATCCCTTAGTAATAATTAAATAAATCATTATTTGTTTATTATTCCTTAACCATATTTCTTGAGATGATAAATAAATCATTTATTTATTTAACATTTCTAAATAAAAGTTTAAATACTTTTTCGCTCCAAACCAAATATAATAAAATATTCCAAATGGTTAATTCTAGAATGGGGTTAATAATATTTTATTATTACTCATTCTTTGAGGATAACCTAATATTTTGTTATAAATATAATGGTTTTCCATTCATTCTTCACTTTTGATTATTTTCATTGTTGCATCTCTGATTATTATCATTGTCACACACACTCTTCTTTTCCATTTGAGTTCTCATTGAGCTCAAACATTTTGTTTGTTGGGTTTTACACATTATAGAGGAGAGAGACTCTACAAAATCTAAAGACATTGAGGATATCCAAGAACCCATCCCATAAAGGGGGACTGGTAACATTATTTGTTCCCTTCACAGGTGTTGTTTAATAAAATATATCTTTATATATCTGGTTTCCATTGGATTATTGGAGTTATTTTCGCTTATTCTACTATTCCATTTTGTTGTTTAACTATCACTGTGACATAAATTAGGGCTTTGGCAGGGTTTTTTTATATCATGTGCTACAAATCTACACTGTTTAACAACCATTTTTGTTGTTAGGGTTTTTTGTCATCCACAACCTAAAGTAGTTTCTTTTCGTACACATTCAAAAAGAATTCTACATAACAAGTTCGTCAAGAAAGAATTGTCGTATCACATCTCGACAGGGTTGTCAGCTAGACTGCACATGAAGAAGAAGGCACCTTGGCTTGCTCTTCCTTTGTGGATCGAGTTGTACGAGATCTTGAATCTCAAGCATGTTGAGGCCGAGACGGAGGAATTCAAGAGATTCATCTCCGGCACTAGAAGTTTCAATCCATATGACCCACATTACTTAGTGAAGGACCACTGTGCGAGAGTACAACTTCGATTTATTTGGAGACCTATGAGGACACTTGTGTGCCCCCACAATCATCTGGAGAACCACATGTTATTACAACGAGCCAACCCCGTGTCCACTTCTTTTGAGGATAGTATTCTTCATCGTGGCACCCATGGACCTCATCAGGCCTCTTAAAGGGGCCTACGACATGCATACATTATTATTTGTCCTCTTGAGAGGCTTATCTTTTTCATTTGTGAGCTACATTGGTGGCCTTGTCACCAAAGTTAGGTCATTTGCACATTATTTTATTTTTAGGGGCTAATGCAGGCTCATTAGCTAAATTTAATTCCTAACTAGGAGTTCGTTGGATTCATTTGTATCATCACTTGACTTGGGATCGCTCTATCTTTAGAAAACTTCACACTTTTTCCTTGGAGAATTATTTTAGATGGTGGATGAATTTTGATGTATGGATTTGGGCTATTTCTATCTTGGAGCTTCTTATTTGCAAATGTTATCATGGTTGGATATACTCTCTAACATTGTAATTGCAAATTTAACTCTATTTTTCTTGTTGTTGCATACATTTGAATTTCGCTATGATTAAGGCTAATTGTTGCATGTATGAAATGTGGAGTTATGCGTCTATTTAGATTATTCTTTGTATGGGCCATTGTTACATGAATGAAATGTCCTAGAGATCATGTTATCTTGATAATATTGCATCATTTGTATGAAGTATAAATGCTTGAAAGTCACTGTTACCACTCAAACCAATAGGTAACCAAAAAGGGGTTCCTAAGAGGGTAACTGCTAAGTTAAGGGCAATGGTGGAGGCTTAGCTCATTGTCACCACAACTAAGTCTCCCTCCTCTTTATGGAATTTCACTTATGGGAGGAGTCTCGGTAGCGTAGGGATCATTTTTGTAAAGTAGATGTCAATGGATAGGTGAGAAGTGACCCTGAAAACCCTTTCCCAAGGATGGAATGAAAAATGGATCTTGCTTTCTCTTTAAGCAAGGGACTTAGTCCACCAGGGGTAAGGGGGAAGGATTGGAAGGTTGATGGAGAAAGGGTAGGCTTATATATGAGTTTCTCAATCCCTATAATCCTTGGAAAATTGGATTCCCAAATGGTCCTTGATGAATAGTCTTTATTGAGAAGTGGGACCACAAGAGGCCAAGTGGACCCAACCCAAGTTCAGGGATGGAATGCAGCAACCAATGATGTTCCTATCCTAGACAAGTTGAGGGGAAAGGACCAAAAAGAATATTTAATTTGTAAGGTTGAATTGATCCTATTGAGGTCTAGCCTTAGGGATTCCTAGGAAAAATTCAATCTTAGAGCTAGGGCTTGGGATTCCTAGAGATTCCACTGTTATAATTGCCTCAAATTTGGAGGAGAGGGAGGGGACCCACCAGTGCAGTAGCTTGTAGGAGATCAAAGTTTTTCCTTGTATCAATTCCCGAGAAATTGATGCCCTAAGTGGCCTAAAGGGGCTAGACTTGGGGAAAAGGGAATGATGGTAAAAGGAAGGTTTAAATGATCTCCCCTTTAAGGGACAAATGCCTAATTCCCTTGGGGATATGGATTTAAGGATGATAATGAGTAAGAACTTCGTTTCTTGATTAAGGAGGACTAGAAATTCAACTTCATCCAATGTTGAGAGAAAGAAAAGAAAAACGACCTTCAAGCATTTATATTTCAAATAAAACGATGCAATCTTATTGAGACAAAAAATGTCTAGGACATTTCATTCATATAACATTGTCCCATACATTAAATTAGCTAAAACATGCTCAATTCCACATTTCAATTATGCAGCAACTAGCCCTAATTTTAGCAGTATGCGGCAACAAGAATAATAACATCAAAATTCACTTACAACATTATAGAGTATATCCAACCAGCATTTCGTTCAAAAGACAAAGCTCCAAGACAAGTGTTAGGCCTCAAAGTATGCCCATTTTCCATTGTATATTACCACTATTCATAACCTAAATTCCTATATTTTTAACTCATTTCATACCATAATTCCACAACTTGCCGCCAATTCATATCTTACACTTCGTGGTTGATTATCATTAGTTTTCTTAACTTTTAAATGATTAGAGATGACTTTGCTATGATTTGCTAATGATGGTTTTTCCAAGTTTATTTACTGCAGGGATTCATTGTCGAAATTCTTCATAAGTCAATTAAACTAGTTGCTACATGTTAAGTACAGAATGGTTGTATATTAAAATCTCAATTTGTGATCAAATGAAGAAGAATCTTATGATTATGATACATGGAGGTTGTTCAAAGTACTCTCATTCAAGTAACACAAAAACTGTTTGTCAAAATTCGTCATCATGAAGAAGTTATGGTTAACGCAATTTTTAAGTACAAAATCGGTGCCAAATTCTGAAGTTAAGTACATAATCATTGGGTTTGATGGTTTTAGGTCCGCCATGGTTTTGGGTCAGCCACGATTCCATATATTTTGGGTTGAATATTTATTTTGTTTCTTTTTCAAGCTATATGAAGTTGCAATCAGATATTCTATATCTCAATCATGCTATGCATGGATCATGAGATTTCCCAAGACAAATTTGCCATAACCAATTCCAAAAACATCATTTGAAATGTATTTTTGTAATTTTGTTGGCATTTGGCTAAGATCAAATCCTTGAGTTTTGGATCTCAAATTTTGAAAACATAGTATATAGAGGGATAGTTACATAGAGGAGAGTTAGACACAAGATTTACACGTTACACATAGAGGAGCTACATAGGAGAGGAAGCACAACTACATGGTTGTTGTATATTAAAATTTTGTTTTTGGATTAATAAAGGGTGATGAAGTTGTTTTAGCTATGGTGTCCATTTTGTGAATTGAGCTTTTACCTGCAGCACATGGACATGAAAGGCCACTTGAACCCATTGTGTTTGCAGGGTTAATTTCGATTATGTAAGTGTGAATTTTAGTATTTATTTCATTTTGCCTATTATATTCTTAGTCCTTGCAAATGGTTTGAATTAAATTCAATTATTTTGTCAATTTATTTCTGCATTTTAGATTATGTAATTGCTTCTTGATTTATGGTGCAATCCCAGGAATAGTTTTAGGAAGTGTTTTTTGTTTTAGTCAATAGATTTATATTTCATTTCCAAGTTGTTTACTAAATAGTTTTTGAAATTCCAACACTTCAATTCATATTCTAGATTCATTTATGTTTTGTAGATTTGAGAAGAGGGCAACAATTTGAGTATAGGGCAGCGAGTGCATTGTTGTTGGTTTCACTTTGCAAGTTGTGAAGTAAGCACTCAGCCACATTCTGTACTCGGCCACATTCTGCACTCAACCGCATTCTTTACTCAGGCTGCGTTTTGTACTCAGAATTGCTCTAATTTAGTTAATTAGAAAAATCCTAGTTTGGAAGTGTGAGTTGTGTGATTTCAATAGAGTAATTATCATTGTTAATCATTTGTTTATTTTTTAGTTTATGGAATTAGAGACTGTTTGTTAATAAATTGTGTTGTGTGAACAATTAGCTTTAGGCATAAATTTTATCTTTTACATGTTGAGTTGCTTTGAATCAAGTAGCACTCATTTGAATAGATCGTTCATTATTTTCCCTAATTTCTCTGTAAGTTTTAATTAATTCATTATTTGATTAGAGTTATTCCTTTGCTTATCAATAGATTAGTTTAAAACTAGGAATAGAAATTTTGTACTTAATTTAGGAACAAATTTCAGATTTCATGGTGGTAGTTTACATTAGATTCTTTGATCTTGCGTTATCTGCGCTTGTGCCTCGAAGCTTACGAGTCCTAGATTGATAATTTACTGTTGGAATTATAACACATATAATTTCCTCAACAACAAGATAAATAGACCAAATCCATATGTCAAAATTCATCCATCTCCAGAAAATATCCTCCAAGGAAAAGATGTGAAGTTCTCTATGATTAAAGAGATCCTAATTAAGTGATGATACAAATGAGTGTATCTAACATCAATATGTAGCCTCTTAAGGAGTTGGAATTAGCCTATGGGCCTACATTAGCCCCTAATGATAAAATAATGTGCAAATAAAACCCATATTGGTGACAAGCCCACCAAGCTAGCTCATAAGTGTGAAAATAAGCCTCACAAGGGACCAAATAATAATATGTGTAATGTAAAGGAGGTTGCCCCCTTGAAGAGGCTGAATTCTAAGGGGGCAACCTCCTTTACATCACACAAATGAACAATTCTTGGATGATACAAATGAAAAGACCTCCTTTCTATATATAGGAGTTTAAGGGGTCATAATATAATTAGAGCCGACATAACAATAATAATGTAAAGGCACAATAATAACAATAGTGGGCTTCTATGGGGCACAATAATAACAATATGGGACTACATGGGCACAACAATATAATAAGGGGGTTGTACTAATAACAATAAGGGGTTACACTAGTAGTATAGGGACCTAACATGCCCCTCTCCTTCAAAAAGTGTTGTCCTCTACGCTTGAGTAGTTCTTGATGCTTCTGTATAAAATTCTTGTCCTCCTGTGTGGAGTCTTCAACAGGTAAGTTCTTCCACTTTATGAGATACTCTGAAATTGATCGATTTCGTAGCTGTCGGGTTCTTGTTTCTGTGACTGCTCCAGGTTCCAAAATGATTTTTCCTTCCTCGTCAAGTTCTGGAAATATTGTTTGAACTGGGATCTTCTGCAACTTGAATGAGTGGCCACACTTCTTCGTCCTTCTTCCATTCATCCCTTTCTTTGTTTATCCAATCTAGTTAGATAATAGAAATAGCACAAAACAATGCTTGCACATCCTCATCCTTTCTTGAGAGTGCATCTGCAACAACATTTTGCTTCCCTTTTTTGTAGATGATTTCAAAGTCGTAACCCAACATATTTGTGACCCATTTTTGCTGCTCTTCTAAAGATAATCTTTGTTCTAAAAAGTATTTAAGACTATCATTATATGTTTTTACCTTGAAGTGTCTTCCCATTAGGTAGGGTCATCATTTCTTAAGTGCATGTAGTATTGCCAACATTTCATTCTCATAAATATCTTTCTTGAGATGTAGCTGTAAAAATACCCAATCGCCTACATCAAAACTTCTTTCACTGCAATGTTGATCTGCCTGTTGTTTCATTTGATTCTGCACCAAAGTGACGTTATCCTTTAAAAGTTGGAGAACTTGTCGTTGATGCTCGATGTGATCTTTCAATGCTTGAATCTTTTTCTTCTTGTTATGTCCTTCTATCTTAAGAGTTTGAGGAGTGGTAATTTCTTCCAATGCATTACAATATAGGGTCATATTCATTTCTTGATGCTCGATGTGATCTTTCACTTCTTGAACATTTTTCTTCTTGATATGTCTTTCTATCTTGATAGTTTGAGGAGTGGTAATTCTAGCCAATGCATTACAAGATATGGTTGGATTCATTTCTTCTTTCTCAATGTGATCTTTCACTTCTTGAACCTTTTTATTCTTGATATGTCCTTCTATCTTCAAAGTTTGAGGAGTGGTAATTCTTACCAATGGTTTACAAGATATGGTTAGATTCATTTCTTCTTTCTCTAGGGTTGGTTCCTGGTATATATCCTCTTCTTTTGATGTTTATTGATCTTTTTCTTCCTCCTCTTCATAATCTATGTAAAATATTTACTTCTCAGCACACTTATGACCTTTAATGTATTTGTTATCACAATTGTAACAAAGCCCTTTTTCTCTTTTTTCTTCCAATTGTTGTGGTGTAACCCTTGTAGGTTGTGGAAGGCTAGGAGAAACAACACTTCCATCTTTATAGTTGTGAGGGGTAAACTTCCTTATTGCCATAATTTTTCTTTCAACTTTGTAACAAAGCCCTTTTTCTCTTTTTTCTTCCAATTGTTGTGGTGTAACCCTTGTAGGTTGTGGAAGGCTAGGAGAAACAACACTTCCATCTTTATAGTTGTGAGGGGTAAACTTCCTTATTGCCATAATTTTTCTTTCAACTTTGTAACAAAGCCCTTTTTCTCTTTTTTCTTCCAATTGTTGTGGTGTTGCTCTGAAGAAGGTGTTTCTCTTTGTATCCTCATAATGTGTTATCATTTCCTCCATGAAAATTGACCACGTAAGAAGTTGTTTACGAGAACAAAGCCCTTTATACCATAAAAATTGATCCAGTTCTAAATATGAATATGCAATACATACCTTTTGTAATAGTGGTACACCATGTAGATCAAAATATTACTCCATTTTTAGTATCCAATTTACCAGATCCTTGCCGTCAAACTTCCTCATATCACCTTTTCTTGATTTTAGGAGCTCGATCTTGAAATGACTGCAACTATGTAATTTCCGATCTCCAAGTTCTAAAATTTCTTCTTGTGGTAGCTCTCTGTGTCCTCTTTCCAATTCCACCAGTCTGCTCGAATTTGAATTCCCCGAGAAAAATTTATGCACAATCTCCCAAGATGACCTGATTATATACCTTTTCAAAAGAGCGAACTTGTATGAAGTGCCACTTATCACTGTTTTGACTTCGGATCTGAAAAATATACACAGGAAACTACAATTCGTCCTCTTTCTGTAACTTCTTACGAAATTTCAATCTAATGCTCAAAACGAAAGTTATGACGATTTTCCCCAGGTCACCTGTTTGTAATGTAATTCGAGAGTCTGCAAAAACGCCAACTTCCTAAGATTATATCTCCGCAAATATAGCGAGACAAGATCTGAAATTCGGACCTGAAGTTCATAACGATTTCAGCCCAAATGGTTTTTTTCTTTAGCTTCTGAAACATCGCAGAAAAATGTTATAGCGAAAATTCCATGATGACCTGTTTGGAGCAGCGAAACCCTAAAATCCAAACCTCTGATACAAAATGTTATGAAACCAACTCACAAAAAGATAGAAAATATAGATGAATGCCTTAAAAATAAGCCTCTTCGAGGGGGCAACCTCCTTTACATTACACAGATGAACAATTTTTCCATGATACAAATGAAAATACTTCCTTTCTATATATAGGAGTCTAAGGGGTCATAATATAATCAGAGCCGACATAGCAATAATAATGTAAGGGCACAATAATAACAATAGTGGGCTTCTATGGGGCAAAATAATAACAATATGGGGACTACATGGGCACAAAAATATAATAAGGGGGTTGTACTAATAACAATAAGGGGTTACACTAGTAGTATAGGAACCTAACATGCCCCTCTCCTTCAAAAAGTGCCCACTCATTGAAAAGTTGCAGAAGATCCTAGTTCAAACAATATTGCCAGAACTTGACGAGGAAGGAAAAATCATTTTGGAACCTGGAGTAGTCACAGAAACAAGAACTTGATAGCTATGAAATCAATCAATTTCAGAGTATCTCATCAAGTGGAAGAACTTACTCGTTGAAGATTCCACACGGGAGGACAAGAATTTTATACAGAAGCATCAAGAACTACTCAAGCATTGAGGACAACACTTTTTGAAGGAGAGGGGCATGTTAGGTCCCTATACTACTAGTGTAACCCATTATTGTTATTAGTACAACCCCCTTATTATATCGTTGTGCCCATGTAGTCCCATATTATTATTATTGTGCCCCATGGAAGCCCACTATTGTTATTATTGTGCCCTTACATTATTATTGTTATGTTGGCTCTGATTATATTATGACCCCTTAAACTCCTATATATAGAAAGGAGGTCTTGTCATTTGTATCATCGAAGAATTTTTCATTTGTGTAATGTAAAGGAGGTTGAAACAAGAACCCGATAGCTGCGAAATCGATCAATTTCAGAGTATCTCATCAAGTGGAAGAACTTACCTGCTGAAGATTCCACACGGGAGGACAATAATTTTATACATAAGCATCAAGAACTACTCAAGCATTGAGGACAACACTTTTTGAAGGAGAGGGGCATGTTAGGTCCCTATACTACTAGTGTAACCCCTTATTGTTATTAGTACAACCCCTTGTTATATTGTTGTGCCCATGTAGTCCCATATTGTTATTATTATGCCCCATAGAAGCCCACTATTGTTATTATTGTGCCCTTACATTATTATTGTTATGTCGGCTCTTATTATATTATGACCCCTTAAACTCCTATATATAGAAAGGAGGTATTGTCATTTGTATCATCCAAGAATTGTTCATTTATGTAATGTAAAGGAGGTTTCCCCTTAGAATTTAGCCTCTTCAAGGGGACAACCTCCTTTACATTACACAAATGAAAAATTCTTGGATGATACAAATGACAAGACCTCCTTTCTATACATAGGAGTTTAAGGTGTTATAATATAATCAAAGCCAACATAACAATAATAATGTAAGGGAACAATAATAACAATAGTGGGCTTCTATGGGGCACAATAATAACAATATGGGACTACATGGGCACAACAATATAATAAGGGGGTTGTACTAATAACAATAAGGGGTTACACTAGTAGTATAGGGACCTAACAATGGGTCTCCATATGAATCAGAGATCCTATACAAGGGTCAAAGTGGTGGAATGAATGTTGCCATGACATTGTACAAGTCCTGAGACACCTGTCAAGAGTGTGGGACTCCTCTAAGGGCATGCTGGGCATAATGTGCCAAGCATATTGTTGAGAATGCAACAAGATGATGGAGCTTAGTGGAAAGGAGTCGCCTTCACTAAGTGGGCCTGCAGGCAAATTATGGCGCAAAGTCTATTTTTAGACTATGTCTATTTTTAGACATATGGATCATGGTCTATGCGTTGCAGGATGTTGTTTATGGATGATTGGTCATGTTGGGAAAAATAGATGGACTTCTATTTCTGGTTCACAAAGGAGTGATCAAAGTCTGTTTTTAGACTGCTAGGCTAAAAATAGAAAAGTCAAATATTATTAGCCCTTAGTAATATTTGGACTATAAACTTTATCTTATTCTCTTGGAGCACTTCAGTTCGAGCTACGGATGTGGCACATGCAGTTGTCAGAAGGAAATATGCTTCCTTTGTGGGTCAGTTGAGTTATTGCATGGAGGGCTTCAGTTAGAACTCATGCATGTGAGTTCTGTGGAGTTGGATGTGGAGTTGATGGAGTTGGGTTCAATTGAACTAGTTGTATTCAGTCTATCCGGAGAATACACTAGTGATGAGTTGTGTGAATTGATTGTTAATTAATTCACTAATTATTAACTCATAAAGTAACTGAAGAATACATCAGTTAACTCAGTGCATGGACAGTTCAACAGAGACAGGTGTTAGAGGTAAGTGAAAGGGTGAGTTGTGACTATCAGTTGTGCATGAGGATTTTCACAAGCATGGATTGAGTTATGCCAATGAGCATTGCGCAGTATATTCCCAGAAGAATAGCCTGTGCTCACGTGATTTCCAGTGTGAGTGATTCTCAGCAGGTATTGTGCAGTGGAGGCAGGCAAAGAAGCGGAGAAGATTTGAACCTGTGACTTGTTTGGATCTGAGCTAGTTTTGTGTGTAACAGGTGGAGATAGTACTGAGTACTTGTGAGGACTATTGTACTATGTAATGTTACATGTTCTCCATCATTAATATACAGATAGTGTGGGGTTTTCAGCTGTAAGCTTTCCCTGGGTTACATACTGTGTTAATGTGTGCATGCTATTGATGTTTCATTGTTTTTGATGTTGCTAAATTAATGATCAACGTAGAGGAGGTTATGTATTATGCATGTATTCCGAAATAGTGTATAATCGGGATAATCTCTGTGAATAAGTGTTTATTATTCAAAATTTCTACATGGTATCGGAGCTGTTGATCATCAGATCTACTATTCAGAAAGTGTTTACATCTTATTTCTTCATGCAGAGTCTGTAATCGGGCCAGGTAGCCTCTGGATTCATCCTTCCTTTGGAAGGTGAGATATCTGGTAAAAGCCCATACAGTCAATCTCTATACGAGAAATACTTTGTTCTCATGAATCTTAGATCGGAGGCGATTGAGTTTGGAGCTGGTGGAATTCGAATTTGCAGCAGTGTTTTCTTGGTATCAACGAGGCAATGTCTTTCACCAGATTGCGATTGGAGTATGCTCTTGAGGGCAGCTCGAACTATATTGCATGGAAGAACAAGATGGAGGCAGTGTTGGATGATAATGGGCTGAAGGATTTCATAGAGGCTGATGTCCCAAATCCTACTGATGCTGCGCAGGTTGATGCTTGGCAAAAGAAGACAGCAAAGTGTCGAAGGATTCTGTTGAAGGGCGTGAAGGATCACATTGTGTTCAGCCTGCATGGAAAGGCTTCCCCATACTTGATGTGGAAAGCGTTAACAGATCTATTCCAAAGCAAGAGATATCAGAGGAAGCTGGTGCTCAAGGATAAACTCAGAAACATCAAATGTGAGAAGGGAGACAGTATGCCCAAGTATCTCACGAAGTTCACTCAGTGTCGGGATGAACTGGGAAGTGTGGGGGTGACTGTCGATGATGAGGACTTGGTGAGCTTGGCTCTCCTTGGTCTTCCGAAGAGTTGGCATTCCTATCAGGACTCTGTCAATGGTCGGGAGAAATTGCCAGGATGGGAGAGACTTTGGTCATATCTTGTGCAGGAGGAGATCAGGCAGAATACCAGGGACGGATCTTCATCAAAGGGAATTGATGAAGAAAATTGCGCTTTGGCTGCCAAAGCAAAGAAGGGGAAGAACAAGAAAGCTTCTCAGTCTGGTGCGAAAGGCAAGAAGCAGGACATGTCCAAGGTGAAGTGCTTTCACTGTCACCAGCACGGACACTATGCCACTAATTATCCGCAGAAGAAGAAGAACAAGCAAGTTGCTAGATCTGCAGCAGGAAAGGCTCTAGCCTCGCAGTTTGAGCTTTATTTTCATTGATCACATGATTGGTTTCAAGTGCGATGGGATCAGTGTGGTTCTTGGACAGTGGTGCGCCTTTTCACATGACAGGAGATCAAGATTTGTTTTCTGATCTGGAGGACAAAGATCTTGGAGTGCACATCGAGATGGGTGATGATGGTAGATACAGTGCGACCAGTATCGGTACCATTTCCTTTGAGAGGGAGTCTGGTAAACCCTTCGTATTAAAGGAAGTGATGCATGTTCCAGGATTGAAGAAGAATCTTATCTCTGTGATGATGTTAGAAGACAAGGGATATGATGTTGTTTTCAGCGAAGGAAAGGCTTTCGTGCGCAGCAAGACAACTGGAGAAACCCGGAAGATAGGGGTTCGAGTGAGGAACCTTTATTAGTTGCATGTAGATGGATGTGCAGCAATGGCATGCAAGGCAGAAGGATTGGTGAGCCAGGATGATGGCGAGCTGTGGCACAGGAGATTGGGTCACCTTCACCATGGAGCCTTGAAGATACTGCAGCAGATCACTACAGGGCTTCCTAAAGGCACTCTTGCGCAGTCAAATCAGTGCAAGGGGTGTACTTCGTGAAAGTTTGTGAAAGCCACCTTTCACGAGAAGAATAGTCGTGCCACGACGATCCTTGAGAGAATTCACACAGACATGTGTGGACCTTTCTCAGTTGCTTCGACAGAAAAACACATGTATTATGTGATCTTTGTTGATGATTTCTCTCGTAAGTGCTGGATCTTCTTCATGTAGAAGAAGAGCGAGACATACTCAAAGTTCTGTGAGTTCAAAGCACTGGTTGAGAAGGAGTCGGGGAAGAAGGTGAAGGCTCTTAGGAGCAATAATGGTGGTGAATACATCTCTGGCGAGTTCAAGGATTTCTGCAGTGCAGAAGGGATTCGAAGAGAGCTCATAGCTCCCCATAACCCACAGCATAACGGGGTTGCTGAGCGGAAGAACAGAATGATCGTGGGTGCTGCACGGGCATGTTGCATGATCAGGGCCTACCCCTTCACTTGTGGGCGGAAGCATGCAATACAACAGTATATGTGCAAAACCGTTGTCCTCACAGGATACTTGGCATGAGTACACCCGAGGAAGCTTATTCTGGTAAGAAGCTTGATCTTTCTCATTTGAGGATTTTTGGTGCCAACGTTTACATGCATGTGACGAAGGATGCCAGGAAGAAGTTGGAGCCGACCGCAGAGGTTGGGCTATTTGTGGGGTACACTGATGCACCCCACAACTATCATGTGTATTTTCCAGACAGTGGAAAGACTGTTGTGTGACGGGATATAAAATTTCAGGAGGAGAAAGCCATGAAGTGTTCGCTTGAGAGGGAGCCACACTTGCATGCAGATGAGGAGCTATTAGTTCCTAAGAATGAGCTTCAGGACGTGGATCAACCACAGGACGAGGATCATGGAGTGGAAGAGACCAGTCATGCAGCGCCAACCATCAGAGGGCGAAAGTGCTTGACAGACGCTGAGTGACTGGCTCAAGATGCAGAGAAAGTTGTAGGACCACCTACAGCCCAACGCAAGCAGAGACAGTCACCTGATCGGTACACTGGATACATGGATCTTGTGAGCAAATGTGTTGTGACTGAGCCATCCTATTTTGAGGAAGCTGTGGAGGATCCCGCATGGGTAGATGCCATCGTGGAAGAGTATGATTCAGTTGTCAGAAACAGTGCATGGGAGATTGTTCCTAGACCAGAAGGGAAATCAGTGGTGGGTTCGAGATGGATCTACAAAGTTAAGCAGGTAGCTGACGGGAGTGTGGAGAAGTACAAGGCAAGATTTGTTGCCTGAGGCTTTTCACAGATAGAGGGGATCGATTATGAGGAGACCTTTGCACCTATCACAAGGTATTCTTCCATACGGACGATTCTTGCTCTCTCAGCGTAGATGGGGTGGCACATTCATCAGATGGATGTGAAGACTACATTCCTCAATGAAGTCATTGAGGAGGAGGTGTACATTGAGCAGCCTGAAGGTTTTGAGATCTTCAGCAGTGAGTCGCATGTGTGCAGGCTCAAGAGAGCGTTGTATGGGTTGAAACAAGCACCACGTGCATGATACACATTGATAGACAACTATTTCACCTGACTTGGATTCTCCAAGAGTGAGGCGGATCCTAACCTATACCAGATTGTGGTGGAGGGTAAGTTGCTTATCATTGTACTGTATGTAGATGATTTGATTCTAACGGGTGATGAGCTGTTGATACTTTCATGAAAGGATGATCTTGCTAAGGAGTTTGAGATGAAGGACTTGGGCCTCCTTCATTATTTCTTGGGATTGGAAAGCTAGCAGCGCAGTGATGGACTATTTGTTTCTTAGGGTAAGTATGCTTAGGAGATACTGGAGAAGTTCAACATGCATGGTTGCAAGCCTATTGATACTCCTCTTCCTGGAGGTTGGAGGAAGGAGGATGTCACTTTGGCAGAAGAAGTGGATGCCACTGTTTATCGACAGTTGGTGGGGTCGCTTATGTATCTGGTAAATACACGACCCGATATATGTTATGCTGTTAACCAGCTTTCACAAGCTATGGTTAAGCCAACCAAGCTCTTCTGGAAGGCAGGCAAGCATGTATTACGTTATTTGAGAGGCACATTGGGATATGGATTGTGGTACAGACAGGAGGATGAGGTGAAGCTATGTGGCTTCACGGATGGAGATTGGGAAGGGAGCCCAATGGACAGAAAGAGCACATCAGGAGGGGTCTTCAGTATCGGGTCAACAGAAGTTTCTTGGTACAGCAGGAAGCAGAGATCCGTGGCACTCAGTTCAGTAGAGGCTGAGTATATGGCAGCAAGTTTGGCTACATGCGAGGCTATATGGATGAGGAAGATCCTGGTCAGTTTGTTTGGTTCTTAGTTGGATCCTACTGTGATTTACTGTGATAACCAGAGTTGCATTAAACTCTTGGCTAATCCTGTATTTCATGATAGATCTAAGCACATTGACATCAGGTACCATCATATCAGAGATTTTGTGCAGTGGAGAATCATGTTACTTTCATACATCCAACGGAGGATCAAGATGCTGATATCTTGACGAAGGCGCTCACCAGGAGCAAATTCGAATACCACCGAGGCAGTATAGGGGTTGCTGATAATCCATATCTTGTTGAGATGGAGTGTTGAGAATGCAACAAGATGATGGAGCTTAGTGGAAAGGAGTCGCCTTCACTAAGTGGGCCCGCAGGCAAATTATGGCGCAAAGTCTATTTTTAGACATATAGATCATGGTCTATGAGTTGCAGGATGTTATTTATGGATGATTGGTCATGTTGGGAAAAATAGATGGACTTCTATTTCTGGTTCACAGCGGAGTGATCAAAGTCTATTTTTAGACTGCTAGGCTAAAAATAGAAAAGTCAAATATTATTAGCCCTTAGTAATATTTGGACTATAAACTTTATCTTATTCTCTTGGAGCACTTCAGTTCGAGCTACGAATGTGGCACATGCAGCTTTCAGAAGGAAATACGCTTCCTTTGTGGGTCAGTTGAGTTATTGCATGGAGGACTTCAGTTAGAACTCATGCATGTGAGTTCTGTGGAGTTGGATGTGGAGTTGATGGAGTTGTGTTCAATTGAACTAGTTGTATTCAGTCTAACTAGAGAATACACTAGTGATGAGTTGTGTGAATTGGTTGTTAATTAATTCACTAATTATTAACTCATAAAGTAACTAAAGAATACATCAGTTAACTCAGTGCATGGACAGTTCAACAGAGACAGGTGTTAGAGGTAAGTGAAAGGGTGAGTTGTGACTATCAGTTGTGCATGAGGATTTTCACAAGCATGGATTGAGTTATGCCAATGAGCATTGCGCAGTATATGCCTAGTAGAATAGCCTATGCTCACGTGATTTCCAGTGTGAGTGATTCTCAGCGGGTATTGTGCAGTGGAAGCAGGCAAAGCAGCGGAGAAGATTTGAACTTGTGACTTGTTCGGACCTGAGCTAGTTTTGTGTGTAACAGTTGTAGATAGTACTGAGTACTTGTGAGGAGTATTGTACTATGTAATCTTACATGTTCTTAATCATTAATATACATATAGTATGGGGTTTTCAACTATAAGCTTTCCCCGGGTTACATACTGTGTTAATGTGTGCATGCTATTGATGTTTCATTGTTTTTGATGCTGCTAAATTAATGATCAACGTAGAGGAGGTTATGTATTATGCATGTATTCCGCAATAGTGTATAACCGGGATAATCTTTGTGAATAAGTGTTTATTATTCAAAATTTCTACACATATCACCATCATCCCAAAAGTGGATCGATAGTAATCTTTGAGCATCCATGAAGATCTGTGGAGTGATGTCTATTGACGTGGCAGCTAATGGCTCTCTATGCGCACCCTACATGTGACAATGTAGACCTTTGGGGTTAGGATCCCATATAGGGATACCAAACCCAAATGGAAACCACCTGTAATCCTGTCTAAGATCCAATGCGTCCCCTAGGCTTCCAGTATAACCAGTCATTAAAATAATCAAGTAAAAGAGCTTAAAAATCGCAGATAACAACAAGGGCACTTCATAATGGCATGCCCTTCCATTGTGGGCTTTGGCATGTGCTAGTGTCTCCAAGCTCCAAAGCGGGTTAGGCAAGTACCTTATTAGGTGTTTTCAACCCTTAAATGGGATAGTATGTCCAAGGTACATCCCTCTAATGGGGGTAGCAAGTGACAAATAAGTGAGGTGGAATAAGGAATGAGATAGGCAGCCTTGGGCCACATAGTGGGTCATAGGGGTAGCTAGATAAAGGGAAGCCCACACCTGGGTATGTAATGTATAGGAGGGAATAGTCGTGGCAAGAGGTGACCTAGCCTTGATTTTTCCACCCTTCTTCATATACCCTTTTATGAATTTTTTTTAATTAACTTTCGGGGGCTCAAAGGACAAGAGCATGATGTGTAAGATATAGCAGTGATTACCCCCTAAGTAGGGTGGTTCATTGCCCTCCAGGGGTTGGGACAATCATGGGTTCCTGAATGATAAAGGAGGCTCATCTAGGGTTTGTGGAACCCGGGTGATGACCAATGATTGGGGTAGAGATTATGTAATGGATTTTGTCCACATGCTAATTATTTTTGTCCTAGCCATCTTTTGCATTTTGTGGTACAATTTCCTATTAAATGTGGCCAATTATTCTTTTCACTTTTTCTTTTAATTGTTTCAACCTCTGGTGCATCATTCTAGGCCTGACCCAAGGTGGGGGCAAGGGGATAGAAAGGTTATCTGTATGTGGACCAAGAATGGGAATGTGGACCCAAGTGGGAGAAAATATGAATGGGGGTATAGTGAGTGGAAAGGGAGTAATATGTGCTGGTAAAGGAGCGGGACCACACACCCAAAGTTGGGGTTTCCCAAGTGGTACCACCATAGAACCAAATGGTCAATAAAGGAGATCCCACAGGACTAAGATCCAAGGGTAACAAGCAAAAGAGATCAAGGGAACAGGAGTATTGAAATGTGAAAACAAGAATATTCCAATTTTAATTTTCCCTTGAATTAAAATTGAGAATTAAAATTCGAATTTAGTTTCACCAGTTGCTTGGAAAATAATTAATTAATTCATCTTGAGTTAATTAGTTGGAGAAATTCAAGCTAGAAGTCTTTGTGAAGTCATGCAACAATTATTCCTTTGATTGAGGAGATTATCCCTTAATTAAGGAGATAAGCATGAGTTGTATTTGACTTGTAATTAGTTAGCTCGATTAACTGAGATAAGTACAGTTAAATTAGTTCCAAAAAGTTTGAGGAACTAATTGTGAGTTCAGTTAGTTAATGCATGCATACATGAAACTAATGTACTCCAGATAACTGAATATTCTCTCATAAATAACTCATGCATGTCAGTCCAGACAAAGACCCAGTTGAGATTAAAGACAGGGACAATGTACTATCAATTGCAATAATTTTCCTATAAGAAAATCTCTTGCATGCAGAAGGAATTCATTCCTTGAGATTTGCGCAGTTTTATAGTGTGTTGGAGCAGTGTGTGAGATCAGTGTCACACAAGGTTACAGTAGGAACACCCAGGGAAAACTGCGCAAGGAAATAGGAGGCTTGGAGGGCAGAGGAAAGGCATATGAGTTTTCTATTCTGTCTATGAGCAGCAGTGAGGGATTGTACTGAGAGCTGGATAGCTATGTGTAATCCTGAGATATTTCCACTTGTATGATAATACAGATAACGGGGTTTTTAGATGAGGCTTTCCCCAGAGTATTCTTTTGTGTTTCATGTGTATTGATTCTTCTTCTCTATTATATGTGTTCTACTTAATCTTGCTCAAATTTATTAAGCTTCTGCAAATTTCATTGTAGAAGTAGATTAAAGTATTTTTCTTTAGTATATTGCATTATCAAGTTAATCTACAGTGAGAATTTCTACATGGTATCGGATCAAAGGTGATCGAAGCAATAAACAGTATACTGAATAAGGGAAAATTCAAAGGTTGAAGTTCTTGGTTGGAGAAGTTAAATCGAATTCTTATCATACCTCTAAGTTCACCAATGGCATTCAATGGCTTGAGACTCGAGTGTGCACCGGATGGCAACTCGAATTATATAGCATGGAAGGATCGCATGGAAGCGGTATTAGAAGACAATGGTTTGAAGAATTTCATTGATCAAGAAATCGCCAAGCCGGCTACAGCTAATGCCCAAGAATTGGTTGAATGGAAGAAGTGTGTGGCAAAGGCGAGGCGGATTCTTCTGGAGGGAGTTCGAGACCATATTGTCTCGAGTCTCCATGGGAAGGAGACTCCATTTTCAATGTGGAAGACATTGAAGGATCTCTATCAAAACAGCAGCGACCAGAGGAAATTGGCGCTTAAGGACAAGCTTCAGAAAATCAAGTGTGAAAAGGGTGACACTATTTCCACATATCTAAACAAGCTCACCACCTGTAGAGATGAGCTTGGTAGTGTAGGAATAACTACAACCGACGATGATATGGTGAGTCTTGCTCTCATCAGTCTTCCTAAGAGCTGGCATAGTTACTAGGACTCTATGAATGGAAGAGAGAAACTGCCAGATTGGGAACGACTGTGGTCGGATCTGATGCAGGAGGAGATTAGAAGAAGCACCAGAGATGGTTATTCATCTAAGCATGATGATGAAGAAAATCTAGCCTTAACCTGTAAGGCAGGGAAAGGGAAAGGGAATGCTTCCCATTCCAAATCGAGTTCTTCTCATGGTGGGAAGAAGATTGACAAATCTAAAGTGAGATGCTTTAATTATCATGAGGTGGGTCATTATGCAACTAATTTCCCATTGAAGAAATCCAAGAAGGAATCCTCGACAGTGGAGCCTCATTCCACATGACCGGCGATAAGAATTTGTTCAATACCTTGGAGGAGAAAGACCTCAAGATGTGCATAGAGATGGGTGACGACAGGAAGTACAATGTTTCAGGAGTGGGCGCAGTTCCTTTTTAGATGGAGCATGTGTTAGGTCCCTATAATACTAGTGATTACCCCATTACTATTGTAATTATATCCCTTATTAATATTTTTGTGCCCCTATTGTCCCCATATTGTTATTACTATGCCCCATAGAATCCTTCTATTGTTATTTTTGTGCCTTTATATTATATTATTAGGTCGGTTGGGTTATATTGTGACTCCTTAGACTCTTATATATAGAAAGGAGGTTTTTTCATTTGAATCATCAAAGAATCATTCATTTGTGTAATGTAAAGGAAGTTGCCCCTCGAAGAGGCTGAATTCTAAGGCATTGATCTATCTTTTCTATCTTTTTGTGAGCTGGTTTCATAACATTTGGTATCAAAGATTTGGATTCTAAAGGTTTCGCTGCTCCAAATAGGTAATCGTGGCCTTTTTTTCTACGACGTTTCAGAAGCGAAAAAAAAACAAAAACAAAACAAAACAAAACAAAAAAAACAAACAAAAAAAAACTAAAACAAAAAAACAAAAAACAAAAAAAACAAAAAACAAAAAAACAAAAACAAAAAAACAAAAACAAAAAAAAACAAAAACAAAAACAAAACAAAACAAAAACAAAAAAACAAAAACAAAACAAAACAAAAACAAAACAAAAACAAAAACAAAACAAAAACAAAAACAAAACAAAAACAAAAAAAACAAAACAACAAAAACAAAACAACAAAAAAAAACAAAAAACAAAAACAAAAACAAAAACCCATTTGAGACGAAATCGCACTGAACCTTGGGTCCGAATTTCAGAGCTTTTCGCACTATATTTGCGGAGATATGATCTAAGGAAGTTGGTCTTTTTGCAGACTCCTGAATTAAATTCCAAACAGGTGACTTGGGGAAAATCGTCATAACTTTCTCTCTGAGCATTAGATTGAAGTTTCTTATGAAAGTACAGAAAGAGGACAGACTGTAGTTTCTTCTATATATTTTTCAGAGCCAAAGGTCGAAACAGGGACGCGTGGCATGCCCTACAAGTTCACTCTACTGAACTAGTCTATAATCAGGTCACTGTGGGAGATTTGGCATAACTCTTCCTTGGAGAATCCAATTTGGATCAGATTGGTGGCATTGGAAAGAGGACACAAAGGGCTACTACAAGTCGCAATTTCAGAACTGGATGATATGAAATTACAGAGATACATCAGAGGCAATATCAAGCTTCTACAAAGTGAAAAAATGTGTGTAGATTTTTTTAAATTTTTGCTTAAGCTTGGTTTGAAAAATTATTTTGAAGGAATTCAAAGGGCATAGTAGAGCATTATTATCGGTAACTGATGCCCCGAGAAAAGAAAATGCAAACACCTAGTAAGAAACCTGAAAGCTCTAGCATGACTCATGAAGAAGAGGAAGAAATGCTACATGATATATCAAAATTACAAGACCAAGTGCAACAAATGTCACTCTCACAAAAACTAACAGAAGTTAAGATAAATGGCGTGGAATCTAAGATAAAGGGCATGGAAGCTAATATGGATGATTTGAAGATAGATTTGAAGACAAATTTGAAGAGATACATGGCAGATTTGAAGACAGACATGGCAGATTTGAAGACAGATTTGACAAATTTTATACAATAAATACTTACAAATGGTGAAAAGGTAGTAAAGGAAACTCATGATGCAAACAAAAGAAATGTTAATCATGATTTCATAAACTCTAATGTTGGATCAAAGACCCACCATATTCCAAGAATTGATATGAGGAAGTTTGATGGCAAGGATCCTGCAACATGGATATTACAGATGGAGCAATTTTTCGATCTCAATAATGTGTAAAACACACAAAAGGTACGTATTGCAACTTTATATTTGGAACCAAATCAGTTTGTATGGTATCAATGGCTTTTCTCTCATAAACAAAATATCACTTGGGAAAATTTTACAGAAGAATTGACAGCACATTATGAGGATACAAAAAGCAACACTTTTTTTAGCCAATTGATAAGTCTCAAACAAAAGGGTTCAATAATGGAGCACATTGAAGAGTTCCAAAAATTGAACATAAGGGTAAACAATATTCCAGAGGAGCATAGGAT
The DNA here is from genome assembly GCA_031772625.1 of Pinus tabuliformis. Classification (NCBI taxonomy): domain Eukaryota; kingdom Viridiplantae; phylum Streptophyta; class Pinopsida; order Pinales; family Pinaceae; genus Pinus; species Pinus tabuliformis. The sequence goes on along the minus strand of CM062820.1, from coordinate 1,504,684,455 downwards.
TGATGTATTCATAGGGGCTTTAAAGGATAATATCCAACATGATGTTCGCCTTTGGGAACCTGATTCATTAGAGAAGGCATTCAGGTTAGCAAGAAAAATGGAAAGCAAAATTATGATAACCAGGAAGTATACCACTCACAACTATAAAAATGGAAGTGTTGTTGCCTCTAGTCTTCCACAACCTATAAGGTTGACACCACAACAATTCGAAGAAAAAAGAGCAAAAGGGCTTTGTTACATTTGTGATAGCAAATACACTAAAGAGAATAAGTGTGCTGAGAAGAAATTATTCTACATAGATTGTGAAGAGGAAGAAGAAAAGGAGCAAGAAAGGGAAAAAGAAGAGAATATACTCTAGGAACAACGCCTAGATAATGAAGAAATGAATCCGACCATATCTTGTAATGCATTGGCGGGAATTACCAGTCCTCAAGCCATCAAGATAGAAGCACAAATCAAGAAGAAAAAGGTAATAGTGTTGATTGATTCAGGAAGTACCCACAATTTTATTCATTGTAAGGTAGCAAAAGAATTGAATTGCTTCCTATATCCAGCACCAAAGTGTCAAGTGATGGTTGCAAATGGAGGAACAATAAATTGCTCTGGAAAGTGTCATAATATCAAGCTATCCATGGGAGAATATGTATTGACTAGCCCAATGCTTTCCATTCCAATGGGAGGTGTTGACGTGTACTAGGAGTCCAATGGCTACAATCCTTGGGTACAATAGCTTTTAATTTTCAAGAACTTTTCATGAAATTTTATTCGGAAGGAAAGGAAGTTGAATTAAGAGGTATTGCAGGGAAACCAAGAAAGATAATCAGCTCTAACGGTATGACAAAGCTTCTAAAAAAGGAACAAAGAGGTGTAATTGCACAATTATGTTCGTTAGATGTTTCCACATCGAAATCATCTATTTCTCCAGATCTCCAAAAAGTCTTGGACAATCATTCCAAGGTATTTGAGACTCCCAAAGGTCTCCCACCTATTCGTGATCATGATCATGCTATTCATCTGATTCCAGGAAGTGTTCCTCCAAACATCAGGCCGTACAGATATCCCTATGCCCAAAAGAGTGAAATTGAACGTATGGTTGCAGAAATGCTAGAGGCTGGTTTAATTCAACCTAGTCAAAGTTCTTTCTCTGCTCCAGTAATATTGGTGCACAAGAAGGATGGATCATGGCGCACGTGTCTGGATTATAGGGAGCTCAACAAGCTCACTATTAAAGATAAGTTTCCCATTCCTGTCATTGATAAATTATTAGATGAATTGCATGGATCAATTTACTTCACCAAGTTGGATCTTCGTTCAGGATATCATCAAATCAGAATGAAGACTGAAGACATTTCGAAAGCAGCATTTAGAACTCATGAGGGTCATTATGAATTTTTGGTCATGCCTTTTGGCCTTACCAATGCACCTTCTACATTTCAAGGTTTGATGAATTCCATTTTCAAACCCTTCCTTAGAAAATTTGTGTTAGTATTTTTTGATGATATACTAATCTACAACAAGTCTTGGAAGGATCATGTTGAACATGCTGACAGGGTGCTACAACTATTGGAGGAGAAACAATTATATGCAAAAAGATCCAAATGTTTCTTTGGAGTACAAGAGGTGGAATATCTGGGTCATATTGTATCTCATGAAGGAGTTAAGGTAGACCCTAGAAAAATTAAAGCCATTAAGGAATGGAAAATCCCCACATCCATAAAGCATTTGTGAGGATTTCTCGGGTTGACAGGGTATTATAGTAAGTTTGTTAAAAATTATGGAGAATAGCAGCACCTCTAACAACATTATTGAAGAAAGATGCATTTTCATGGACTCCAGAGGTAACAAAGGCCTTCAAACATCTTAAAGAGGCAACGTGCCAAGCACCAGTCTTCGCTACACTAGACTTCACAAAAACCTTTATTGTGGAATGTGATGCTTCAGGAAATGGAATTGGTGCTATTTGAATGCAAGATGAAAGACCCATTGCTTTTGAAGGTCGTCTGATCAAGGGAAAGTTTTTACACAAAGCCATTTATGAGAAGGAAATGTTGGCAATACTACGTGCACTTAATAAATGGTGACCCTACCTAATGGGAAGACACTTCAAGGTAAAAACGGATCATGATAGCCTTAAATATGTTTTAGAACAAAGATTATCCTCTGAAGAGCAACAAAAGTGGGTCACAAAGATGTTGGGTTATGACTTTGAAATCATCTACAAAAAAAGGAAGCAAAATGTGGTGGCAGATGCACTCTCAAGAAAGGATGAGGATGTGGAAGCATTGTTGTGCACCATTTCTATTATCCAACCAGATTGGATAAACGAAGCAAGGGAGGTTATTCAAAAGTTACAACAAGATTCCAGTACATCTGATACATTTAGATGGCAAAATGATTCATTATGGTACAAAGATCGCTTATACCTCTATAAGAATTCCCAACTCAAACAAAAGATTCTTATGGAATTGCACACTTCTCCCTTAGGAGGGCACTCAGGATTTTTAAAAACTTACCACATGGTTAAGAAGGAATTTTTTTGGGATGGCCTTAAATCGGATATTCGAAATTTTGTGGCAGAATGTTTGGTTTTCCAAAAAAATAAAGTTGAAACAATTAAGACCCTAGGTCTATTACAACCTTTATCCATTCCAAGCCGGGAGGAGGTTTCAATGGATTTTATCACAGGTTTACCCAAGTCTGAGGGAAAGAGTGTCATCATGGTGGTAGTTGACAGACTTACCAAGTATGCACACTTTTGTGCATTATCACATCCATTTAAAGCCAATACAGTTTCTATTGCATTTATGGAAACAATTCAAAAGCTACATGGAAACCCAAAGATTATTGTAAGTGACAGAGATCCCATTTTCACTAGAAATTTTTGAACAAAATTATTTTCTTGTCTTGGTACTCAGTTAGCTCATAGCTCATCTTATCATCCTCAATCTGATGGGCAAACTGAGATAGTAAACAAATGTTTGGAAGGATATCTTCATTGCTTTGTATCTGATAAATAGACACAATGGGTCAAATGGTTGCCTCCGTCTGAATGGTGGTATAACACTTCCTTCCATACAGCAACAAAAATGACCCCATTTATGGCACTTTATGGATATCAGCCACCATCCATCACATCATATTTAAGAGAAAAATCTAAGGTTCAAGCAATGGAACATCACATCGAGCATCAACAACAAGTCCTCCAACTCTTAAAGGATAACCTCGTGTTGGTGCAGAATAGAATGAAACAACAGGCAGATCAACATTGCAACGAAAGAAGTTTTGATGTAGGTGATTGGGTATTCCTACGGCTACAACCATATAAACAAATGTCCCTCAAGCAAGCTAAGAAGGATAATAAATTATCACCAAAGTATTATGGTCCGTACAAGATGCTGCAAAAGATTGGTACTATGGCATACAAATTGGAGCTTCCTGCAGCTTCTCGAGTGCACCGAGTTTTCCATGTTTCATGTTTAAAGAAGGTTATAGGTGACAAGCTCCTAGTTCAAACAATATTTCCAGAACTTGACAAGGAAGGAAAAATTATATTGGAACCGGAAGCAATCACAGAAACAAGAACTCGACAGCTACGAAATCGATCAATTTCAAAGTATCTCATCAAGTGGAAGAACTTATCCGCTGAAGATTCCACATGGGAGGATGAGAATTTTATACAAAATCATCCATAACTACTCAAACGTTGAGGACAACACTTTTTTGAAGGAGAGGGGCATGTTAGGTCCTTATAATACTAGTGATTACCCCATTACTATTGCAGTTATATCCCTTATTAATATTATTGTGCCCCTATTGTCCCCATATTGTTATTACTGTGCCCCATAGAATCCCTCTATTGTTATTTTTGTGCCTCTATATTATTATTATTGTTAGGTCGGATAGGTTATATTGTGACTCCTTAGACTCCATTATATAGAAAGGAGGTTTCATCATTTGAATCATCAAAGAATCATTCATTTGTGTAATGTAAAGCAGGTTGCCCCCTCAAAGAGGCTGAATTCTAAGGCGTTGATCCATCTTTTCTATCTTTTTGTGAGATGCTTTAATTGTCATGAGGTGGGTCATTATGCAACTAATTGCCCATTGAAGAAATCCAAGAAGGGATCCTCGAAAGGATCAGAAGGTGAGACACTAGCCTCTCAGTTCGAATTGGATTTTACCCTCATCACTTGTATAGTTTCATCGATGGTGGGTTGTGTTTGGTACGTTGACAATGAAGCCTCATTCCACATGACCAACGATAAGAGTTTGTTCAGTACCTTGGAGGAGAAGACCTCAAGATGCGCATAGAGATGGGTGACGATGGGAAGTACAGTGTTTCAGGAGTGGGCGCGGACACATGCAAAGGTTGTACCTTGGGAAAGTACGCCAAGTCTTCCTTTCATGATCGAGATAGTCGAGCTGAGGCGATCTTAGAGCAAGTTTATACGGATGTGTGTGGACCATTCTTGACAGCATCCACCATGAAGCAAAGGTATTATGTGATTTTCAATGATGATTTTTCTCATAAATATTGGATCTATTTCATGCAAACGAAGGATCAAACCTTCTCAAAGTTTTGTGAGTTCAAAGCTTTGGTTGAGAAAGAACCAGGGAAGAAGATCAAGGTCTTGAGGAGCAACAATGGTGGAGAGTATGTCTCTCAAGAGTTTAAGGAATTCTGTGTAGCGGAAGGAATTAAACAGGAATTGACGGCACCTCATAACCCAGAGTAGAATGGGGTGGCCAAGAGGAAGAATAGAACGATTGTGGGGGTAGCTCGAGCGATGCTGCATGATCAAGGCCTACCACTTCATTTGTGGGCTGAGGCATGCAACACAATAGTCTATTTGCAGAATAGAAGCCCACATCACTTACTTGGGATAAAGACACCAGAAGAATCTTTCTCTGGGAAGAGACCAGATGTGATTCACTTCAAGATCTTTGGCTCATCGGTATTTTTCCATGTGACCAAAGATGCCCAGGAGAAACTTGAGCCGACAGCTGAGTTGGGGATACTTGTGGGGTACATTGATATGCCTCACAATTAACAGGTGTACTTTCCTACCAGTCAGAGGATAGTGGCACGCAGAGATCTAAATTTTGATGAGCAGATGGCCATGTGAGTTTTCCTTGAGAGGGAGCTCCAACTACAGGCTGGGGGAGGAACTTTTGGTTCCTAAGGAGGAGAAGCCTTAGATTGATGCGGAGTAGCCACATGCAGAGGTTCCAAGAGTGGAGGCATCCACTCAAGCAGAGTCTTCCAGAGATGGGCGGAAGCGCTCAAGAGAAGCTGACAGATTGTTGTCGGATGTGAGAGAGAATGTGGGAGAACCATCTTCTCAGTGCAGACAGAGGAGGTCACCTGATAGGTATACTGGATACATAACCCTTGTTGGGGAATGTATTGACTGATCCATCTTCCTTTGAGGAAGCACTGCAGCAGCCGATTTGGGTTGATGTTATGATGGAGGAGTGTGGCTCCATAGTTCGGAATAGTGTTTGGGATGTGGTTCCAAGACCGGAGAACAAGTCAGTTGTGAGTTCCCATTGGCTTTACAGGGTAAAGCAAGGTGCTGATGGTAGTGTGGAGAAACATAAGGAAAGGTTTGTTGCCTATGATTTCTCACAAGTCGAGGGGATTGATTATGATGAGACTTTTGCTCCTGTCGCAAAGTACTCATCTATCAGATCAATGTTAGCACTATCAGCACAGATGGGTTGGAAGATCCACCAGATGGATGTGAAGATTGCATTCCTCAATGGCAAGATTGAGGAGGAGGTGTACATAGAGCAGCTGGAAGGTTTTGAGACATTAGATCGTGATTCGCATGTGTGCCGACTCAAGAGATCTTTGTACAAGCTGAAGAAAGCACCTCATGCTTGATACACCAGGATCGAAAACTACTTCAACAGGTTGGGCGTCACAAAGAGTGAAGAGGATGTGAACCTATACCACATCATGGTGGAAGGTAAGCAGTTGATCATTGTTCTTTATGTTGATGATCTCATATTGACAGGTGATGATCAGTTGATCATGTCTTGCAAGGAGGACCTTGCAAGAGAATTCGAGATGAAAGACATGGGTCTCATGCACTACTTCCTTGGCATGGAAGTGTGGCAAAAGGATGGGGAGTTGTTTGTGTCTCAGGGAAAGTATGCCAATGAGATACTCATGAGATTCCACATGGAGAAGTGCAAGCCCATGCAGACTCCTCTAGTAGGTAACTGGAGGAAGGAGGATGCTACTTCAAGAGAAGTAGTAGAAGCTACTATGTACAGGAAGCTTGTGGGTTCATTGATGTACTTAGTGAACACACGACCAGATTTGTGCTACGCGATGAACCAACTGAGTCAAGCTATGGTTTAACCTACCAAGTTGTTTTGGAAGGCAACTAAGCATGTTTTGAAATACCTCAAAGGCACATCTCAGTATGGATTATGGTACAGATGGACAGAGGGAGTGAAGCTACAAGGTTTCACTGATGCAGATTGGGCAGGGAGTCCATCAAATCGGAAGAGCACATCAGGAGGAATTTTCAACCTTAGGTCAGTGGCAGTTTCTTGGTACAACAGGAAACAAAGGTCAGTTGCACTCAGCTCGGCAGAGGCTGAATACATGGCTGCAAGTCAGGTAGCATGTGAGGCCATCTAGGTGCAGAAAATTCTAGTTGGTCTGTTTGATCAGAGGATGGATCCAACTATGATCTATTGTGATAATCAGAGTTGTATCAAACTCTCTGAGAATCTAGTATTTCATGACAGGTCCAAGCATATCGACATTTGGTATCATCATCTCAGAGACTGTGTGGCGAGGAGGATCATGTTGTTGCAGTATATTTCGACCAAGGAGCAAGATGCTGACATTTTGACTAAGGCATTGTCAAAGTGTAAATTCGAGTTCCATAGAGACAGGATCGAGGTGGCAGATAATCCCTTTCTTGTTGAGAGGGAGTGTTGAAATGTGGCAACAAGAATATTCCAATTTTAATTTTTCCTTGAATTAAAATTGAGAATTAAAATTCGAATTTAGTCTCACTAGCTGCTTGGAAAATAATTAATTAATTCATCTTGAGTTAATTAGTTGGAGAAATTCAAGCTAGAAGTCTTTGTGAAGTCATGCAACAGTTATTCCTTTGATTGAGGAGATTATCCCTTAATTAAGGAGATAAGGATGAGTTGTATTTGAGTTGTAATTAGTTAGCTCAGTTAACTGAGTTAAGTCCAGTTAAATTAGTTCCAAACAGTTTGAGGAACTAATTGTGAGTTCAATCAGTTAATGCATGCATGCATGAAACTAGTGTACTCCAGATAACTGAATATTCTCTCATAAATAACTCATGCATGTCAATTCAGACAAAGACCCAGTTGAGATTAAAGGCAGGGATAGTGTACTATCAGTTGCAAGAATTTTCCTATAAGAAAATATCTTGCATGCAGAAGGAATTCATTCCTTGAGATTTGCGCAGTTTTATAGTGTGTTGGAGCAGTGTGTGAGATCAGTGTCACACAAGGTTACAACAGGAACACCCAGGGAAAATTGCGCAAGGAAATAGGAGGCTTGGAGGGCAGAGGAAAGGCATATGAGTTGTCTATTCTGTCTATGAGCAATAGTGAGGGATTGTACTGAGAGCTGGATAGCTGTGAGAGCTAAAGTTGTGTGTAATCCTGAGATATTTCCACTTTTATGATAATACAGATAGCAGGGTTTTTAGCTGAGGCTTTCCCCAGATTATTCTTCTGTGTTTCATGTGTACTGATTCTTCTTCTTTGTTATATGTGTTCTGCTTGATCTTGCTCAAATCTATTAAGCTTCCGCAAGTTTGATTGTAGAAGTAGATTAAAGATTTTGCTTTAGTATATTTCATTATCAGGTTAATCTACGGTGAGAATTTCTACAAGGAGCACAAACTAAGCCCACTCTTTCCGCCAAATCCCCCCATCAATCCATACCTAGAAGTATCCATGATAAGTAAACCCAATACTCAATTACCAAAAGACAAGACATACCTTTAGATTCGAGAGGCCCACCTTCAAACATATGATCAATAGAAGTGGGTGAGGGACCACATGATTGGCTCAGGTGGCAGAGAAATGGCACAATGAGCTAGTAGGAGGCATCAAGGGGTTGTTGGCTACCGTCTGAGGCTCATCACGGAGAAACATTTCTCCTAGGGATATCAACCATAAAGTGGTGGGTAACATGTGGCTCCAACTAGGACGTGATCTCTCTCGAAGTGGATGAGGTTGCTTGTAAGGGAGGTCACGAGAACTCCAACAATCTCTTGGTCACCGTAGACATGTTATCTGCACATGTCAAAGATCAAAGCAATGGGGCAACATGTTTTTCACAATGTTTGATGATAACCCATGCTTAATGTTAGCTCATAAACCAACATGCAACCTCTTTTTATTTTTATTTGTATGCAATCTAATATATCATGAGAAACATCATATGAAGTTAGTTCTAATGAAAAAATCATCATGCAATGCATCCTACTGTAACATGCATATAGTAATGCTAATACTAAGTGTAATCATAAAGCCAATGCAACTAACATATCATCACATTAATATACATATGCCTGCCAGTATGATTACTCTTGTAGCAACCCCCAAATTGATGTGGATGTAGTCACATCAGTGGGAGGTAGGAAAACATGTTCTCCATTTGAGGTAGAGGGAGGTCCCTGGAGAAAGAAAATTGGTCATCCTAGAGGTCCAGGTCTCCCCTTCAAAGTACAAAATGGAGGAATGAATGATTACTCTTGAGAACTCCTCATCGCAATCACTGCCTGTAATATCATGCTTTCAGGATGTCACATGGTTGTGATGAGAGGGGAACTAAGGGTGAGATAAAGAAGGAATGCAACGAATAGGTCTCTCAATGTGATGGTAACAACAGGGAGGGGAGTTCGCGAAGTGATCATATTCCCGAGGATGGGTCAAAAGGGATAAAGTATATTCAATGAAGGATTCCTCCTTGACACCATATTCAGAAAAGGACAAAGGGGTATGGTCACTCGAGGTGACACCAAAAGGGACGAGGGACTTACTTGAGGAAGACTCAAGGTGATGAACAAGAGGGAAAGGCAAAGGGGAGGGTGGAGTGGCATATTCAATGGGTTTTCCTTCCCCACAATTTAAAGGCTCGAGTGATTTGAATACATAATCATAAGGTGGGTAGGTAAGAGCCTCGTTTCTTTCCCCATTATAAGTGTTAAACATTAGGCCTTCATTAAAAGGATATTCAAAGATTGGACTTTCATTAACAGGAGAGTCAATCACTTCCATCAAAGATTGTCCTTCTTTATGCAAGGGAAAATAATAATTCTCTTTCCCAAGGGTATCAATGGGTATGCCATCATAATTTCCTGAGGGAAAGGGAAGGCCAATCTCATCCTCATCATCCTTGTCAGTGTCATAAATGGGAGCACAATCAAATTAAGGACCAAGAATTTCTCATTTCTCCCTTTCAATGTGGAAATAATCTTCAATGTCATTTTCCAAGAGGCTATTGGGGTCATCTCTCTCAAGGTTTTCAAAAGAGGATTCATCAGGAGTGATATCCTTGAGAAAGGTAGGGTTGGTCTCAATTTCACTTTCCATAAATTCATCCTTCCCAACACATGTGTCCTCTAAATCATCCTACCCGTCCTGCAATCCCAACAAGGACTCGTTTTCCTGCTCATCATCGAAGGCATCTTCATCTTGGTTGGTTGACAAACGAGACCTTTCTTGTTCTCTCTTCTCTTGAAGAACAATGGCTAAGGTATTTGTTACATGATTCTAGTAGTATGCTTCTAGGAGGAGAGCATTAGTAGGTTTCTCTTTATATTCACATTTCATCGTATGACGCTTCACTTCTTCATCATATAAGCAAGAGAAAACTTCATTAGAATTATATTCCCTTACTACCTCCCTACATGACCTGCTATATTCATCCATTATTTCTTGTGTGATTTGGAGGCTTCTAGGATCCAAATCTTTGTCATATTTAGAGGAGATGCCTTCCACTCCATTGTTATTCACCCTCAATTCCATAATTGGTATTTCCTCATCGTCCTCATCTTCTTGGTCATCTTGGTCATCCAAATCCTCATCTGGTAATGAGCTATATTTTTCCTTGATCTTGTGAGACAAGGAATTAAATGCACCAGTATAATAGGCAAGATCCAAGAAGCGATAATTTGTGGGCCCTTCTTCATACTGCTTCCTTATGATGTCGAGGTTGGACCAGCTCATGTTAAAAAAATTGAGTATGAAATCCTCATTCTTGTGCTCTATTAGATGATCACAAAGCTCAGTCCACGAATCCAATCTTTCCCACATGTATTGTTCTTCTTCGGGGCTAATGTTGTGGACACTTTAGTGACCATTTTTCATGATCTTGCATATAATGCGAAAATGGAGTCACTAGGGTGAATTAAAATGCCTTCACAAATGCCTGCTTCTCCCTACAAGTATTGACTTTGAAGTTCAAAGAGGAACTAGGACTTCGTTCCTCCAATTGAGTCGCCAATAATGATACATCAATGTCATATAGGGAACAAAACACATGTCTTGTCCCTGGAAAGGGCACCAAAAATGTTACCACTCAAACTAGCAGGTGACTAAAAAGGGGTTCCTAAGAGGGCAACTACTAAGTTAAGGCCAACGATGGAGGCTTAGCCCATTGTCACCATAGCTAAGTCTCCCTACTCTTTACAGACTTTCACCAATGGGACGAGTCCCAGCAGTGTAGCGATCACTTTGTAAAGTAGATGTCAATGGATAGGTGAGAAGTGACCTTGAAAACCCTTTCCCAAGGATGGAGTGAAGAATGGATCTTGCTTCCTCTTTAAGCAAGGGTCTTGGTCCACCAGGGGTAAGTGGGAAGGATTGGAGGGTTGATGGAGAAAGGGTAGGCTTATATATGAGTTTTTCAATCCCTATAATCCTTAGAAACTTGGATTCCCAAATGGTCCTTGACGAATATTCTTTATTGAGAAGTGGGACCACACGGGGCCAAGTGGACCCAACCCAGGTTCGGGGATGGAATGCAACAACCAATGATGTTCCTATCTTGGGAAAGGTGAGGGGAAAGGACCAAAAAGAACATTTACTTTGTAAGGTTGAATTGATCCTATTGAGGTCTAGCCTTGGGGATGCCTAGGAAAAATTCCATCCTAGAGCTAGGGCTTGGGATTCCTAGAGATTCCACTGTTAGAATTGCCTCAAATTTGGAGGAAAGGGAGGTATCCTGTAGGAGATCGAATCTTTTCCTTGGGTCAATTCTCGAGAAATTGATGCCCTAAGTGACTTAATGGGGCAAAAATTGGGGAAAAGGGGGAAAATGGTAAAAGGAAGGTTAAAATGATCACCCCTTTAAGGGACCAGTGCCCTAATTCACTTGGGGATATGGAGTCAAGGATGGTAATGAGTAAGAACTTGGTTTCTTGATCAAGGAGGCCCAGAAAATCAATTTCATCCAATGTTGAGAGAAAGAAAAGAAAAGGGACCTTCAAGCATTTATACTTCAAAGCAAACGATGCAAGCTTATCGAGACAAACAATCTCTAGGACATTCATTCATATAACATTGGCCCATACATTAAATTAGCTAAAACATGCTCAATTCCACATTTCAATTATGTAGCAACTAGCCCTAATTTTAGCAGTATGCAACAACAAGAATAATAACATCAAAATTCACTTACAACGTTATAGAGTATATCCAACCAGCATTTCGTTCACAAGACAAAGCTCCAAGACAAGATAAATAGCCCAAATCCATACGTCAAAATTCATCCATCTCCAGAAAATATCCTCCAAGGAAAAAATGTGAAGTTCTCTATGATTAGAGAGATCCTAGTCAAGTGATGATACAAATGAGTGTATATAACATCAATATATAGCCTCCTAAGGAGATTTAATTAGCCTATGGGCCTACATTAGCCGCTAATGATAAAATAAGGTGCAAATAAACCCCTATTGGTGACAAGCCCACCACACTAGCTCATAAGTGTGAAAATAACCCTCACAAGGGACCAAATAATAATATGTGCATGTCGTAGGGCCCTCAAAATACTCAATAATATCCTGAAGTGCCATATTGAGGAATAAATTCCTCAGAATGTGATGAACAAGGGGGTGGCCCCTTGTTCTCCAAGTAGGAGACCTGTGGTGCTCCTAGTGGGTATCAGGGCACATAGATGACCCCATGGGTCTTCATATGAATCATAGATCATTTGCAAGGTTCCAAGTGGTGGAATGAATGCTGCCATGACATCATACAAGTCCTGGACACCTATCAAGAGTGTGGGCTCCTATGGGGGCATGTTGGGCATAATGTACCAAGCATATCACCATCATCCCAAAAGTGGATCGCTAGTAATCTTTGAGCATCCATGAAGATCCGCAGAGTGTTGTGTGCTGCTGTGGAAGCCAATGGCTCTCTATGCACACCTTACATGTGTCAATGTAGACCTCTAGGGTTGGGGATCCCATATAGGGAGACCAAACCAAAATGGAAACCACCTATAATCCTGTATAAGATCCAATGTGTCCCTTAGGCTTCCAGTACAACCAGTCATTAAAATAATCGGGTAAAAGAGCTTACAAATCACGGATAACAACAAGGGCACTTCATAATGGCATGCCCTTCTGTAGTAGGCTTTGACATGTACTAGTGTCTCCAAGCTCCAAACGTGGTTAGGCAAGTACCTTATTAGGTGCTTTCAACCCTTAAAGGGGATAGTATGTCCAAGGTACATCCCTCTAATGGGGGTGGCAAGTGACAAATAAGTGAGGTGGAATAGGGAATGAGAGGGGCAACCCTGTGCCACATAGTGGGGCATAGGGGTAGCTAGATATGGAAGCCCACACCTGGGTATGTAATGTATAAGAGGGAACAATCGTGGTACAAGAGGTTCCATGTCCTTGATTTTTCCACCCATCTTCATATACCTTTTTATGAATTTTATATAATTAACTTCTCGGGGCTCAAAGGACAAGAGCATGATGTGTAAGATATAACAGTGATTACCCCCTTTTAGGTAGCGCGGTTCATTTCCCTCTAGGGGTTGGCACAATCATGGGTTCCTGAATGATAGAGGAGGCTCATCTAGGGCCTATAGAACCAAGGTGATGGCCAATGATTGGGGTAGAGCTCATGTAATGGCTTTTGCCCATGTGCTAATTATTTTTGTCCCGACCATCTTTTGCATTTTGTGGTACAATTTATCGTTAAATGTGGCCAATTATTCTTTTCACTTTTTGTTTTAATTGCTTCAACCCTTGGGGCATCATTTTAGGCCTGACCCAAGGTGGGGGCAAGGGGATAGGGAGGCTATCCCTATGTGGACCCAAGTGGGAGAAAAGATGAATGGGGGTATAATGAGTGGAAAGGGAGTAATGTGCGGGTAAAGGAGCGGGACCACACATGCAAAGTAGGGGTTTCCCAAGTAGTACCACCCTAGAACTGAATGGTCAATGAAGGAGTCTATCCCACATGACTAAGATCCAAGGGTAACACTCAAAAGAGATCAAGGGGACATGAGCACAAACTAATCCCACTCTTTCCGCCAAATCCCCCCATCAATCCATACCTAGAAGTATCCATGATAAGTAAACCCAATAGTCAATTACCAAATGACAAGACATACCTTTAGATTCGGGAGGCTCACCTTCAAATATACGATCAATACAGGTGGGTGAGGGACCACATGGCTGGCTCAGGTGGCAGAGAAATGGCACAACGAGCTAGTAGGAGGCATCAAGGGGTTGCTGGCTTCCGTCTGAGGCTCATCATGGAGAAAAATTTCTCATGGGGATATCACCCACAAAGTGGTGGGTAACAACCATTTTTCTTCTCTTTTCTCTAACGTTGGATGGAGTTGACTTTTGGAGCCTCCTTGAACAAGAAAATAGTTCCTTCTTCATTATTATCCTTGACTCCATATCCCCAAGTGAATTAGGGATTGGGCCCTCAAAAAAGGTGATCATTTTAACCCTCTTTTACTTTTTTCCCTTTTGTTTCCTAGGTCTAGCCCCATTAGGTCACCTATGGCATCAATTTCCTGAGAAACTGGCCACAAGAAAACTTCAATCTCCTAGATACAAATGCGCTAGTGGGTCGCCTTGCTCTCCTCCAAATTTGAAGCAATTTTGGCAGTGGAACCTCCAAATACCCCAAGCCCTAGCTCTAGGATCAAGTTTTGCCTAGGTGTTCCCAAGGCTAGAACCTAGTAGGATCAATTTGACATCTTTGGGAGAAAATTCTTGTTTTATCCTTTCCCCTCACCTTGGCATGGTTAAGATCATCGTTGGTTGGCAAAATCCATCCCCTAACCCGAGTTGGGTCCACTTGGCCTCATGTGGTCCCATTCTTCACCAAAGCCTATTTATCAAGGACTACTCGAGAATCCAAGTTCTCAAAAGGATTTTAGGGATTGAGAACATCTTTTATAGGTCTTATCCTTCTACCTCAACCCTCCAATCCTCATCCCCTCTCCCTAGAAGATCAAGTCCCTTGCTTAAAGAGCAAGCAAGCCCTATCCTTCAAACTCTTCTAGAAATGGAATAATTTGGGTCACTCCAACTCTTTATTGATCTACACTTTATAAGTGACTTCCTAACTACTGGGTATCCTCCCATCGGTGAAAGACCGTAAAGAGCAGGGAGTCTTAGTTGTGGTGATAGTGGGCTAAGTCTCCATAGTTCCCATTGACCTAATAGTTGCCCTCATAGAAACCCCTTTTAGGTCCCCTGCTAGTTTGAGTGGTAACATGACCAAGGAGATCACTAGCCTAGAGTTCAAATGCATGCAGAACACTTACTCTATGAATGCCATGGGGGATGGACATCTCATCGCATTTAAAAAAAACCATATCTAGGTGGAGCCTAGGCTAGGGACAACTTTAATGTTGAATGGAAGAATGGTCTGCCCATTAGTGGGACACTACCATTAGGTTATGTGAGACTTAGTCAAGCCTAAACGCTCCATGGAATAATTTATTCCCCCAGAGGTGGCTCACACCCTTAGCGCCTTCCTATGTGATTTGAACTTGAGACCTAATAGAGACTAAACCCCACACAAACTAATTGGTCTACACCTCATAGATAAACATCTCATCATATACTTTTCCCACTATTTAAATTGATCACTAATATTACAATGCAAACCATGTGATGATTTAAGTGATTACTATCGTCTTAATACTCATACTTAGAGAATTGGATTGTGGGAAATGACTTCATTAATATTAAGTATATAAGTATCCCCATTTTTAACAATGAGACCATATTAACATAAAACAAGCTCAATCAATGCTGAGAAAATGATCGACATGATCGACATGGACAAATAGTCTCATGAAAATTAAAATATCATTCATTCATTCATAATTGTGGGAGGATAAAGAATCTGACTATCATAAAAACCATCGGATTCGTTTTTAAACGTTGTAATAACCCCTCTAGTCTCGTTGTTTGTAACAAAGTTTTATCACTTCCTCAATATAGGAAACAAAGTTTTATCGCTTCCTCAATATAGGAACCCATGATCACACGTCAGATGTATATCCCCATCTTGACACGTCACTGTGAAAAGTTCTTTATATAAATTGGGGCTCAGTAATTTTTCGTTGCCGGATGTCTGCATAGACAGATTCTCTTCTGATTGGGGTGATAGTTGTTCTATATATTACTTACTCTTCTAATTGGCCGTATTCGGGAATTTTCCTCTGTGGGACTTGTCAAAAATTCAGCTTATTAGAGCAGAGCAATGGCCGATGATCGAAGATCTCATTTGGGTTTACCGGCGATGGATATTTCGCAGGCTTTTCCTCAGGCTACTCCAGCTTCCAAGTTCCCTCCCTGTGGCAAGTGCTTCTAAACTTACTTACGTCTTTATTCTTTTAAGATTTAGCGCCAGTTTATATTTAGCACATGGGTTTTGTTAATTTGTTATGCAGATGTGATGAAAAAAAGCCCCGAAATGCTTATCTCTGCACAATGATTTAAAATTTGACACCCTCGATGATCTCTATTTTTTTTGTTACGTACACTTTACTGTCAAATATCATCCTAGAATCACCGGTTTCATGGAATACCCAACTTGAATTCCATTAAAGCATATTCCAGATATTGCTGTTTTCTGCCTGATGCATTTTTGGTCTTCATTTTAGGAATTGAACATTATTTTGATTAGGGAATTTGATACTTTTAAGTTGGATTTGTTGGGGTTTTGGAATATGTTTACCCTTAAATATGAGAGAGACAAACCAGTGTTACGTCTTGCAATTAGTAGCATCAATTCCATGAAATTGGGAAGTCAAACAGCATAGATAATAGATCACAGAGCCAATCCCTATCCCGTATGGTCATTGTCTGTTTTCTTGTGGGGAAAATAGAGGTGGAAAAATAATGTATGGTCATTGGCTGTTTTCTGTTAGGTAGGGAAAATAAAGGTGGATCGATAATGAAATTTTATCAGTCACTTATCTCATTTCAAACAAACAATATTTTTAAGGTGGGTGATTTGGAGAATGCTCTGAATCACCAGGATACTATGAGTAAATTCATAAATGTATATATTATAATAATTAATGATTTATAAGTTACTTGTGCAGACCTCCTAGATTACAATGTCCAGAGAGAATATGAATGCTAATAGACAAAGATGTATTTAAACCTTGAGTTTCATTTACTCAAATCATAAAAATCACATAACAAATTGTTAATTGCACCCGAAACCAATCATGTAAAGTAATGTTACTCATATTGTGTAGGTGAAAATATCACGGTCAGAAAAATTAAAATATCATAAATATTAGGAAAATATTTTCAAACATCCCAGGGTATCGGTAAAATTAAACAAGACAAAATGAGTTCCAAAAATCCCAACCAGGCAAAATGAGTTCCAAAAATCCCCCAAAAAAGTTACTTAAAGTGCTACAGTCCATGGACACCAATATTTTCAATTGTCACTGTGGAAAAAAAATCTAAATTTCACCAGATTATCCTGCTGTTGGCAACAATAGAATTCTAAAGTAACAAGATGGATTGTGAAAATAAAATATTGACGTGATTTTCAAAGATAGGCATTAGTCAAAACTTTTGGGAAGTTTCCATTAGTATTCTAAATATCATGCTTCCTTATTATTTTGTATTTCTTTTAATGATGGGTATCATTAACTTCTATGTATTTGATTTATATGGTAAGATATTCATACTTATTTTTTTTACACAGTAGTAAATATCATGTTTTCATATTATTTTATATTTCCTTTAGGATTGAGTATATTAATCTTTGGTAATAATAAAGGTAAGATATATTTTATTGTGATATGTTATATTAATTTTAAAATAATATTTTTAATTTGAAAATTGATATTTAAATAAATTTTTGTTTTATTTATATTAATAATATTTAAATAAATAAATAATTTATAGTAACTTTAAAGTAGTTAAATAATCTATGAAAATAAAAAATGTTAAAATTTGCATTTGAGATTTTTTTGTTCTTCTCATTGGAGGTTAATCTTTTGGTCTCTTAGCTCACATCATATGACTATTGCTCTGGAAGAACTAATATCTAGAGAATATTCATACAAAATTGATCCACATCCATTTCCAGATGACAGTCATTTTGTGTTTTACCTTTTCATTGTAAGTGACACTAATTGATCTCTTCTGTGAATATTACCAAAAGCGCAGTCAAGGCAGAGGGATCTGGAGTTGGGACACTGTAGTACTAAATAAAACCCAGTCTCAGTTCCAATTTTAGCACACTTTGTTGTCCGTGTAGGTAACAGACAAGGTACAACTTACTTGACAATAGAACCATATAGGTAACAGAGAAGTTACAAGCTACTTGACAATAGAATCATATTAAACTGAAATTAAAATCTAGATCATGGGTTCAATAAGTCCTCTTAATCTAACTGAATGCTGAAATTGAATTAAAACTTTTGCAATTTGAATTTTGAAGTTTTAGATATTTTTTCCAAGTATGCAATGTCTACTTGAAACTAGGTCTCAGAAATTGTTTCAAGGAGGCAAGCATTTTTCCTGGTCTCGAGTGCTTCGTAGGTTCTGCGTTTCGGATACCAGATACGAAAATTCTCATCATCTTGTTATTTTGTTTTGATTTTGCAGTATCCGATTATTTTCAGTTAGATGCTTTTCTAACCCCTGAAGAGCGGTCTATTCGTAAGAAAGTCAGGGAATTTGCAGAAACAGAAATTGCTCCGATAATTGTTAAGGTATTTTCTTTTCCCTTTCATTTCAATTTCTTCTATTTTGCACATTCTCTGGTTTTATTGCATAGAATCAGATTTCATATAAAAAATTTCCTGCACATGGTGTCGATTTTAGCATGTTTAGAAAATTATGTTCATCGGTTAAACATGTTGCACTCTTTAGCCCATAAAGAGGGGATAAGTAGACAGGATATATATGTAATTGAGTATAGAGGAATTTTCCATAATCTAGATGTAAAATTCTTTTATGCTTAACATGGAGTTGGAAAAAAAAGAAAAAAGAAAAATATTGATGAATATTTTATATGAACCATAAATAAAATATTTCAATAATCATACTATATATATATAACAGAAAGCAAAATGTTTTATATGGTTTAAACATTTGAATGGTATGGTGGTATGGTGCTCACTATGAGGGAGGAGATTTGTAATTTCCTCTCTGTTCAATGTAGAGTTGACACTTGAGGCCCACACAACATACCAACACACATATATAAATAAAATATGCATTCTCTGGATATATCATGCATAATGAGAGATCAAATATATTGAAATGAACACTTATTTCATTTCTCTTGACATATGATAGATCTGGAGTAAGATAGATTTAGATTTAAGCTGATATTACCTAAAGTTATACATTTAAAATGTGGATAGCAGTGAGACTGAAATGGAATAAATTGGCTCCTTGCCTAATTCGACGGTGTTAACACTTACAACTTATTTTTGTTATTCGATCATCGATATTAATTGAGCATAGATTTCCAGGCATAATCTAACATTATATAGGCCAAAGATGGGATCTTCCATAAATTTTCCATCGTTTACTCTTTTTTTGCATTGTTTTCATTAGGGAGGGGAAGGCTATGATTTATCAGTCTTCTACTATAAAAGTTCCTGGTACAGTGATGAGTTACAGTTCCACACAATAAATTTGCATCTTTCAGGTCTTTATCTTGAGCTTCAATGTGAACTTGGTTGTTTTGCCAGTACTGGGAATGTGAGCTTGGTTGTTTTAACCATTCTGTTGTTTTGCCAATACTGGGAATGTGAGCTTGGTTGTTTTAACCATTCTGTTGTTTTGTCAGTACTGGGAACGAGCGGAATTTCCATTTGAGCTTGTGCCAAAGCTTGCGAATCTTAATGTGTCTGGAGCCACCATTAAGGTCTGAGCCTATGAGGCAAGATATAAGTGTCTTTCTCTTATTTAAATACTTCTTACGAAACTTTTCAATATAATCCAGAGAGTGATTGGTTCGTAGGGATATGGCTGCCCTGGTCTATCTATTCTTGGGAGTGCGCTTGCATTGGCTGAGGTTGCAAGGGTAGATGCTAGCTGTTCCACATTTTTGTTGGTTCACACTTGCTTGGCGATGCTTACAATTTGTAAGCTCAAAATTTCAACCTGCATGTTCTCGCTTCCGTTTGTCACAGTGCATCTACCATAAGCATTTTGACGTGGCATATAGCTGTGCTTTTCATATGATATGTATCATTGTAATTATACCAGTACATCTTATCCTAGTTTGTGAAAATACCTGAACAGCAATGTGTGGAAGCGAGGATCAAAAGACAAAATACCTACCTTCTTTAGCTCGACTTGATACTATATCATGTTGGGTATGTACATCCTTTTTTCAGTATAGGTTATTCGCTGTTCATGTCATTGTTTCTAATACTTAAGATGTACTAATCAATGTGGCATGTAATGTTTTTTTCATTTTTACAGGCTTTGACTGAACCCAACTTTGGCAGCGATGCAAGCTCTTTGAACACAACAGCAACCAAGGTCTGTTGTGATTACATTATCATTCAATTGTCCTGTCATAAGGCTTTTCCCCCCTCGAATGCTGTCTTGATTCTTCATTAATTATCGTTTGAAAGAACAAAAATAGTGGCATAAATATTGTCTTTTCATGCCATCCATTTTCGAAAGCAATGAAAGTAAATTCTAATATCTCATCCATTTGTGATGCCATTTTCTGGGTAATAATAATAACAGGTTGTAGGTGGTTGGAAGTTGAATGGCCAAAAACGTTGGATAGGAAACAGTACCTTTGCAGACATACTAGTTGTTTTTGCCAGGAATACAACCACAAATCAAATCAATGGGTAAGAGAAATAGTAGCAAAGATAAGTTGAATTGGCTATAATAATAATAGGTATTAAATCTTACTTATTTGACCTGTTCCTTATGTATCAGTTTATATGAACAGTATTGTTTGATGAACAATCTTGACTACAGCTTCTGCCTATGAAAACAAATGACAAAATGAAAGCATGCAAGATGAACTGCATGAAGAAGTACCAAGATTCCTTTTAAAGAAGAGGCTTCATATACAAGCATTATATGTCATATGTATTGAATTGTTTCCTGTATATCTAATTTCCATGGATTTTCCACAGGTTCATTGTGAAAAAAGGTACTCCTGGACTGAGGGTAACCAAAATAGAAAATAAAATTGGGCTGAGGTGTGTTCAAAATGGGGACATTCTTTTGAAAGAAGTTTTTGTTGCTGACGGGGATAGATTGCCAGGCATCGATTCCTTTGAAGACACAAGAAAGGTATGTTTGTGACCGTTGGCTGGTAATATTTGGATCTCTGAAAATCATTAGGAAATCTGCATAAAGGAAGGTGACCTGTACCAATGCATTTTCTTTTGGTGGGTCCATTTGATATAATCACCCTATTGCACTTTTATAGATTTTATCTGCTCTTAGGTTAAACATTTGTAATGTATGCTAATATTGTCATTGAAATGACAGTTAAATAGTTGTCTGCAATTAGCAATAGTTTCATTTGTGTGCCTGGTTTGAAAACCACACTGAGTTTATGTCTTTATTGTATTTCAGGTGCTTGTTGTATCACGTGTAATAGTTTCTTGGCAGCCCATCGGTATTGCAATGGGTGTCTATGATATGTGTCACAGGTGCAATATTGTTTTTTCTTGGACATTGACCTTGATTACGTTTGAATCTTGAATCTTAGTTCATTTTTGTACAGTTTAGTTGGGAATAAAGCTCTATTTCTGTTTTTCACTTTATAGGTATTTACAGGAAAGAAAGCAGTTTGGAGTGTCATTAAATTCTTTCCAAATCAGCCAAGAAAAACTTACTCGTATGTTGGGTAACATTCAAGCGATGAACTTAATGGGATGGCGACTGTGCAAGTTGTATGATGATGGGAAGATGACTCTAGGGCATGCCAGCTTAGCCAAGGCATGTGACTTAACTGCAACAATTTGGCTATAATCAGTTGTTTAAGGAGAGCACTTTTTGAGAGTCTGACAGATATATGCTATGTTCTGAGATTTGTATAGGCCTGGAATACCTTGAAAGCAAGGGAGGTAGTGTCTTTGGGACGAGAATTACTTGGTGGCAATGGAATCTTGACCGACTTTCTAGTGGCTAAGGTATGTACTGCCCCCTAGGATATGTATTGATGCCCGAAACTTTTAACACTGAAATGTAAGATATATTAACTAGTTCACAAGTATAGTTTTAACTTTTCCTCAGAAAGTGTATATAGAGAAAGAGGATCAGAGGCTGGTATAATGTAGCATCTCGCTACTTTTGGTGAAAAAGCATGTTATCTTTAGTAGGACTAAAATGGTGGGAAGTTTTTCTAATTCCCTTTTCTAATACTGGATTAGCATTTCAAATTTCTATTGAAAGAAGAGCCCCTTTAGAAATTTTGATTTTTTCCTGGTTCTGAACGTGGAGATTCTTTTCCTCTAGAGTGTGCATTTAATTAGATAGATCTGGAAATCAATCTGAAATGCGAAAATTTGCGTGAACATTGCTTTTATGTACTTAAATGCATGTTTGGTATTTTTGCAGGCATTTTGTGATTTGGAACCTATATACTCATATGAAGGAACATATGAAATCAATTCACTGGTCACTGGGCGAGAAGTTACTGGAACTGCAAGTTTTAAAGCACTGCCAGCTCGTAAACAATTAACTACAAAGTTGTAGGTACAATTCAGCTACCATGGAAAACTTCATTATCAGTATTGTTGGTTATCTAGATGCGTTACTGACAAGGCATAAATTTAGGGTTATAAATGTCAGAGTTGAAAAGGGCAATGCAGCCCTAGAAACTCTAGCAGCAAATAATTATGGACCAGCCTTTGTACGATGTTTTATGATAGAACGATGCCTAAATGAGAGACCTCCAAAATGGATAAAAATGGAATTGAGATAGACATACAAAGCAAGAGTCCAAATGCAGGCCCATCTACATTGGCTCAAAAAGCGTTATCATGTGTGCTATTTATTAATTTTCATCTCCTCTTATGTAGTCATTTTACAAGTAATTTTTCTTGCAGGGCTTGAAATAATATCATAATTTGTGCAGTATAGCAATATTTGAATATGTTATTTTAACTTGATCAGATATTTGTTCACGGCAATAATGATCTTTCATGTGATCTCAAATTTTCCCCTCCAATCAAATCTACAATTAATATGGGAGTCTTTTCGTGAACCAATTAACTCTCTCCTCTACTTCTACCATCAGTAACGTTTTTCTGGATTCGTTGAATGTGTTCTCTATGATTTATGTTATGTATAACATAATCATTATTAAAATATGTTAAAAGAGGTTTCAGACATTTATTAAATAGAGAAAAAGTACAAAATGGCCGCTAGAAATTGACAACAACAGAATATAGCGTTTACATATCATAACTATAAACAGAAACCTACTGTCTAGAAATGGAAGTTCAAATTTTGGTGGTCATGTTGGCCTCTCTATCCTCGTGCGTAGCAGTGCTTTAGAGTTCAAGTCAAAAGGTTTGAAGCCCTTTCTTCACATTATTGCAGTGCTTTAGAATTCAAGTCAAAAGGTTTGAAGCCCCTTTTTCACGTTATTGCAGCCTACTTCCATACTAGGGCACCACTCGTCCCATAGTTTGGTTTGAATGTGGTCCTCGTGCATAGCAGTGCTTTAGAGTTCAAGTCAAAAGGTTTGAAGCCCTTTCTTCACATTATTGCAGTGCTTTAGAATTCAAGTCAAAAGGTTTGAAGCCCCTTTTTCACATTATTGCAGCCTACTTCCATACTAGGGCACCACTCATCCCATGGTTTGGTTTGAATGTGGTGGGTGGTTTGTATGGCAATGTGTGATCTCACCCAATACATATTCCATAAATTTAAGATTTACTTCATGTTAGTATTTTTATAAGATTATATATTATCAATTAAACAAAATAAATAATAATTAAAACAAATTTAAGTATTAAAGGTTTAGTATTTTTAAGATTTTGTTGCAAATTCAAAAATTCCACTTCGCAATGGAAAGTTTTGAAGATTTAGGCTTTGCGAACATTGGTCTTGATGTTGTTATTAAATATCACCTTACGTCAATACACAATGACAATATTTTATTACATTTCAACTCAACCGATGAGGCCAACTATATTTTATTACACTTCAACCCAACGAATATGGCTAACATATGAGAAAAGATATTAAACATATGCCAACAAGTTTTAGCTTTAAGGCACTTTTTTTGCAAGATATATCAAATTTGAAAATCATCGTAGTACAATATATTTTACAACTGAATTTGATATTGTGTTCCAATTATTATGTTAATCACTTAATAATTTCAATCACTAAATATGTCAAATCAATGTGAAAAATAAGTATTGGAAGTTACACAATCAAGAAAATGACATTGGAGCTCAACTTTGCTATTGCCAAAGTATTGGATCGCTGGAAACTTTATAAAGACATAAAAGAATGAAGTACATGTACATACCACAACTTTATCACAATGCATCTTTAGAGCCCTTCAAATATATAATAAGTGAAAACCATGATAACCATAGCCACCACCAATGTCCATGAAGCATAATGCTCTTCTAGCAAAGTGAAAAACACTTTTGTAGTAATCCCAAAAGCTAACAATCCCTCTTTAGGGGAAAGTGTTTATTATAACACCATCAATTCCCTCCAAACTGCAACTTGTAACTCTAGTGCCTTCACAAGATTAAAAAAATCATCCTCCATCATGATATAATATCATACGTACTTTGTAAGAATACTACTTACATGTATAGGTTTACATGCCTTAGTGTCGAAGCAATCATTGCTCCCAAAGGTGTGTATATCTACAAAGCAATCAACCAAACAATTTGCAACTATGACATTCAAATGTGATTCAAGTGGCTTCAGAAACTCTCAGAATTCAGAAGTGGCTTAGAATAGCTCAAAAATCAAAGTTATCAAAACCAAATCATAATGCTCATCATCTTAATTCCAACAACGTGAACGACACTCAAATCCGAGTTCGTATGTTCAAGATATTCGCGGTCAAAGTTCTGCTCAAACTAGGCTAAGTGATAGTCACTAACGAGGCAACAATTTGGCAAAGTATCGATGCACGGAATTCAACAGTGGGAACGGGGAATTTGTCGCCTCTTTAATTTTGTGACCCCAAAATTCTGGTCGGATTTTTTTTTCTCTCCTTTGTTTTAAAAACAAAAAAATATATATTAAAGGGGGCGGTGGGCTGCCACCTCTGCCAACAAATTGTGGTTATAATTAAATATAAGTGGATTAGGGCCCGTGGCTTTGCCCCAGGACCTTGCCCACCATAATGGTCGCCTAATTATGACGTAGCTGACGTAGCGCGAACCCATGCCGACCACGTGGTCGACTCGCCCGTTGCAGCGACTCCACAACCAATTAACTACCAATCAAAACAAACGCACCAAAACGTTGAATGCCACTCCAACAACACGCCAACTTGGGAGTCATGGGGTTTGAACCCCAATGGCCCAATGGGCCTCACATTAAAACCTTTGCTGCCCATATTCATATAAACTCGATTTTTCCATTCGAATGAGGGAAATGCTGAGTGAAAGAGCGCGTGCGGAACTAGGAGCTGAGGAGGAATTGCGCCCAATTAGGCACTCATTTCGAGACAAAATATTTTAGGGGGAATATTTCCTAGAATATTCCACAGAATATTCTATTCAAAATCAATGAGTAATCTAAAAGATTCCCTAGAGGGCAGAAATTCATTGTGACAATCATGCCAAGTTTATACTCAAATGAACCAGAATTTCTCAGGGAACGTGATGGTGTGGTCTGTTTCCTCATATGTTAAGCGGAATTTTAGGCAGTCATCAATGAGAAATATTTGTAGAATCTTGAAGAATCTAAAAGATTCTTTTGGAGGCTGATTTTTGACAAAGGAAGAATGATGTCGATTTTATAGTCATTTTTTCACAATTTCACAAGGAATGTGATGGTGTGGTTCGTTTCCTCATTTGAGCAGCGAAATATCAGGCAGTCAACAATAATGAATCTTTGGGGGAATCTTTGAGATTCATGAGAGCCCAGATTTTGACGATGTTAGAAAAGAGTCGAGTTTACAGTCATTCGACACGATTTCACGCCACGAATTCAACGACGCAATCCATTTCGTTAGCATAACTGTGAATTTTCAGGCCATCCCCGGAAGTGGAGGTATATGATACAGTGATGCCATGTCTTTCTTTTGATTTGTTGAGATGATGTTTTGTTGTTGAGATCCTTGTTACCATTATGTTCAAGGATACTTGTATGCCACGTCATATGAGAATTTATTATCTTGTAATGCTGAAGGAGGGTCCATATGATTGAGAGTTCTTATAGGAGGACGTCTCGTGGAGAGACATGCCACTCTAGTTGAGGAAGTTTGCCCTTGTAATGACAAAGAATATACCATGTATACCATCATCATCTTGCAACATTTAATGAAGCGGCCTCTTCACTTTTGACTTCGGGCCCGGAGACATAACCCACACTAGGCGAACTCCGTTTTCAATGTATGCGCTTTGATTTGATGGCTATCATTATGTTTTTTTTCTTGAAAGTATGCACATGTGTTTTTTCATACTCTTTCACCTGCAATTCTGCTAACATCACATAAGTAAAAGATCTTGGTTAATTTCGGTAGCTGAGAGATCCATATCAAGTTTGGTATCAGAGCGGTCTTCTTGTTGATGCAAATTGCGAGTGTGGATGATAAACAAAGATTGAACATGCAA
The DNA here is from genome assembly GCA_031772625.1 of Pinus tabuliformis. NCBI lineage: Eukaryota > Viridiplantae > Streptophyta > Pinopsida > Pinales > Pinaceae > Pinus > Pinus tabuliformis. The sequence goes on along the minus strand of CM062820.1, from coordinate 1,504,658,162 downwards.
CAAAGAAAGAAAATGGAGGATGACAGAGATGTCTACAAGGCCTTCTATAGGATATCAAAAATGGTAGATTTAATGTATGCAGATTATGAGGAGAAGATGGAAAGAGAGGAACGAGAGAAATAAAGAGCAGAGGACGATGCTCCATCTCCATCTTCCAGTGATTATTCATCTTCTTTATCGTATTCTCGTCATTTAGATGAGGAGATCAATCATAGCCTTCAAGCAGAGAACCCTGATTTGAGGAGACTTCTACGAGATGAAAAATAGGAGAAGCAAAGATCGCAACTTCAGTTATGAGCGGCGGAAGAGGCCTTGGAAAAATTAAACCGCAACGAAGGCTTAGTGAAGCCATCATCATATGTTTTAGGACCGACAATTGAGGTAAACAATGTTGATCGTTCTTTAGTTTCATTTTCACATGACACTATTTCTGTTGGAAGCCTTGAGGTACCCATTTCAAGAACTGGGCTGAGACTCCTTACCAAGATGGGATACACTGAAGGAGAGTGCTCGAAGGCAGCAGAGGCTTCCAAGACATTGCCAAAGTCATTGAGGAAAGAAGATAATGGGAACACATCACAATCCTTCCATGGCAGTGCACATTGCAGAGGAAGAGCCAAGACAAGCTCTCATTGCCAAGATTGTACCAGAGACAGTTAAGAGAGGTATAAAAAGTTTTAATATTCTAAAGTTCATTTTTATTACAAGCATATTGTTAATGATGAGAAGAAATCATGACGTAGAAAACCATGTAGTTTTTGTGGCTTGCATAACCACATGGTTGTTGAGTGTTGGAAGATAATGTCAATAAGGAAGATGATGAGGCATGAAATGCCTTCTCCACATCAGGGAAAGAAGAAGGTTAAGTAGGTTTGGAGGAAGAAGAATTTTTACAATCATTGCAACAAAGGTGGACATCAAAGAGCCACATGTTGGAGGCTCCATCCAGAGTAATGTTTCAAGGACAAAGCGCCCATGCAAGAACCCGTTGGTGAAGATGTTCAACAAGCGAATCTGCCACAGGGAGATGACCCATTTACTTTGATGAGTGAGATGGTTTTACTAGCTTTAGTAGCTTGTCATGACCATATTTTGTAAATCATGTGTTGCAATATAATTGTAAAAGTGATGATGTGTTTTTCATCGCTTATTAAAGTGTTGGCTTATGGGGGCCTAACCCAGGGTCAGAGTTATTTAGCCAAACAAAGCCCTACACTATTGGCCCTTTTGGCATCAGCCCGCAGAGCACAGACTGAAGTCTCACTCGAAGCAGTATGGGGGGATGCTGGAACCAAGTTTCTGCACCCTTGAGATAGATGTGATGTCGGTTTATTCCAACTACAACTGCTTCCGCGTAGGTCACTTCGCACTCTATTCCAACCTTCAGTACCCTCGCGAAGTGTTACAATCGGCCTTCGCGCAACCCTAACTAGGGGCTAAGATGCTTTTGCGTTGCTAAGGTAAAGAACTACATTAATTCGCGAATTAGACTAAGTATCTTACTTATCTTATTAACATACCTTGATTATCTTCACGTAAACAGATATTCTAACTTGCATTCACTTAGCCAATATAGTTATACACATTCACGCATCATATAAGCATTAGAAGTAAAATTCATACCCAATATAACAGATGCATAAACATGAAATAAATATGTAGAATTGATAAGAACTTCTCTTTATTAATACTTCCATATGGTTAGAGACTCGACTCGCCCTGTGCACTCAGCTGCAGGGGTCCGCGCACTCAGTTGCAGATTACTAGGGCTCTGTGCATTCAGCTGCAGGGGTCCGCGCACTCAGCTGCAGACTACTAGGCCTCTGCGCACTCAGCTGCAGGGGTCCGCGCACTCAGCTGCAGACTACTAGGCCTCTGCGCACTCAGTTGCAGAGCCTCTTCCTACTCTACGACCCAAAACTAGACTTACACTTCAGAACTATCTCGCATACATCATATGTTCTTCATCTTGTGTCTACATGCCTTAACTACTTAGAGCTTCGTTCTATTTATACAATCCCATGGTCTGCGGACCATGGGTAGATATTCTACAACCCATGCCATCAGTACTATCGACAACAGGAGCCATGCGTAATGGAATGTTTTGCCCTGCTCCTGTGCCTCGCTACGGTTCACAAGAAACTCACCGCATAGATAGTTTGACCAGTTGAACTAGACCCCTTCTGTGCATTGTGTTGTTAGTGCAACCACTAGCGCGGGCACCTCATCCACGCGGCACTTCCGCATCACTTTTCCTGCCAATATCTGTGTTGCGACCTTAACTATAGGGTTGTTGATGCTAGAAATGGCATACCCTCGCTTCTTCTTCTCCAACTTAAATTTCTTTTTCATGGCCTCCGCAATGGCCAAGTCATAACTTTTTCCATCTGAAATGTTTGATGGGTCCTCCCCTGCGTAAGGGAGCCATGTAATCTAGTGAATCAGATGGTTTGTGATGGGGATGGGCTCCAACCACAAGCACCCATCATGCACCAAGCAGAGCAGCTGCCTGATGACGAAAATGGTCACTGGGGCGCGGTGGTAATGCGACACCCAGAGCAGGTTTAGCAACCCTACTTTCTCAACACCTCTAAGCCATTTGCGTGGCTCTAATTCAATCATTACGATCGACACGTCCATCTTCTGGCACATTAGCTTCGCAGTCGCTAAATGCGGGAACTTCTCGTGGTCCGCGAGGTCCCAATCTTCAAATTTTAACACGGGGACCCGTCCCAAGTGCGCTCCTTCAAAAATAATATCATCTGGGAGTAGTGGGGTTTGTAGAGAGCTCTTGCTCTCATCTATATCCTTGGGCACCTTGGCTTTACCCTTTCGTGGAGGAACATATGCAGGCAGCCTGGTGAGAGGGTCCGCACCCTGGGTTTCGACTTCCATCTCTACATCCTCCTCCTCCACCAGGATTTCTTCAAACTCTTCCTCCTCATCGGCCTCCAAATTGATGGCCTTCCCCTTTTCCTCCAATGTGAGCTTGGTCCTCAGTGGATTTCTGGGTGAGACGCGCATCAGTATCATGGCCTGTTTGTCCTTCTTGGGTCTCTGTGTGCGCGGTGATTTAGGGATCTCTGCAATTATTCCAGCGCTCTCTGGGGCTTCTACTTCTGCAATTTCCTGCGCGACTGCCTTGGTTGTCACTATGCCTATGTCCATGGCTTCTTCGGGTGCTGACATAGTGCGATTCCACAATTCTCTCAGTGTCTCTGGTAATTGCTTAAGTAACGAATTCACTTTCAGAATATTGAATAAGTCTTGGTTCATGAATATCTGAGCGCGCAACAACTCAACTCTTAAATTGCCAAGTGTTGTTTGCTGGACAACCATTTGTAATTTATAGCGCCTTTTGAATTTGAATTCGACCGTTCCCCCCACATTCAGTCCATTAATGCTAGATTGGCGGTAGATTTTCAAGAATCCAGCGCATAAAGTTCGCCGTAAATGCCTGCGGCCTGCTCCATTTGGCCTCAAACCAAGCATCACATCGTGAATAGTTACTTTAATGGTCACTTTTCGGACGATCCGCGTGGCAACGCAATTTTCCTCGCGATCCTGTGACACTTTGCTATTGCGCGCAGTCCTGACATCGTGCAGTTCCTGGGCAGAGTAGTTTATAGTCCCGCACCTCCTTTCAGCTGCTTGGAGCACTAAGACTGTGCTTCTATCAGCTAGTTATATGGCCGGGCCACCTGTATATGGCTTCAAACGACTTCCATTCACTTTTCCTGGGCAGAGATCTCCATTTAACTTAACCAACTGTACCGCGCCACCATTGGTAATTTCCTTAATAACATATGGTCCTAGCCAATGCATTCTGAGATTCCCTAGAAAATTTATCAAACTTACTATCATACAACAACATGAAATCATTCACCTTAAAGGTGCGCAGATTTTGGACCTGCTGGTGAAATCTAGCCAAAAATCGTTCTTCTTCGAGCTCATCCAGCTACGCGAGCCTCTCTTCCAGGGCTTCGCGATACGTCATACCTGTGAGCGCTATTATGCGCGGACTAGGCATGATGTATTCCATAGGCATTACGACTTCCACTCCATAGACAAGCCAAAAAGGTGTCTGTCCCGTCAATTTCCTGCATGTCGTTCGATAAGCCCATAACACTGTAGGTATGCGTAGGTTCCAATCACTTCGTTTCGCACTGCATACCTTAGTCAGTGCGGTTTCCAGTACTTTGTTGAACGCTTCTGCGTGGTTGCTCTTTCGGCATAATGTTTTCCCAACATTAAGAGCCATCTACAAGTTCACCCCCCCAACACATGCTTATTGACTAGGTATTTTAGCGCGGAGTACATGCGCCTCTGCGCAAGATGGGGCTCTTATCCATAGGCCTGCATCCACTTGGCCAGATGTGTGCACGGATCATCCTGCCCATCATACTTGTTTGTCATTCACATCTTAGGATTCCCAAAGCGCGCTCTCATCATTCTCCTACATTCGCGCCAACCATCAAAACTCCCTTTGTGCGTACCCCACCATCTTGCGGGCATAGTGCGCAGCACCCAGTCCAAGGCCTGGAAGCGTTGCTTTTCCGGCACCTCCCTTTCAAATGCATCCAAGAAGGTATCTACCTCATTTAGACCATCATAAGTAGGAAAATCTCTTACTTCTGTCGACACGCAGCGCAGCGACCTGGTCATCATATTGCAATTCAACGTAGTCACCTCATGTCACCGATTCTGCCATCGTTCTATTTTTTCATCAGAATCCAAGTGCAGGAGCTTTTGCGCTCCCATGTAATCCACCCATCTGCGGTGGGATTCACCTAGTCTTGGTCTCGCGATGTTATCTTATAGGTACGGTCCAGATCATCGTCGCTCTCATAATTGCGGATTGGTTCCGTATAGCGCGATCGTTCAACAGGGTCCAGGGGTATAATTACATGCAATGATTTTTTTCAAAGATCATTTTTTGCTTCTTCATATTAATTACCCCATTCATATCAGTGGCCCAGTCAATTCCCAAGAGCGCGGGGTGGGTATTGCTGTCATCAACAATCTCTATCACTTCGAAATCTCCCAGTGTGCTTGCTCGCTCAATATCCACAGTTATTCCCTGGAATCGCCCCATGGGTATTATTTTCTACTGATTCGCCATCCTTATCTGAATTGGAGACCATAGAAGTGCAAGTCTCCCCATTCGCTCCCATCTATGTTTCGGAAGAACATTCACATCTGATCCCAAATCCAAGATGACTTGATCCATTTCGTATTCTCTGATCTGCGCAGTGAGTTTCATTTCTCGTCCCGTTTTTGTCTTATGTTTTCCGATCTTCCATACTATGTGTGGTTCTCCTGGCGTGGTCCCATCACACCTATTGATAAGTTCCTGTAACCCTTTCACAGCGTTACTGTCACGCAGTAACTTCATACAGATTTCCAAGAAAGTTGTGAGCATGGATGGATCCATCTCTTGCTCAGGCTTATTTTTACTTCTTAAAGTGGAGGTCTCCATGAAGCTCTTCTTAGCTTCCATGAAGGTTCCTTGAGTGCGCTCCAAATCAAACTCGGCCTCTTTTGTAGGGGCTTTGTGAACCCATGTACTATTTTTCTGATTGTTTTCCTTTGTCATCTCCCATCGCGATTCCACTTCGGAGCATAATGTTTATGTTCGGATCTTCCTCGCGTGGCTCATACCTCATCATATGCAGGTTCTGAGTCGTGGGAGGCGGTAGCACTTCTTTGTTGCGTATCCTAGCTATCAGTGTAGGAAAATCTTTTGTCTCATGATCAAAAAATGTGCAATACTTTCATGATGGTCGCGTTAGATTCATGAAATCGCGGGCATAGTGGCCTGACCCTCCACAATTGTAGCAAATCAACTGTTCGCGACCCCTACCAGGTCCTCCCCCGCCTCGCCCTCATTCGCACCCCTGAAATCTTGTCTGCACCGTTCCTGCATTTTGGTCAAGGGGCCGCGTTTCGGCCTGAACCTTGTAGGTGGTGTTAGTGTCGGTATCTTTATCCCTCCATCAGTGATCAAATTCTCTTGTTGCATTGCATGTTAGGGGTCTCATTCAATCAACTGCATTCCATTAGGGTCATGGATCATCTGATGGTAGTGGCATATTATACATTTTCCCTCATGTTCTTTACCTGCTGGCCCATTTTCATACATCTAGATCATCTGCAGTCATTTTTTGTCTTTAAATCTACAAAAGTCATTTTTAGGGTTTTAGGTCTCATTAGGTCTAGGGTTTCGTCATTAAGGTCTTGTCAATGCTCAATAACAGTCAGCAGGTGCATGAGGAGGTCAAATAAAGTCTCAACAACAATAATTTCAATAATCACATGCTCACTGGTTGATTTTTCCTTTTGAGGAAAAACAAAGTTTTATGTTTTCATGTACAAATTTGATGTAATTTCATTTTTTCCCATATGTAATAATTTCAGAGGCAGCCCTGGTCACCTTGCCAAGCCTTTGCAACTCCACCACTTGCAAAAGAAACAAAAAGTCAAAGCATTCAGTCCATCAAAGGCAAAAAGTAAAGCAAACTGCCCAAAAACAGAGTTTTAAAAAGCAAATGAAAGTCAAACATTAGCAAAGTGGGTTTTCTTGAATGAAAAATTAAAGCCATTGCAATATAAAGTGTTTTCAATACAAAGGAGGCTCATTTGTGTCTACAAGTGAAGGAGAGCAAGTGTATTTGTGTTTCAAAACCCAAGAGAACGATTTTTGTGCCAAAACAAGGAAAATCGCAGGTGCGGCGCACCTGGGTTAGAGCGCGGCGCACCAGGGTTAGAGCGCGGCGCACCAGGCACTAGTTCACAGTGTAATTTTACAAGGGGCACGGCGCACAGAGCCAACGTGGCGCACCTGTGAGGTGGCGCGGCGCACATGTCTACAAGGCCCGAAAACGCTCACAGCTTCCTCCTTGACATTCACCTTGACATGTCTACAGGCTCATAGTGATCTCTGCCTACTAGGTGGTATTCCGAATGTAGGTGAGCAGTGGAATAAGGGGCAGCTAGTAGGCAGAGATCACTATGAGCCTTATATCAAGGGTAGTTTTCAGAGACATGTCAGTAGAGTTTTCCCATTCAAGTACCTACAAGACACATATGCTCCCTTGATGAAACTCATAATTAAATATTTCACCTGTGAGGGCAGATTTTCTCGTCTATACACCTATCATACCAGACTGTTGATGCACTTTACTAGGGTGATGATGATGAACCTGCCCTATTTCATTTGCCGGAACATTGAGAAGATGACCACATTAGTGCAAACGAAGCCTCTTCATCAACAGTATAACAACATCTATCACTTTGCATTAATCAAAATTGTGATTTTGCATCAGCTTGGTTTACTGAATGTGTCATGGGAGGATTTCATCTCACATGAGGTCTTTACAAGTCCTAAAGTGCCCACATCAGTTTTTCATGAGGCAGGAGAACCTTCACATCAGCAGGATGTTCATGAGACACAAACCACTAGTGTGCTAGTGTTTGTCACATACCAAAAGGGCACTAGGAGATTGTTTGCAGCAGCAAAACGAGTACTATCTCCACCTGGGGTGGAAGAGGTCTCGTTTCCTCCATCAACAGAGCAAGTACAGAACAAGGGTAAGAAGCCCTTGCATGATGAGGGACCTTCAGGAGGTCAAGAGGCAAATTTCATTCTTATTCAGGATGATGACACTGATTTGGGCTCACAGAGCTCAAAGCTCAAAGAGATCATTCGAGAGTAGCAAGATGACATTCATCATTTGTCCCTCAATCTGGAAAGAGAAAAATGGATAATCAATTATTTGGAGCAAAGGAACAAACAACTTGAAGATCAACAAACCATCATGGATCTCAAAAACATAAAGGCAAACCGACAAGCTGCCAAGAGGAGGAAGATCAAGTTGACAACACTTGAACAAGAAATTCAAGCTGATCGTGAATCTTGGCTTGAGAGGACAAATTTTCACTTGGAGAAGATGCTAGAGAAGGCCAACAGAGAGAAAAACATGTTGAGGCACATGGCATACCACTACTTGGCGAGAAACAAGGTGTGCAAAGCGAGAATCAGGATTTTGAAGGCCAAGTTGAAGAAAGCCATGAGGAAGAGAAAAGAGCAAGATAGACTCTAGATATTGGTTGAGGCTTCCTTAGCCCAACACAGCACCTAATGAGGAACAATCAGCCCAAATTTCAAGAAATTTGGGAAAGTTTTTGTAAATTTTGAATTTTGGCCTAAAAAACAGGATTTTTTGCTTGGTGCGCCGCGCCACTTGTCGCGCGCTTTTGCTAGAGACCTCCTTTTGAGTAAAACTCAGCATTTTTGGATTTCTCATGGAAAAATATGAATGCTCTCACATGACCAAGAAATTTTGACGAGTTTTGAGCTTCCAAAAAGGTCAAAAACACCTAAAAAATGACCTTTCTGCCCCTTTTTGGAAACACAGGAAGCAATGTTGGGAAAAATCATTTTGAAGGGGCAAATGGAGACCAAATTCAGAAATTCCACTTGTTCTGGAAAGTAGATAGGCAGACCTTTCCAACAATCCCACTTGGAGCAAATTTGGTGCATGGGAAGGCCTCCAAAAGCAGCTCCAAAGTAGCGCGGCGCACAGGGACAGGAGCGCGGTGCACAGGATGAAATTTTCTCATTTTGGCCAAAAACTTTGTTTTTCACCTAGTTTCTTCACAGTTTGACTTTTCTCTTTCTAATAGTCAAACTCATGATGTAATTTAATGTGACTTGATGGATTTTGATGTAATTATGCTAAATTTTCACTCATAGAGGTAGATTCATCATGAAAAAGTAGTTTGCAACTGAATGAATCAGTTTCCTAGGTTTTAGAGGCATGCTGTTCCACTGCCTACTTTTCAGTTCTTAGTTTAGATCTTGTTGAAACAGCTCCTAAACTCATGAATTCGACCCCTAAAGCCTAGCATGATTTTTTTGATGCCTATATCTAGTAGTTTTTCAGTCATTGGTAAAGGTTGGACTCTTGTGAATGCTTTGAGCATTATTGTACACTCATTTGAGCAGTTTGGCAAAGGAATAGACTAGGGTTTGCAGCACTTTATGGGATTCTTGTGGCAACTTGATTTGGTATTGTGTTTCCTTTTGTAATTGAAAGTTTATATGTGTTTTATGTATGCCATCATCTCTCTCTGCTCATCTTAACTAAATGAAACAAGGATAAAGGTAGAATTCATTGAAGTTGCAGTGCTCTACCTAGGGTTTTTTTTAGTTATTTATGTTTTCAGCTGTTTGAAGAGGATCCATAAGACTTTCATGCCCTCTCCAAATCCTCACCAGTCTAAAATCTCTCCATCTCATTCAATTTGAAGTGCTAAACCATTTGTCTATCTCGCCCCATAGAGATCTCTGCAAGACTGTGTCCATTCCCCAGACCCAAAGTCTACCTTTCAAATTTGAGCTAGAAAAACAAAATTAAATTCATTCAAACTCCTCAGCTCACATACCTAGCCTAAAATCAGTCATTATATCAATCATCTCAAGCTTTTTTGGCCATATTTTCCTGAGATTGACAAGGAGAGAACCCTCTCCCGACTTAGTAGGGCTAGCTGCCAGGTTAAGCGTGGTTTGATGTTACCCTAGATCTTACCTTTCTCAGCCTGAGGTAGATTTAGGCCCTAACAGGTGGGATTTCTATCCATCATCAATTCATAGCTTTTGTAAGTACGCTCGTCATGTCCCACCGACCTACAAAAATTGCAGGACAACTGTTGCAAATTTTGCGTATACTTCTGTAACAAGTGACAATTGTCCGTGGCATGTTTTCGAGCTATTTGACAGATTGCGCACCATAGAGCAGCGCCGCACTAGGTTCTGCTTGAACTTCTGGTCTTAAAGGCATCAGTCCTCCTCTTACGAGGTAATTTTTAAAAATCAGGCAGTGGTCTTTTTCATGACCCTGACTCTTGCATTTCACGCACCATACTTCTTCGCACACTTCTGGTCGAACCGTCCTATCCTATTTTAAGCTTTGCATTTCAAGGCATAGATTCTTTAGCTGTGCGTGGATCTGCTGAACCCCTAGGTTAGGATCTTGCATCGGGGTTTCATGTAGTCTCATGGCCATCTCTAGGGCCACTGCCTGAGTCGTTATCTTCTACTGTGACAACGCACTCATTAAATGTGGTAGTATCAAAGCTACAAACCACTTGCGATGTTGTCCATTTGTCAGATTCATATTGGCTTCACAAATCATATATTTCAGCCTCTGATCTAGCTCCCAAGGAGTCTTGCTTGGTAGCATCATGATCTCTTTAAATCCCACAATCGATTGCGCTTCAGACTTAGGCCTGCTAAATTCTCTATTTAGCGTTGTTTGGATATCTGCAACTATTTCTAGGTTATCGTTGGAGTACTTAATATACCAGGTCAGCACGTGATCCTGCAGGGCGCTAACCAACGTTGCTTTCTTTATATGGTCATCTGTAACACCTTCCGCTTCCCATATAACCCTTACAACGAACCAGAATTGGTTCGGATCCTCATTTCCCAAACCTTTGAACATAGGCAATTTCATTGTGTTTGCCATACTGAATCGTGGTGGTGGTGGATTTGATACGGGTGAATATGGAGGTGAAACCGGTGGTGGTGTGGGTGGGGGTGGCATTCGCAGAATTCCTTGTCTTATCAACTGAATAGCACTTCGCGGAGAGACCTTCGTGAGATCTTCCTTGTCCCTTTGCGGAGGTGAAATCAAGGGGCTATTTTTTGGACCCTTATTTCCTTCGTTCCTGTAAACCTTTCCACTTCACGTAGCCCCAAACATCAAGGTAACTGCATAATCCGCTTTTCGCACAACAACATTTTAATCCAAGTATTCAAAGATTTTATGTACTTACCTCGCGGTCCTTTGAGAAAGCGTCTCTCTGCCTCGCTATCGCTGACTGAGGTGTCGACCACGAACTCAGTAACGAATCCTCCTATAATATGATCAATCCACTGATTAACGATGTGCACGATCTTATCCTCTGATGCTTCCAATCTTCGCACTAGCTCTGCGGTCCACACAATAGGACCATCAAGCTTCCACCTTCCCTGGCTATCTGCTAGCTTCGCAATCCACTCGTATAGCTTAGTAGGGAATGACACGAAAAAGATTTTGTGGATCTCCGTATACTGGAAGTTGTCTAGCCACTCTTATTTTGACAGTCACGGGTTTCTGTTCTCCTGCGCCGCAAACTCGTGAATTCTTCTGTCTAACCAACCTTCAATTTCTTTCTTAGTTGGATTCTAATGATACGACATCACACATCTCTATGCAGATTCTGGTCCTAGCAACGAAACCATTTTTTGGCTTATGGGGGCCTGACCCAGGTTCAGAGTTATTTAGCCAAACAAATTCTTACACTACTAGCCCTTTCGGCATCAGCCCACTGAAGTCTCACCCGAAGCAGTATGGGGGGATGATGGAACCAAGTTTCCACACTTTTGAGATGGATGTGATGTCGGTTTATTCCAACTACAATTGCCTTCACGCAGGTCACTTCGCGCTCTATTCCACCCTTCAGTACCCTCGCGAAGTGTTACAATCGGCCTTTGCACAACCCTAACCAAGGGCTGAGATGCTTTTGCATTGCTAAGCAGCGAACTACACTAATTCCCAAATTAGACTAAGTATCTTACTTATCTTATTAATAGATCTTGATTATCTTCGCGTAAATAGATATTCTAACTTGCATTCACTTAGCTAATACAGTTATCCACATTCGTGCATCATATAAGCATTAGAAGTGAAATTCATACCCAATATAATAGATGCTTAAACAGGCAATAAATACGTAGAATTGATAAGAACTTCTCTTTATTAATACTTCCAGATGGTTATAGAGTCGACTCGCCCTGTGCACTCAGCTGTAGGGGTCCGCGCACTCAGCTGCGGACTACTAGGCTTCTGTGCACTCAGCTACATAGCCTCTTCCTAATCTACGACCCAAAACTAGACTTACACTTCAGAACTATCTCACATACATCATATGTTCTTTATCTTGTGTCTACATGCCTTAACTACTTAGAGCTTCGCTCTATTTATACAATCCCATGGTTCACAGACTATGGGTAGATCTTCTACAACCAACATTACATTATCAAAATAAGGGTGGACAACCCTAGGACTCTTTAACAACTACACGCTCTGTGCCCACAAAATGCAGAGTCTTTACATTGGAATTACAAAATCGAACCAAAGTCTAGGTTCTAAGCCCCAAAACTTCCCTTGGGGGATCCCGTGCCCAACATAAAGAAACGATGATGTTTTGGGATTTCATTGATAACTGAGGCATTGGTTTCTACTATGATGTACACTTGACCAAATAGTGTGTGTTATAAACTCTTTGCAAGTATGAGGATGTTTGGGTCATGACTGGTCATGTAATTGAACATGTACTTTGAAAAGATTGTACTATGTTAGGTTCCTATACCAATAGGTGTCATATTTCATGATTGACTATTAAAGTGCCAAATATGTTCATCTTTTCCATGCTGCAAAGGTTCCATATTTTCAAAAATAAAAAATTTAAAAAAATGAAAAGAGGGTATGCCCTAAAATAAAAATCAAAGGGTAAGAATAATGAATTGGTCAAAAGAAAAAAATGAACCCCAAAGAAAAGACCAAGGAAGTGTGCTAGTTCAAAATGCCACTGCTATCCTATTTTTGCAAAGAAGTCCAAAATGTGCAATCAATGACTTCTGTCACACTTGATGGGTGGCCAAACAACTCAACCTTGGTTAGTCCATGTTTAAATTTCTTGTTTTAGAACTAGAAAATAAGATCTGTCCAAACAGTTCAAGCTTGGCAGATCAGTAGTTAGGTAGAGAAGCAAGGGAGCTCAACAGCTAAATCTGAGCCCCTGGAAGAAATAAGGGCAGACTTAGATAGGAGGGCAGTTAAAAGAAAACAAGAGAGAAAGGGTTTGCTAGTTCAAATGCACCCAAGCAAAAAGGAAGAAAAAATGTTAGGTTAAATAGGCTGGGTAGGCAGTTTTGATGTTGCAGAAGCAGGCTTGTGAACAATTTTGTCTTTTTAAGATATTGCATCTCATGGATATCATTAGTACTATGGCAAGGTGGCTGCAAAACAGTTGAAGCATGACTAATTTCCCCTCTCATTTCTCCAAGAACATTTACTAATTTCCCCTCAAGGACATTGGGATCTGCTCAGTGGTCCTAGTTCACTTCATTTTCTGAGAAAGATTAAGTAAAACTTTGTGTTTACATAGGCAAAAGAAGCCACATTTCTTGTGTAAAAATACTTTTATTCCATTCTACTAGGTTTTCCAAATCCATAACTTGGATACCTTTCACTCCCCTAAGCCTAAGTTTCACCTTTTACTCAGTGCTTTGTTTGAAAACATTTCTCATATTAACATCCTAACTCTATTATATAACTCCTATATAAATTTTTCCCCGCCCCTATTATATAAAACTTATATAAAAACCCCAAAAAAACTTAATATCCTGCCTCGGGCTTAATTAAAGCCATATGTTAATATTCTAACGGGGGTCCAAGGTTTATCTGAAACCTTATGGACAACCCTCCCCGCGCGCACATACAAATAATGGATTTAATTTAACATTTGGTTAAATGAATAACCAACCCGCCCAAACCTAAAGTTTAATTACATTGTAAAACCCCGCAAAAACATTACAAACCGTTAAATATTATGGCGGGTCCCCACACCATACGCCTCCGCCAACTCTGCTCATTCATCAACTGTCTGATCCAGGCTTTCCCATCAGATGATCCACGTCAATATCGGAACCCCTCTGATAGCCGAACAATAGCGCCCGGGAAAATGGCGGTTTTACCATCGTACAGAATCCACGTGTCGTCGCCTCGTTTTATCGCGTCCCCTCCGCCCAAAACTGCCATTGTCAAAAAGCGGTGCGATAATACCATATACCGCCCCCGCTTCCCGCTGCTGATGTCATCGCCCACATCATATGCCACCTCACTACTGTATCATCCGCCGTGTCCACCATGTCACCGCCAAGTCAGCTTCCGTACCCTCGCTACACGACAAAGATTACGTCATGCTGACGTCACCCGACCAAAGCGTGCCAAAAACCCGCCAAAATCAAATTTTTGTTAAAAGGTGTAAAATGTCATTTTTTGTTTGTTTTTGTTTGTTTCTTCTGCGCAACCTCTGCATGCTCTTTTATGTCTGAAGCGGCATTTCCACTACACAGTCCGCCACCCAGAGAAATTGACTCCACAGCGCGGCCCCTCAGCTCGGTCTGCCACCTACATTTTGCACAGGGCATCCATTAAACAGGTATTTACCCGAGTTCTGCTCCTAAACCCTGTTTTTCTAAGTTTTCTCTGTAAAATTGCCTGGAGCACCCAAATTTAAATTAGAAGCGCAGTGCTACGTTCAAACCGCATGCTATAACCTCTGTTTTTATCCATTTTACCAAAAAAATCCATCAAATCCTGTCTCCCTCTGCAAATTCGCCCACTAAGCTAAATTCAAGCTCGTTTCGCCCTGCAAATTCTCTAAGAAACCCCTACAAACTGTCATTTTACCTACTATTGCTACAAAAGCCCAAACTCCAAGTTGAAAAGTCATAAGATAATTTGAAAATGGAGGCTCCAGTGGCCCTGAATGTTGCCCCCCTTAATGCACCACATAAAGAATTGGAATGGTTGCCCCTTGCTGACAGAGATTTCCAAATTAATGATATGATTGGTGACAAGCCTCACCTTCAAGATTTTTGTGAAATTAGGAATAGCTACCGCAGCAATGCTGATGTCTATGGAATTTGGGAGTCCAACATGCCTATGTACTACCTCCCCTCAGTAAATGTGCTTCCTGATCTCATCCACTTATGCTGTGCCAATTATGACCCCACACAAAGAGCAGTTATGGCTCCATCTAGGACTGTCCTCTTCTATATTACCCCTCAATCCATAAATGAGATGCTGCACTTTAAGCCAACTCAGCCTCTGGCTCCTCTCACCATGGAATTCTTGCTTGACCAAGGTGCCAAACTGCCCAGTACAGAGATAACCAGAATAGCTCAATTATTCATGAAACTAGATCGCCAGCCTAGGCAACCACCTCCTTATAACCAGATATGGTTCAATGAAGCTGGAACATTCATTACTGACATGATTCCCTATATCTTGGGATTCACAACCAGTGAGCATATTGATGAGACTACCTTAGTTTTGATGTCCATGTTTACTCCAGGACAACCCCCTGCTGTCCAATATGATTATGCCACCTTCATAGCTAATAAGATCCATGAGAAATTCATGAGCCTGGATAGAGAAAGAGTGTTCAAATACACATCATACATATATCATTTGCTGCTGTACAATCAACCTGATAGTTTTCAAGTTCCCCTTAGAAAATTGGATCTCAAAGGAGAGCGCAGGTCTGTAATCTTCTGGACCTCAGTATTCCATGAAGTCCATAATTCTCCTTATACATATTGTGAGTTCATTGACCTGTTCATATATCCAGCCACTTCTTTATTGATTACAACTCCTCCTGCCAGGCTCTCTGCTAAAATGTAGAAAATTTTACATCTCTCAAAAGACTACAGTATAGGTGACTGGTACTTTTACCAGAATCACACAAAGATCCAGATATATGGCTGTGAATTATGCCCCTACAAGCTGCCAAAGTATGTGCCTATGAGATTGTTTTCCCTGGAATACTTCAGGCAATTTATTAGTTCAGATTTGACTCATTTCTATGGTGCTAGGAAAAAGGCACAGCTCAAAATAAGAAATCAATTGGGCCCTTTTATCTTCAACAAAAGGGAAGCCTGGGAAGAGGCTGATAAGATTTTAGGGGAGAAAATTAAGCTGAAACAAAGTTTTTATTGGGCACCATAGGACCCTGAACATTTCATAAGTTATAGAAAAGTGAAAAACAAGCTTATAGCATATGTTCACCACCAAATCCCTAAAATTCAACAATATGCTCACCAACAAGAATGGGTAGAAGGCACATTAGTTGAAGAAATTACCGAGGAAGAGAAATTGGAAAAAGCCATGAAAGAGCTTGAAAAAACGCTTGACCTGGACTCTTTTGGACAAGTATCCTTCAAATTGCCCCCGCACACAGGAGGTGATACATCTTTTGCCAGGACCTCTCAACAGCCCACACAAAAAGCCAGCACAGGGTCAGCAAAGAGCAAAGAGGTAATAGGTTCAAAACAAGATATAATGACATACCCGCCAGCTATATCAAAGGAACAAGGCCAGGGGCAGGTCCCTCTAGCACAAACAAAAGCACCAGAAATCCCTATACTACAAACTCCTCTAAATGAGGAGAGAGGCAAGAAAAGGGACAGGTAAGAAGACACACCATTCAGCGGTCCAGAAGAGCAACCAGGGGAGAAAAGGCAGAGATTGAACTCCCTATCAGAGGAGGAATTCATTCAGGAGATCACAGACAATCCAAGGGAAGAAAGAGTGGTCAGCTAGGATACATCTCCAGTCACAGAAACATCTGCATAACAATTGGTATTAGAGGTTTGGATTCTAGGGTTTCGTTGCTTCAAATAGGTCATTGTGGACTTTTCTCTATAACTTTTTTCTATGAAACTTTAGAAGTTTAAATTGTAACCCATTTGGGCCGAAATCATGATAAATCTCGTGACCTAATTTCAGATCTTGTCTCACTATATTTTCGAAGATATGAACTGAGGAAGTTAGGGTTTTTGTAGACTCCCGAATTCAATCTCAAATAGGTCACCTTGGGAAAATCGTCATAACTTTCTCTCTGAGCAACGACTTCAAATTTCGTAAAAATTGATAGAAAGAGGGAGAACTTTAGTTTGTTGGGTATTGTTTTCAGAACTGAAGGTCTCAACAATGACATGTGTCATGTCATACATGTTCACTCTACTGAACCAGTCTATAATTAGGTCATCGCGGGATATTGGGCATAACGCTTTCTTGGAGAATCCAATCGCAATCAGACTTATGGGGTTGGAAATAAAACTCATAGGGCTATCGTAGGCCACAATTTCAGAACTTGGAGATCCAAAATTATAGAGTTATAGTCATTTCAAGATCGAGCTCATACAAAGAGGAAAAAACAATGTGTGTAGTTTTTTTTTAAATTTGCATAAGTTTTGTCTGAAAAAGTAATTTGAAGTGATTCAAAGGGAATTATAAAGCATAATTATCATTCATTGATGACCCAAATAAAAAAAATGGAAATGCCTAGTAAGAAACTTGAAATATCTACTATGACACATGAAGACGAAGAAGAAATGCAACATGATATATCAAAATTATGAGACCAAGTGCAACAAATTTCACTCTCACAAAAAGTAACTAAAGCTAAGATGGATGGTTTAAAGAATGGAATGGAAGCCAATATGGATGACATGGAAGCTAAGATGGATGATATAGAAGAAAAATTTAAAGGCAACATGGAAGATTTGAAAATAGATTTGACAAAGTTGCTACAAGAAATGCTTACTAATGGCAAAGGAGTAGTAAAGGAAACTTATGATGAGAAAAAGATAAATGTTAGTCATGATTTCATAGACTCTAACATTGGATTGAAGACCCACCATGTTCCAAAGATCAATATGAGGAAGTTTGATGGCAAGGATCTCATAACATGGATACTACAGATGGAGCAATATTTCGATCTCCATAAAGTGCAAAACAGTCAAAAGGTACGCATTGCAACTTTATCTTTGGAACCCAATCAGTTTGTATGGTATCGATGGCTTTGCTCTCATAAAAAAATTGTCACTTGGGTGATTTTTACTGAAGAAATGGTAGCACATTATGAGGATACAAAAAGCAACATCTTTTTTAGCCAATTGATAAATCTCAAACAAAAGGGTTCAATGGTCGAGCACATTGAGGACTTCCAAAAATTGAATATAAGGGTAAAAGATATTCCATAGGAGCATAGGATTGATGTGTTCATAGGGAATTTAAAGGATACCATCCAACATGAGGTTCGCCTTTGGGAACTTGATTCATTGGAGAAGGCATTCAGGTTGGAAAGAAAAATTGAAAGCAAAATTATGGCAACAAGGAAGCTTACCACTCACAACTAGAAGGATGGAAGTGTTGTTGCCCCTAGCCTTTCACAACCTACAAGGTTGACACCACAACAATTGGAAGAAAAAAGAGTAAAAGGGCTTTGTTATATTTGTGATAGAAAATACACTAAAGGTCATAAGTGTGTTGAGAAGAAATTATTTTACATAGATTGTGAAGGTGAGGAAGAAAAGGAAGAAGAAACATCAAAAGAAGAGGATACACACCAGAAACAAACCCTAGAGAAAGAAGAAATGAATCCGAACATATCTTGTAATGCATTGGCCAAAATTACCACTCCTCAAACTATTAAGATAGAAGGACATATCAAGAAGAAAAAAGTAATAGTGTTGATTGATTCGGGTAGTACCCATAATTTTATTCATTGTAAGATAGCCAAGGAATTGAATTGCTTCCTATATCCGATACCAGAGTGTCAAGTGATGGTTGAAAATGGAGGAACCATAAATTGCTCTAGAAAGTTCCATAATATCAAGCTATCCATGGGAGAGTATGTGTTTAATAGTCTAATGCTTTCCATTCCAATGGGTGGTGTTGATGTTGTACTAGGAGTCCAACGGCTACAATCTTTGCGTACAATAGCTTTTAATTTTCTAGAACTTTTCTTGAATTTTTTTTCGGAAGGAAAGTAAGTTGAATTAAGGGGTATTGCAGGGAAACTAGGAAAGATAATTAGCTCTAATGGAATGATAAATCTTCTAAATAAAGAACAACAAGGCTTAATTGCACAATTATGTTCGCTAGAGGTTCCCACATCGAAATCATCTATTTATCCATATCTCCAAAAAGTATTGAACAATCATTCCAAGGTATTTGAGACTCCCAAAGACCTCCCACCTATTCGTGATCATGATCATGCTATTCATTTGATTCCAAGAAGTGTTCCTCCAAACATCAAGCCTTACAGATATCCCTATGCCCAAGAGAGTGAAATTGAACGTATGGTTGCAGAAATTATAGTCGTATAATTCAACCTAGTCAAAGTTCTTTCTCTGCTCTAGTAGTATTGGTGCACAGGAAGGATGGATCATGGTGCATGTGTTCGGATTATAGGGAGCTCAACAAGCTCACTATTAAAGATAAATTTCTCATTCCTGTCATTGATGAATTATTCGATGAATTGCATGGAGCAATTTACTTCACCAAGTTGGACCTCCGTTCAAGATATCATCAAACTAGAATGAAGACTAAAGACATTCTGAAAACAACATTTAGAACTCATGAGGGTCATTATGAATTTTTGGCCATGCCTTTTAGCCTTACCAATGCACCTTCTACATTTCAAGGTTTGATGAATTCCATTTTCAAACCCTTCCTTAGAAAATTTGTGTTAGTATTTTTTGATGATATACTAATCTACAACAAGTCTTGGAAGGATCATGTTCAACATGTTGACAGAGTGCTCAAACTATTTGAGGAGAAACAATTATATGCAAAAACCTCCAAATGTTTCTTTGGATTACAAGAGGTGGAATATTTGGGTCATATTGTATCTCATGAAGGTGATATGGTAGACCCTAGCAAAATTAAAGCGATTAAGGAATTGAAAATCCCCACATCCATAAAGAATCTGCGATTATTTCTCAGATGACAGGGTATTATCACAAGTTTGTTAAGAATTATGGGAGAATAGTAGCACCTATAACAACATTACCAAAGAAATATGCATTTTCTTAGACTCCATAAGCAACAAAGGCATTTGAACATCTTAAAGAGGCAATGTACCAAGCACCAGTCTTAGCTACACTAGAGTTCACAAAAAACTTTATTGTGGAATGTGATGCTCAGGAAATGGAATTGGTGTTGTTTTACTGCAAGAAGAAAGGCCCATTGCTTTCAAAATTTGTCCAATCAAAGGAAAGTATTTATACAAAGCTATTTATGAGAAGGAAATGTTGGCAATACTACATGCACTTAAGAAATGGCAACCTTACCTAATGGGAAGAAACTTCAAGGTAAAAACATATCATGATAGTCTTAAATACTTTTTAGAACAAAGATTATCTTCAGAAGAGCAGCAAAAATGGGTCACAAAGATGTTGGGTTATGACTTTGAAATCATCTACAAAAAAGGGAAGCAAAATGTTGTTGCAGATGCACTCTCAAGAAAGGATGAGTATGTGGAAGAATTTCTTTGTGCCATTTCTATTATCCAACTAGATTGGATAAACGAAGCAAGCGATGAATGGAAGAATGACAAAGAAGTGTGGGCACTGATTCAAAAGGTGCAGCAAGATCCTGGTACATCTAATACATTTAGCTGGAAAAATGATTCGTTATGGTATAATGACCACTTATACTTCTCTAAGAATTCCCAACTCAAACAAAAGATTATTCTAGAATTGCACAAATCTCCCTTAGGAGGGAATTCAAGATATTTAAAAACCTACCACAAGGTGAAGAAGGATTTTTTTTGGGATCACATTAAATCTTATATTAAAAAATCTTATCATCCTTAATCTAATGGGAAAACTGAGATAGTGAACAAATGTTTGGAAGGATATCTCCGTTGCTTTGTATCTGATAAATAGACACAATGGGTCAAATGGTTGCCTCTGGTTGAGTGGTGATAAAACACTTCCTTCCATACTGTAGCAAAAATGACCCCATTTATGGCTCTTTATGGATATCATCCATTGTCCATCACATCATATTTAAGAGAAAATTCTAAGGTTCAAGCAGTCGAAGATCACATAGAGCATCAACAAAAAATTCTCCAACTCTTAAAGGATAACCTCACTTTGGTGCATAATAGAATGAAACAATAGGAAGATCAACATCGCAACGAAAGAAGTTTTGATGTAGGTGACTGGGTATTTCTACAACTACAACCATACAAACAAATGTCCCTCAAGCAAGCTAAGAAGGATAATACATTATCACCAAAGTATTATGGTACGTACAAGGTGTTGTAAAAGATTGGTACTATGGCATACAAATTGGAACTTCTTGCATCTTCCCAAGTGCACCTAGTTTTCCATGTTTCATGCTTAAAGAAGGTTATAGGTGACAAGCTCCCACTTCAAACAATATTTATAGAACTTGACGAGGAAGGAAAATTCATATTGGAACCTGAAGCAGTCACAGAAACAAGAACTCGACAGCTACAAAATTGATCAATTTCAGAGTATCTCATCAAGTGGAAGAACTTACACGCTGAAGATTCCACATGGGAGGATGATAATTTTATATAAAAGCATCCAGAACTACTCAAGCATTGAGGAGAACACTTTTTCGAAGGAGAGGGAAATGTTAGGTCCCTATAATAATAGTGTATTCCCTTATTATTATTGTCATTGTAGCCCCTTATTGTTATTGTTGTTCCCATGTTGTCCCCATATTGTTATTATTGTGCCCCATCGAAGCCCACCATTGTTATTGTTGTGCCCTTACATGATTATTTTTATGTCGTATTTGATTATATTATGACCCTTTAGACTCCTACATATACAAAGGAGGTATTTTCATTTGTATCATCTAAGAGTAAAGGAGGTTTCCCCCTCGAAGAGGCTACTTTTGAAGTTGTTGATCTATCTTTTTCTTCTATTTTGTGAGCTGGTTGCATAAAAATGGGTCTTCCTTATTGCATTAAAACAACATCAATTCCTTTTCCTATGGCATTACATTCCACAATAAAAAAAATGTGAAGTCTGGTGTAGCTAAGACCGGTGCATGACACATTACCTCTTTAAGATGTTCAAAGGCTTTAGTTGCTTTTGGAGTCCAAGAAAATGCATCTTTCTTCAGTAATGTTGTTAGAGATGTTGCTATTCTCCCATAATTATTAGCAAACTTGCGATAAAACCCTACCAACCCAAGAAATCCTCTAAGATTCTCTAGGGTTATGAGGATTTTCCATTCCTTAATAGCTTTAATTTTGTTAGGGCTTACCTTAACACCCTCATGAGATACAATATGACCCAAATATTCCACGTCTTGTACTCCAAATAAGCATTTGGAGGTTTTTGCATATAATTGTTTCTCCTCCAATAGTTTGAGCACCTTGTCAACATGTTGAAAATTATCCTTCCAAGAATTTTTGTAGATTAGAATATCATCAAAAATACTAACGCAAATTTCCTAAGGAAGTGTTTTAAATGGAATTCATCAACCTTGAAATGTGGAAGATACATTAGTAAGGCCAAAAGGCATGACCAAAAATTCATAATGACCTTCATGAGTTCTGAATGTGGTTTTCAGAATGTCTTCAGTCTTCATTCTAATTTGATGATATCCTAAACGTGGATCCAACTTGGTGAAGTAAATCACTCCATATAATTTATCCAAAAATTCATCAATGACAAGAATGGGAAATTTATCTTTAATATAGAGCTTATTGATCTCCCTATAATTTGGACACATATGTCATAATCCATCCTTCTTGTGCACTAATACCACTGGAGTAGAGAAAGAACTTTGACTAGGTTGAATTATATCGGCCTCTAGAATTTATGCAACCATACACTCAATTTCACTCTTTTAGGAATAGGGATATATGTAAGGCCTAATGTTTGTAGGAAAAATTATTGCAATCAAGTGAATAGCATGATCATAATCACGAATAGGCGGTAGGCCTTTGGGATTCTCAAATACCTTGGAATGATTGTCCAATACTTTTTGGAGATCTGGAGAAATAGATGATTTCGATGTTTAAACCTATAGTGAGCATAATTGTGCAATTACGCCTCGTTGTTTTTTATTCAAAATATTTGTCATACCATTAGAGCTAATTATCTTCCTTGGTTTCATTGCGATACCCCTTATTTCAATTTCCTTTCCTTCCCAAAAAAAATTCAAGAAAATTTCTTGAAAATTAAAAGCTGTTGTCCCCAAAGGTTGTAACCATTTTACTCCTAGTACAACATCAACACCACCCATTGGAATGGGAAGGGTTGGACTATTCAATGCATATTCCTCCATGGTTAAGTTGATATTATGGCACTTTATAGAAGACAATTTAATTCCTTGGCTATCTTATAATGAATAAAATTATGGGTACTACCAGAATCAATCAATCCTATTACATTTTTCTTCTTGATATATTCTTCTATCTTAAGAGTTTGAGGAGTGGTAATTCCTACCCATGCATTAGAAGATATGGTCAGATTCTTTTTTTCTCTCTATGGTTGTTTCTTGGTGTATATGCCCTTATTTTGATGTTTCTTGTTCCTTTTCTTCCTCCTCTTCACAATCTATGTAAAATAATTTCTTCTCAGCACACTTATGACCTTTAATGTATTTTCTATCACAACTGTAACAAATCCCTTTTAATTTTTTTCCTCCAATTATTGTGGTGTCAACCTTGTAGGTTTTGGAAGGCTAGGAGAAACAAAACTTCCATCATTATAGTTGTGAGAGGTAGACTTCCTTGTTGCCATAATTTTGCTCTCAACTTTTCTTGCCACCCTGAATGCCTTCTCCAATGAATCAGGTTCCCAAAGAAAAACTTCATGTTGGATGTTATCCTTTAAAGTCCCAAATGACTACACCAATCCTATGCTCCTCTAGAATATCAATTACCCTAATATTCAATTTTTCGAAGTCCTCAATGTGCTCTGCCATTGAACCCTTTTGTTTGAGACTTATCAATTAGCTAAAGAAGGTGTTGATCTTTGTATCCTCATAATGTGCTATCATTTCCTCTGTAAAACTTGACCAAGTGAAAAGTGGTTTGCGAGAACAAAGCCGTCAATACCATACAAATTGATTGGGTTATAAATATAAAGATGCAATCTGTACCTTTTGTGTGTGTTGCACATCATGTGAATCAAAATATTGTTCCATTTGTAGTATCCATGCTACCAAATCCATCAAACTTATTCATATCTATCTTTGGAATGTGGTGGTTCTTAAACCCCACATTGGAGTCTCTACAATAATAATTCAAATTCCTTTTGTCCTCATCATGATTTTCATGGATTACCTTGTCGCGACTGGGAAGCCTTTCTTGCAACAACTTTGTCAACCCTTCCAACTTGACATTCATTGCGTCCATGTCTACTTTAAAACCTCCATTTTTCCTTTTATTTTTGTTTATAAACCACCCATCTTCGATTCCAATTCATTTTTTCTTACTCTTTGCGAGAGAGAAATTTGTTGCACTTGGTCTTGTAATTTTGATATATCATATTGCATTTCTTCCTCTTCTTCATGCATCATAGTAGAGCATTCTGGTTGATTACTATGTGTATCCATTTTATTTTTATTTCGAGGCATTTTGGAATAAAAAAATGATATCTATGCTTCACTACACCCTTTGAATCACTTCAAATGGATTTTTTTAACAAAAGTTATGTAAAATTTATTTAAAAAATACACACTTTTTTCTTGCTTTTAGAAGCACAATATTGAAACTATCTTATCTCTGCAGTTTCATTCTCCCAAGGTCTAAAATTTCTTCCTATGGTATCCCTTTGAGTCTTATTTCCAATTCCAAAATTCAAAGCAAGATTGGATTATTTAAGATAAAGTTAGGCCAAATATCCCACGATGACCTGATTATGGACTGGTTCAGAAGAGAAAACTTGTACATAATGCCACATGTCACTGTTTCAACCTTCGGTCCTAAAAATGATACATAAAAAACTAAATTTTGATCACTTTCAGTTAAATTTTACAAAATTCAAATTCGATGCTCATAGAGAAATTTATGATGATTTTCCCTAGGTCGCTTGTCTGACACTGAATTCTGGATCTTGTAAAAACTCTAACTTCTTCAGACCATATCTCATAAAATGTAGCAAACTAAGATCTAAAATTCATACATGAAGTTCGCCAAGATTTCATCTCCTTGTGGTAACAATTTCAACATCTGAAGCCTTGTAGGAAAAAAAATTATAGTGAAAGTACCAAGATGACATGTTTGAAGCAACGAAACCTTGGGATCCAAAGCTATGATACCAAATGTTATGCAACCAACTCACAAAGCAGAAGAAAGATATATCAATGACATAAAAATTATCCTTTTCGAGGTGGAAACCTCCTTTACATTACATAAATGAATAATTCTTGGTTGATACAAATAACAAGATCTCCTTGGTATATATAGGAGTCCAAGGGGTCACAATATAATTAGAGCCTACATAACAATAATAATGTAAGGACAACAATAACAATAGTGACCTTCTATGGGGCACAATAATGATAATATGGGGGCTACACGGGCACAATAATAACAATAGGTGGCTACACTAACAATAACAATAAAGTGGATACACTAACATTATAGGGACCTAATAGATTATTAACGGTCAAAGGTGCCCCTTTTTTCTTCTTGGGATTTACACCCATTTGTTGTTGACTTGGGCCCAAAACAACTATCTGAAATGGGATGGACGTTGGCTTGATAATAATTGATTGATTAGCTAGTGATGAAAAGGTTTTTGACACTAGTGGAATTTATAATAAAAACCTTTTATTCCATAGCCACGAGATGGTATGCCACTTGGCTTCATCATGAATAGGATATTCTTACATCTTGCTAAAATTGATGTCTAATTCTATGTAGAGTTTATCAATCATGATAGGTAAATCTTTTTGGAATTTTGTAGTAGTAGTTAAAAAAATAAAGTCTGCATATATCCTTTCGAAGGCTAACTTGCCTTTGATTCCACTAGTGATATCTTGGATGACTCTTGATCATTGCTTTTCTCTCTAATTCCCCATCATATATATTTTCTGCATAATTTCAGTCATCTTGAGTCGATGGAGGAAACAAACAAAACTCAATAGCTTTGTGGAAATGAATTCAGAATTCTTGGGAAATTCCTTTCATTTCTTTGCATTTTTCATGAATTTTAGAAATCATACTACTTTTTCCTTTTGTGAACATCACTTCCATAATAAAAAAGGTTGTGTCATTAATATTCAGGATCTTTAAATTGTGTGTTAATTGTTTGTTTCCAAAATTTATCACATCCTCAAGTACCTCTACCTTGTTTCCAAGTAAATCCCATGTGTTTCTTATTTTCAAACTTAAATTCTTCTCCAAAGATTGAGTGTTAGTCAAAATAGTAAAATGATCTTTAAACTTAGTTATTGCATATTATTTTTCATCCCAAATACAATGCCTTGCACCCTTTAATAACCTTCTAGTATCATATCTCTTAATTAAGTAAAATTCAACACTGATATTAGTTTATCCTTTTGGGCAAACCTAAAGTGATTTTGATTCATAATATCATGTATTATCCAATAATCCTTGCAAATCTACAAATTCAATTATCTTAACCTGATATTCTCCCTGTAACTATTTTTCTTTGCAACTTTTCAGTGAGAGATGTTGCAGCTTCATCTTCCAAGTGTTTGATATTTCTTTCTTATTTAGCATTAGCTTCAGTGAGAATTTTCACATAATTCTTGAATTGAGTCTTCTCTTTATTTTTGTAGCTCTCTGCTCTGACTATGCTCAATAGCTGGCATATTATGCTTTCATTTAAGATTTTGAATTTCATTATTCCTTTCTTTTAGTATGTTGGGTATTGATGCTCTATCCATTCAGGCACACTATTCATGACAATCTTCAGCTGTGAGTTTGCGATCATAATAGTTTTAACATGGTTAGTAGCCTTTTCTATTCACATGTGTTATTTTACCCTATGAAGTTGTAGTATGTTTCCAGACACTAATGGAAGCTTGAATACGATCCCTGGCTAGCAGGGAAAATTTTAACAACCACCCTAAATTTATATGTATAATAAATGGGCTAATCCCCATGATACATAGGAAAAATGGGAGGCGATTTTATCAATAATATAATATGTATATATAATTTTTTTGGCGAATCTCTCACCAGATTATATTATCTTGTACAGTGATGGAGAATATTTCACTGAATTATAAAATGTTGTAAGATCTTGGCAAATCTTTTACTGAATAATAAAACATTGTGAAGTCTTGGCAAATGTTTTTTTAAAGTATGAAACCATATATGATAATAAGAAAACATATTCATTAAATTGTAATATACTAACATACATGTTTGGAAAAAAGAAATATAATTTTCTCTTCTTACAAACAATGTTCCAAGTTTCAGTGGCCATGTTTGTTAAGGTTTTTACAATACACACTTTCATATCCTTCTATTAGTTTTGATAATATTCCACAACAAAGTTCTTGTAGGTGTTGATATTGACAACGAGTTCTATCAAGGTAGGAGAGATTAATCTTTTCTCTACAACTTTTGTCAAGCTACCACTTTTTTCAAGTTATCAAATTTCTTTCTTATTCCATAGACTCCAATTGCGAGATAAAAAAAAACACATCAAGTTTGTTTACCCCAACATGCCAACAAGTAGCAAGCCCCAACTATATTATATAAGAAAGTATTAGGTATCCCAAAGGCTTGAAGGGGATCTAATTGAAAGAAGTGACCATTCTGAGAATCCTTCCAATCAATATATGAATATATAAATGTAGATTTATTATTATTTTAATTGAAAATATTCAATTAAATAATAAAATTTAATTACGTCTCTCCCAATCTAAATTGCTTATTAGCATAATTCACTACCCTCATAGGTCTCGCATTTTTTAACAACGTTGTAACATGTAGATTAATTTCCTTTTTGTTGAACAATCTCCACCTTTTAGGAAAATATGATGCAATGGATCCAACCTCTACAGATCATTAGGACAAACTAAGAATAGCACAGAAGATGAAAGGTTGTACAAACTAGCTTATTTTTCAAACAACTAATCCAACATCAGTACCTAAACTTTTTCATGAAGATATCATATTGAGAATGTTTGAAAAATGGTGAGAAATCTTCTGCGAGGGTGATTCGAAAGAGTGATAAGGTTTCATTGTTTTGAATTTTTTTTTGTTAAATCAGAAAAAGTTAAAAACCAATATTAATGGAGATATTGGTATTTTTTACTAAATTTTGTGAAGTGACTAAATGTAGCTTTAACCATTCACCTTAAGATGTTTTTACAATATAATTTCCTAAGTCTATTTAATATCTTCATTATCATAAAAACCAACCTATATCCATATTAACTCCACATCTACCACTCTTAGGGGGATGAAATCTATTTATCCCTCTAAGCACTTGGTAGACCTAGAAATAAGATGGATCTAAGATGATAGAATTTCCCCTTTAAATAGTCTATGCTTACATGAATACGATGGGTTATCATAAACATGGAGCTTAAAAATTACTATTAGTAATTTATAAAAATTAATAAAATTAATAATTGATTTTTATTTTAACCAAGTTAAAATGTTTAACATACATTAAAATTACAACATCCATTTTTACTCTTGATCCACCAAGCCCCGAGAGAGATCAAATATTTTTTCACTCTATGCTAGTTTGCATATCACGATATTTGATCCCTCTCAAGGCTTAGTAGATCAGAGTAAAGATGGATCTATGCTGGTTTAATTCCCCCATTTAAATAGGCTACATTTCACGTGAATACCATGGGTCAATACCATGTGCCATTTTTATTTTTATTAATACTAATATTAGGGTTAATAATGTTTTTTGCATGGTAATTCCCCCATTTAAATAGGCTACATTCCACGTGAATACCATGGGTCAATACCATGTGCCATTTTTATTTTTATTAATACTTAATAATTTTTTTTTGCATGGTATTAATAAATGTAACACATTTTTTGAGTGTTTGTAAATATAATGTGACTTATGGAGTAAATATAAAAAAATGTTTTATTTGTTTACCATACCTCTAGTTTATTTATATTTTTATTAATTTACCATACCTCTTTTACAAATATGGTATTTGGCCCATAGGATTAACTTAAATAAAACCTCGCCTTCATAAATAGAAAGAGGGTTATGGACTAAATATAAAAAGAGGTTTTATTTATTTACCATACGTCTAGTTTATTTATATTTTTATTATTTAACATACCTTTTGAGTAAGTATAAAAGGAGGTTTTATTTATTTACCATACCTCCACTTTATTTATATTTTTATTTGTTTACACCCTTGCATGTATAGAAGGTGACTTATGGAGTAAATATAAAAAATGTTTTATTTATTTGCCATACCTCTCATTTATTTATATTTTTATTAATTTATCATACCTCTTTTATAAATATGGTATTTGGCCCATAGGATTCACTTAAATAAAACCTATTCTTGAAAATTAGGGCAAATGGAAGGTTGTAACTCCTAATTTCAAGGGCTAAATTTACCTTTTTTACCCTCTCCCTTAAAATAAGGTGTGCTATTTGAGGTGATTTGTAAAAATGTACTATGATACAAAATATTCGCCCACTAAAAATTTAAAACCCCTTAATTTCGCCAAAGGGCAAACATTCACCCCTAAAATTTTCCGTGCTGGCTAGTACATCACCTATGTGTTTTTTACTAGTCTATCTTGTTCTAGGCAAGAAGGTTTTCTAGGTCTAGTGAGAATTTATTGATTTCATAATCATTATGTTTTCACTGACATGATGGCTTATACACTTTTGGATGTAAGAAAACCATTTGTAGTTATCTCGTTTTGTAGTAAAAAGAGGAAAGTAGTCAAGGAGTTGGATCTTCTTGTAATAATTGAATGTATAACCTTTTCTTTGCTTGATCGGAAGCCTATTTATCATGACTTAATAGAATTCCTTTACCTTTGGCCATTTTTAGAGATGATTTATCTTGCAACAATAATTATGAGGAAACAAGTATGTCATTAGTAGAAAGGACTATTGTCAATGTTTTAGAATCAGATTTCAACTCACTATGAGTTACCATCTTAATTTTCTTATTTTGGGGAATGATATTATGGATGTTGATATAATCATCTGAAGCTTTTATGATTGTACTTGGATTACGAGCATTGATTACCTCTATTTATGCTTATGTAGCTTCTCGCTGACCTTACCTGTACTACTTCAACCCAAGAATTTTAGTTAGTCAACTTTTCTTTCTCTTAATTAGGCACATGGGAAGAAGGATAAAACTTTGTAGATACCCTTAAAGTTAAAAATTATATGGTGGAGGTCATATTTCCATTCATCTTCTTCAAACTAAAAAGTTTTTATCATTTTTTCAATAGTCGGAAGGACTATCTTGGAATTGATTGTAAAACAAAATAACTTAGTAGGAATACTGAAGATTGATTTTCTTCCTTTAGATTTGAAGTGCAAATCATCATAATGGATGCTGTCTGATATACTAGCTCGAAGACCATAGGAGTTAAGTAAACTGAAAATTTATAATATTTTACTTCTTTCCCATAAGTTCTGATTATAGTATAATTTTGTTCAATCTACCAGTATGCACATTTTAATAGATCATTCATATGAAGATGAAACTTACATTCATCAGGGGTCCTAGGGAACGTTGACCATAAATCAAAGAATAAACAAGGACATAAATTCATCAATAAATCTTTGATACCCATGTGGTTTTCCACTAAAAACAACTACCTGTGTCCATTCAAGGGGAAAAAATTTCTCCTCTAATTGATTTCGTCTTTGTAGGTCTAAAGATTCAAAATGAGAATTTGGTTAGTCAATATAAGATACACCAAATAAGATTGGTATCTAAATATTTTTTTTTAAGTGATTGAGTCAATTGCTTATGAATCTTTCTTACAAGATAGGCCACATAATTAAATTTAGTGAAATTGAGTTTTTTATGCACAAAGCGTAAAATGATAGTGTTGATGTTGACACCATTATCATAACCTAGCACTATGGTATTCATATATTGTAGGTTCTTCATTGAATCTTAAGAAAATTTTCTATTGAAAGGAAGCTTAATATCATAGTGATTATCCTTGTCTATTAACAAACTCTTTAGAAATTCCTTCTTTTGGTTATTAATAAGGGTTTCAAAATGCCTTTCAAGGCCTTCCTCTTCTATAATCTCAAAACCCCATGTTAGTCTTAACATAAAAGTGACATCTTGTTACTTTATAGAGAGGATTCTATTGGAAGCTTGATTGTTTATTATTTCCATTTGAGAAGAGCCATAGAGCTTTGAACAAATATGGACTAAATATGGAAAAGGAAAAGTTTTAGGCAATAAAGTTTGTGGTGGCCGACTTTACTATATGGAAAAAAATTCTAACTTTTTTATAAAAATAAAAAAGTGATTACATCCATGCTCAATGTGGAGTTGACACATATCCATTTTAAATTAAAAATAAAATATTCTCTAAGTAAAAAAATAATGTTGGCTATAAAATAGTGATTGCTAAAGTTTTAATTAAAAGCATTATAAAACATCAAACACTTAGTTGGATATTACAACCCAATTTGAAGGATATGAAATAAAAATATTCACTCTTATTTTTAACCATAAATAAAATATTTAGATGTCAATGTGAAGTAACATAATTTTATATCAACCTTTAGAAGAGATAAAATAATCAAATTTTAAAAGTGATAAAATAATTAAAAGCTAAAAAAATCTTATATTTCACTTTTGAAGATGTATAATTGGTATATTTTTTATATTCAATACATGATTTGAATAAATTATTTGAATATCCATGTTAATATATATATATATATATATATATATATATATATATATATATATATATATATATATATATAGAGTAAGTTAAAAAACATTGTTCATCATAATAAAATTAAAATATTTCAATTCCCTAAGAGAAAAAGTAATTGAAAGTAAAAAGATTCAACTCCTTTTAATAAGAATAATAAGAAGGATATGTGAAAGTTATTTAATTCTTAATATAAAATTAATATATGGAATTTAATAATAATAATAATAATAAGCCTCAAGGGTTACTTCAATTGGTTAAGTCCCCATCGTTAAAGCACATTTTCTATTGAGAGGTCACAGGTTCAATTCTCTAGGTGATCCCTTTGGGTGGATTTGTTAATTTTCCTCAAATTTCTACAACTACTTGGTAAATAATTGAAAACTAAGTAATGGAATATGAATGTAGAGATAAAAACACAGTCACACAAATTAACACAATTATTTCTTGGGAAACCCAATTGGGAAAACCCTCTTCTTTAATGTATTATTTATTGAAAAACTTGAGAAATGAATTCTCTTACAAGGAAATCTGAGAAAAAACTTGTTCTCAGTTGCACTTTCTTAAAACACCTTTCAAAACTCGCTCGACTCTAGCTCCTAAAATTTGTGCACCGACAACCCTATTTCCCAGCACACTAGGAACTCCTATTTTTATGCGAACTTAGGCTTCTATTATTTAGGATGCAACTCCTTTTTATATGTGAAAATCAAATCAATAAACTATGTGTTCTTGCTCCCCAAGCCCATGCACAACACAAGAAAAGAGATCACACATAGGACTTTGTACTCTCTCTCACAATTTCGCGAGTTGTGTGTCTTGTCACAATCCTTCATGTAAAAAAAAACAATGAATTCCTTGAGTCATCCTACTTGCTTTATAAATTCGATCCATGCTAATTTTCGGCCTTGTTCAAATTTAGAAATCGAGTCTTTGAAGGTTAGGTTAAGTGAGTTCGAATTTTTTCTCTCTCCAATCACAATTAGAGTTACAACTCATCCTTACTTCAATCAATGACTAAAGTTCCCAACACGTCATTTTATAAACTTGAATTGCCAACCAATCCTATAGTCAAATTGTTGAATACTTCCACTTAGCTGAAGCTTGAACTCTACACATGAACTCGTGGTTATTATTCCCATAAACTGGAAATTAACTCACCACATCTGAAGTCTATCTCCTAAGGACAACTCGAGGTATTTTTGGACAAGGCAGACACTAGAGAAGAACTTCTCTCGCTACACTTTTCAACACTCACTCTTAGTGAGGAAGGTACTTGTAGAGGAACCTCATCCACCTAGATCTGCCTTCGACACTATCACATTCTTTGCTGCAACAACTATTAACTCTAAACTAGAACACTTCCCTGGTTTTTCCTGCAAAACATGATCCGAAGACCTGCTCTTTCCAACCATACTCCACAAGTATACCACCTCAATCATAAGTTCCATGTACCCCGTATATCTTTTTCACTACTTACTATGTTTGAATGTGGTACTGGGAGATCCAACTCTCTCTTGATCCCCCTAAACAATTTTTTTGCCCACTTGGCTCAAACTCTCCCTATACTTGGAGTCATTGGTTGAGTGGCTGTCTCCACTCACCCTTGGCTAAGCTCCTCATTACCCTGTTGGTTGGCCCAACTACCAACAAGATGAGACTTAAACCAAGATGCAGGTTGAGGATCCATTTTGAGAGAGCTCTATCCTGCTCTTGCTCAAGCATCACTTTAATACTCTACACACTTCTTGCCTTGCTACTCAAGGTTGCGCCTATCTCAACCTATAGTAGGTACAAGTTCTTCTTCCTTACACCTATCTACTTCTTACATCCAGAAGCTAAGTGTTGGAGGTAAGCCTTACCTTTGCTGAAGATGACATCATAACCCTTGTCCTCAAGGGTAGCTACCAAAACAAGGTTCTGTTTTAGGCCTGAAACATAGAGGACATCTCTGAGTTGGAGAGGATTAACTTACTCCCTTTCAAAAATGATAGTACCAACTCCTCTAGCTGCATACATACCATCATCTCCTAGCTCAATCTAAAACTACATGTCCTTTTCCTTCAGGTGGTTGAAATAATTCTTGTTCCCAATCATGTGGAAGGATGCTCTTGAATCAAGTTACGATATGTTGTTGTCTATTGAGCTTTCTATGAAAGCTATCAATGAGAAATATTTCTCAAACTGGGAACAAAATTCATCTACCTCTATTGATGCAACTACATGATCCTTACTGGAATCATTCTTCCAATTAGGACACTTAGTGGCATACTGCCCAAACTCATGGCAACGGAAGCACTTGATCTTGCTCAAATATTTCTTCTTCTTCTCACCCCTCTAACTGGACTCTACCTCTCCTTGGCCCTTCTTTCCCTTGGCCTTGTTAAATTTTTCGAATAGGAAAAATATCTCCTCATCCTCTATCAGAGCTTCTCTACCACTCTCGTACTTCTCTAGATATCTTCTTGAACAAAATCACTCCATAACCTTTCCCAACTGGGAATATTCTCTTTGACACTTATTGAATCTTGGAAAATTTACCAAGAATTATGGAGTCTTAGTAGTGTGAGACTCATTTGGTCACTCTCAGATACAGTCATGCCCACACCATCTAGCTCAACTCGAAACTGAGTTAACTTTGAAAGATATGTGATTATGGGCTCTCCTTTGCTCATCTGGATGCTTCTTAGCTTCTTTTTGAGAGAAAGATTCTTGACATCACTGGAAGCCTGATACAAATCTAATATGGATTTAAACATCTCAAACATTGTCCTCCTCTCATGGGTATGAGAAATAATATGCTTTCAGATCCCAGCTAGAATGATCCTCTGTTGGGAAAAATACTGAGAGGGGTAGTGAATCAGTATTTACAAATCAATAAGTTTTTACATTTCATATTCAGATTACTATACGCGACTTTACTAAATTGAACCTGTGTGTGCACGCGATTATTCTTAAGACAATTAGCATATATCTAGTGAACTTACAATTTAGTTAATCCATCATATGTTTGTCTTCAACTAATGCATTAGTACTTTATTAACCATTAGATAAACATTAACCATGTGCTGTAATAAATAAACCATAACACATAAGCAACACACATGAACACCAAGATTTAAGGTGAAAACCCAATGCGGGAGAAAACCACCTGTTGTTGTTGTCTTTGTCTTCTTTTTAATATAAAGAATAATTTGTTTACAATATTGTACTGGCGCAGACTCATACAAGTACGCAGGCATCTACCTGCAGAAGGCTACAACCTTCTCTCGTCCTCCAAATTCTACTGGAAGGGAGCTAAATTCCCCTAACTCTTGTACTAGTTGATATGTTTACCAGTAGGTAGGCACCAACCTACAGAAGGCTACAACCTTCACTCATTCTCCAAATGCTAGTGGAAGGGAGCTCCAACCCCCCAGCTCTTGTATTGGCTGATATGTTTACCTGTACGTAGCCGACGACCTATAGAAGGATACTACCTTCACTCTTCCTCCAGGGAGCACATTTCATAAATTTTTAGAATGGATACTCCTGGTACACAACAACACAATATATAGGCCATGTTTCAACATATTTTCACAGTGGACCCATTAGTAACATTGAAGCTCAAAATCAATCACCACTGCAATACAACCATCAAATACATCTGCAAAAGCCAATCACTGAAACCCAATCATCAATATCTGATATAACCCAATCATCAATCTATGAATCAATCAATCAGTGAAACCTGTGACATAACTAAATCACCCAATCATCAATTTCTGAATCAACCACAACTGAATCAATCAATCACTGAAAACTCAATCAACTGACACTTAATCAGAATTCAAGCAATCAACTGCAATAGTTAGATCACTGTAACTAATACACAGATCTGAACCCAGAACACTGCATCAACAACCAGAACCAACTGCAACCTCAAAAACATATGTCAAAATGCATACACTACTTCAATGAAGCCAGCCTGCATGTATATGCTAATTTCCGTAACCCAAATTATGTATACCTCTAAAGTTACTGAATCATAAAACTTTTGAACCATAAATTGTACTTCCCAAAGACATTCTGAAGATCTATTGTCATATTACAGAGTTCTCAGTAGGTAGCAGCAAAGATCACCCTTCTAACTTAATCAATCAATCAGACTCAATCTCCTTATACAATCAGTTTTACTTTCAGATCTAATGAAGACATCATTGACTAACAACAGTAAAACAACTACACTGATCAGATAGATCAGTCATCTCTGAAAAACAAACTTTTCTTCTGCATACGCTACTTGGAAGTGCTGAACCAACGTGTATCCTCACCTTCACCAAGGCGAACCAACTTCTAGATTTGAAATTAATAACTTATAACTTCACAGCTATTCCAAACTTCAGATATACCCATATCATAGCATTTAAATGACAGAACATTTGTTAGCACTCATATCTAGCCTATCCATTATCAAATCATATAATGATAAGTCATTTAAGGTATCATGATCCTGATCCTTCATTGGATATCATCCATCATCAAACACTCAAGTGCATACTTAGTTCAAATCAAGCAAAGCATCAGAAACCCATAAAATGCATATTTTCTTTTGATCTAACTCTTCATAATATTTTCACTACTTTCACTACTTCACACTTTGATCTTCACCTCCTTATATACTTAGAGCCTTTTTCAATACCTCAGATCAAAACAACACTTAGAACCTGTGGTATTCTTAGACGAGATTAAGTAAGCTTTATTCCACTCAATATTGTGGGCTAATACCATGGTATGGACCCTTGGTATTCTTTAACCTTAATTTTCCATCCCATACACGCTTTTCCTCTTGTGAAAGTGTGTGCATACGTGTACGCTCCTTTTGTTTTGTGAACCCCCTTTTATATGCTACTTGGACTAGGTGAACCAGCGTATACAACTTAGAACATTATTTTTCTTCAATTGCTTGATTTTAATCTGTAATCCTTTGTTCCATCATCCTGTTCTTCTGTGCCATTACTTTGTTACCTCTGAATAGACCTGTTACAATGTCAATTGTCATTATACATCACTTCTAAACTGATTCCTCTGAAATGTCCTGCATTTTGTCATAGCTGTAAACACAACTGCCATGCATTCTATCACATCTTGTTCATACCTTTATCAAGTAGTCCATTCATCAAATAGGTTGTCTATCAAGGACAACACTAACACAATATTCCTGTATCAAACCTTTAACCATTATTCTATTCCATCATTCTGTCACCTCTAATATCTTTGTGTTCCATCATTCTGTCACTTCTAATATCTTTGTGTTCCATCATTATGTCACCTCTAATATCTCTGTGTTGTAGATTCATCTAGTTACCATATACAAGTGAGTTTCCATCAAGGACAACACATGCATCATAATGCCAACAATCTCCCCCCTTGGACATGATGGAAACCACTTTGGTGTTTGTCACCACAACCTATAAATAACATCAATACAAGCACCAAGATTTTCAAAACATCAAGCTACTCTCCAAACACAAAGCTACTCTCCCCCTTTGAAATCAAGGGAAAAGGGTTGACCAATGTTAAATTAAGACTTCCATATTTGAACTGTTGAATATGCACATTGATCATGCTCTCCCTAAGCACATGCTGAATTCTCTGATCAAACTCCCCCTTAGTAGATGCTGAGATGCACTATACTGTCCATGCTCCCCCTAAGCACATGAAGAGTCTGTAGAAATATTTTTCAAAATAATAGCATGACTCTATAATGACCTTCCTATCACCAATGACTCACACATACATCAATCACCTAGCCAAGTGGGGATACACCAAATGACTCAACCACTCAACCAAGTGGGATAATATATTTTACATGATCTCAAAAGTCCATACATGATTGAATATGAAAATTATTACATCATAGGTATTTACATGACCTTTACATCAAATGATATACATGACATTTATAACAAAGACCAAAGATCTAAACAAGACCATGATAATTATCAACAAAGATTGTACACTATATATGGTTTGCACCATAAACATTTGTGAGCAGCATCAAGAACAACAACCTGTATATGTCCATCACCAGTTCGAAATATATTTCAATGTAGCTTTAATATCATCAACCCGTGACTAAGTATGCCGCATATAGATATCAACTCATCCTCTTGACCTTATCAAGATCAACTTGCTCAGTTTCCTTAGTAGAAAAAAACTTTAACATAGCCTTCCATGAATCAACTAAGCATATGTCATATATCCAAGCAGTAATACAAAACCATTCACATATATACATGTGAAACTACCATAACATCATCATTGTAGCAAGAACTACATGATATTTCCATAGCAACCCTAAATATATCAACCATATATCTTTACTAGGGATTTTTCCAACATCCCACATCTGATAAGCATCAACCATATGTGAGAACCAAACCTATCATCATAAAGTAAGAAGTCACCATCATTATGTGACTAAGTAAGCCAAGTCTCCAAATAGCCATGTCTTCATGAAACCTGTAATAATACCATTTTCTTGGCCAACCAACATTATTTACCAATGTGTAATTTAAGTAATCATCCATGTATCCAAAATGATATGTATCCATCATAGAGATAGCAATATGTATCTAGCTCCTCATTGAAAGGGAAATCATGACCTCACAATCAAACTTTCTTGATATCATCAAGATCAATAATCCTTAACCAATATACCATGTGAGATCCAAGAAATATAGGAATCCTCATCCATAACTGCACCATATGAAGTTTATGAATCTTTGAAGGCATGATGACAACAACATAAAAGAAATGAGTGACACTTATCATCATCAAATAATGAAGTTGTGTACTCAATCTTTGTTCTTCTCCATGAACTTATGAAGATCACTATGTAATCAACATAACATATGTACTATATGCATCATCAAAAGAATTATTTGAATCATCCATAAATCTAATCTGAATCATTAAAACAACTAAGTGGCTCAAGCAAAGTATCATCTGAGAAGCAGTGGGAAAGACTCATAACATGATGCATCATTTAAACACTTCAACAACATAAGCATCCTCACCATTGATAAGAATTATGTACCAAAGAATTCTAAACATAATGCCAACAATGCATTATTAGAGGCATAACATATCCTCCCCTTGAACCTGTGCCAACTGTTCACTGTCATATCTAATTATTTCATATATCAGTAAGGATCATCAAGGCATCATCGTCAACCAGCTATACATCAAGTCATCAATAACTTATGAGGGCTAAAATAAATTCTAAATAACATCCATATACTGTAATCATCAACCATCAACACATAAAAGACAATTGATAATTGTCTGAACCGTATTAGACCCTTTTTCTAAGTCTGTCCCACTGCTTCTTCATCAAACCAACATATAAGAAACTATGTAGTTTCGAACTCGTGTATATACGTGACTTATCTTGATCCACATATGAGAAGTGGAATATTAAAATTTCATACTTTCAGTTCCCCCTGAGTCTGTTCTAACTATACCTGGTCCTAGAACTTTTGCTAAAACATCAGTTCCAAGAATATCATTATCATGATGGTTCTTCATCAGAGACTCCATTTTACTCTTGTCTTCAATCATGTGATGAGAGCATCCACTATCATCTTCGTCTTTGAAAGAGCAGAGAGAAAGATCACACCTTATGTGATCTTCCTTTTCTTGATTCTTGATGGATTCGTCTTTTTCATATTTTCTGATATAAATCTTCTTATTTGATTGCTTACCATATTGTCTATGGTGATCCATAGATTTGTCCCTGTATTCTTTTGCTACATGCCCAAACTTGTTACAAGCATAACATCTTATATATTTCATATTCCTTCTATAGCAATCAATGGCCTTGTGAACAAACAAATTTCAAGAAAAACAATATCCCTTAAAGTACCTGGAAGCTGATGATCTTTCTGTGAGACGGTTATTAGCTTGAAACATTCTACTTCTGCATTAGGCTGCAACATGTCCAAAATTATGACATCTAAAACATTCAACATTATTCATCAGAGGAAAGAATCTATTAACACTTCCATAGTTAGGAGTAAATGATTTTCTTTGAAGATTTCCTTGGTTGTTGATGGGGTTGACCTCTTATCTCCTTGTTGAGCATTTTAGATTTTGTGTTAGAGTTCTTTGCCTCAGTTTGTGAGCTAGATTCACCTTTAACAGTTTCATGAAAACTGAGACCAAATTTGATGGCAAGAGACCTTTGACTACTAAGAATATTATCCAAAATATTAGTACTATCTTGAAAACGTAAGAGTTTACCATTTTCTTCTAATTTACCTTTTAGGATATTTGCCTCAACCTGATATTGCTCTTCCTTTTCCAGATACTGCTTCTTCATGATTTCTTCATCTTTTCTTCCTTCTTCCACTTGTTTTAATTTGAGAATCTCATCTGCTTGAGGTAGTTCTTCATTATACTTATTTGAATTTTCAATATATTCTTTTAGAGAGATGACCTCAACTTCAAGACTTTCATAGTAACTGGATCTATCTTTAAGTTTCTTGATTGTTGTATCCTTTTCATTTACTTCATTTCTCAATGATGTCACTTCATCCTGCAACCTTTGACATTGATCTTCCTTTTCCTTGTACTACTTCCTTACTTTGTTTC
Organism: Pinus tabuliformis; assembly: GCA_031772625.1. Classification (NCBI taxonomy): domain Eukaryota; kingdom Viridiplantae; phylum Streptophyta; class Pinopsida; order Pinales; family Pinaceae; genus Pinus; species Pinus tabuliformis. The sequence goes on along the minus strand of CM062820.1, from coordinate 1,504,617,998 downwards.
CTTCCTCCAACTAAGATTTTAACCTGGTAATTTATTCTTTGAAGGTACACTCATTTTTGTCAAGTAGATCTTGTTGATATCTAATTTTATTTGTGAGCCTTTTAAATTCTGTCTCTATTAGATTTCTTTCACTTTCACCCATAAGAGAAAATTCAGTTGTTTCACTATCACTTTTATTATCTTCAATATTGCATGAACAGAGAAATCTATCACCAGAAGACCAAAAACTAGTATCTGATACTTATTTTGCTTGTTCATCTTCAATTTGAGGTGATACTGGATATGAATGCTTGCTTCCATCTAATAGCCAATTGTCTCTCCTGTTGTCATTGCTCCTTTGAGATGTCTTCTTCTTCTGAGGTTCTTTCTTCTTTTTCTTCTTTCCCATTGTCTCGACGGATCTCCTTCAAGAGATCAAGCTTCTGCCAAAGGACCTACTCTGATTCCAATTGTTGGGAAAAATACTGAGAGGGGGGGGAGGGGTGAATCAGTATTTACAAATCAATAAATTTTTACATTTCATATTCAGATTTCTATACACGACTTTACTAAATCGAACCTTCTTGTGCACACAATTGTTCTTAAGACAATTGGCGTATATCCAGTGAAATTACAATTCAGTTAATCCATCATATGTTTGTCTTAATCTATTGCATTAGTACTTTATTAACCATTAGATAAACATTAACCATGTGTTGTAATAAATAAACCATCACACATAAGCAACACACATGAACACCAAAATTTAAGGTGGAAACCCAATGCAGGAGAAAACCACCTATTGTTGTTGTCTCTGTCTTCTTTTTAATATAAATAATAAGCTATTTACAATCTTGTATTGGCGCAAACACATACCAGTATGTAGGAATCTACCTGCAGAAGGCTACAACCTTCTCTCGTTCTCCAGCTTCTACTGGAAGGGAGCTACATCCCCCTAGCTCTTGTACTAGTTCATATGTTTACCAGTATGTAGGTGCCAACCTACAGAAGGCTACAACCTTCACTTGTTCTCCAACTGCTACTAGAAGGGAGCTCCAACTCCCTAGATATTGTATTGGTTGATATGTTTACCAGTATGTAGGAGCTGACCTACAGAAGGCTACTACCTTCACTCTTCCTCCAGAGAGCATGTTTCATAAATTTTTAGACAGGATACTCTTGGTACACAACACAATATGTAGGCCAAGTTTCATCAAATTTTCATACTAGAACCATCAGTAACATTGAAGCTCAAAATCATTCACCATCGCAATGCAACCATCAAATACACCTGCATAAGCCAATCACTGAAACCCAATAATCAATCTCTAATATAACCCAATAATCAATCTCTGAATCAACCACAACTAAATCAATCAATCACTGAAACGTCTGACATAACTGAATCACCCAATCATCAATTTCTGAATCAACCACAATTGAATAAATCAATCACTGAAAACTCAATCAATAAACACTTAAATCAGAATTAAACCAATCAACTGGAACAGTCAGATCAATGCAACCATTACACAGATCTGAACCCAGAACACTGCATCAACAACTAGAACCAACTGCAACCTCAAAAATCATATGTCAGAATGCATATGCTACTTCAATGAAGCCAACCTACATGTATACACTACTTTTTGTAACCCAACCTACGTATACCTTTAAAGATACTGAATCATAAAACTTCTGAACCATAAATTGTACTTCCCAAAGACATTTTGAAGATCTACTGTCATATCATAGAGTTCTAAATAGATAGAAACAAAGATCACCCTTCTAACTCAATCAATCAAACAGACTCAATCTCCTTATACAATCAGTTTTACTTTCAGATCTAATGAATACATCATTGACTAGCAACAGTAAAATAGTAGCATTGATCAGATAGATCAATCATCTCTGAACAACAAAATTTTCTTCTGCATACACTACTTGGAAGTGTCAAACCAGTGTGTATACATGCCTTCACCAAGGCGAACCAGCGTATAGATCTGCAATTGATAACTTATAACTTCGTGGATATTCCAAACGTCAGACATACCCATATCATAACATTTAAAGGACAAAACGTTTGTTAGCACTCATATCTAGCCTATCCATTATCAAATCATATAATGATAAGTCATTTCAGGTATCATGATCTTGATCCTTCATTAGATCTCATCCATCATCAAACACTCAGGTGCATACCTAGTTCAGATTAAGCAAAGCATCAGAAACCCATAACATGCATATTTTCTTTTGACCTAACTCTTCATAATATTTTCATTACTTTCACTACTTCACAATTTGATCTTCACCTCCTTATATACTTAGAGCCTTTTTCAATACCTCTAACCAAAACAACACTTAGAACCTGTGGTATTCTTAGATGAGATCAAGTAACCATTATTCCACTCAATATTCTGGGCTAATATCATGGTATGGACCCTTGGTATTCTTTAACCTTAATTTTCCATCCCATTCACGCTTTTCCTCTTCTGAAAGTGTGTGCATACATATACGCTCCTTTTGTTTTGTGAACCCGATTGTATATGCTATTTGGACTAGGTGAACCAACGTATATAACTTGAAACATTATTTTTCTTCAATTGCTTGATTTTGATCTATAATCCTTTGTTCCATCATCCTGTTATTCTGTGCCATTACTATGTTACCTCTGAATAGACCTGTTACAATGTCAATTTTCATCATACATCACTTTTGAACTGATTCCTCTGAAATGTCTTGCATTTTGTCACAGCTGTAAACATAACTACCATGCATTCAGTCACATCCTATTTATACCTTTATCATGTAGTCCATTCATCAAATAGGATGTCTATCAAGGACAACACTAACACAATCTTCCTATATCAAACCTTTAACCATTATTTTGTTCCATCATTATGTCACCTCTGATATCTCTGTGTTCCATCATTCTGTCACCTCTAATATCTCTGTGTTCTAGATTCATCTAGTTACCATATACAAGTGAGTTTCCATCAAGGACAACACGTGCATAATAATGCCAACATCCTCCTGTTGACCTAGATTGTCATTGATGTCAATATGGCAATATTCTGTATGAGTAAACAATGATGTGAGGCCAAGGAGAAGTAGAGTAGATCCGTGAAGAGACAGGAGCAAGAATCCATGAGGAGAAACCAGAGGAAAGCCAAGACAGTCAAGCCATTGGAGAGAATATCAGAAGTCATAGGAGCTATCATAGTAGAGCTATCAAAGTAGAGAAGAGGTATTGGAGCAGTCTAGGAAGCCATCAGGGAAGCCATCAGAAGAGGAACATGCATCAGGATGAGAAGCCAGCAGAAGACCAGTTAATAGAGGAGCCATATTGTTCATTAGAAGGAACAAAGAGGAACACGTATCAGGAGGAGAAGCCGGCGAAAGAGCAGTTAACAGAGGAGCCATATCATGTGATATCGGAGGAATATCAGAGAAGAGCTACTGGATCAGTGCATCAGAAGCCATCATAGAATCATATCAGACCAGAAAAGAGTGGAGGAGTATATATCAGGTTAAAGTATATAACCACATATGTCGATTTAAAGTATATAATATTGGGTTAAAGTCAAAGTGAACGCACGTGGTTATATTCCAAAAGGCGGATTTTGTAACAATGGTAGTGGTTTTCGGGCGGATGCTAGGTGGTAAGTGGTATTTGGAGGAGAGCGACTGATTCCATTAACCGAGCGACACGTAGCACGAGGGTGGAGAGAGAAAACCACCTTTTCAGGTGGTTATTTCCCTTGCAAATTGCTCACCCAAAATTCATGCAAGCTGTTGGATCTAGCGCGAGTTAATCTACGGTGGAGAATGAGCCTGATAAAGGTAAGCATCGATAAATGCGCCAAGGCTATGGAAAAGTGGAAAATGCAAGTTCCCGTGTGTTTGTGTATATTCCCATTATACGAGGGTTATAATAGAATTAAAGGGGATAAAGGGTTATGGGTTAAGTCTGCATTAACCAAAGTTAAGAATGGAGGAGTATATATATTATATAGATGCGATAATAACACGGACCCACAACTCCATTATAAACTGCCCTAATGTAATATCGCATCCGCTATGTCGCTAGTCTCAAAGGGCTATCACCCCCGAAACCTCTGATTGTGATATACAGTTGCGGACCCAATGGTCCTATTATATCATGCCCTAATGATATATCATGTCCGCCATATCAGGAGTTATGTATTGCAGTGTTTTAAGCCTTGTCATGTTAAAATAGTGATAGAAATATATATACAGACCCGACTGGACCATTGCAATATGACTTAATATATTATCGCATCCGTCACATATCGCAAGCCTCTTATAAAGCCTTGCCACATTGAAAGTGCCGATTGCAATAATACATGGACCCGACGGATGTATTAACAACCGTTTAATATCATATCACGTCTGCCTCATCGGAATTATCATATCATAAGTCTTAACGGGATGCCACATTGAAAGCATCGATTGCGATATATATATATATATATATATATGGACCCGACGGAGTTATTAAAACAATTTAAAATACTATCGCGTTCGGGTATCGGGGAATTGGCTATGTTATGTGCAAATCTACTGATTGTGATGAAGTTGTGAAGGAGCAGACCCGATGAAGCTATACATGCGGGCGTAATGCATTTGAAGTCCGGCCTTATGTGTTCAGAGGGTGTATTTTCCGTGTATTTCCTGTGCACCCTTGTATTCTGATATATTGTATGGTCTTAGGTTTAAAGGCTTAAGGCCTTTCATATTAAAGTGGCGATTGCGATAAAAAGGATGATGTGGCATGTGGGACCTCTACATGGCTATAGTCTCTCTTATGTAATTTCCGTGAACAATTAATGTATATTGTATGAATATTAAAAAGGGCCTCTCTGATATTTTTTAATATGCAACACTATTGTAATTCGGCCTCTCTTCCACATTAACATGTCCTATGTGTATTGATGGATTTGAAGAGATAGAGGAAGCTGAAGAGTGAGCACATAGGAATCTAAAAGATCAGGCAAGGGTTGAGGATGCCGAAGCTCAAGTGAGCAAGGAGGAAGCCAAAAGGTCAGATCCATCAGGCTTCTATAACAGTGAACAAGGAAGGTTCAAAGGAGGTTGGAAAAACTAGAAGAAACAGAGGCAGTGGTAGGTCCAGTAGAACAGGAGGAAGCCAAAGGTCCAGCAAGACAAGAGGAAGCCAAAGGTCCAACAGGACAGGAGGAAGCCGATGGATGAGCAACTCTGTTGATCGGGCTAACCTGTGAAAGGATTAAACTAGCGATGAATTAATCAGAGTTTAGTGTAGCTAATAGTAGACTCACTAAAGTTGTGTGGAGACATTATCAGAGATCATGATGGCTATTGCAGACTCTGTGTGGAAAGTATGAAGAGTTGTATAGACTTATTCATATGAAGATTTATTGGCATTGATGTTGTAGCATGGAGACTACAGTGAAGCTGTAAATATATAAAACTCAGTAAAGAAGAGTTCTGAGAACAGAACATTACTATCAAACATGCCTTGAAAAGAGGGTTGGAGCCCTTGGGGTTGGTGCCTCATAAGTTTGAAGGATTGGTGTCCTTGGAGTTGGTGCTCCTATATCCAAGGCTGGTACCTTGCGGAAAAAAATCCACACAGTTTGCAGCAAAGGGTTGGAGCCCTCGTGGTTGGTGCCTCAGAACTGGAAGGATTGGTGTCCTGGGAGTTGGTGCTCCTAAGTCCAAGGTTGGTGCCTTGACAAAACAGAGTTAGTGCTCTGGAGGTTGGAGCCTCACAAAAGTCCAAGTTGGTGCTTGGAAATAGATTGGAACTATATATATATTTTATCTATTTTATTGCAAAGATTATATTAATAAAAGAATTTATTCTTGTTGTTCATCTTGTGTTCTGAATATAAATGTTTTGACTGGAAAAAATAACAATTGAAAAGAAATACTGATTCACCCCCCCTCAGTATTTCTAACAATTGGTATCAGAGCTATTACCTTCATTCAAAGCCTTACAACTTGAAGGTTGATCTTTAGAACACAAATGGCGAAGTCAAGGAAGAAAGTCTCTAATCCTCCTAAGGATGTTTCTCCCTCTTCCACTAAATTAGAAGACAATCAATTTGAGAAGGCTCCATGGTTCAATGGAAACTTTAATATATGGGAAGCAAGAATGAGGAATTTCTTAAAGACTTAAGGCACTGGAAATTAGTGATTGTTGATAGCATGATGGATGGAGAATCCAAGGAGTACAATGAAAAAACAATGAAGGCAATCTTGAATGGGCTACTTGATTCTATAAAGAAAAATTTAGGAAAATGTTCTTCAGCAAAGGGTATATGGGACAAACTCCATGAACTTCACTCAAAAGGAGCATTGACTATGACCATTAGTCAAGAAGATGATGGAACTCAAGAAGAAAATCCAAAACTCATCATAGAAGCTGAAAGTGAGAATGATGACATCAAGGCTAAAGAAGACCTAGAAGATGAAGAGAATGAAAAATATTTTGTAGAAGATCTCCTCGCTCAACTTATGGCTGCCATGGAAGAGATTCTCAATTTGAAAAAGGAAAACAAGGAACTTAAGAAGAAAGCACTAGCTAGTGACCAAGACCAAACAAGGAAGAAAGTTGACCTTTTCAAGCTTCAAGTACAAGAAAGGGATGAAGAGCTTGCCAAACTTAAGAAGGAATTTCATCAAAGAAAAAGAAAACAGCATGAAGAAGTCATATCCATGAAAAATCAATTGGATAAAGCAAAGAAACGGGAAGACACCTTGTTAAGGCAACTTTAACAAAGGCACAAGAGCTTGAATAAACTTGAAGAAGATATTGGTCAGTACAAGGTAGAGATCTCCTCTCTCAAATCTCAACTACAAGAAGCAATAAAGTTAGCACAAGGAGCTGAGAAGACAATGGAAGCATTGGAAATCATAGAAGAACACGTTGATGAAGCAGAAAAGGAGAGAAACACCATGATATGTCAACTAAAAGAAATGGATGAAGAACTCTTCAAATTAAAATATAACATCAAACTTCTCAAGGCCAAAACATGTAAAGCTACAAGGATCAAGGAAGAAATGGAGAGAATTCTAGCAAAGGAAAATGAAGAAATCTTCAAAATGAAGTCAGATATCATCTCCCTTAAAATAGAAGGAAATGAAGCTGCTCATATCAAGGAAGAAACTAAGAAACAACTTGCTAAGAAGAAATATGAGTGTGAAAGATTGGAAGAAGAGATCGTCTTCCTCAGGAAAAAGGTTGAAGGGATGAACAAAACCATGAAGGGCTCTCAAGCCCTGGATGACATGCTCAACCATCATAGATGTCCATTTGATAAATCAGGTCTCGGGTATGCAAGTGAATCCTCAAACAAGAATGATAATGCTTCAAACAAAAGGGATGTGAAGAAGCCTGAAATAAATGGTGATGCTTCCAGTGGCAAGGAGAAAAATCAAGGCAACAATGGAAGAAATCCTACTCCAAAAAGAAATGTAGATAATGTCAAGGATGCTAGAAGCAATGGTTATCATCAAAGGATCTCAAGACAAAAAGACTTTAGAAGTACATCAAGGAAATCTCCATCTCCCAGGTACCAAAGTTTATTTCTTGGTTATTGTTATTCTTGTACAAACTTTGGTCACATGGAAAAAGATTGTAAAGCATATCATAAAGATAGATGTTATGGTCCCCAACCATATCATAAAGATAGATATTATGGTCCCCAACAATCTCCAAGGAACAATTTTGCAGAAAGAACTCATGAATTTCTATTCATGAACAATGTAGAATGCTTCAAGTGTCATAACATTGGTCATATGGCACGTGATTGTAACTTAACTTGGGCTCCTACACAAGCTAGAACCATGCAAAAGAGTAAAGTTACACAAGTATGGAGAAGGAAGCAAATACAATCTGAAAGTCCCTTGAACTCTCCAGCCAACAACACATGTTATTGGCCTGATTTTTGACAATCTAAGCATTTGATGGGAAGACTCTGCCAAAAGAGATGATGCATACAGTTAGGGGGAGCCTGTGATTCTTGATCATTATTGCAGAAGCTATTAGTGAAAGGGTCCTTATGAAATCCTTATTGAGCTATATTAACAATCATTCTTTGATAAAGATCATCTCTCAGGAGCACTCCATTGAAGAATTGATCTCTTAACTATTCTTTGAACTGTTGTTGAAGATGTTTTCCACTTGATCACTAAGTAGTAATTGGAGCAACAGAGAAGGTCATCTAATACTAGAGAAATAGGGAAAATAACTATGGTGCTGATATTACAGATGTTAAATGTTTCGACTCAGGGATTTGATGTGAGAACAGGTAGATTATGGACACAAATAGAGGCAACCTTCAAACAAACAGATATATCTGGGAATGAAGCATGAAGCAAGAGCAATTGGCAGCATCTAACAAAACTGAAGCATTGCAAAAAGATGCCAATCAATAAAAATAATTTAAAATACAGTCACAAATTGGATATCAAAATCTGCTTGTGGAGATAACTTGCAGAGATCGTTCTTTTTTCAAGAACACAAGGAAAAGATGGCTCATCAAAAGACTATAGAAAGGAGAATGTTGTGCAGTCGAATATAGCTCAGTAACTTAAGGAGAAGCATAGAAATACAAAGGAACTCTGATCTAAAGAGAGATAGAAAAAAAGAAAATTTCAGTGGCATTTTCTCGTGATTCAGACTATGAAGGCCTCTTAATTTTGACTGTAGAAGACAACGAAATATGGATTGAAGCATTAAAACCTGGACTTGATCATTTGGTGTGTGTCTATTTGCAATCTGTTTGAAAGCATTGAAGTGGATCTTCCTTAAGCATTATTGAAGCCATGATAAAGTAGTTCTGAGACATGAAGAGGGGATAATGTGCTAATTGATGATAAAGCATCAATCCCTCTATCTTGGAAAAAAAGGAAGAGCACTATTACAAGGGGAGTAACATACTCATGAAGATCTACTATTCATAAAGAACAGAAGCAGTTTGATAGGGGGAGTCCTTGAGCACTCCTTTGCCATTGATGTCAAAGGGGGAGAGAAGAAGAATATTGCCATCAATAACAAAGGGGGAGATTGTTGACCTAGATTGTCATTGATGTCAATATGGCAATATTCTGGATGAGTAAACAATGATGTGAGGCCAAGGAGAAGTAGAGCAGATCTGTGAAGAAACAGGAGCAAGAAGCCATGAGGAGAAACCAGAGGAAAGCCAAGACAGTCAAGCCATTGGAGAGAATATCGGAAGTCATAGGAGCTATCAGAGCAGAGCTATCAAAGCAGAGAAGAGGTATTGGAGCGGTATCGGAAGCCATCAGGGAAGCCATCAGAAGAGGAACATACATCAGGAGGAGAAGCCAATGGAAGAGTAGTTAACAGAGGAGCCATATTGTTCATTAGAAGGAACAAAGAGGAACACGCATCAGGAGGAGAAGCCAGTGGAAGAGCAGTTAACAAAGGAGCCATATCATGTGATATCAGAGGAATATCAGAGAAGAGCTATTGGAGCAGTGCATCGGAAGCCATTGTGGAGTCATATCAGACCAGAAAAGAGCGGAGAAGTATATATCGAGTTAAAGTATATAACCACATATATTAGGTTAAAGTATATAATATCGGGTTAAAGTCAAAGTGAATGCACGTGGTTATATTCCAAAGGGAGGATTTTGTAACAGTGGCAATGGTTTTTGGGCGGACATTAGGCGGTAAGTGGTATTTAGAGGAGAGCACCCGATTCCATTAACCGAGCGACACGTAGCACGAGGGTGGAGAGAGAAAACCACCTTTTTGGGTGGTTATTTCCCTTGCAAATTGCTCACCCGAAATTCATGCAAGTCGTTGGATCTAGCGCGAGTTAATATACGGTGGAGAATGAGCCTGATAAAGGTAAGCATCGATAAATGCGCCAAGGCTATGGAAAAGCGGAAAATGCAAGTTCCCATGTGTTTGTGTATATTCCCATTATATGAGGGTTATAATATAATTAAAGGGGATAAAGGGTTATGGGTTAAGTCCGCATTAACCAAAGTTAAGAATGGAGGAGTATATATATTATATAGATGCGATAATAGCATGGATCTGTGGCTCCATTATAAAGCGCCCTAATGTAATATCATATCCGCTGTGTCGCTAGTCTCAAAGGGCTATCACCCCCAAAACCTTCGATTGCGATATACAGTGGCGGACCCGATGGTCCTATTATATTGCGCCCTAATGATATATCGCATCCGCCATATCGGGAGTTATGTATCGTAGTGTTTTAAGCCTTGTCACGTTAAAACTGCGATAGCGATATATATACAGACCCGACTAGACCATTGCAATATGACTTAATATATTATTGCATCTGTCACATATCGCAAGCCTCTTATAAAGCCTTGCCACATTGAAAGTGTCGATTGCAATAATACATGGATCCAATGGATGTATTAACAACCATTTAATATCATATTGTGTTCGCCTCATTAAAATTATCATATCATAAGTCTTAACGAGATGCCACATTGAAAGTGTCGATCGTGATATATATATATATATATATATATATATATATATATATATATGGACCCGACGTAGTTATTAAAACAGTTTAAAATAATATCGCGTTCGGGTATCAGGGAATTGGCTATGTTATGTGCAAATCTGCAGATTGCAATAAAGTTGTGAAGGAGTAGACCCGATGAAGTTATAGATGCAGGCGTAATGCATTTAAAGTCTGGCCTTATGTGTTTGGAGGGTGTATTTTCTGTGTATTTCCTGTGCATCCTTGTATTCCAATATATTGTATGGTCTCAGGTTTAAAGGCTTAAGGCCTTGTCATATTAAAGCGACGATTGCGATAAAAGGATGACATGGCATGTGGGGACCTCTATATGGCTATAGTCTCTCTTATGTGGTTTCCGTGAACAACTAATGTATATTGTATGAATATTAAGAAGGGCCTCTCTTGATCCAGGTGGATATTTGTGGCGACCCGCTAATTCCACTTGGACACCTAAACAGGAACGCAACAAATTACAGAGATAACCATAAACACAGATATGCAGTGGAAATAATACTTCATTTCATTAATGTAAAATACTGAAATATTCTTACAAACATTAATGGAAATAAACCAGCTAGGGCAATGGTAGCTTATCTCTGAGAAGAGATGTGGTGGCTACGCCTCTGAACTGTCTTACAATGAGGCTCAAGGGCCTTTTTATTATTGAACAATAAGAGAAAACCCTAAACAACCAAAACCATAACCCGAGGAGATGTAACACCAAGAGTTTGTGGGCCCTGTTGGGGTGAGATGAACAACCAACTTCCCGGGGTCACGGATTGGTAATATTATCTCCGTTTGATGCGCATGATAGCCCATTGGAAAGATCTCTCCGAGGACTAGGATGGAAAAGATGATTTTTTGATAGAAAAATCGTTGGTGGTAGATTTCCCAAAAAATGAAAAACGTCGTTTAGGGCCTCAAAACGGCTCCAGAAGTTTAGGACCCGAAAAAAAGCTAAAAATAGTAAACTATGCTATAACTAGCAATTGTCCCAAAAGGTACAAAGAGAGGTCGATAGGATTATTAAATTGAAATTGTTGAATTTTTCTAGAAGAGATAATTGGTTTGTGGAAAACCTTGTTATCTTGCACTGAATCATTGTGCGATTACTTTTCTGTAAATACTAAAAATAAGCTTATAGAGAGCAGATAATCAAGAAGGAAATGCTTCAATCACAAACTGGAAATCAAGGATGATGATTATTTTATAACGACCGAATCCACCTAATAAAATCTTCTTCCATTCTTTCTATGTTCTTTCCTTCCCACCAGAGCAGTGCGCCACCATTCCTAGATCAAATACTAGAACTAAACTAGGATCCACAACCGGCTTCTGTTTCTGGCCACCATTATTATTATCACCACCTCTGTGATTAGAGTCCACCTCTGTGATTAGAGTCCAACGCCACTACGTCAACAATAATGAGCTTCCCTGTCTCCTGGATCGCCTTCCTGCATCTCTTCAGTATCTTGATACAGTCTTCGTCGCCCCAGGCATGCATGATCCACTGATGATATCGCACAAACAAATTGTATAGTCAAAACGTGCTCTCAGCTCATTCTAATTGAATTACATGACAGCTCAGCGAGTTCAAGACTTACCTTCATGAATATGGCGTCGGCAGAGGGCATGGTTTAAATGGTGTCTCACTAGAGGAAAATGAGTGAATAAATTTCACTCCCACAACAAACAACAGGACTCACAGAATGCATCTGAGTAAAGTAATCTCCCTCCTGAAAGGAATTTTGAGGTGGCGATTGCTAACTGATATTCTGTGTATGAATTTTGACAACATTAACTGGCACTAACCATGTATCCTAACAATGAAAATTTGAAAATGGATTCAAATAGAGAGGAGATCAGGAGGGTGGGTAGCACCGGCTTGTTGGGGGGATTCATCTCCTTCTGAAGCAGGTAGGGGATTTTCAGAAGGTTTGATCTTTGGAATTTCACTGGGCATCTGAACAACCTCTCTCATGGTAGCCTCTCTACGATATTTTCTTCAACACATGCCATTGCCACACAGAAAACGTGGATAACGTCGTGCAAAGGAACTGAAGACAGCCTCTCGTCCAAAATGTTTGAAACTCCTTCCTTGGTTGAGTTAAGTCATCTTGTTTACCCATTGAACAATATCTACACCATATCCAAACTCCCCCACCGGCCTTCTATCAGTGAATAGTTCCATTAGCACTACTCCAAAGCTATAAACATCACTCTTTTCATCCACTTTCAGCGTGTATGCATATTCTGAAAAAATAACAAAAGAAAAATACTGTATGAGAACTTACATCTAAGCATTCGATCCATCGGCAGCCTTCATATAATTGATTCTCTTCAGAGAAACAAAGGGCATGGAAATTTCACATTGAAATAATATTAAAGGCAAGGAGATAAGCTTGATTGTTTACCTGGAGCAATGCAACCATAGGAACCTGCAATGGAAGACATACATTCCGAAGCCCCAGAATCCTGCAAAAACTTTGCTAGGCCGAAATCGGCTACATGGGCCTCAAAATTGGAATCCAAGAGAATGTTGTTGGACTTTACATCATGGTGTATTATAATCGGGCTGCAATCATGGTGTAAATAGCAGAGCCCTTTAGCTCCCTCAATAGCAATCTTGTATCTGGTAGCCCATTGTAAATGCCCACCTTTCTTCCCATGCAGTAACTCTCCCAGGCTTCCCTTTGGCATGTACTCGTAAACAAGCAGATTGATTTCTTGATTTGAGCAAAACCCCAACAGTCTCACTATATGGCGATGTCGAATCTTGCCCAAAGTCTGAATCTCTACAGCAAAACCATGGTCGTGAGAAGACCCTCTTCCAATCCCAGGCAACCTCTTCACTGCAAATTCCTCACCGCTCCGCATCGAACCCTTGTACACAACCCCTGCTCCTCCCTTTCCAATAATATTTTCCTCTTTCAAACACTCCAAGACATCTTCACAGGTGAAGTCCAGCCTCTGGAATGCTGTTAGCTTCCAGGATCTTGAAGCATTGCTTTTCTTCAAAGCCCTGGCTTTGATGATGGCAGCAGAGGCAAAAACCAGTGAGCATAATAGAAAACCTATGACCAGAACCAGCTTTACATTGGAAGAAATCAAATAACCCTTAACATGAGCATGCGGCGAATTGGGTTGAACTGTGCAAGGTCCCAGATACAGCCCACACAATCCAGGGTTCCCAACGAAGGAAGTTGCATTGAAGAAAGTGAATTGGCCACCATTCGGTACAACAGCAGACTATATATGTACATGTTAAAATATATATGTATGTTGAAAAACTATAAAGACATGCATATATATAACCAATATAAAGTTATAAACCCTTCGGAATAGTATAGCACCTCAAATCATGGTAAGAGAGAGAAAAAACAGCGATGGCAATTGCACTTTTGTTGGACTTGTACTAGATGGAAATATAGAATTCCATTTTTCAACTTGATACACAGGAAAATCCCATTTATATTTTATTTCTAATTTTGTTTATAAATCAAAGTCTCTATGCCTGTGGTAAGTAGGCTCTATGATCTTCATAGCAAAGCGCTCCTGGTTGTTTGCAAATCAAACTATGCTTTATATAAATATAAATTACTGAAAACCACAAATACAAGTTGATGATATATCCATCATCTTCTGCCAAACCTGCACCAAATACAGTGATTACCAATATAACCACATTTAAAGTTGTGGTTGATGTGATAACCATGTTTGATCAGCCAGACATGGAAGTTTGAAGTTTGTGCACAATACTTCCAACCAGAAATATGAATTGTTCTCAGTGAGTTCAACGGATAAGTTGAATACCTGAAGTCATGATATAATAGAACTTCTATAAGCTAGCCTCAATACATGGCATTCTATAAAGACATTGAGCCATGGATACATAATATACTGGGGATCCACCTCTCTATGAAGAAGCTGAATGTTCCTTGACCTCCTCAATCATCCTCAAAACTTGCCTTATTGTTGGCTTTCTTTGACCTCCTCAATCATCTTCAAAACTTGCCTCATTGTTGGCCTTCTTTCTGGAGCTGGAGCTATACAGGCAACTGTTAGATCTAGAAGTATTATTAACTTATCCTCAGGGCAGTCAGTGGAAGAGACAAAGCCATCAATAACACCCAATTGAAGTTCTTCTGCTCGAACATAATGAACCCATTTTTGTAGATCCATGGCTTCTCCATTGAGGATGGACTGCAATGGGATCTTGCCTGTAAGAAGCTCAAGTAACAGTACTCCAAAACTGTAGACATCTGCTTTGGGTCCCATTCTCTTGTTATATTTGAGGCATTCAGGAGCCTTGTAGACTAATAGGGCTGTGTCCTCAGCTTGCTCGGTGTCAAACACGGTAAGGCCATAGTCTGTAATACAAGCTTCAAAATCCCCTCCTAGTAGAACATTGTTAGATTTGAGGTTACCATGAATTAATCTGGATGCTTGATGCAGGTGGGCCAAGCCACGGGCTACATCTTCAGCAATCTTGAAGCAGGACGTCCAGTGCAGAGGCTTCCCCTTTGATTTTGAGCCTGAGAAACCAGTCAAATTACATAAATCAGACATGGAATTCCACATACAAAGTTGTCTCTTTGAATTAGATGATATTATATAATTATATAAACCCTGTGTAATTCAATGATCCCCATTAGTTTTGCATGCAATCCTTATTGAAAGGGTAACTCTTCAAAAAGTTGGCCTTGACAAGTCTTACTGGCTTGGTCCTGACTAGAAGTTTAATCCCCCTTAACCAGTTAAGGTTGTGCCAGTGAAGACTTTCTGGGTTGATTGTGACATAACAAGCAGTCCATTTCCTTGGAGAATTGCATATGCTGAGTTTAGACAACCATCTTGGGCCATTATAAACCTCTCTTCTCAGTTCATCACCTCAAATTATGTTTTCTGGTGATTTTCTGGAAACACCTATATTCATTGTAGTTTCATATCAGTTTTCTAAATATGTGGTCTGAAAGTCATGTTATTAGAAAAGGATGACTTATGACAACACCATATAGGGTTTCAGATTTGAGACTTCTGCGAGATGAGTTCTGTTGATAAATTGTCTTGGGATCCATTGCATAGTGTTATTAGTGTTATTCTTTTTTCTTCGACCTTTGGAACCAACATATGTGTCTCATCCTGATGATGATCGAAACATCGAAGAAAGAGAAAAATCCTATGCAATGGATCTGGAAACAATTTATCAACCATATGGGGTTTCAACATATTGGCAATGGTTTAAATCCTGAGAATCAGTATTCAGACTACAAGCAAGCTGAGGGTGGGGGATGATTTTGAGCTTTATTTGATTAACTAGTTACAAACCAATTTTTTTAAATTCACTGCAAGTTTGTATTATTTAATTAAATTGTCTATATACGAAATTGGAATTCTGATATCAGAGACCCCCAGTAACGAAACTAAGTTAATGGGACTGGAATATCTCTGGTAGACTTCTAAGGGAAAAGAAAATAAAATAAACAAGCAAGTCCAAATGATACCCAGAAAGAAAGCCATAGAGAACCCTTCAGGTATAAATGAAACCTAGAAAGAGAGCCATAGAGATTGCCAAATGGTCAAGGGAATGGGATACAAAGAGGTCCAAACCCCAGCTCCTGAGGACAAATAATCTGTTAATATCTGTGATGTGTATTGTGACCTTGAGTTTGTTATGATCTAAGGGTTCTCAGAGCACAGAGGGAGACTCCTAAGGTACTTATTTTTATCCAGAGTCTATTTGTATGCTGGTCTATTCAATGCCGAGCTTGTATATTCAACACAATTGCAACTCGTCAACATGGATTGCAAGCAATAGTAAAGATCTTGGGTTCAAATAGATGAGAGCAATGTTCAAACCCCATGGAAGACATGAGTGGATATCAGGCTAAGAAACATAAACCATGGACAAAATAAAAATGCTCTACTTCTATTTTGACAGCTTGAAGAGAAGGCATTTAGAAGGAATTATGCACATACCGTGTATGAGAGAAAACAGGCTTCCATTAGGAAAGTGATCATAGACAAGAAGCCTCTCCTCCTTGTCCTGGAAATAAGCTCTCAGAGAAACTATATTCTGGTGTCGAAGCTTACCCACCATCTCCATATGCCTCTCAAATTCATCCCTAGTCATCTTGTTAGAATTCTTCAATCTCTTCACAGTTACAGTCGTTTTGTTCTCCATCAGAGCCTTATAAGTAGTCCCCAGCGTGCCTCTACCCATAATTTCAGCAGATGCGCGGAGCAGATCCTCCAAAGTGTACATCTGAGCTTCCCTACCGCAGAACATAAGAACCCCACTCCGTTGTTGCTCATACTGAAGGCTCTTAGCATCAGTATTAGCATAATACAGATCAGAACCAGTTTCCTCGATCGAAAGCTTCTCACCTGCAACGTTTTCAGCCTCATCCCCAGGCTTCTGCTGTCTGTACCTCTTACCATAAAAGCTAATAAGGAACAACATGACAATCACCCCAACAATGGATCCCGCAACAATTCCTGCTATTTTCCCCCGATTTAGCCTTTCATGCCTCTTAACAGTTGGCCTAAAAGATTGCTCCATTGGCAAGCTTGTAATAATAGGACTTGGATAAGGGGTCACTACTGCATTAAGCACGCAGGGCCTAGGCAATGGGCTCCCACAGAGCCCAGGATTTCCTGTGAACGAAGAAGCATTGAACATAGCCCGAACTGTAGTAGCCGGTATTCTTCCATAGAGCTGGTTATTAGAGACATTGAATACTTTCATGCCAGACTGAGCGAGTTTGCCGAGCTCTGGCAGCAAGTTACCGGTGAGGCCATTTCCGTTGAGGCCCAGGTAGTGGAGACTCGTCAGGTTTCCGTAGCAAGCGGGAACCGAACCCTAGAAATAATTTCCGCCGAGGTGGAGGTACCGGAGTCTGGCCAGTGACGCAACTTCCAGAGGCAAGGGGGCGGAACCCAAATTTTACGCGCCACGTGTCAACCCGAATGCTCCACCTTCCTCTGCAAAAGTTCACACCACGTGTTGACTCGAGAATGAAAAGGACGACGAAACTCTGTTTCAAAGGAAGGCCTATCGGCCTAATTAAGGAAACTGAAAAAACTGAAAGAAGCACTGGAGGGGATCTAAGTGGAATTAGTGGGTGGCCACCAATATCCACTTGGATCATTCCTCCCCCCTTAGGAAGCAATGGTCCCCATTGCATTGAGTTTCTCCATGAGATGAGGGAACTTCTGCTGAACTTGGTCCCTGGTGAGCCACTTGCCCTGGTGAAGGAGTTGTCCTTCTTTGACAACTCGATATAGTTGGATATTCTCCTAGCGAGTGTGCTTGATCTGTGTGTCCATGATACGATCAGTTGTAGCTTGTTCCATGCAATTTGGATTTAACTATGTGGGTGTGAGTTGTTCTGCAATGTTGGACGTGTCTAGTAATGGTGGAAAGTATGGCTGAAGGCGGTCCACATTGAACACCGGGTGCAGGCCAAGGAATGGCGGAATGCTGAGCTCAAATGCATTGTCTCCCATAGCCTTGGTAATGGTGTAAGGACCATATCAGATTGGTCTGAGTTTCTGATGGGTTCTGGTAAGGCGTTCTCTCTGTAGATGTAACCAAAATTTGTTGCCCACCTGAAACTTGTGTGGTACCCCTGTGGGTGAGGAGAAGTTGTTCCTATGTTTTGTTATGACCATATCCCTTTGCTGCTGCTACTGCATGGAGGAACCCTTTGCGGGGGTCATGGATGTAGCAACGATCTTCCCCTTACTTTGGGAGCGAACCAGATAGAAAATGAATTTCCTAGTCTGGGAGATGAGCTTGTTGCCCTTCTCGACAGTGATCAAAGAGGTGGCGGTAGGTGGGGCTACCTCCGATATCCTGTATAATGAATTATCCAAAGAAATAATGACAGCGCGAGGCCTTGACTCATACACAGCATGTCGCCTCCACAAGTATGGCTGGCCTAGTAGTACGTCGCAAACATCCAGAGGTGTAACATCACACAATACCTCATCTATGAAGGGCTTGATGCTGTAGGGAAGGCGACACTGCTGACGAACTCTGAGATCTCATCCTTCGTGAAGCCACCCGATATTGTACGACTGTGGGTGTGGTGTAGTCGGTAGGCCCAACTGCTTCACGACCTCTGCTGAAACGAGGTTATTTTGGCTACCACTGTCAACAATGAATTGTAGCGGTGAGCCCTTCACCCACATTTGTGAGTGGAAAAGGCGCTCCCCCTCCTCTGGGTCTTCAGGCTCATTCTTCTGGATCTTGGTGGCGACAACAGTGGCGCTGGGCTCTGCATCAATGATCTTCTTCCCTTTTCCATTCCCCTTGTCAGGTTCTGGTTCAGGGTCGGAACATGCATCTGATTCAGTAGCCTTTAATTCGGCCACCAGCGACTGCTTGGTCTGACACTCACTTGTGTTATGAGTGGGACACTTGTGGAACTCACACCACTTTCTTGTGTCCTTCTTCGGCTTCGTGGTGTTGTTCTTTTCTTGCGGCTTCGACGGGTTGTCTTGGGTAACCCCGCCTTGGCTTTGTCCTTTGGGCTTCGGATTTGCAGATCCAAAGTCTCGCTTCTTCTGTTTGAACTTTTGCTCGATTTTTACAGTGTATTGGTATGCTGTGCCGAGTGAGGAGATGTTCAAGAACTCCATCTCTTCCTGGATGTATCTGTGTAGGCAGCCACGGTATTTGAGTACCAGATGCAGCTCAGAATCTTTGATACCCAACTGTGTGCAAAGGGTATGGAAAATGTTTGTGAACTCTGGCACATCTTGGTCTCGTCCCTGCCGCAGTGTGGTCCATTTGATATATTTGTCCTCATAGCTTTTGACAGGGTAGTACTACTCCTGATAATGGGTGCAGCTGAAAGTACTGCTCCTAAAAGTCATTCCAAGTGGATGCAGCTGAAAATAGTGAGCCTATACTTTCATCCTTCTACTCGCAGTAGGTTTCCCACCAGTCCTTGACGTGGGGGGCTGCTTTGAGAAGAGCGAAAACAATCTTTTCCGGACTTGAAAATTCATGAACAGAAAAATACCCATCTAGTAGATTTAACCATTTATCTACGACATCTACGTCTATTTGACCCTTGAATATGTGGATTTCAAAATTAACTTGTACCTTAAACGGTGTGGCGTTTCCAGAGTAGTTGTTGGAAGCCGATGCGTCACCTCTGGGTAGCTGCTGAAGGATCTGGGCAAAGTTGTCCATCATCGCGTTCCTCTGTCACTCGAGGGCTTCTTCGAGCAAGATTTTGATAGGATCTCCTGCCCCCTCGTCTTTCTTCTCATCCGCCATGGGAGGTCGTCAAGATTTGTGAGGCTAGTCTTGCAAAGGTTCGACCAGTTCAAGCCCTAACTCCTTATATCCCGACCTTGTTGGGGACATGCAAAGAAAAACAGAGAAAAAGCAGACCGCTCTGATACCACTGATCCGAACTTAAACAAGAATGCAACAAATTATAGAGATAACCATAAACACATATATGCAGCGGAAATAATACTTCATTTCATTAATGTAAAATACTGAAATATGCTTACAAACAGTAATGGAAATAAACCAGCTAGGGCAATGGTAGCTTATCTCTGAGAAGAGATGTGGTGGCTACATGCCTCTAAACTGTCTTACAATGAGGCTCAAGGGCCTTTTTATTATTGAAAAATAAGAGAAAACCCTAAACAACCAAAACCCTAACCCGAGGAGATGTAACACCAAGAGTTTGTGGGCCTCGTTGGGGTGAGTTGGACAACCAAATTCCCAGGGTCGCGAATTGGTCATATTATCTTTGTTTGACGTGCATGATAGCCCATTGGAAAGATCTCTCTGAGGAATATGACGGAAAAGACGATTTTTTGACAAAAAAATCACTGGCGGTAGATTTCCCAAAAAACAAAAAACGTCATTTAGGGCCTCAAAACGGCTCCAGAAGTTTAGGACCCGAAAAACTGCTAAAAATAGTAAACTATGCTATAATTAAGGAAACTGAAAAAATTGAAAGAAGCACTGGAGGGGATCAAAGTGGAATTAGTGGGTGGCCACCAATATCCACCTGGATCATCTCTGATATTTTTTAATATGCAACACTATTGTAATTCAGCCTCTCTTCCACATTAACGTGTCCTGTGTGTATTGATGGATTTGAAGAGATAGAGGAAGTTGAAGAGTGAGCGCAGAGGAAGCTAAAGTATTAGGCAAGCATTGAGGAAGCCGAAGCTCAAGCGAGCAAGGAGGAAGCCAAAAGGTCAGACCCATCAGGCTTCTATAACAGTGAACAAGGAAGGTTCAAAGGAGGTTGGAAAAACTGGAAGAAATAGAGGCAGCGGTAGGTCCAGCAGGATAGGAGGAAGTCGAAGGTCCAACAAGACAAGAGGAAGCCAAAGGTCTAGCAGGACAGGAGGAAGCTGATGGACGAGCAACTCTGCTGATTGGGCTAACCTGTGAAAGGCTCAGACCAGCGATGAATTAATCAGAGCTTAGTGCAACTAATAGTAGACTCACTAAAGCTATGTGGAGACATTATCAAAGATCATGATGGCTATTGCAGAATCTGTGTGGATAGTATGAAGAGTTGTATAGAATTCTTCATATGAAGACTGATTGGCATTGATGCTGTAGCATGGAGACTACATTGAAGCTGTAAACAGACATAACTCAGTAAATAAGAGTTTTGAGAGCAGAACATTACTATCAAACATGCCTTGACAAGAGGGTTCGATCCCTTGGGGTTGGTGCCTTAGGAGTTTGAAGGATTGGTGTCCTTAGAGTTGGTGCTCCTATATCCAAGGTTGGTACCTTGACGAAACAGATCCAGATAGTTTGCAGCAGAGGGTTGGAGCCCTTGAGGTTGGTGCCTTAGAACTGGAAGGATTAGTGTCCTGGGAGTTGGTGCTCCTAAGTCCAAGGTTGGTGCCTTGACAAAACAGAGATGGTGCTCTGGAGGTTGGAGCCTCACAAAAGTCCAAGTTGGTGCTTGGCAACAAATTGGAACCATATATATATATTGTATCTATTTTATTGCTAAGATTATATTAATAAAAGCATTTATTCTTGTTGTTCATCTTGTGTTCTGAATATAAATGTTTTGACTGGAAAAAATAACAATTGAAAAGAAATACTGATTCACCCCCCCCTCAGTATTTCCAACACCTCCTCACCTTGGTGTCATTCTTAGTATACTGGGCCAACTTTTGGGGATTTTGAGGTGGCGTTATAGTCTACTTGATAAACTCTCCCACCCCATTACTTCCTAGCACTACTATGTGTGGAAATTTTGAATAATAAACACTTATTCACAGAGATTATCCCAATTATACACAATTGCGGAATACATGCATAATACATAACCTCCTCTACATTGATCATCAATTTAGCAACATCAAAAACAATGAAACATCAATTGCATGCACACATTAACATAGTATGTATCCCGGGGAAATCTTACAGCTAAAAACCCCACACTATCTGTATATTAATGATTGAGAACATGTAACATTACATAGTATAATACTCCTCACAAGTACTCAGTACTATCTCCACCTGTTACACACAAAACTAGCTCAGATCCGAACAAGTCACAGGTTCAAATCTCCTCCGCTGCTTTGCCTGCCTCTATTGCACACAATACCTTGTGAAAATCACTCACACTGGAAATCACATGAGCACAGGCTATTTCATTGGGCATATACTGGGCAATTCTCATGGGCATACTCAATACATTGCTTGTGCAAGACCTCATGCACAACTATAGTCACAACTGATAGCAATCTCAACCTCTAACACCTGTCTCCACTGAACTGTACATGCACTGAGTTAACTGATGTATTCTTCAATTGCATTATGAGTTAATAATTAGTGAATTAATTTAATCAATTAATTCACATCACTCATCACTAGTCTATTTGCAGTTAGACTAATTACAACTAGTTTAACCAAGTCAAATTGAACACAACTCCATCAACTCCACATCCAACTCCACAGAACTCACATGCATGAGTTCTAACTGATGTCCTGCATGTAATAGCTCAACTGACTCATAAGAAAAGCATATTTCCTTCTGACAACTGCATGTGCCACATCTGTAGCTCAAATTGAAGTGCTCCAAGAGGATAAGATAAAGTTTATAGTCTAAATATTATTATGAGACAATAATATTAGACTTTTCTATTTTTAGCCTGGCAGTCTAAAAATTGACTTTGATCACACCACTGTGAACCAGAAATAGAAGTCCATCTATTTTTCCCAACATGAACAATCATCCATAAACAGCATCCCGCAACTCATAAACATGATCCATATGTCTAAAAATAGACAGTCTAAAAATAGACTTTACGCCATAATTTGCCTGTGGGCCCACTTAGTGAAGGCGACTCCTTGCCACTAAGCTCCATCATCTTGTTGCATTCTCAACACTCCCTCTCAAAAAGATATGGATTATCAGCAACCCCTATCCTGACTCGCTGGTATTCGAATTTGCTCCTGGTGAGCGCCTTCGTCAAGATATCAACATCCTGATCCTCCGTTGGAATGTATGAAAGTAACATGATTCTCCACTGCACACAATCTCTGATATGATGGTACCTGATGTCGTCCGTTGAGCTCCCTGCCCAATCTGCATTCCTCCTGTCTATACCAAGATCCATATCTTGATGTGCCTCTCAAATAACGCAATACATGCTTGCCCGCCTTCCAGAAGAGCTTGGTAGGCTTAACCATAGCTTGTGAAAGCTGGTTAACAGCATAGCATATATCGGGTCGTGTATTGACCAGATACATAAGCGACCCCACCAACTATCGATAAATAGTGGCATCCACTTCTTTTGCCGAAGTGGCATCCTCCTTCCTCCAACCTCCAGAAGAGGAGTATCAACAGGCTTGCAGCCATGCATGTTGAACTTCTCCAGTATCTCCCGAGCATACTTACCTTGAGAAACAAATATTCCATCATTGCGCTGCCAAATTTCCAATCCTAGGAAATAATGAAGGAGGCCCAAGTCCTTCATCTCATACTCCTTAGCAAGATCATCCTTGCATGAAAGTATCAACAACTCATCACCCGTTAGAATCAAATAATCTACACAAAGTACAATGATAATAAACTTACCCTCCACCACAATCTGGTATAGGTTAGGATCCGCCTCACTCTTGGAGAATCCAAGTCCGGTGAAATAACTGTCTATCCGTGTGTACGAAGCACGTGGTGCTTGTTTCAACCCATACAACTCTCTCTTGAGCCTGCACACATGCGACTCACTGCTGAAGATCTCGAAACCTTTAGGCTGTTCTATGTACACCTCTTCCTCAATGACTCTGTTGAGGAACGTAGTCTTCACATCCATCTGATGAATGTGCCATCCCATCTGTGCTGAGAGAGCAAGAATCATTCGTATGGAAGAATACCTTGCGACAGGTGCAAAGGTCTCCTAATAATCGATCCCCTCTATCTGTGAAAAGCCTCGGGCAACAAATCTTGCCTTGTACTTCTCCACACTCCCGTCAGCTGCTTTCTTAACTTTGTAGATCCATCTCGAACCCACCACTAATTTCCCTTCTGGTCTAGGAACAATCTCCCATGCACTGTTTCTGACAATCGAATCATACTCTTCCACCATAGCGTCTACCCATGTGGGATCCTCCACAACTTCCTCGAAAGAGGATGGCTCAGTCACAACACATTTGCTCATAAGAGCCATGTATCCAGTGTATTGATCAGGTGACTATCTCTGCCTGCGTTGGGCTGTAGGTGGTCCTACAACTTTCTCTGCATCTTGAGCCAGTCGCTCAGCTTCTGTCAAGCACTTTCGCCCTCTGATGGTTGGCGCTGCATGAGTGGTCTCTTCCACTCCATGAACCTCGTCCTGTGGCTGATCCACGTCCTGAAGCTCATCTTT
Source organism: Pinus tabuliformis (assembly GCA_031772625.1). NCBI lineage: Eukaryota > Viridiplantae > Streptophyta > Pinopsida > Pinales > Pinaceae > Pinus > Pinus tabuliformis. Next base: position 1,504,593,594 of record CM062820.1, on the reverse strand, counting down.
AGGAACTAATAGCTCCTCATTTGCATGCAAGTGTAGCTCCCTCTCAAGCGAACACTTCATGGCTTTCTCCTCCTGAAATTTTATATCCCGTCGCACAACAGTCTTACCACTGTCTGGCAAATACACACGATAGTTGTGGGGCGTATCAGTGTACCCCAAAAATATCCCAACCTCTGCGGTCGGCTCTAAATTCTTCCTGGCATCCTTCGTCACATGCATGTAAATGTTAGCACCAAAAATCCTCAAATGAGAAAGATCAGGCTTCTTACCAGAATAAGCCTCCTCAGGTGTACTCATGCCAAGTATCCTGTGAGGACAACGGTTCTGCACATATACTGCAGTATTGCATGCTTCCACCCACAAGTGAAGGGGTAGGCCCTGATCATGCAACATCGCCCGTGCAACACCCACGATCATTCTGTTCTTCCGCTCAACAACCCTGTTCTGTTGTGGGTTATGGGGAGCTATGAGCTCTCTTTGAATCCCTTCTGCCTTGCAAAAATCCTTGAACTCACCAGAGAGGTATTCACCACCATTATCGCTCCTAAGAGCCTTCACCTTCTTCCCCGACTCCTTCTCGACTAGTGCATTGAACTCACAAAACTTTGAGTATGTCTCGCTCTTCTTCTGCATGAAGAAGATCCAACACTTTCTAGAGAAATCATCAACAAAAATCACATAATACCTGTGTTTTGCTGTCGAAGCTACTGAGAAAGGTCCACACACGTTTATGTGAATTATCTCAAGGATCGTCGTGGCGCGACTATCCTTCTCATGAAAGGTGTCTTTCACAAACTTTCCCAAAGTACACCCCTTGCACTGATCTAACTGCGCAAGAGTACCTTTAGGAAGCCCTGTAGTGATCTACTGCAGTATCTTCAAGGCTCCATGGTGAAGGTGACCCAATCTCCTGTGCCACAACTTGCCATCATCCCGGCTCACCAATCCTTCTGCCTTGCATGCCATTTCTGTGCATCCATCTACATGCAACTGATAAAGGTTCCTCACTCGAACCCCTACCTTTCGGGTTTTTCCAGTTGTCTTGCTGCACAGGAAAGCCTTTCCCTCGCTGAAAACAACATCATATCCCTTGTCTTCTAACATCGCCACAGAGATAAGATTCTTCTTCAATCCTGGAACATGCATTACTTCCTTCAATACGAAGGGTTTACCAGACTCCTTCTCAAAGGAAATGGTACCGATACCGGTCGCACTATATCTACCATCATCACCCATCTCGATGTGCACTCCAAGATATTTTTCCTCCAGATTAGAAAACAAATCTCGATCTCCTGTCATGTGAAAAGACGCACCACTGTCCAAGAACCACACCGATCCCATCACACTTGAAACCAAGCATGCGATCAGTGAAAAATCAAGCTCAAACTGCAAGGCTAGAGCCTCTCTTGCTGCAGATCTAGCAGCTTTCTTGTTCTTCTTCTTTTGCGGACATTTAGTGGCATCTCCATTCTCAGCTTTGATGTTTCTGAGTTTATCCTTGAGCGCCATTCCACCAGCTCAAAACTCAACCGCTTCTGATCTAAAATTCGTGAGAACAAAGTATTTCTTGTACAGAGATCGACTGTATGGGCATTCACCAGATATCTCACCTTTCAAAAGAAGGATGAATCCAGAGGCTACCTGGCCCGATTACAGACTCTACCTGAAGAAATAAAATGTAATCACTTTCTGAATAATAGATCTGATGATCAATCCTTGCTTTGATATCCTATAGAACTTTTTCTACAAATCAAAGAGCTCTAATACCATGTAGAAATTTTGAATAATGAACACTTATTCACAGAGATTATCCCAATTATACACTATTGCAGAATACATGCATAATACATAACCTCCTCTATGTTGATCATCAATTTAGCAGCATCAAAAACAATGAAACATCAATCGCATGCACACATTAACACAGTATGTATCCCGGGGAAAGCTTACAGCTGAAAACCCCACACTATCTGTATATTAATGATTGAGAACATGTAACATTACATAGTACAATAATCCTCACAAGTACTCAGTACTATCTCCACCTGTTACACACAAAACTAGCTCAGATCCGAACAAGTCACAGGTTCAAATCTCCTCCGCTGCTTTGCCTGCCTCTATTGCACACAATACCTTGTGAAAATCACTCACATTGGAAATCACGTGAGCACAGGCTATTTCACTGGGCATATACTGGGAAATTCTCATGGGCATACTCAATACATTACTTGTGCAAGACCTCATGCACAACTATAGTCACAACTGATAGCAATCTCAACCTCTAACACCTGTCTCCACTGAACTGTACATGCACTGAGTTAACTGATGTAGTCTTCAGTTGCATTATGAGTTAATAATTAGTGAATTATTTTAATCAATTAATTCACATCACTCATCACTAATCTATTTGCAGTTAGACTAATTACAACTAGTTTAACCAAGTCAAAATGAACACAACTCCATCAACTCCACATCCAACTCCACAGAACTCACATGCATGAGTTCTAACTGATGTCCTGCATGCAATAGCTCAACTGACTCATAAGAAAAGCGTATTTCCTTCTGACAGCTGCATGTGCCACATCTGTAGTTCAAACTGAAGTGCTCCAAGAGGATAAGATAAAGTTTATAGTCTAAATATTATTATGAGACAATAATATTAGACTTTTTTATTTTTAACATGGCAGTGTAAAAATTGACTTTGATCACACCGCTGTGAACCAGAAATAGAAGTCCATCTATTTTTCCCAACATGACCAATCATCCATAAACAGCATCCTGCAACTCATAGACATGATCCATATGTCTAAAAATAGACATAGTCTAAAAATAGACATTGCGCCATAATTTGCCTGCGGGCCCACTTAGTGAAGGCGACTCCTTTCCACTAAGCTCCATCATCTTGTTGCATTCTCAACACTATGATTCTCTCCTTCCATGCACAACAAATTGAGGCTCACTCTAAACTGTGCTTTGACCTTAATCCTAGGAATTCCATGCTGCTATCCAAGGAACTACTCTTCTTTTCTCTTCAAACTCTAGTGCTCACCCTTCCTCCTTGATATGTGGTTTTTCACTTAATTGATCAACTTAGTTTTGGTCTTTACACTGATCTCTACTTTTATACCATGTTAATTTTCCACGAAATTTTGCAACTACTCAATGAATAATTGAAAACTAATGAAACTACAAACTTTCTTTCACAAAGATACACAATTTCTTAATTGATAAGTGGAGGAATATGCCACACAGAGATAAAAACATAGTCACACAAATTAACAAAATTATTTGCTAGGAAACCCATCTAGGAAAACCCTCTTCTTTGTTGTACTATTTATTGATAAACTTGAGCAATGGATTCTCTTACAAGGAAATTTGAGAATATACTTGTTCTCTATTGTACTAGTTTAAAACACCCTACAAAACTCATTTGATTCCTACTCCTAAACTTTGCGTACCAACAACCCTCTTTCCTATAGCACTAGGACCTACTATTTCTATGCGCACTTGGGATCCTATTATTTAGGATGTAACTCCTATTTCTATGCACAAATCATCTCAATAACCTGTGCATTCTTTCCCCTCAATCCCACGCACACCACAAGCAAAGATCTCTCAAAAAAACCTTTGTGCTCTCTCTCACAATCTCATGAGCTATGTCTTGGCACAATCCTTCATGCACTAAACAACAATGAATTCCTTGTGCCTTCATCCTTGCTTTATATATTTTTTCCATGCTAATTTTGGACCTTGTTCAAATTTAAAAGTTGAGTCTGTAACTGGAAAGTTAGCTGAGTTCAAACTGTTTCTCTCTCCAATCATAACTGGAGTCATAACTTGTCCTTATTTCAATCAGTGACTGAAGTTCCCAACTCGTCATTTTCTAAACTTGAACTGCCAACTAATCCTGTAGTCAAACTACTGAAGACTTCCACTTAACTAAAGCTCCAACTCTACACATGAACTTGTGATTATTATTCCCATAAAATGGCAATTAACTCACCACACCTAAAGTCTATCTCCCGAGGACAACTCAGGGTCGTTCTTTCCAAGGCACGCACCAGAGAATACCTTCTCTCACTACACTTTTCAACATGGTATCTTGGTACAAATAGTTCATAAACATAGTGGTCATCGATCTCCTGGGTTCGGTAACCACATATAAATAAATAAAATAATAGTAATAAATGGAAGATGTGCAATTCGTTTAATTTTCAATATAAAATTAATATATGGCACTTAAATAATATTAATAATAAATTCAACATGGTTTATAAATAAAATATTTCAATATGCAGAGTTGAGTAATATTATCATATATTTTAAAATGTATGAATAAAAAAATATTTTAATGTGAACAATGTGGTCGATAAATAAAATATGTCAATGCCCATGTTAAGTAAAATATTTCACTAACAGTTATATATAAGCAATTGAAAAAAATAAATTCTTATAGTTAAAACATTTCAAATAGTCTCACTATTCTACATTTTAGTTCTTTTTGTGTATTTTTATATTTTAGTCATTTTGTATATTTTTAGGTAAGTTTTGTCTAAAATCCAACAAAAAATTGTTGGAATTTTACATTTAAGTTGTCTAGACTACACAATCCAAGTTCCTAAGGTGGTTTTCAAGGCATTGAATCCATTTATCCATTCAAAAATTATATATATATATATATATATATATATATATAAGAGATATAAGAGTAGTCTAACTAGGCGACAATTCTGCCCTGAAAATATAGGGGTTTTTCGGCATGTTTTTGGAAATTCAATTGAAACTTTTGGAAATCCAAGTTATATCTATCAAACTATATAATTTTAGGTTCTCTAAGGGTTTTGGAGGGTGTTGAATCTATTTCTACCTTCAAACTCTAGATTGGAGCACTTCCAAATCAAGATTTCGCAAAATAAAAAACATTTGATTCTGGTGAAAAAGTTACCGTATTTGTGAAATTGTCGCCTCATTAGAAAACACACACTCGCACACACACACACACATATCTATATTAATATATTATCTAAGCACATAAAGCTCCCAAATGGATCAAATCTATGGAGGTGCAAATTATTTTTTAAGTTTTGTACTTTAAAAGAGGTTTGTAGCTCAATAGATTTGGTCCCTCTTGGCTTTGGTTAGATCTATGGTTAAGATGGATCTATAATGGTTAATAATTAAATTGGCCTAGATCCATCTTAACTCTGGATCTATCAAGCCTGGAGAGGGATTAGATCTCTTGAGGTGTAAACCTTTCCTCAAGGTTTGCCCTCGAAAAAGATATTTTCACCTTAAGATATTTGATCCCTCTTGGTGCTTAATAGATCCAAAGTTAAGATGGATCTAGGCTAGCTATAGAGGAGCTTTGAGGTTTTAGCAAATATGACGGTTTCAAAAATGTATTTATCTTTGTCAATAAAAACATTAGAGGAGTCATTCTTGTCGAGTATTTTATCAAAAAAATTACCCGTTTTCTAGATGCCATGGCCGAATATAGTTGACTTTAATCTCAAGTAATAATGTTAAAATGCTAGAAAAATACCTGTAACAGTACCCTCACTTACTAAAAAGCATTGGCATTTCCACTCTCTCATGACCACTAGCAATCAACAGCTATTAATAAAATAATGTAATACTTTAGTTAAATGGAAATAAACAAGGTCCTAACTACCACTTATCATTGTCATCAAAGGAGTGGTCGAGTTAGTAAATTGTACTATGATCACATGTAATTCCCATGATTAACTTGTGAAATTTCCAAATTGGAATTGGTTTCTCCACCATGGTTGGGTGGTATTTCCTCTGATTAATTAGAGGCAAAATGAAATTTCATTGGTTGAGACACTCCTAAGGTGGTTTAAAATTTTTGGGGAGACTTGGAATGATAAACTTCGAGCATGTTATAGTGCTGAAAGAAATGCGGTGTTATAGTAGCTACATCGATCCCCACAATTTTGTGACTCGAGCCAAAATGATGGAGTACTCCTTCATTCAGATTATAAACATATATAAGGCTAAGCTCATCAAAATTTACTTCATATCCTTAATCATTAGGGATAGGAGAATTTTAACTTGAAGTTGTAATGAACAACACATTATCACAACAAAACATAGTGCACTATCATAGAAAAACACAATGCATTACCACAAAATAATGTAGCACATTGTGTTAGTATAACTCAACGCCTCAATCCTTGTCGCATCTCTTCTTGCAATGCATAATTAATGGCACAATAATTCCCCTCGCATGTGTGAGATCTGATATATATCCTTCCTCTAATTCATTTTCACAATTCATTTTATCGCACAACTACAAATTTTTCTTTATGAATTGCATCTTGTCAGTGATTCCTTTCCCTCTTGAGGTGCACCGCGCTACCATGGATGTAACAACCACACCGCGTATCAAGTAGAATCTGCTCTCTTGTATTACAATCATATTGCTATCAATTTACATTAATTTTGATGGATGACCCTTCAATTCCTAAACCATTCGCTACCTTGGATATATAGAAACCCCCCTAAACCTACATAAACACCCTATCACTTAGTTATTTTTATAGATTTCCTACTCTCTTTTGATGCAACGTAAGACAACTTCACAACATGAATTCCTTCCTTTCCAACAACACTAGCTTTCCTTATAGCCTACGATCTGGCCATGCACCTTGGCGAAAGCCTCATTTCCATGTGGAATAGTGAAAGCCTTGCCTATAACATGTATTCTAATAATGCAAAATGACACAAGCCCACCTTGTAGCCTGTATTCCCTTCTTGTGCAATAATGCAAGCCTTGCCCATAATCTCTCTTTCCTTCTTGCGCATCAGCACAAGCCTTGCTCTTTATTTATTCTAACCACTTGCGATGTGACACATTCCACTGCAATATACCCTTCCTTGCTCCAGATTTTCAATTCTCAAACTAGGTCTCCTCCCTATGCCACAACACATTTCCCTAAAACAGACTGCTCTATTCCCTTGTGATGTGTGACTAAGTTTTAACCATTTCCTAACATTTTTTTTGTCATGATGAATATATTTGAGATTTTAAGTATAATGGACTTGCAATGTTTCATCATTTCATTATCATCGGGAGAGATGGCACCACCAAAGAAGAGACCAAGAAATGGAATAACAGAAGAAGGGTTAAAGGGAAGTTTTATTACCTCAGTCCCACTATATACATATACAACTTGTTTTATTGATAATTCTATACTAATCACATGGTTAGAAATATACTAGTTTTTTTCGCAGAAGGAGATTCTCGATGAAGAGGAAGATGGTGAAATATATCATAATGTTAAGAGATATCGGTTGCACAAAGTCGCATCACATCCTACAATCTTCCCTTGTGGGGATACAATTGAATGGATTATAAAATGGATTGAAGTTAGTGATATGACCATTCAAAATAGTCATGGGAAATGTATAACAAAATTCACATATCCCCACATTGTAACAACCCCAAAATTAAAATATGCAACTAATTAGATCAATCATGTGATTAATAATAAACACACAACTATTCCACTAATTAACATGGAATTTCCAAAAACACGAGAAAAGACAACTTACCTGTGGCGATGATATTCCTTACTTGTGATTTCAGAGTTGAACTCTATTTGAATCCCTCTAACAAAAAAAAAAAATTGGGGACGACTCCCTACCCAACCATAGGCTCAGCGGAACATAATATTTCTATAGCTCGTCACCCCCGAGCCCTCAATCAACGTACTACTGCTAGGGAATCCTTTGTCTCACAATACTTTTCTCCCAAGAGAATGGATGAAGGAATGTTGAATCTCATCTTTCTCATCGTCCATTAAATAGACCAAAAACTAGAAAGGGGTTCGCATGCGCACATTCCATGTGTCAACATGCAACTTTTGTTTCTTTATTTTAAGTTTTACTTAATTTAATGTTTCTCTTAATTTAACTCTTTCCTATTTTATTCATTTTTACTTTTTGTTAACTTTACTTATTTTTACTATTTTTATAGTTTACTTTTATATACATTTATTTAGAACTCCAGTTTATTATTTACTATTTTATTTATTTTTTATTGTTATATTCTCTTCATTTTTATTATTTATTTATTACTATTATTATTATTATTATTATTATTATTATTTATTTACTATTATTATATTTTCTTTATATTTTACTATGCATTTACCACTATTATATTTATTTATTTCTATTATTTATTTACTTATATTTTAATATTATATTATATTATATTATTTATTATTATTATTATTATGGGACATTACATACTCCCCCTCTTTAAGGAACTTTGTCTTGAAGATAAGTTGAATCATTTAACACTTTTTTTTATTTAGTTATTTATTACTTCACATTTGCCCCACACCCTCTACTGAACTAGTATAACCAACAGGCATTGAAAGTTTCCACAACACCCAGGAAATCTCAAGGAATTTATGTCCTTTTTCCCACTTTCGGAACCAGGGATAAGCCTCATCGGTCTGTACCATAGCCCAAGGTTAGTCCCAAGGCTCGCGCCCGGCTCAAACCTCATATTCCCTAAGGCAGACACTCAGTTTAGTACTCCATACAGTAGTATTCCAGTCATCTCGAAAGGTTGGCCCACTCCCTCCACACTCACTAAGGTGCACAACCCTAGGCATTGAAGTCCTTACACCAACATAAAACTTCGACATCCCAATCCAATATCAGGCACTTGACCTCCTCAAGATGGTCCCATAGCCCCTCAAGAGCTATCCATCAAGAGTTATACAAGAAAAATGAACCACTAGCATCTCTAGTGTTGATTGAGTTTTTCCCCAGCCCATATGGTGTTACATATTCTCCATTGCAAGTATGGGCTCCCATGAGATCATCAAATAAACCATCCCTCTTGACCCATTTGTGGATTTCCTGTCAATCACCAAATCTCAGCATACATCCTATGCATTAGCTATAATTATAACATCATAGAAGATAACCCACAGTCCAACTCTTGCATGTCATCATGATGACATAACATCATTGTTAATCGCCACATTATGAATAGTAAAGAACTGCATACTCTTCCATGTCATAAAATTCGCATGCAATAATCACATGCTTCACATCCTAAAATAGCATCATAGGTTTACAACATCAACGTATATATATCATGCCATCACATAATTCTAATTGAACCACATGTCAAAATGACCTCATATAATAACATCATAAAAATGAAAATTTTACAAATCAAATAGAGAGCAATAATACACTATAGCTTTATTATCACAATTCATCAAAAAAATCAATTTCATTTGCTTGTATGAAAATGAATACCAAAGATTATTCAACATCCATCTAAGATCTAGACTATCTCATCAATACTATTATTATTGTCATGTTTTCATCAAGATAAAAATTACTTTCCGATAATCATTTCCACTTCTTTCAACTAGGAAGTTGACCATTTGCACCATAGGTATACTCATTTTAAGTATATCATTAAATTTTAAATGAGCCTCATCATCTTGATCCATAATCTCTTGTCATGTATTCTTCATTCCTCTAGGAAATTTAGTAAAATTCATCATTAAGATATTACTTGTTACACAATCATTATTTAAATCATCAATATTAAAATCCTCTGGTTTTACATCAAACACTTTTGGCTTACCGATTCCAAGAACAAAACTTGATAAGTTCCTCTATGTGAAGTTTTAGTATATCTTCAACCCACTCATTGAAAATTGAGTGTAAATCCATCGAGTACAATCTCTATTTTTCTATTCTCCCTTATTTGGTCAATATGTGTGCAATCCTTCTCAAGGTCTCATTAGTCTACATAGTCTATTTCCTTTTCCAAAAGGTAGACAATTACTTATCCTTTACTATTTAAACCTTTGAACCTTTCTCTTAGTCTATTCCTAGTCTATTGTTAGTGTTGCCATCACTATGACCCTCATCAATCATGTTTCTCAATCCATTCATCAATATCCCTAAGAGAACTTGCCACTTGAGAGAGAGACCCCTTAGTATTATCACATAAATTGGCCCTAGATATTATTATGCTTTCATAGTTCCCTTCACCCTTCAATTTTATATTCCTTAAAGGAATCATATAGGATTTTATTAGCTACACCAATCCTAAATTTGACATTTTGTTCAACTATCAATAATCTGGGAACTACCATGAAAATACTATCTTTAGGCTAAGGCATTTTCCCCTTTTCACTAGTGAAGTATTCCTAATTTATATTTTTATCTTATTCATTCTAATGGATTTACCGCCTGTGTAATTTAATGTCGTCGTACTTCCTACAATTCCATAAAAAGTCCATCATCAATAATTCATTCTAATGGGTTTACCGCCTTTGTAATTTAATGTCGTCGTACTTCCTACAATTCCTTAAAAAGTCCATCATCAATATGATTATAAATCTTCATTGACAATATTTTCTTCCTAATAGGCATCATCCTTATTTAGACCTGATGGTGATCGTTATTATGTTCTTATTATTGAAATACTACTATGATTCCAAATCCATTTACCATAGGGTTCTTCATTCACAAGATACCTCTAAAGTGCTAAGTTATTCCAATATCCTCCATCATGTTCTAGGATATGCTATTACTCTTTTCTTTCTTTTTACACTCTTTTGTGAAGCTTGCACTCTCTCCCCTTAATACTTATATTGTACTCTTCCCTGTTCTTCTCATCATTCCAAGTTAGTCATAATTATTAGGGCCACCCTTTATTATCACCATTAGATAGTCAATAAGTTGATTTTGCTTCTTTTCTATCAATTTATTTTAGTGTCTACAAGTTTACTCATATCTTCATTTGTTTCATGCTTATCTTCTAAGGGCATAGGTTTCTTCAATCATGCACTCCATATCTTATGTTAAGTTTTGGAATTTCTTGGTCCACCCTATAAGTAATAGAGATTCATAAATACAATAATTATTCTTAAAACAACAACTTATTTACCTTAGTTAATTCCTTATGAAGATAGAAAAATATTAGTGCATAAACAAAATAATCATTAACTCTATGCACATTTATGAATTTGATATTCCCCTTAAATCATTTATTACTTATTATTCTTCCCCTCTTCAAGAGGTGACTTATTTTGGAACAAGGTCAACCACTATTCCTTCAAAATTTTACTTATGACTCTATTTTCATCCAATATTATTTGTTGAATTTACTTAATATTTTAAGTTAAATCCACTTTTGCAAGAAGTCCTAAACTACAATTACCTATTTAACTCATGTAAATATATTGTTTCTCATTGAAAATAGAAATTTATTTAAGAAATCTTTCTAACTCCCAAAAATAAATCACCATTACTATTTTTATTGCAACTAATTAAAGAGACATTAACTCCAATAAAACCTATATCTTAATTACTAATAATATTACTATTAAATAATCTACCTTAAACTTAAAAATAATAATAATATTATTAATTAATTACTAATGATATTATTATTCAAATATTAATCTATCTCAAACTAAAAAATAATTCTATTATTATTAATATTACAAAAGCTTTATAACTTACCTCCTTTTTTTTTCCTCTTTCAAAACCATCTTTACTAATTTTTTTTTTTTTCCACACATCATATAATATATTTTGTTTTAACTTATACTTTATTCCTCCTTTTGTTTTAAGTTATAGGTTATTTCTTTTTGATCTGTTTGAAACACCTTTAACCCACATTTACTTTTTCCATACTCTTAATTAATATTTACCCTTAATATATAAATAAGTGATATATAAAAAATTTGGTATACCTTTATAGATGTGTGTAAATATATAGTATACCTTTGAAGGGGAGAAAATTGAATTTTTTTATGGCCACTTACTTTTGTCCGGTTCAAAAGAAATGGTAACTTGTAACTTTCAATTTATAATTAGTCCTCCCAAGTGACTTAGAAAGATCGAATATTAAATCTCGCAACAAACTTTTCATATGTAACAACATATTCACACTAGAAACCTAAACATGACTCTTAGGGTTTTAAAAAACTTTTAGAGGTACACTAATATTGCTTCCCAAATATATCCATGGGAGAATTTTGGGTTGAAAAATAAAAATAAAACATCGAAATTCTTAAAAATATTAAATTAAAATTTCTGCCCTACCAAAGTTGTATATATATATATATATAAAATAATGCTAAATACTTATTTTTTTTTTTACATTTTTTTCATGAGTTTATTAAAAAAAATCTCTTTATTTAATTTCGTCAAATATCTATTTCAAAAAGTCAAGTGTAAAAATTGGATAGAGTCGAATCAGTGTAGACATTACATAGAAAAATTTAACATTAACATAAAATTAAAGTCTTCAACCTTTACATCTCTTCCCACAAACCTCATGTTAAATAAAAAAAAGATCCTCATCTTTATTTGTATGTGGGTAGAAAAACCGAGTTGTATATATACAAATTGTATGGCTTGTAGCATGGCCGATACGAGGTAGTGTGTTTTTTTTGCAATCTAGGAGAATACAACCATGATAGAGTCGAATTCCAAGGTAAAACTGTGCACACAAGAGGATTTTGAGGTAAAATTCCTAACTACAAGACCCATGGTTTCAGAGAAAGGGTAATATTTCATTGATATTTTCTCTAAAAATATAAAGAAATCTAATAATTATGAAAAAAATATTTTCAAAAATTATGTAACACCCTCCTCCCACATCCACCCAAGCAACTGACCAGCCAGGGTAAACATGCGACGAGATGCCTCTATGATATGATTTGACCTCCTAAGTCATGTTTAGGGAGTGGAATCGATGGAAACACACCTTACAGACCTTCAACACTAGCCTTAGGACTCCCACGAACCAATCCAACACTTCGGGGAGCTTGCCCTTGGGTCCCGCTGAAATTTTGGACAACTATACCTTTGGATGCTCTTATGCTATGGGCATGCTAGCGTCCAGGGACCTCTAGACTCTCTCATAGGCCTATCTGCTAGTGTCCAGGGACTCTTCTTGTCAGTTATGTGCCAGCATCCTCGGGAATTAAGCCACATTTTTAGGCCCTGAGTCCAGGTCATAGCCCAAAATGGCATGATACCTTTAGAACAATAAATTAACAAGGAATGACAGAGAAAAATAAATCACTTGAATGAGACCTTAATTGTACCCCTACTATCCATGATAGGCATTTCGTTAAACATATCACGAATATGTAATCTATAGGTGCAACTAACATATATGAGCATAGGGGTCTCATACTTAGTTGAGAATCACTAAGAAACATTGATGCCTCAACACATCAACTACCATTTCATCCATTACGTCATAGATAAATTGATCATTCATTTACAAGTAAAAACCTGATGATATCCATACATAGCCACTGTAAAAAACATATAAATAACCAACATAGTAGCAGCATAAACACTCATGAAATCATAGCCATATAAACCACATATGAACTAGGATAATATTCATAGATTTAAAAGGAGAAATAACCTCATATTGATGATGCAAAATCCAAACTCGGGATGGGACTTCCACATTCCACCTAGCCGTAGAATGGTTGACCCAAATCTCTCTTCATCCATTCACCCTTGTGCCATATTCCAAGCATGAATGTGGGATCTCATAGAACACATCAATCAAAACTCATCCAAGACTTCCAAAGGTCATCCACCTCAACCCATGAAATAGTGATTCTGTTAGTGTCGGTATCTTCATCCCTCCATCAGTGATCAAAATTCTCTTGTTGCATTGCATTTTAGGTGTCTCATCCGATTAACTGCATTCCATCAGGATCATAAACATCATGTGATGGCAGTGGCATATCATAAATTTTCCCTCATGGTCTTTACCTGCTGGCCCATTTTTATATATTTAGGTCATTTGTAGTCATTTTTTGTCTTTACAAATGCAAAAGCTATTTTAGGGTTTTAGGTCTCATTAGGTCTAGGGTTTTGTCAATAAAGTCTTGCAAAAGATCAATAATGGTCAGCAAGCACATGAGGAGGTCAAATAAAGTCTCAGCAACAAAAATTTCAATAATCACATGCTTAGTGATTGATTTTTTCTCAAAACCCTGTTTTGAGGAAAAACAAAGTTTTTTATGTTTTATGTACAAAATTTCATGTAATTTCATTTTTCCTATATGTAATAATTCCGAGATGCAGCCCTGGTCACCTTGCCAAGCTCCTGCACTCCAGCTCCTGCAAAAGAGTAAAAAATTCAAAGCATTTAGTCCATCAAAGGCAAAAGCAAACTCAAACTGCCAAAACGGAGTTTTAAAAGACAAGTGAAAGGCAAACATTAGAAAGTGGGTTTTTATAAGTGAAAAATTAAAATCCTTTGTATATAAAGTCTTTTTCATGTTGAAGAAGTTCATTTGTGTGCCAAAGAAGAGAAAAACAAGAGCTAAGACGTTTTTGAGCCGAAGGAGAGAATTTGTAGCAAACCGCGAAAATTCTTGAGGCGCGCCGCACCTTGGTTGAGGTACAGCGCACGTAGTGCAGGTTTAACACTGGAATTTTAACGGGCACGACACACCAGAGAAGCGCGGTGCACCTGTTAGTGGGCGCGGCACACTGGTCTTCTGAGCCCAAAACTCATCCAATCACCTCCTTCAAGCTCCAAACTTGCAAACTTCCTCCTTCCAAGTAAGTCAAGCATCTCATATTGCCATTGCAAGGATTTTAGTCAATTTTCATGGTGTTTCAATAGGTAAAAAACAAAACCCGAGTTCCTTGCACAATCATATTGAAAAGCTACCTAGGGTTTGCAAAGTTGACACTTTTGCTGTTGTCCCCTACACCATTTTCATTTTGTTCTTCACTACACCCCCCTCATTTCATTTTCCCTCCCCTTTCTCATTCACACTCATTCATTCCCTTATTCCCAAAACTAAAACCCTAATACCTAATCCCAATACTCCCAAACCCTAGTTGGCATCCCTAAACCCTACTCCTTATTCCCCACACCCTGCCACTCCCAAAAACCCTACAGTCAGCAGCAAACTCCCACATTCACAGTTCCAACTCATCAATCCCTTTCATTGAACATCAAATACCTATTGTTCATATAAAATCTCTTCATACTCATCACTTCAACGCAAACAGTGGCAAACATGGAGACAGATTCACCTTATGAAAGAGATGATGAAATAGTAAGTGATTCCTCCCAAGAAATTCATGCACCAAGGAAGCCTCACAAGGGAGGAAAACACATCTAGGAGGAGCCCACTACACTTACTGAGCTATTGGCTTTGCTGTAGCATGTTTCAAACATCAGCCTTGCTACCAGTTTTGTGAGATGGTGGAAAGAGTCAAATACCACCATTAGTTTGCTAGACTTTTTGTGCTCCATCTTCACAATGGCCAAGTCAATTTGGCAGGTGTGACATTCACTTTGACACTTGAGACTATAGCTGAAGCAACAGGTATTCTGAATGTGGGTGAATAGTGGAACAAAGGACAGCTGGTGGAAAAAGAGAATTATGAGCCTTATATTAAGGTTGGTTTTTAGAGGAATATCAGTAGGGTCTTCCCTTTCAGATACCTACAGGACACATATGTTCCCCTTATGAAATTCATAATCAAATATTTCAGCTGTGAAGGCAGATTTTATCGCATATACACCTATCATATCAGATTATTGATGCATTTTACTAGAGTGAGGATGATGCACATCCCATATTTCATATGCCGGAATATTGAGAAAATGACCACATCGGTGCAAAGGAAACCTCCTCATCAGCAGTACAACAACATCTATCACTTTGCATTGATCAAGATTGTGGTTTTGCATTAGCTGAGTTTATTGAATGTTTCATGGGATGATTTAATTTCACATGAGGTCTTCACAAGCTCTCAAGTGCCCCCATCATATTTTCATGAGGCAAGAGGGCCTTCACATCAGCAAGAGGTACATGAGACTCAAACCACCAGTGTGCCAATGTTTGTCACTTACCAAAAGGGCACAAGGAGGTTGTTTGCAGTAGCAAAATGTGTACCATCTGCACTCGGGGTGGAAGGGGTCTCGTTTCCTTCAACAAAAAAGTAGGTATAGGACAAAGGTAAGAAGCCATTGCATGATGAGGGGCCTTCAGAAGGTCAAGAGAGAGATTTCATTCTCATTCAGGATGATGACACTGATTTGGACTCTCAAAGCTCAAAGCTCAAGGAGATCATCTAGGAACAACAAGCTGACATTCATGACCTGTCTGTTAACCTGGAAAGAGCCAAGTGGGTAAATAACTATCTTGAGCAAAGGAATAAGCAATTGGAGGACAAACAAGAAATCTTGGAGCTGCAAGTCATTAAAGAAAACTGGCAAAATTCCAAGAGGGCAAAGGGCAAGTTGATTGAGCAAAAGGAAAATGACTGGGAATATGTGTTGGAAAAGGTAAACATACACTTGGAGAATTTGCTGAAGAAGGCCAACAAAGAGAAAAATATGTTGAGGCACATGGCCTATCACTATTTGGCAAGAAACAAAAGTTGCAAAGCAAGGATAAGGACTTTGAAGGCCAAGTTGAGGAAAGCTTTGAAGAAGAAGAAAGAGCAAGACAAGCTCAAAATTTTGGCTGAGGCTTCCTTAGACCAACATAGCACTTGATGCAGGTCACTCAACCCAAATTTCAAGAAATTTGGCACACTTTTTGTCAATTTTGAAATTTTGAAGCAAAACACAGATTTTTCTGCCTGGTGCGTAGCGCCACCCGGTGCTTGCTTTTGCTAGGGACCTCCTCTGGAGGAAAACTCAGCATTTTTGGATTCCTCATGCAAAATTATGAATGCCCAGAAATTTATAGAACGTTTTGTAAAGTTTTGAGCTTCCAAAAGGGTCAAAAACACCTCAAAAATGCCCTTTCTGCCCCTTTTTGGCCACACAGAAAGCAGCGTTGGGAGAACTCACTTTTGGAGGGGCAAATGGACACCAAATTTAGAAATTCCACCTATTCTAGAAAGAAGACAGACAGAAATTTCCAACAAGCCCACTTGGAGCAAGTTTTGTGCACGGGAGGGCCTCCAAAATCAGCTGCAAAAAGGCACTATGCACAGGGACAGTGGCACGATGCACAGGATGAAAAATTGTCATTTTTGCCAAAAAACTCTGTTTTTCGCCTATTTTTTTCTCAATTTGAATTTTATCTCTCTCTCATAGTCAAAATCATGACGTAATTTGATGTAACTTGATGTACTTTGATGTAAAAATGTTAAAAGTTCACTCATGGAGGTAGATACATCATGAAAAGGTAGTTTTGAACTGAATGAATCAGTTTCCTAGGTTTTAGAGGCAAGTTGTTCCACTGCCTACTTTTCAGTTGTTAGTTTAGATCTTGTTGAAACAACGCCTAAACTCATGAATTCGACCCTTAAAGCCTAGCATGAGTTGTTTGTTGCCTATATCTAGTAGTTTTTTAGTCATTTGTAAAGGTTGGACTCTTGTGAATGCTTTGAGCATTATTGTACATTCATCTTTGCAGTTTGGCAAAGGAGTAGACTAGGGTTTGCAACATTTTGCGGGATTTTTGTGGCAACTTGATTTAGTATTGTTTTTCCTTTTGTAATGCAAGTTTACATGTGTTTATGTATGCCATCATCTTTCTCTATTCAGCTTAACTAAATGAATCAAGGATAAAGGTAGAATTCATTTATGTTGCAGTGCTCTACCTAGGGTTTGTTTAGTTATTTATGTTTTCAACTGTTTGAAGAGGATCCCTGAGACTTTCATGCCCTCTCCAACTCCTCACCAGTATTAAGACTTTCCATCTCACTTATTTCAAAGTACTAAACCATTTGCCTACCTTGCCCCACAGAAATCTCTGCAAGCCTGTGTCCATTCCTCGGACCCAAATCTGCCTTTCACATTTGATCTAGCAAACCAACATTAAATTAAATCAAATTCCTCTGAACATATACCTAGCCTAAAATTAGTCTTTACATTAGTCATCTCAACCTCATTGATCATATTTTCTGGAGATTGATAAGGAGAGAGCCCTCTCCCGACCTGGTAGGGCTAGCTACCAGGTTAAGTGTGGTTTGATGTTACCCTAGATCCTGCCTTTATCAGCCTGAGGTAGATTTAGGCCCTAACATATTGGCAACCATACTGGGGATGGAAAGTTTATTATCATTGTTTTTCTTTGTAGACTACAGATGGAGCTTGAAGTTAGCTAGGTAGCCTTCGAAATGATCTTGCTTCGCATTAGCAAAATTAGATGAATGCTGCTTCAGTCAATCTCCAGTCTAGTTTATAAACTGAACATCTGATCTAAACGATTACCCCAGTATCTTAAAGCAATTCTAGACTTTGGATGATGAGTTTAGAATTTGATAGTCTGAACAAGTTGATAATGTCCATTTTATTTTTGGGAATAATTCAACACACTAGCTTCCAGACGATACACCAGGGCCAATCCTGATCTTGATCCTCCTCCTGTGTATGAAAACCCAAATCTCATCCCAAGAATTCTCCGATAAGAAAGTTCTATGATTCCCGTGTTCAGATCTCATTCATGTCCAGTTGTTTTTGAATATCTTGAAGATCTTGAGTTTGATGAGCATTTTGATCTATCATTGTTTGAGACTAAATCTGAAAGTGTTGTTGGTTCCACTGTCCTAAATTTGGAGTTTGTCAAAGATCTTGAAACTGAAAAGGCCAATAGATCAATTGACGATTACATATTGAATCTTCAAACTTCCATTGTGGCTACAAACATTCCCAAATTCTTAGAATCCACATTTGCAACTCTTAGTTCATTTGCTATTACATCTGGTTCAGAAATTCCTACCGAACCTCCTTTCATTCCAACCATTCCCGTGAAGCCCACCATATCTGATCAGAGACCTCCTATCTCTTCTCCCCCATCAAATCCTTCAACACCTCAAACATCTCATATTTCCTCCCCTCCTTTGACACCTCATACACCAATTACATTGGCTGCTATCATTGTTCCGACTCCTCCTACATCCCCAAGGCCAGTTTCAAATCCACCTAGAGCAATGGCTGCCCGATATGCACCTCTTGTGTTGCCTCAAAACTTGGATGCCATGCCCGCTGATTACCAAAGCAAAATTCCATTGTTTGATGGTACCCCCCAAGGTATCACAGCTTAGCAACATGTGGATAAGATGACCGATTTCTTTGACCTTCATGAGATGGATGAAGAAAATGTGACTATGAGACTATTTGTGCTAGCTTTTGGAGGTGACGTGTGAAAGTGTTTCAGAGCTTTGTCGACTGCAAGTATTACTAAATTGGCCGTTCTTTAGAGAAAATTCTTGGTTCGTTGGGAGGTAAAGAAGAATCCTCTTCAAATTCTTTCTGAATATGAAAACATCAAGAGGAATTTTGGTGAGAGTGTCCAAGATTATTGTGTCAGATTCAATACTGTTTACAATGCAATTCCTATTGATATAAAGCCACCTATGGGGCTGGTTTTGATTAAATTTCCTGATCGCTTCGATCCCGAAATTGCATATCAATTGAGAGAAAGAGATCCAACCACATTGGAGGACACGTAAAAAATTGCAGTCAGCGTTGAAGCAAATCTGCTTGCCAAGAGAGCTAGAGAAAAGGCCGAAAAGAAGGTGACCATAAAGGAGGAAGCTTCTTCCTCAGATCATTTGATTTGCAAGATCGAGAAGATGTTTTATAGACTCACAATTGCTGATAAACCTAAAGCACAAGTTAGAAATCCAAACTTCTGTGGTTAGCATCAACCACAATTCAGAATCAAGCAACGAGAACAAAGAGCACAAGACCAAGCAGCACAACAGCAAGTAAAGACACCCTTACAGCAGAATTTTGTACATGGTCGGAATCAGATGATGATGAGAACATAATAGGTGAGGAGAATCATTTCTTTACACCTGATGATCTGCCTATTTATATCACGGAAGATGAAGAGTATTCAAAAAGCCCAACTGTACAAAAGGATGAAGATTTCATCTTGGCAAATGAAACAATTCTTGAAGAAGAGTCTGATGAATATCAGAGGGGATACATGAATGCTTTGACAACCCAATAGTGACAATATTCACTCAAGAGTAGAGAGGTACCCATCAATCCAATTCAGAAGAGGAAGGAAGTGACACCGCCAAAGAACGATTCTCCAATTGTGTAGAAAAAGGGAAAGGAGGCAGCTGATCCTACCACCAGTAAAACACAATCAGCAAATGAAACATCAAATCAGCCAATTGTATCAAGGGAGAAGACTGAAAAGAAGGATGCTCCAGTCAAAGAGGTAGAGAAAACTTCAGCTTTTAGCTTAGAAAATGAAATTTCTAAGTTAAAAGTGTCAATTCCTTTGACTGAATTAATGAAGAATAGCAGCTATAAAGGTCATGTGTCAAATATTTTGAATTTGGATCCATTATCTGATATGGTAAATGTGTAGGATGACCAGCCCGAACTTATCTTTGGTCCGGCATTAGAAGGTTAATCTGAGGATAGTGATGTAGCTCCTTTTTACATCAGCCTTAGATTGCATGATTATGTACTACACAACGCCATGTTTGATTCAGGAACCTCTCATAATCTTATGCCAAAAGCAATCATGGAAAAATTGGGTCTAGATATCACTCGCAAGTACCATGATCTATATTCCTTTGATTCTGGTAGGGTCAGATGCATTGGGCTTATTAAATATTTGGTTGTCACGTTAGATCAGATTCCGGCGAAGAATGTTTTGATGGATGTGGTTGTAGCCGATATTCCTCCTAGATTTGGCATGCTTCTTTCTAGATCTTGGGGAGCAAAACTCAAAGGGACATTGCAGCTTGATTTCTCCTATGCTACTATTCCCGTGTTTGGTCAGTTGAGGAAATTATACCGGGAGAAAAATATGAAGTACATGATCACTAGCAAGGAGAAACCTCTAAATCATCCAATCAACTATGTACATACTGATTTAGAATCATTTGTTTTATATTCTAATAGTTTTAATGATGTAAATAGTCAAGTAGCTGAAGTAGAAGATATTCCAAAGATCATTGAAAATTTTAGAGCAGTACTAGATCAAGAAAGATAAAGGCTTGATAGTACTGCTGAACAATCCGCCTTCCGACAGCAGCAAAAAATTGATGGACATCAAGCAAAGGTAGAAGAGAAAGTAGAATTTTAGCATTTGGAGGATGAAGCCAGTTTGTGGAGCATGGATTTTGATGGCGCAGTAGGTAGGGAAGGTGTTGGAATTGGTATTTGGATACGCAGCCTTGCATTTCTTCCAAACAAAGTTCCAAGTAATGTAAGGGTTTGTTCATATAAATTGGCTTTTGATTTTTCAAATAATTAGGTTGAATATGAGGCTTTAATTGCTGGTTTGAAAATCCTCAAGAAGTTAAATGCTAAAAGAATTTCAGTATATGGCTACTCCGAGTTAGTTATCAAGCAAGTGAAAGGTGAATACCAAGCTAAGCATCCTCGCATGCGAGCTTACTGTAATGCGGTACTATATATTTTGAGATTATTTCTAGATTACACTTTGACATGTGTCCCTCGTGTACAGAATGTTATTGCAGATTCCCTTGCGAAAGTTGCAAGTAATTTGAAATTCTGATGAATTCAAACAATAAGTTTGAAATTCATGTGAAACATCGCCCTGTTGTCCTTGATAATCAAAGATATTGGCAGGTGTTTCAAGATGATAAAGAGATCGAAGAATTTCTGCAAAATGAAGGCAAGTACAAAGACACTTCTATCGATGGAGAGCATGATGATGGTGAAGTGGACATGGAAGTAAATCAGATGGAAGTTTTGCAGTTGAAAGACAATGTCATTCCTAAAGGTATAATACCTTAGAGGAGTTGTTTGATCAAGATGATGTAGCCCGGAAATCGAGCTTGGTGCCAATTGAAAAAAGAGTTGAGGATGTAAACATTGGATCAGTAGACAATCCAAAAGTGGTGAAGTTATCAAAAGCATTGCCTCCACAGGTAAAGGCAAAATACATTAGTTTATTATCTTCATTTACTGATGTATATGGGACTATTTAGATTTGAAGGCATATGATAAGAGTATAATTCAGCACATCATTCTGATCAAGCCGAATCAAAAGCCATTTCGACATAAGCTAAGAAGGATAAATCCAAAGTTGATGCCCTCAATAGAGAAGGAAGTGAATCGATTGTACAAAGCTGGTATAATCGTTCCCATAATATTTTCAAATTGGATTTCTAATTTGGTGTCTTTGCGCAAGAAAACAGGGGAGATTTGATTATGTATTGATTTCAAAAATCTGAATAAGGTGTCTTTGAAAGATAACTATCCATTGCCCAAGATGGATCACATACTTGGAAGAGTAGTTGGAGCATCCCGTATGTCGCTACTCGATGGGTATTTCAGTTATAACCAAATTTTGGTCCATGAGGATGACAAGGACAAAACAACATTCACCACTCCGTGGGGAACTTTCCATTATGCCAAGATGCCATTCGGATTGAAGAATGCTGGTGCAACCTTTCAGCGGGCTATGGATATCGCATTTGAAAATGAGAAAGATGTATTTTTAGTTGTTTATCTTGATTATTTGATAGTTTTTTCTAATTCAGATGAAGAGCACCTTTATCATTTGAAGATTGTATTTCAGCGGTGTAGAAAGTATGACATATCTCTCAATCCAAAGAAGAGCTTGTTTTCCATGGATGAAGGCAAGCTTCTCGGTCACATCATATCCAAGGAGGGAATCGCATCGATCCAGCTCGAGTGGAAGCCATTCATAAGATTGATTTTCCACGAAGTAAAAAGGAGATCCAAACATTCAACAGTAAAATGAATTTCTTACGTCATTTTGTGCCAAATCTAGTAGAACATTTGAGGGAAATCACAAACATGTTAAAGAAAGATAGTGTAGTGAAATGGACCGAAGAAGCCATCAAGTCTTTCAATTTGGTAAAGTTGGCCCTCTCTTCAACTCCAATTTTGATCAGCCCAAATTATTCCCAATATTTCATTTTGTTTTCATTTGCTTCGGATCATACTATGGCAGTGGTCTTAATGCAGAAAAGAGACCAACTTGAGAAGCCAATTGCTTTTTTTAGTAGAACAATAAGGGATGCAGCCTTAAAGTACAATATTATTGAAAAGCAAGCTCTCGCCTTGGTAAAAGCATTGAAATATTTTTGAGTCTATATTCTACATTCTCATATCCTTGCTTATGTCCCTAACGTTGCCGTTAAAGATGTCTTAGTGCAAACAGATCCGAAAGGGAGACGAGGCAAATGGATCGCAGCTTTGTTAGAATATGATGTGGAGATCAAACCAACAAAGCTCATCAAGGGTCAGGGGTTGGAAAAACTGATGGTGGAGTCTAATTTGCATGCCTTAGACATAAATTTGATTGCTGTTATGTCCGAAGACGATGAAGAAAGTTCGCTTGTTCAAGTATTTGAAATGTTTCTTCTTTCTCCTTGGTATTTAGATATTGTTTATGTGCTCCAACATCTTTCACCGCCACTTGGAATGGCTAGGAACAAAAGTAGGACTATGAAATTAAAGGCTGCCAAGTTTTGTATAATGAGTAATGCACTCTATTGGAAAGATCCTGGCGGTGTCTTGCGGAATAGTTTGGTTGAGGAAGAGGAAAAATAGGTCATGGATGATTTTCACAAGGGAGATTGTGGAGGTCATCTATTTTGGAAAACAACAGCCAATAAAATTTTGAGAGTGGGATATTATTGGCCAACCCTCTTTGCTGATGTGTACAAAACTGTTACAGGCTACCATGAATGTCAAAATTTTCAAGGTAGGAGAAAATTACAGCCTTTACCACTCAAGCCGGTTGAAGTAAGTGCTCTATTTCAGCAGTGGGGTTTAGATTTCATTGGCGAGATCCATCCTACTTCTTCAGCACAGCACAAGTGGATCCTCACAGCAATAGACTATTTCACTAAATGGATTGAGGCGATTCCCACTCGGCAAGCCACTGATTCAGTAATAATTCAGTTTCTTGAAAACAATATTTTGTCACATTTTGGTTGTCCTAACAAGATGATTACAGATAATGCAGCAGCTTTTAAATCTAAAAAGATGATTGATTTTTGTAATAAATATCAAATTACCTTGGGGCACTCAACTACATACTATCCACAAGGTAATGGATTGGTGGAATCCTCAAATAAATCATTGGTCAACATTATCAAAAAGCTGCTGGAAACAAACAAGAAGAGCTGGCACAAGAAATTGGTCAATGCACTATGGGCAGATAGAGTAAGTCAGAAGAAATCAATAGGCATGTCCCCTTTCGAGATTGTGTATGGTGTTGACACGGTGTTCCTGACATCTCTCGCAGTCCCGGTTGTTAAACTTTTGTAGGAAGCTGGCAACAAGGAAGATCATTTGCAACGAAGAATCAATCAAATGATCCATTTACAACAGATGAGAGAAGAGGTTTTTCAGAATACCTTCAGGCTGCAAGAGAGAATCAAGAAAATATATGATCGAAAGGCAAAGGTGGACAAGTTTCAAATTGAAGACAAAGTGCTGATGCTAGAAACGAAGACAAAGGCAAGCATGGAAAGTTTGAGAACCTGTGGAAAGGACCATTCAGAATTGCTGCATATCGGGGTCAAATGCTTTCCTGCTGAAAGAAATGGATGGAGAAGATTGTCCAGGTGGGCCGGTCAATGGTCGGCTACTGAAACGGTACCATATTTGAAATGTTTTATGTTGTCATATGTATCATTGTACATACCGTTTTATTTCCTTCATTGCAAGTGTGTACTGTTATCATTCATTCAGTTTGGGGCCTAAAGTGAAGGCTATAAAACTGAAGGTCTGATTTCAGTTTTGGTTTGGATTGTTTGAGTCAGTCTTTAGTCGATTTCAGTCTTGAAATTGAGTCAGTTTTGAGTCAGATTTCAGTCCTGAAATTGAGTCAAGATATTGGTTTTGGTTTGTCAAAGTTATTGACTCCATATCCCAATGGAAGAAGGCACTATATGCTTTACAAAGATCTGTAGTTCTTGGCACCTCCAAGGAGCTACCATCCCCATTGGAGCCAATGTTAGTGTCGGTATCTTCATCCCTCCATCAGTGATCAAAATTCTCTTGTTGCATTGCATTTTAGGTGTCTCATCCGATCAGATACATTCCATTAGGATCATGGATCATTTGATGGCAGTGGCATATCATAAATTATCCCTCATGGTCTTTACCTACTGACCCATTTTCATACATTTAGGTCATTTGCAGTCATTTTTTGTCTTTACATCTGCAAAAGTTATTTTTAGGGTTTTAAGTCTCATTAGGTCTAGGGTTTTGTCAATAAAGTCTTGTAAAAGCTCAATAATGGTTAGCAGGCACATGAGGAGGTCAAATAAAGTCTCAGCAACAAAAATTTCAATAATCACATGCTCAGTGATTGATTTTTCCTCAAAACCCTGTTTTGAGGAAAAACAGAGTTTTTTATGTTTTATGTACAAAATTTCATGTAATTTCATTTTTCCTATATGTAATAATTCCAAGATGCAGCCCTGGTCACCTTGCCAAGCTCTTGCACTCCAGCTCTTGCAAAAGAGTCAAAAATTCAAAGCATTTAGTCCATCAAAGGCAAAAAGCAAACTCAAACTGCCAAAATAGAGTTTTAGAAGACAAGTGAAAGGCAAACATTATAAAGTGGGTTTTTATAAGTGAAAAGTTAAAATCCTTTATATATAAAGTCTTTTTCATGTTGAAGAAGTTCATTTGTGTGCCAAAGAAGACAAAAATAAGAGTTAAGTCATTTTTGAGCCGAAGGAGAGAATTTGCAGCAAACCATGAAAATTCTTGAGGCGTGACACACCTGGGTTGAGGTGCGGCACACGCAACGTAGGTTTAACACTAAAATTGTAATAGGCGCGACACACCAGAGAAGTGCGACGCACCTGTTAGTGGGCATGGTGCACCGGTCTTCTAAGCCCAAAACTCATCCAAATCACCTCCTTCAAGCTCCAAACTTGCAAACTTCCTCCTTCCTAGTAAGTCAAGCATCTCATATTGCCATTGCAAGGGTTTTAGTCATTTTTCATGGTGTTTCAATAGGTAAAAAACAAAACCCGAGTTCCTTGCACAGTCATATTGAAAATCTGCCTAGGGTTTGCAAAGTTGCAATTTTTGTTGTTTTCCCCTGCACCATTTTCATTTTCTTCTTCACCACACCCCCCTCATTTCATTTTCCTTCCCCTTTATCATTCACACTCATTCATTCCATTATTCCCAAAACTAAAACCCTAATACCTAATCCCACTACTCCCAAACCCTAGTTGGCATCCCTAAACCCTAATCCTTATTCCCCACACCCTGCCACTCCCAAAAAACCCTACAGTTAGCAACAAACTCCCACATTCACAGTCCCCACTCATCAATCCCTTTCATTGAACAAAAAACACCTATTATTCATATAAAATCTCTTCATACTCATCACTTCAACCCAAACAGTGGCAAACATGGAGACAGATTCACCTTATGAAAGAGATGAAGAAACAATAAGTGATTCCTCCCAAGAAATTCATGCACCAAGGAAACCTCACAAGGGAGGAAAACACATCCGGGAGGAGCCCACTACACTTACTGAGCTATTGGCTTGCCCTCTTGCTGTAGCATGTTTCAAACATCAGTCTTGCTACCAGTTTTGTGAGATGGTGGAAAGAGTCAAATACCACCATGAGCTTACTAGAATTTTTGTGCTCCATCTTCAGAATGGCCAGGTCAATTTGGTAGGTGTGATATTCACTTTGACACCTGAGACTATAACTGAAGCAATAGATATTCCAAATGTGGGTGAATAGTGGAACAAGGGACAGCTGGTGGATAGAGAGCATTATGAGCCTTATATTAAGGCTGGTTTTCAGAGGAATATCATTAGGGTCTTCCCTTTCAGATACCTACAGGACACATATGCTCCCCTTATGAAACTCATAATCAAATATTTCAGCTGTGAAGGCAGATTTTCTCACCTATACACCTATCATGTCATATTATTGATGCATTTACTAGAGTGAGGATGATGAACATCCCATATTTCATATGCCGGAATATTGAGAAAATGACCACATTGGTGCAAAGGAAACCTCCTCATTAGTAGTACAACAACATTTATCACTTTGCATTGATCAAGATTGTGGTTTTGCATCAGCTGAGTTTATTGAATGTTTCATGGGATGATTTCATTTCACATGAGGTCTTCACAAGCCCTCAAGTGCCCCCATCAGTTTTTCATGAGGTAGGAGGGCCTTCACATCAACAAGAGGTGCATGAGACTCAAACCACTAGTGTGCCAATGTTTGTCACTTACCAAAAGGGCACAAGGAGGTTGTTTGCAGTAGCAAAACGTGTACCATCTGCACTCGGGGTGGAAGGGGTCTCGTTTCCTTCAATAGAAAAGTAGGTATATGACAAAGGTAAGCAACCATTGCATGATGAGGGGCCTTCAGAAGGTCAAGAGAGAGATTTCATTCTCATTCAGGATGATGACACTGATTTGGGCTCTCAAAGCTCAAAGCTCAAGGAGATCATCCAGGAACAGCAAGCTAACATTCATGACTTGTCTCTTAACCTGGAAAGAGCCAAGTGGGTAAATAACTATCTTGAGCAAAGGAATAAGCAATTGGAGGACAAACAAGAAATCTTGGAGCTGCAAGTCATTAAAGAAAACTGGAAAAATTCCAAAAGGGCAAAGGTAAAGTTGATTGAGAAAAAGGACAATGATCGGGAATATGTGTTGGAAAAGGTAAAAATACACTTGGAGAAGTTGTTGGAGAAGGCCAACAAAGAGAAAAGGATGTTGAGGCACATGGCCTATCACTATTTGGCAAGAAACAAAAGTTGCAAAGCAAGGATAAAGACTTTGAAGGCCAAGTTGAGGAAAGCTTTGAAGAAGAAGAAAGAGCAAGAAAAGCTCAAGATTTTGGCTGAGGCTTCCTTAGCCCAAAACAGCACTTGATGCAGGTCACTCAACTCAAATTTCAAAAAATTTGGCACACTTTTTGTCAATTTTGAAATTTTGAAGCAAAACACAGTTTTTTTCTGCCTGGTGCGTAGCGCCACCCAGCGCTCGCTTTTGCTAGGGACCTCCTCTGGAGGAAAACTTAGCATTTTTGGATTCCTCATGTAAAATTATGAATTCCAAAATGGCTTGAAATTTTTGTCAAGTTTTGAACTTCCAAAGGGTCAAAAACACCTAAAAAATTCCCTTTCTACCCCTTTTTGGCAACACAGGAAGTAATGTTGGGAGAACTCACTTTTGGAGGGGCAAATAGACACCAATTTAGAAATTCCACCTATTCTGGAATGTAGTCAGACAGAAATTTCCAACAAGCCCACTTGGAGAAAATTTGGTACAAGGGAAGGCCTCCAAAATCAGCTGCAAAAATGCGCTACGCACAGGGATAGTGGCGCAATGCATAGAATTAAAAATTGTCATTTTTGCCAAAAACTCTTTTTTTTGCCTAGTTTTTTCTCAATTTGACTTTTCTCTCTCTCTCATAGTCAAACTCATGATGTAATTTGATGTAACTTGATGGAATTTGACGTAAAAATGTTAAAAATTCACTCATGGAGGTAGATACATCATGAAAAGGTAGTTTTGAACTAAATGAATCAGTTTTCTAGGTTTTAGAAGCAAGCTGTTCCACAACTTACTTTTCAGTTCTTAGTTTAGATCTTGTTGAAACAGCTCATAAACTCATGAATTGGACCCCTAAAGCCTAGCATGTGTTTTTTTTTTGCCTATATCTAGTAGTTTTTTAGTCATTTGTAAAGGTTGGACTCTTATGATTGCTTTGAGCATTATTGTACATTCATCTCTGCAGTTTGGCAAAGGAATAGACCGGGGTTTGCAAAATTTCATGGGATTCTTGTGGCAACTTGATTTGGTATTGTTTTTCCTTCTATAATGCAAGTTTAGATGTGTTTATTTATGCCATCATCTCTCTATGTTCAGCTTAACTAAATGAATCAAGGATAGAGGTAGAATTCATTGATGTTGCAGTGCTCTACCTAGGGTTTGTTTAGTTATTTATGTTTTCAACTGTTTGAAGAGGATCCCTGAGACTTTCATGCCCTCTCCAACTCCTCACCAATCTTAAGACTCTCCATCTCACTTATTTCAAAGTACTAAACCATTTTCCTACCTCTCCCCACAGAAACCTCTACAAGATTGTGTCCATTCCCCGGACTCAAATCTGCCTTTCACATTTGATCCAACAAACCAACATTAAATTCAATCAAACTCCTCTAAACATATACCTAGCCTAAAATTAGTCTTTACATCAGTCATCTCAACCTCATTGATCATATTTTCCTGAGATTGACAAGGAGAGAACCCTCTCCCGACCTAGTAGGGCTAGCTACCAAGTTAAGCGTGGTTTGATGTTACCCTAGATCCTGTCTTTCTCAGCCTGAGGTAGATTTATGCCATAACAGATTCCACCTCACAGTTGGAGATCACAAAACCATCATCATATTGGTCTCCATCCAAGCCTTCTAGGGCTTCCATAGCATTTGTCCAACCAAGGCTTCCAGGATTAGTAACTCAACCCACAACTTTTAACGGGCTTCCAAAGCATTTGTCCAACCAGAGCTTCCAGGACTAGTAAATCAACCCACTAAGGACTTCCAGAGAATTTGTCCAACCAAGGCTTCCAGGACTAGTAACTCAACCCAAGTTGTTACAGGGCTGCTAGAATTTTTGCCCAATAAGGGCTTCCAGGACTAATAACTCAACCCAAGCTAAGGAAACATGAGCACCAACCAAAAAAAAACAAGGAAAATAATCGATAATCACCATGGCTATCTAGGAAATGGAAAGGATAGGAAATCCACTATCAATCCAGGCAATTCTCCATGCTAGTGACAAACCATGACAAAATGTCCACATGCATATTCCATGCATGCCAAAACTATTGAGGAAAACATAAATGCAACTTGGTAACTGCAAGAAAATCCCGTTGTAGAAGTTGATCGTGATGTCTTCTTGTGCTTTCCTACTCTTACTTTTCCTTCTTGCTACAAAATTCCAAGTATGCCACACTCCTTCCAAGAGTGCTCCAAGAAACTCTAAGTTTCCAAGAGTATGAGAGAGAGAGAATAATTAGAGAGCTCCAAAACTGAACTGGCAAAAGGTTACCAACTGATCATCATAAGCCTTTTTATGAATGAGGCCTCTACTTTCTCCATTTTCCATTATTTTCTTCCTCACATGCAACCTGTGACCTTTCACCTCCCTTTTTCTGCCAATTTCCATTATTTTGATAAATAAATGTGCCAAAAATGTCATTTTGCCTTTTGAAAGCCTTATTCATTGCCTTTGCCAATTTCCTTAGCCATTAATAACCAAATGAACACCCACCCTAGGATATCTCGCTCGAAATTTAGCTTGGAATAAGTGTCTCATCAATCGTGGTTATTATTTGCCTTTTTTTAACCTTTATTACATGGAATTTCACCAAGGCTATTAGAGAACCCTTCCCCTTGGGGCAACATCGTCCTCGGTGTTCAACAACACCTATAACCACAAAAATGTTGTAAGCAAAACATACTGTCGATGGAGCTTTATATCTTAGCTCGTTGCAGTATTTACAATGAGAACCCTGCTAAGAATTAAACCAACATGAAAACATAACAACATAACATCATAATGACATGACACCCATACCACTTATTGGAGCTTTATAACATAGCTCATGACGGTATTTACATCCATATACATATGTACATACAAAAAAATCACTAAACATATACCAAAACATATACCAAGGCATATACAAAACATTATTCTAAAACACGATGCCAAAATTGTTTTGCCTCAACCAGAAAACAAGGAAGGATACATAACCCACACCTGATCCGCCATCTCCCATGTAGCTTCATCGGGCCAAAGTACTTCCATTGCACTTTAACTTTCTTGATTGCTTGGTTCCATAGCATGAGCACCTTTTTTGCAATATACATTGAGGCTCCGACTGGAATTCTCCATCTGGTTCCACTTGCAATACAAACCAATCAATCACATGATAAACATATTCAACATACTTATTAAGAAATGACACATGGAAAAAATCATGGAATTTCACTGTCAGAGGCATTGTGATTCGATATGCTATTGGCCCAATCCTCTCAATAATGTTTAAGGGTCCACAAAATCATGGTGCCAACTTGGCACATGATCCAATCCGTAAGGAGCTCTTCTTTGGTTTGATGCACAAGTACACCTGTTCCCCACCCTGGAACTCCTTGAAAAACCTGTTTCGGTCTGCATAGCTCTTCTGCCTATCCAGTGCTGCCTTTATATTTTTCTTTATAACCTGCATTTCCTGTTCCATGTCTGCCAACATGTCTGGTCCAATCAACACCCTGTTAACTGGATCACTCCAACTGACAGAAGTATTGTAACTCCACCCATACAATTCCTTAAACAAACTCATCCTCAATGACTCTTAATAACCATTGTTGTGTGCGAACTCAGCCAAGGGAAGACACTCCTCCCACTTCCATTGTTGATGCATCACATACATCCTCAACATGTGTTCCAATATCCTGTTGACCCTCTCTGTCTGTCCATATGTATGTGGATGATAAGTTGTATTTAAGGTCAACTTTGTGCCCAACCTTGCAAATAACGCCTTCCAAAACTTGGAAGTGGGATTCACATCCCTGTCCAACACAATATTATTTGTAACACCATGCAATTTTACAACATCTCTGATGAATACCTATGCCACATTGCTAGCTAAGAATGTAGACTTCACTGGAATGAAGTGTGCAACCTTTGTCAACCTGTCCACAACAACCATGATAGAATCATGTTGTCTCACTTTCCTTGGAAACCCTATGATGAAGTCCATAGAAATGATGTCCCATTTCCATTATGGAATCGCAATTAGCTGTAGTAGTCCACTTGGATGTTTACACTCTGCCTTCACACACTGACAATCAAAACACCTAGCCCCAAATTCTACTACATCCTTCTTCAAATTCAACTAATAGTAAAATATCTTCACTGATGTCAGTGTCTTATGGTAACCTAGGTGACCCGAATAAGGTTTCGCATGAAACTAATTCAAGATATCCTTCTTGAGCCCACTGCTATTTGGCACATATATATTGTCTCTGAACTTAAAAAATCCATCTGATGTAAGGAAATAATCCACATCCCTTGCACATGCACGTGTACCTATACTTGTACATGTAACTGTACTATCACCTATACCTGTACCTATACTCTGCTGCAACCTGTGCATAATCTCCATGTACCTGACATCTTGTTGACCTTCTTGCAAGATCCTAGAGTGTAAGTTTGTCCCATAAGAGCTCATAACTACTAAGTGATTTACCTATATCTACTTGTTGAGAGCATCTTCCACTTTATTCTCTTTGCCTTTAATATACATGATCTCAAAATTGAACTCACTGATTATAACCAACCACCGAGCCTTTCTACCATTCAGATTCGGTTGGTCAAATAGATACCGTAAATCACTATGATCGCTCATCAATGGAAATATCCTACCCAGAAGATAGTGTCTCCACATATTCAATGCATGTATAATCGCTGCTAACTCAAGATCATGTGTGGGGTACTTCTGCTTGTTAGCACTCCTCACTGTCCCAAGGTTGAGAAAGGAGGCTGACAGAGGTAACCTCAAACCAATCTTTAGATTTGATAGAGCCCTAGCAAATCAGTGAGGCCTCTCTCAAGGATCTCACAGCTAATGAAGTGACTAGAGAGAGAGTCAAATGTTAGGCTAGATATTAAGCTCAATGGTGTTTTATTTTAGGGTTTTGTTGGATGAAGTTCAAAGGTCTAGGAACTAGGCTAGGATTTCAAATGATCAATTGCAGATATATAATGGCGCAAGGTAGGCATGTGTTACAGATCCATTTGGGCACATCAATCCCATCATTTAGATCAGTGTTTAGGGCTCATCAAACCCTAATTTCAGTTGCTACATGCCCTAAACAAATCACCCTTTTGAATGCCTCCTTCCCAGACAATTTCATGACTTGTAGACATCCTAAAATGACCTCTAAAGGGACCAACATAGGTAGGCCCATGTAAGGGTGCACTGCAGAGAAGTTGATCTTTCACCTGCGCTGGGTGAGATTGAGCGAAATTCACATAGGGTTTGGGGAATATTCTTATCTCTTGGAGTCATCTAGAAGTTTCCCTCACTTATCAACTCCCATGAGCTCGAAAATGGATGAGGAATGAGTTAAGATGCATCCTATCCTCTCATCCCTTCCTCCATGGAGCTAATTCTAAGTATGGAAGGCCATACAATACCCCCTTTATGACATAACCTCCTTCATCTTCCTATAAATTGACCACTCATCTAAGTGATCAAGGGCTGGACTATGTTTAATTGTAAGGAGATAATGTTGCTATGAAAATTGACTTTGAGACACGTATTGTTATGCTACAAGTTTGTCGTGCTTTTGATGTGATGTGGATGGGATCCAAGCTGGAGGAGTGACTTCGAATCAGACTTGATGGTTGTAATTCCTTCTTCTATTCAATAAAGTATTTGAGCCTTTTTCCCATATGCTTATATTCTTATATGATGCTTATATGTGTGAATGTATCTAATTCCATTTACTTGTATTTAATAGAGCTTTTGCTTTGATTGGTTCTTTGTCTTCTGTTGATGTTTACAGGTACTTCTCAAGCGTGTTAAGTACGGGAAGGAGAGACAGGATCTTTGTCTTATCTATTTCTTATTGGAAAAGGCTAAAGTGATTTAAACTGTTGTTCAGATATGGCTACTTATCTAGGGAATTAGTATTTATCTGTAGATGCCAAATTCTCTAAAAAAATTGGCAACTCCACTGGGGACTAATCATCATTCCAAGTAGCTTATCCACATCCTAGGACACTCTAGCAAACCATACTTCCTCTCATTTATTGTATTTCAGCATTGTTGAAGTGAATTTTGGTAAAAAAATTGAGGTTAGATGACTCTTGAGTGGCCTCTTAGGAATTAGCGCAGGCTTGGTCAGGGGATAATGCTCTGCATAGCACCCTTGAGTGAGAGACAGTGCTCTGCAGTCTAGTTAGGCCCTCTTTGACCTGCACTGATCCACCTTAGGGAAAATTTCCACCTTTGGATAGGGCTTTTCACCAAATTTCTTCTGTTTGATTGCTTGCTGAATGATCAATGAATGTCATGTCTCTAAAATCAACATTGTATCTCCTTTGCTAGCCCTACTTTGACTTGGTTTATTAATGTTTCTTAAATTATTTCTTTGTCATTATCGCTTCATTGTCAAAGTTAGATTATAGTCGATTAATCTTTGTTCGAAAGAAAGTGTCATAAAAGTCTTCTTTTCCTTCAAAATAGAACTGTCGTAAAGTCTTTGTTCTTGTGAAAATATTGATTGATTGTATGTGCAATAGTGTCACTTTTTGTTCATCATAACATTAAGGGAATCTAGAAGAAAAAATTACATCGTGTGTGCTCATAGGAATAGTTTAGGGAAATTGCATTAGATTGTGATATTTTCTCTTTGATTGAAAGAAATCTGATTGCTCTATCCCTATTAGATAAGGTTTTCATTGTTTAATTGAATGAAAATAATGCTTATCATATTAGTTTCGTTTTAGGAATTGCAAACATACATCGCGTGGTGAACCTTGAAAGGAAAATTCTAAAGAAGATCAACTTAAAATTTATCTGAATTTACCTAATGGAGCATTGTCACTTAACGAAAAACATTTAGAGGTATAGGCTAGAGACGTGTTCCGGTGTCGTAAAACATAGCAATTGTCACTAACTTGTCTACAATACATCCCAAGTGTGCTACCTCATTCCATGTACTTGAGTATATCGTAGCTCGTCCATGTACCTTCAGGTATATAGGGCAGTGTTACAGTACGTAAAGTATATGGGAATGCTCTCACTATGCGGTTTTGCATTAGACAACACTAATATGGATTGGGCCTCCACATATTTTCGGGTATATATGGGAGGAAAAAACTTCGTTTCTATCGATCCTTAGGTAACCAAATCGACCACCGTGTACATTGTGATACACTGAACACAACATTTGGGGAGATTGCTTGCCTATACTTCTCCGTTCACCGAGAGGTATTCTGCAGTTCACAGTTGCTTGGTAAACCTTTTGCCTAGATTATCCCTATTTTATTTTGTTATCTTACTTTGATTAAAATAAAATTAATTGACCGCGTATAACATCCTCAACGCTTACTCCTTAGTTGATCTTAGGTTGAGACATATGGCGAGAAATCCAGAGTCCACCAATCAAGGAATTCCTTTTGATGGGAATCCTAGTCCTTTTCCTCCTTTTGGAAATATTGGTGCTCCTTATATGGCTACATTATCCCTTCCGGGATTTACCATTGGCTTGCCAATATGGCTGTTTTCAACCTCCTTGTTTCAAAATGTCGTGATTTCTTCGTAGTCAAGTACTCCTCCAATTGGACAAAATCAATTTCTAGTTGATCCTAAAGTTGACCCTTTGCCTTCTTCCTCGGTTGTTTCTTCCTCTTTGCTTGGTGAAAGTATTGGTACTAGTAACTAGGTGGCTAAGAAGAAGAAGAAAGGGAAGAAGAAGAAGAAGAAAATTCAGTAGGGGAGCAACCAAGCAACCATTTGTTTGAATGCAACTTATGATGAGAAACCATCCCATAAGCCTCACAAAGTTCGATATCCATGCAAAATTTGTACGGGAGACATCTTCTTCGAAATTGTCCTTATATTCCTCAGATCTTAGAAGAAAGGCCTTCTCGTTCACGTCATCCTGTGTCATCAAATTCTGGAGATCATGCTGGTGACACACCATCAACTAGTGGTAGTAAAGTTCATGGAAAGAAGGGTAAAGTTAAGTTTCTCGGTAGGTTATGTGAAGGGAATAACCCCATTCACCTTTTTCCCTATCTGGATGATGCCCAAAAAGTGTTGGATAACCGTCCTACTTCATTGCAATGACTTCCATCTGGTTACAGGAGACTCTCCCTTAATCCTTCATTAGTTGATGAATTGACCAACCAAAATCAACTGTCGATCAAACTCACTCTCTCTGAATGTGAATCCCATGAGTCTATACTTGACCAATCACAGGTCGAGGAAACAGTTGACCCGATTTCTCCTTCAGTTAATCGTTCCTTTCCTGTAGAGAGTGAGTATGATACCACTTAGGTTCTTTTTGTTTCTTCAGATTCCAATGAGCTTGGAGACAACCCTCTTGTTCTATCAAGACAGGAAGAAAATCCTCCCATTCTAGTAACTCAAGGGGATAATTCTCTCATTCTTACGGTACCCCCTCCAAGTAGTCTGGTCACTTCCTTTGATTGGAATCGACTGGGAGGATGTCATCTTCCTTCTTATGTGCCTTTCCAAATCATAGTACAAGTTTGTAATATGACTGTACCTGGCACTATTATAGATGAAGGTGCATCTGTGAGTATCCTTTCCTTCACTTCTTGGCAAGCACTCGGTTCATCGGCACTTGTGCCTGTTACCCAGAATCTATTGGCTTTTAACAGAGGAACCAATCAACCATTAAGGATCCCTCCTCAGTTACCTTCCTCAGTTACCTATTACTTTGGGAGGAAATTTTTTTATCTCAATGTGATGCTAGTCCCAGACCCTTTAGATTACAATATACTTCTTGGGCGTGACTATTCTTATGACATGGGATCTATCATTTCAACATTCTTTTGAGTGATGTGTTTCCCACATGAAGGCATAATTGTCACCATTGACCATCTTTCATTTCCCAGTCCAAATATGGCTTCCAGTCAACCATATTCCCTAAATGGTCTTTTTGTACCAATGGTATCATCCCTGCCACGGGTTAATTATGTGGCAACCCGTTCCATGGCTAGATCAACTGACGATCAATTCAGTGATGTTGTACATTATGTACTGGGGGCATTGGAACCAGATCTCTCTAATGGATTCCTTGCTACGGATCCCTTCTAGAGCATTGTTCTCCCATCTGATGAGAAAATCTTGGAAGTCATGACATCTTATGAGTCGTGAACAATGAATATGAGGATAGCTCTTTTCCTGTGTCAACCTCATTAAAAAAATGAAACAACTCCCATGAGGATAGTTCCTTGTCTTGTGTCAACCTCGTTAAAAATGAAACCAAGGATATGAGGATAGTTCCTTGTCTTGTGTCAACCTCGTTAAAAAATGCAACAAAGGGTATGAGCATAGTTCCTTATCTTGTGTCAAGCTCGTTAAAAAATGAAACAAGGAGTATGAGCATAGTTCCTTGTCTTGTGTCAAGCTCGTTAAAAAATGAAATAAAGAGTATGAGGATACTTCATTGTCTTGTGTCAATCTCGTTAAAAAATGAAACAGGGAATATGAGGACAGTTATTTTACTATGTCAACCTCATTAAAAAATGAAACAGTTCCCGTGGGGATAGTTCCTTGTCTTGTGTCAACCTTGTTAAAAAAATGAAACAAGGGTACAAGCATAGTTCCTTGTCTTGTGTCAAGCTCATTAAAAAATGAAACAAGGAATATGAGGATAGTTCTTGGTCTTGTGTCAACCTCGTTAAAAAATGAAACAAAGGATATGAGGACAGTTCCTTGTCTTGTGTCAACCTCATTAAAAAATGAAACAAGGAATATGAGGATAGTTCCTAGTCTTGTGTCAACCTCGGTAAAAAATGAAACAGAGGGTATGAGGATAGGTCCTTGTCTTGTGTCAACCTCGTTAAAAAATGAAACAAGGAATATGAAGATATTTCTTTTACTGTGTCAACCTCATTAAAAAATGAAACAAGTCCATGAGGACAGTTCCTAGTCTTTTGTCAACCTCGTTAAAAAATGAAACAAGGAATATGAGCATAGTTCCTTGTCTTGTGTCAAGCTCGTTAAAAAATGAAACAAGGAATATGAGGATAGTTATTTTACTATGTCAATCACATTAAAAACTAAAATAGCTCCCATGAGAATAGTTCCTTGTCTTGTGTCAACCTCGTTAAAAAATGAAACCAAGGATATGAGGATAGTTCCTGGTCCTATGTCAACCTCGTTAAAAAATGAAACAAAGGGTATGAGCATAGTTCCTTATCTTGTGTCAAGCTCATTAAAAAATGAAACAAGGAATCTGAGCAGAGCTCCTTGTCTTCTGTCAAGGTGATTAAAAAATGAAACAAGGTCCCCTTGTTACAGGGAAATCTAGTGTCTATTCAGAGCTACTAGTCCCACTAAGACGTGTAGCTATCTTAGAAACAAACAGATTAAATTCACTTGTTTTTCCTTTATGAGAGAGATGAGAAAGAAGCAGAGTGTACCAACCTCAGGCTTGGCTCCTTGCTTGTTTCCTTTCCCCTTTTACAGAATCTCGCCACTACTTCCTTACTTGTCCAGCTTCAAAGAGCACCTGTAGATTCACAGCAACATAACACCATCAAATCATAGAGATCTTTCACTGTAAACAATATAGGATCAGATATATATTGACCATACAAATGCATATAACAAACACAGTATTCAGAGATACACAAGAATATGGAGGAAAAATAAAACAACGTTATTAGTAAAAGTCATAGAAGAGAGGATTACAACCACTTGGTCTGACCCAGCGCCGTCCTCCCAGCTTGAAAGCCCTCTTCACCTCACACAAAGCAAGATCACCCAACAATGTCTTCAAAGAGAAACCAACAACACCTCTTTGCAAGATACCAAATTCCAGCCTCTGGATCTCTTGGATGAGGGATCCATTTATAGATATTTGTAGGGGGTTGAGTCAGCTTCTGGGATTTTGATTAGCATCATCTCTCTGATAGTTCCTAGTTCCACATGGAGATTTTAGATCTCTTACTCATCCCTGGGCGAACTCAGAGAGGCAAGTGTCAAATGAGCAGTTTCTAGAAGATTCTCTAGGTTTCCACATAGCAAACTGCTTGTGCCATTTGTCTGCTCTCACTCATCGCACCCTATAGAAGGGATTTCTAGTATGCATTGCACTTTTTGCATGTGGCAGGTGAGATGCATCAGAATTTTAGCACTGGGCAGTCTGTATGGTCCTGCTTTGACCAGTTCTGAGTAGCTTTTCATGGAGAACTTCTGGGAGATGATGTAATCAGCTGACCTTGCTCCTTTAGGGTATGAGACAACACTTTTAGGGACTTAGAAGCCCTTGGTTTATGGACATATGTGATTGGGGTTGCAGTGCCCAAATATGTCTATAACAGTTGCCCCCTAAAGCATGAGATTGTAAATCTTTTGATGTCGGGTGAAATTCTTTATAATGAGGATCCGAGGTTTTTCGCACTGGAAGGTGACCTGTAATAAGGTACAATACAATACATTATCTTCATATGTTTTCATGATCTAGCTGAGGCGGGCATTCCCATGATTAGCTTGATAAATTCATTTTCATGTACATAGGACAGACAATCGTCTGTGTGCAGACTGATGATTCTAGTAGAGCCATCATCCCTTAGTTTGGATGATTATCTGTGCAGCAATGATGTACATTTGATAGGTCCCTATAATACTAGTGATTACCCCATTACTATTGTAGTTGTATCCTTTATTAATATTTTTGTGCCCCTATTGTCCCCATTTTTTTATTATTGTGCCCCATAGAATCCCTCTATTGTTATTTTTGTGGCTTTATATTATTATTTTTAGGTCGGCTGGGTTATATTGTGACTCCTTAGACTCCTATATATAGAAAGGAGGTTTTGTCATTTGAATCATCCAAGAATTGTTCATTTATGTAATGTAAAGAAGGTTCCCCCCTCGAAGAGGCTGAATTCTAAGGCGTTGATCCATCTTTTCTATCTTTTCTATCTTTTCTTGACCTGGTTTCATAACATTTGGTATCAGAGCTTTGGATTCTAGGGTTTCGTTGCTCCAAACAGGTCATTGTGGCATTTTCACTATAACTTTTTTTCTGCGACGTTTCAGAAGATGAAAAAGAAACCCATTTGAGAAGAAATCGCGTTAAATCTCGGTCTGAATTTTGGAGCTTTTCGCGCTATATTTACGGAGATATGATCTAGGGAAGCTGGTCTTTTTGCAGACTCCTGAATTACATTCCAAACAGGTGACCTGGGGAAAATATTCATAAATTTCTTTCTGAACATTGGATTGAAATTTCGTAAGAAGGTACAAAAAGAGGACAGACTGTAGTTTCTTTTATATATATTTTTAGAGCCAAAAGTCGAAACAGTGACTCGTGGCACGTCGTACAAGTTCGCTCTACTGAACTAGTCTATAATCAGGTCACTGTGGGAGATTGTGCATAATTCTTTATTGGAGAATCCAATTTGGATCAGACTGGTGGCATTGGAAAGAGGACGTAGAGGGCTACTGCAGGTCGCAATTTCAGAACTGGATGGTCCGAAATTACAGAGATACATCAGATTCAATATCAAGCTCCTACAAAGTGAAAAAAGGTGTGTAGTTTTTTTAAATTTTTGCATAAGCTTGGTTTGAAAAATTAGTTTGAAGGAATTCAAAGGGCATAGTAAAGGATTATTATTGGTAATTGATGCCTCGGGGAAATAAAATGAAAACACCTAGTAGGCAACCTGAAAGCTCTAGCATGAATCATGAATAAGAGGAAGAAATGCAACATGATATATCAAAATTACAAGACCAAGTGCAACAACTGTCACTTGCACAAAAAGGAACAGAATCTAAGATGGATGGTTTAAAGAAAGATGTAGAAGCTAAGATGGATGGTTTAAAGAAAGGCGTAGAAGCTAAGATGGATTGTTTAAAGAAAGGGGTAGAATCTAAGATGAATGACGTGGAAGCTAAGATGGACGTTTTGAAGATAGATTTGAAGACAGACATGGAAGAATTGAAGATAAATATGAATAAGTTGCTACAAGAAATGGTCACTAATGGTGAAAGGGTAGTAAAGGAAACTCATGATGAGAACAAAAGAAATGTTAATCATGATTCCATAGACTCTAATGTTGGATCGAAGACCCACCATATTCCAAAAATCGATATGAGGAAGTTTGAAGGCAAGGATCCCGCAACATGGATATTACAGATGGAGCAATTTTTCGATCTCAATAATGTGCAAAACACACAAAATGTACGTATTGCAACTTTATATTTGGAACCAAATCAGTTTGTATGGTATCAATGGCTTTTCTCTCATAAACAAATTATCGCTTGGGCAATTTTTACGGAAGAATTGACATCACATTATGAGGATACAAAAAGCAACACTTTTTTTAGCCAATTGATAAGTCTCAAACAAAAGGGTTCAATAATGGAGCACATTGAGGAGTTCCAAAAATTGAACATAAGGGTAAAAAATATTCCAGAGGAGCATAGTATTGATGTGTTCATAGGGACTTTAAAGGATAATATCCAACATGATGTTCGCCTTTGGGAACCTGATTCATTACAGAAGGCATTCAGGTTAGCAAGAAAAATGGAAAGCAAAATTATGGCAACCAGGAAGCATACCAGTCACAACTATAAAGATGGAAGTGTTGTTACCCCTAGCCTTCCACAACCTATAAGGTTGACACCACAACAATTGGAAGAAAAAAGAGTAAAAGGGCTTTGTTACAGTTGTGATAGAAAATACACTAAAGGTCATAAGTGTGCTGAGAAGAAATTATTCTACATAGATTGTGAAGAGGAAGAAGAAAAGGAGCAAGAAAGGTCAAAGGAAGAGGATATACTCCAGGAACAAAGCCTAGATAAAGAAGAAATGAATCCGACCATATCTTGTAATGCATTGGCTGGAATTACCACTCCTCAAACCATCAAGATAGAAGGACAAATCAAGAAGAAAAAGGTAATAGTGTTGATTGATTCAGGAAGTACCCACAATTTTATTCATTGTAAGGTAGCAAAGGAATTGAATTGCTTCCTATATCCAGCACCAGAGTGTCAAGTGATGATTGCAAATGGAGGAACGATAAATTTCTCTAGAAAGTGCCATAATATCAAGCTATCCATGGGAGAATATGTATTGACTAGCCCAATGCTTTCCATTCCAATGGGAGGTGCTGATGTTGTACTAGGAGTCCAATGGCTACAATCCTTGGGTACAATAGATTTTAATTTTCTAGAACTCTTCATGAAATTTTCTGTGGAAG
Source organism: Pinus tabuliformis (assembly GCA_031772625.1). Classification (NCBI taxonomy): domain Eukaryota; kingdom Viridiplantae; phylum Streptophyta; class Pinopsida; order Pinales; family Pinaceae; genus Pinus; species Pinus tabuliformis. Next base: position 1,504,551,592 of record CM062820.1, on the reverse strand, counting down.
GAAAGGAAGTTGAATTAAGGGGTATTGTAGGGAAACTGGGAAAGATAATCAGCTCTAATGGTATGACAAAGCTTCTAAAAAAGGAACAAAGAGGTGTAATTGCACAATTATGTTCGCTAGATGTTTCCACATCGGAATCATCTATTTCTCCAGATCTCCAAAAAGTCTTGGACAATCATTCCAAGGTATTTGAGACTCCCAAAGGTCTACCACCTATTCGTGGTCATGATAATGCTATTCATCTGATTCCAGGAAGTGTTCCTCCAAACATCAGGTTGTACAGATATCCCTATGCCCAAAAGAGTGAAATTGAACGTATGGTTGCAGAAATGCTAGAGGTTAGTATAATTCAACCTAGTCAAAGTTCTTTCTCTGCTCCAGTAGTATTGGTGCACAAGAAGGATGGATCATGGCGCATGTGTCCAGATTATAGGGAGCTCAACAAGCTCACTATTAAAGATAAGTTTACCATTCCTGTCATTGATGAATTATTGGATGAATTGCATGGATCAATTTACTTCACCAAGTTGGATCTTCATTCAGGATATCATCAAATCAGAATGAAGACTGAAGACATTCCAAAAACAACATTTAGAACTCATGAGGGTCGTTATGAATTTTTGGTCATGCCTTTTGGCCTTACCAATGCACCTTCTACATTTCAAGGTTTGATGAATTCCATTTTCAAACCCTTCCTTAGAAAATTTGTGTTAGTATTTTTTGATGATATACTAATCTACAGCAAGTCTTGGAAGGATCATGTTGAACATGTTGACAGGGTGCTACAACTATTGGAGGAGAAACAATTATATGCAAAAAGATCCAAATGTTTCTTTGGAGTACAAGAGGTGGAATATTTGGGTCATATTGTATCTCATGAAGGAGTTAAGGTAGACCCTAGCAAAATTAAAGCCATTAAGGAATGGAAAATCCCCACATCCCTAAAGCATCTGCGAGGATTTCTCGGGTTGACAGGGTATTATCGCAAGTTTGTTAAGAATTATGGGAGAATAGCAGCACCTCTAACAACATTATTGAAGAAAGATGCATTTTCATGGACTCCAGAAGCAACAAAGGCCTTCGAACATCTTTAAGAGGCAATGTGCCAAGCACCGGTCTTAGCTACACCAGACTTCACAAAAACCTTTATTGTGGAATGTGATGCTTCAGGAAATGGAATTGGTGCTATTTTAATGCAAGATGAAAGACCCATTGCTTTTGAAAGCCATCCAATCAAGGGAAAGTTTTTACACAAAGCTATTTATGAGAAGGAAATGTTGGCAATAGTACATGCACTTAAGAAATGGCGACCCTACCTAATGGGAAGACACTTCAAGGTAAAAAAGGATCATGATAGCCTTAAATACTTTTTAGAACAAAGATTATCCTCTGAAGAGCAACAAAAGTGGGTCACAAAGATGTTGGGTTATGACTTTGAAATCATCTACAAAAAAGGGAAGCAAAATGTGGTGGCAGATGCACTCTCAAGAAAGGATGAGGATGTGGAAGCGTTGTTGTGCGCCATTTCTATTATCCAACTAGATTGGATAAATGAAGCAAGGGAGGAGTGGAAGAATGATGAAGAAGTGTGGGCACTTATTCAAAAGTTACAACAAGATTCCAGTACATCTGATACATTTAGCTGGCAAAATGATGCGTTATAGTACAAAGATTGCTTATACCTCTGTAAGAATTTGCAACTCAAACAAAAGATTGTCATGGAATTGCACACTTCTCCCTTAAGAGGGCACTCAGGATTTTTAAAAACTTACCACAGGGTTAAGAAGGAATTTTTTTGGGATGGCCTTAAATCAGATATTCAAAAGTTTGTGGCGAAATGTTTGGTTTGCCAACAAAATAAAGTTGAAACAATTAAGATCCCGGTTCTATTACAACCTTTATCCATTCCAAGCCAACATTGGGAGGAGGTTTCAATGGATTTTATCACAGGTTTACCCAAGTCTGAGGGAAAGAGTGTCATCATGGTGGTAGTTGACAGACTTACCAAGTATGCACACTTTTGTGCATTATCACATCCATTGAAAGCCAGTACAGTTTCTACTGCATTTATGGAAACAATTCAAAAGCTACATGGAAACCCAAAGATTATTGTCAGTGACAGAGATCCCATTTTCATTGGAAATTTTTGGACAGAATTATTTTCTTGTCTTGGTACTCAGTTAGCTCATAGCTCATCTTATCATCCTCAATCTGATGGGCAAACTGAGATAGTAAACAAATGTTTGGAAGGATATCTTCGTTTCTTTGTATCTGATAAAAAGACACAATGGGTCAAATGGTTGCCTCTAGCTGAATGGTGGTATAACACTTCCTTCCATACAACAACAAAAATGACCCCATTTATGGCACTTTATGGATATCAGCCACCATCCATCACGTCATATTTAAGAGAAAATTCTAAGGTTCAAGCAGTGGAACATCACATTGAACATCAACAACAAGTCCTCCAACTCTTAAAGGATAACCTCGTGTTGGCACAAAATAGAATGAAACAACAGGCCGATCAACATCGTAGTGAAAGAAGTTTTGATGTAGGCGATTGGGTATTCCTACGGCTACAACCATATAAACAAATGTCCCTCAAGCAAGCTAAGAAGGATAATAAATTATCACCAAAGTATTATGGTCCGTACAAGGTGTTGCAAAAGATTGGTACTATGGCATACAAATTGGAGCTTCCTACAGCGTCTCGAGTGCACCCAGTTTTCCATGTTTCATGTTTAAAGAAGGTTATAGGTGACAAGCTCCCAGTTCAAACAATATTGCCAGAACTTGACGAGGAAAGAAAAATTATATTGGAACCGGAAGCAGTCATAGAAACAAGAACTCGACAGCTACGAAATCAATCAATGTCGGAGTATCTCATCAAGTGGAAGAACTTATCCGTTGAAGATTCCACATGGGAGGATGAGAATTTTATATAGAAGCATCCAGAACTACTCAAGCGTTGAGGACAACACTTTTTTTGAAGGAGAGGGGCATGATAGGTCCCTATAATAATAGTGATTACCCCATTACTATTGTAGTTGTATCCCTTATTAATATTGTTGTGCCCCTATTGTCCCCATTTTTTTATTATTGTGCCCCATAGAATCCCTCTATTGTTATTTTTGTGGCTTTATATTATTATTGTTAGGTCGGCTGGGTTATATTGTGACTCCTTAGACTCCTATATATAGAAAGGAGGTTTTTTCATTTGAATCATCCAAGAATTGTTCATTTATGTAATGTAAAGGAGGTTTCCCCCTCGAAGAGGCTGAATTCTAAGGCGTTGATCCATCTTTTCTATCTTTTCTTGAGCTGGTTTCATAACAGAGAACTTATGGGAGATGATGTAATCAGCTGACCTTGCTCCTTTAGGGTATGAAACAACACTTGTAGGGACTTAGAAGCCCTTGGTTTATGGACATATGTCATTGGGGTTGCAGTGCCCAAATATGTCTATAACAGTTGGCCCCTAAAGCATGAGGTCGTAAATCTTTTGATGTCGTGTGAAATGCTTGATAATGAGGATCCGAGGTTTTTCGCACTGGAAGGTGACCTGTAATAAGGTACAATACAATACATTATCTTCATATGTTTTCATCATCTATCTGAGGTGGGCATTCCCATGCTTAGCTTGATAAATTCATTTTCATGTACATAGGACAGACAATCGTCTGTGTGCAGACTAATGATTCTGGTAGAGACATGATTATATCATAGCTTGAATGGATGATTATCTGTGCAGCAATGATGTACATTTGATGTCTTTATTTTCCTGATTATATCACAGCCTGAATGGATGAAACTAGATCCGGGGTCTTCAAAACTCGTTCAATCTTCGCCCGAAGTACAAGTTGATCCATGTGAAAAGATGTTCTGATGTTGAACATGGAAAGACATTGCCCGATTACCAGTCAATGATGTAAACTGTTAACAGGCACGAGAGGAATCACCGATGATGATGATGACCCTCAAGGTACTGCAGCACAATTCACGTGGTGTGAATACATGAGTTGATGTCAAACACCACACAAAATCTTTCAGTCGAAGGCCATTAATGTAACCCTGTCGCCGGAAGTGAGAAACTTGCTATTGAGGCATGCAAGCTTCAAAGTACTGGAAGGGTTGTCCCTAGGTCGACTTCTTCGATAATGAGCTAATGTCGACAAGAAGTGACCCGTCGTAGGAGGGCATTAATGGATCCCACATATACGACACGGAATGGAGCAAATGATTTTGTAGAGGTGAAAATGATCTGATGATACAAGGTTCAGGGTGGCGGTCATGAAAGAATGAAGTGTGAAGGTATTGTAGCGGATGAGACACAAGCTGGGTAGGTGAATTCTCTGAGCGACTTCTCTTGAACATATCGACGACACTGAAATGGATTGGTAGCGTTAACCCCAAAAGTGGATGGTACGGTGGACCAATGGTGATATGACCAGTGAACGAAATAACCCAACCTGACTCAATCATGGTGATGGAGTGAAAGTGTCATGTTCAAGAGTGGCCTGCTACCAATAAAGTTTCTTCGAGTTTTCTTCACAATTTTCTGCAGTCATTTCTGACCAGTACCTCTTTATTTTTGTCAAGCTTGAGGAGGATAACATATGCTTGTTCTATAATTTTCCCTTCGGGAAAACTCGTTGCTATGTTTTAACGAGCCTAGCGACAGTGAAACTTGCTCTTGTCTAAATGGACAAGTTTGTCGCTATTGTTTTAACGAGTTTAACGACAAGGATAACTCGGTTCTTTTCAATTTTAGAGAGTCTAAAAAGAGACAGAAAGAAGACTCCAATATTCCTTTTTCGTAATATAATCCCTTAAGTCCGGAAAAGTATAAAACAATGTGAAAGGGATGACTTTTTGATAGTTTTAACGAGCCGAACAAGACAAACGCTCGATCTTTTTGTGTAATAATCCCTTAGGTCCAAAAAGATTAAAATCTAGAGGAGGGATGGCACTTCCAATCACTTTAGTGAGTTGGAGAGGCCAATCGCTCGAAAATATTTTCATATTTTACGAGTCAGTTGAAAAGAGCTTAAAGGAGACTCGTTTTTTGAGGAACGCGTGATGTTTTCAGACAGCAGCTGGTTACAGGTAACGTTTGGAACTTTCCAATCACGACAATGTAAAAAGGTGGCTAATAGGATCACTTGTCGTAGTTGTTCCTCAAAAAGGGGTAAACAATCAAATAGAGGCAAATGATCGACAACAACAGAGTGGAGGTGATGGTAAGAACACGACCAAGGCTCAAAAGCTGATGATAATGCATTCACAATGGTTATTTACCGGAGGTGGGTTCATTTTTTAATGAGCTTAAACTCTAGTGGAACATATGCTCATTACTAGGTTTAATTTCTAATGAGCTTGAAATTCGCGTAAAACTACTCGTACCAGTCATATAATAAGGATGTCTCATCGATAGGTTCATTTTTTAGGGAGCTTGCACCATTCGAAATTATGCTCCGACTCCTTTCATTATGTAAGCTAGGAACAACCAATCCTACGAGTTTAAAGGGTTAAGAACCTACAAACTAGGTAAATAAATGGTTTCTTTTCACTTACATGCAAAAAGGTTTGCATGCCCCTAGGTATAGCAAAGTAGAGTTTCCCAGGTTACCCCTCAATTTGCAGACAAAACACTTGTTCTATCGGGAAAGGCCTACCTTCTCCAGGTTACCCCTCAATTTGTAGACAAAACATTTGGTCTATTACGAAAGGCCTACCTTCTAACAGAGGTATCTTATTCCGGTCCAATCCCATTTTCCTAAACAGACGGTTGTGTCGGACCAGTCATATATCCTCTGCGGAGACCTACCCTATACCTGAAGTTTTCCTGCCGAAGCAGGCTAGGGTGCATACCCCCTGGGTTTCAATCTTGACCACCGAATCACTCGCGCTCATCAGGTGGAAAAATTGGAGATTGATGAGACATTCCTTGTGAAAAAATACCTGTTAGTGATGGCATTTGATTTGTGTTAACCGAGGAATGAAAGCTGGTCTACGAGCTAGACCACTCTGCCTTCATGCGGAAAACACATTACTCGAAAGAGTGAGGAGACGATGGCTCCCATGCTATAAATTTAGTCGCGCCTAAGGAGTAGATTATAATCTAAAGGTCCTTGGACTACCATTACATTCAGATAAACAGTTTTCCTTCTCAAAGTTATAGGAAAATTTGGAAGGATCCCTAACGGCCGATTGGTTCCTTTATCAAAGCCTGTCAGATATTGCATCTCAGGAAAAAGTGATGGCGAACCAAGCACTTTCCAAGCAGTTGAGGAAAGGATACTCACAGAAGCCCCTTCATCTATGATGGTACCAACCATGACCATTTTGTAAGTTTGCACTATGATTCGAAATGGTACATTAGATGGTAAACGGGGTCTACCTAGTAGATTCTAATTAAAGGAAACGACTAGCTTGCTTGGAGGTGGGACCGAATAAACGGCCGGATACAACTCTGAAGAATTTCCTTCCTGCGGTAAAGGAACGGGCAGATTGCCCCCATGTTCGTCAAAGTTTGTATCATCTGAAGGTAAATCTTCTGAAGTTAGGATGGGGTCGACTTCCATCTCGACTTATTGACTTTGGTCCGATGTGGACTCAGAGGGTTTATCTTCAATGATAGGTGCTTCGACCGACTCCAAAGGTGGGTCAGTCAGATTTTCAACTAGCAATGGATTCGGCAAGAGTTTCTTGTACCCAGGAGGGAGTCGCTGTGGTGATACAGGATGATTATCCAAGACTCTTTTAGCTTCATCTAGGAAGGGACAACGGTGGAGGGCATGATCGCCTTCACACAATTTGCAGGGAAATTTAGATTTCCCTTTCTGTCCAGTGACTTCACTTTCACTAGTTGACGGTGTACTTTCAACATGATCGTTAGAGTTTGACGACACCGGATTATGCAAGCAGGGAGACCAGTCCCTTAGGATCTGTGGGATGCAAGGACAATCTTGGTGATAGTGGTCTCCTTTTCAGATGACACATGGATATTTAGGTTTCAATAGTGCAGTGTGTGGATTTTCGCTAAACGATGCACGGTCGCCCCTTTTTGCCATTGGCTCCTTCTTCTTCTTCTCCTTCCCTGTCTTCTTCTTCTCAGTTACTTGGTTTTTAGTTTTACTATCTTTACCAAGCAAAGAGGAAGAAGGAGAGGGAGAGACAAACGAAGTAGAAGGTTGGGGGGAGACTCTGGTATCATCTAGTTGCTGATTCGATTGTTCAAGAATTACGGTGCTTTGAACGACATAGGTCGAGAAAAGCCATACCAGCAGGCCAATTGTCAGTCATAGAAGGGACAATGTGGCCATATGAGGTGCACCAACATCTCCCCAAGAGGAGAAAGGACTAGGACTTCCCCCAAGGGGAAATCCTTTGTTGGTGGACTCTATTTTCTCAATCTAAGATCAGCGAGGGAACAGTGACGTTGTTCCGCTTAAAATAAATTTTATATGCTTTGACACAACTTTCTTTTTCAATTTTTAAGAGTCGAGAAAAAGCTAAAGATGACTCTAGTCGCCTTCGATTTTTAATGAGCCTGAAGTGACAAGTGCTCAAATGGACCTTTTCCTTTAAGGAGTTTGAAAAGGAATGAAAGAGAGTGCTCTGGAAATATAGACAGAGGGATTACCAAACCAATCGCAAAACTGTAGAATACTTTTTACGGTACGACAATCAATCTTCCCAATGCTCTGTTCAGTACATTGCGATCGATAGGGCGGCAGACACAGCTTCCTAAGGATAAAGGATATAGCCTATTCTGGTCTCCCAATATATACTCAATGGTACGTGGGAGCACAAGTCCGTACTGGCATTTATTGTCTCAAAGAGGAGGAATCACCCAACCTACGATGAAAGTGACAGTTACCAGGCTTTACGACGCCGAAATATGTCTCTAGCCTAGACTTATAGATGTTGTGCGTTAGGTTCCAAAGCATTTTTATGTTCATTAAATTTATTTTACAGTTGATATTTCTTAAGAATTTTTCCTTTCAGGTTCACCACGTGATGTAGATATACAATTCCTAAAATGCAATCTAAGATGATAAATAGTCGTTTAATCTTCCTTTTGCAATGAAAATCCTAGCTACTAAGGAAAGAGAAATGAAATCCTTTCAACATAGAGCAGAAAGCACACACTAGATGCACTGTCCTAAATCAAAATCAACAAGCAGTCTAAATGAAAATGCACGTGCATGTATTTGTTTTTCGCTTTCTTAATGTGTGAATGACAAAAAGAATGCTAAGTACAAATCTGAATTATTTCTTCTTTCAAAGCGACAGTACTAACGATTTTCTTTTCAAAAAATGATAGGAAGGCAAGACGACACTTTGAAATTTTGAATTGAAAACTGCTTTTGACACTTGAAATACTTATAAATTCAGATCAAATACAAGAGTAACAGTGTAATCGACTATCAAAAATAGAAGTATTCTTTTCTTTGACTGAAAACGACACTTGCGACACTTCCAAATCAAAAGACGACAGTTCGATTAAGCTACTATTTTGTAAAAGAGAACTGTAAATGGCGCACAATACATAAAAACATTCACAATTCTTTGTAAAATAGAGGTTGGATGCTACAAAGAAGGGGGTTTCAACAGTGGTCTACTGATCATAGACAACAAAATTCTTGAATAAAACTAAAGACAGTGAAGAAAAAACCAAAATCTGGAGGCAGATCTAGTCTTGTCTAATCATCGCACCTGTAACACAGGGAAACAGGGATGCATCCCACCTACTGCACACGGGAGGTGCGATGCATCCAGATTTCCTAAAGGGGAGGGTGTGATGGTCAAGGAACGAGACTTTAACTTGGTTTTTGGTCACAGTTTGCAGTTTAGTTCAGGGATTTAGGCCGAGCAAATGATAGTTAGTAACTACAAAGTATAGGGCTGATCTAATGAGGTTACTCAAGCTACCTCTAGGGCACTTAGGATGTTTGCAAGCCAATTGTTCAGTTCCTAAACAAACCTGGAGATTGACTGAAGCAACGTTGATCTACTTAGCACTTGCATAGCAAATGCAGTTCGAAGGCTAGCTGGCTTGACTTCAGGCTTCGTCTATGGTTTATGAATCAAACAAATAGAGACAAGCAATCAAACTAATCGTTCCCCAGTGGAGTCACCATTTTGTTACAGAGAAATCTAGTGTCTATTCAGAGCTACTAGTCCCACTAAGACGGGTAGCTATCTTAGAAACAAACAGATTAAAGTCACTTGTTTTTCCTTTACGAGAGAGAGATGAGAAAGAAGCAGAGAGTACCAACCTCAGGCTTGGCTCCTTGCTTTTTTCCTTTCCCCTTTGACAGAATCTTGCCACTGCCTCCTTACTTGTCCAGCTTCAAAGAGCACCTGTAGATTCATAGCAGCATAACACCATCAAATCATAGAGATCTTTCACTGTAAACAATATAGGATCAGATATATATTGACAATACAAATGCATATAACAAACACAGTATTCAGAGATACACAAGAATATGGAGGAAAACTCAAACAGCTTTATTAGTAAAAGTCATATAAGAGAGGATTACAACCACTTGGTCTGACCCAGTGCCATCCTCCCAACTTGAAAGCCCTCTTCACCTCACACAAAGCAAGATCACCCAACAATGTCTTCAAAGAGAAACCAACAACACCTCTTTGCAAATTACAAAATTCCAACCTCTGGATCTCTTGGATGAGGGATCCATTTATAGATATTTGTAGGGGGGTGAGTCAGATTCTGGGATTTTGATTAGTGTCATCTCTCTGATAGTTCTTGGTTCCACATGGAGATTTTAGATCTCTTACTCATCCTGGGTGAACTCAGAGAGGCAAGTGTCAAATGAGCAGTTTCTAAAAGATTCTATGGGTTTCCACCTAGCAAAATGCTTATACCATCTGTCTGCTCTCGCTCATCGCACCCTATAGAAGGGCTTTCTAGTATGCATCGCACTTTTTGCATGTGGCAGGTGAGATGCATCACACTTCTAGCACTGGGTAGTCTGTATGGTCCTGCTTTGACTAGTTCTGAGTAGCTTTTCATGGAGAACTTCTGGGAGATGATGTAATCAGTTGACCTTGCTCCTTTATGGTATGAAACAACACTTTTAGGGACTTAGAAGCCCTTGGTTTATGGACATATGTGATTGGAGTTGCAGTGCCCAAATATAGCTATAACACCCCTGGAGAAAAGTTCCAATTTGAGTCTTTGATTAGATCTCGTAAAATCCCAATCGAGTCTTTCACTTGATCTCATAAATGAACCTTCATTTCATCCACCTGATAGCCATGAGTATTCTACTTAAGTGAATGTAATGAAGCTTGGGGGGCATGCACCTAGTGGTAAAGTTAAGTTTCCCTGTAGGTTATGTGAGGGTAATCACCCCATTCACCTTTTTCGCTATCTGGACAAAGCTAAAAAGGTGTTGGATAACCATCTTGCTTCACCGCAACAACTTCCATATGGTTATAAGAGACTCTCCCTTTCATCATGCTGGGGGCATGTAAACAAATCTCAAGCATAGTTCTTCATTTCAAGCTTGTGTAAAAATGAAACTAAATTCAAGCATAGTTCTTCATTTTCAACTTATGTAAAAATGAAACTGAATCCAAGCATAGGTTTTCGTTTCAAGCTTGTGTAAACATGAAACTGAAAGCATAGTTCCCTATGGTTCAATCTTGTGTAAAAATGAACCCATTTCCATTTTAACCCTCGTGTTTTCCATTCTACCAGCCTCTTCCGCCAGATGAGCCTTGGTTTTCTCCTTCCATCGCCACTATCTGCTTGGCCGATCATACGCTTTCACTTGGTTGTTTTACCCTTTTTGAGGAACAGTTGCAATGAGTGGTATTATTAGCCAGCCTCTTCACATAAATCAACATGTTTTGAGAAGTTCCAACATCATCGGAACTAGTTTCTATCCTAGAAACCACTCGTTCCTCAAAGTGGAGTCCTATTTAAGCTCTTTTTTGACTCTTGAAATATGAAAATATTGTCGAGCGCTTGTCCTTTTCAACTCATTAACAGATTGGAAATGTCATCTAATCAGTATAAATTTAACCCTTTTCCAGACTAAGATAGATTATTTATGAAAAATGAATATGTTGACCGAACATGGTCAATAGGTTCTCTCTCATATTGTTTTACACTTTTTCGAGCTTGAGAGACAAATCTATGAAAAAGAACTTGTGGAGTTTTCTTTTCGTCCCTTTTCAAACTCTCTAAACATGAAAAGGACCAAGTTATCTTTGTCGTTAAACTCATTAAAACATCAAATAGCGACAAACTTGTCCATCTAGACAAGACCGAGTTTCACCTTCGCTAGACTCGTTAAAACATCACATAGCGATGGATTCACCCGAAGGGTGGAATTATACAACAAGCATATGTTATCCTCCTCAAGCTTGATAAAAAATAAAGAGGTATTGGTCAGTAATGACTGGGGAAAATGGAAAAATGGGTAAACCACTTTATGGTAGTAGGTCACTCTTGAACATGACACTTTCACTTCATCTCTGTGACTATTTGGGTTGGGTTATCTGCTTGACAGTTATCATACCTATGGTCTATCACACCATCCATCACTTTTGTTTTGGGTCAATGCTGCCAATTCAATCAGAATATTTGGGTTGGGTTATCTACTTGATGGTTATCATACCTATGGTCTATCACACCATCCATTACTTTTTTTTGGGTCAATGCTACCAATTCATTCAGTGTTGTCGATATGTTCAAAATAAGTAGTTCAATTAAAATTCATCCTTTGCAATACTCATAAACCTTCCTTTTCATGACCGCCATTCTTGAATCTTGTGTCGTCAGTCACATTCTGTCTCCAAAAATCATTACACTCATTTCATGTTGTTGATGTGGGATACATCAAGGCCCTCCTACAACGAGTCGCTCTTGTCGACATCAACACATTATCCAAGAAGTTGACTTAGAAACACCCTTTCAATACCTTGAGGTTTGCGTACATCAATGGAAATTTTTCACTTCTGGTGACAGGTTGACATCACTGGCCTTCGACCAAAATACTTTGTATGGTGTTTGACATCAAAACATCCATTCACACCATGCAGAATGTACTGCGGTACCTTGAGGATCATTATCATTATCGATGATTTCTCTTGCGTCTGTTAACAACTTACATCATTGGCTGGTAATCAGAAGGTGTCTTCCCATGTTCGACTTACTTGTATGTGTGAATGTGTCTGATTCCATTTACTTGTATTCAATAGATCTTTTTCTTTGATCAGTTCTTTGTCTTCTTTTGATGTTTATAGGTACTTCTCAAGCGTGTTAAGTATGGGAAGGGGTGAGAGGATCGATATAAAGGAGACAAGAGGAAAGCGGAACTACAAGTAGGTATTCTCAAATTCTTTGTCTTATCTATTGCTTATAGGAAAAGGCTAAAGTGCTTTAAACTGTTGTTCTAGATATGGCTACTTATCTAGGGAATTAGTATTTATATGTAGATGCCAAATTCTCCAAAACAACATGCTTAGTGATAGAAATAGGTTTTCATGGTGATGTGGAGATGAAAAAGGTAGAGGATTAGAATGAGAATGTAACCATGAATTCATTAGAAAAACAAAACACTAGCATGAAAACCTCATCAAAACAAAGCATATAACTTATGAATTCTCTTAAACACCTATGAGATGATCACAAGAAAGAATGGAGATGCTAGGAAAGAGAAATATATATTCAATTTAATGATAAACAGAGAAAAAAAACTTCACTAAATCATACCACAAGAATCCCAAGATAATAGCTACAATTGCATGTTATATTACTACAAAAAAAATGTACACTAGCTCCAAGCTATGATTCTCAAACATCCAACCTTCTCTATGACTTAGATCAGGTTACACATAGACCAAAACCTAAATTTCCTCATATCAGGGTTCAAATCCACCATCATAGGAATTTTTTACAAGAATATCACCAACCATACCTAAGACTAGGAAGGTTAGAAACCAACTCCCTGTTTAGACTAAAACCAACTTAGTTGACTTTTACAAGCATTAATGAGCAGGAATCTACACTAATTTGACATTTACAAGATTAATTACAATCATTTACATCATGTAAACTAAAAACAAGACAAATTACATCATGAGAGATGGAATTTGACTGAAGAAACTTGAAAATTTGACTTGCTGACATAAGCGCAACGAATCTCCTCAAAAGCGTCGTGAATTTGACAGAAGCGCATCGAATAGTTTGAGGGCACCTTTGATTGACTTTTCTTCATCCATTTTCTAAATTGAGGGTAGATATGGAATTTGGATGTCTAATTATCCTTAGGGCCTTCAATCATGAAAAAAAAACTCTCCAAAGCAGAAAAAAATCACTTTTCCCAAGACTACTCCAGAAGCGCAATGAGGGGGTCAAAAATGTGGTAGAAACATGCTTTTTAGCATGTATTTTGACTTTTTCTCTGAAACTACAAGCTAACATGGAAACCCAAGTATGTACTTGATATGTATAGGTCATAATATATCCAACCATATAATATTTTCCTCATTTAGTTTCCCTGGGAAAAAATTCAATGAGAGCTCGCTGCGCTTCTGGAAGTATGAAATTGCAAGAATTTGCAAAAATGCACAAAAACTCAAAAATTTGCAAAAATTCTTAAAAATATCCTCTAAATTTCTCCTTTAAGTTAGTGAATGATAGGTTAGGAAATCAATGATGCATAAGCAAGAAAATCAAGGTTGTCCCTCTTCCTTAGCTTGATTAGGGTTTTCTTCAGTTTCTTTTTCAAATTTCTAACCCTAATCTTGTTGATCTAGTTCCTGGTGTAGTAGTGCATGGCCATGTGTCTCTAAAGCTTGGTGTCCCTGTTGGCCTTCTTCAAAAGCATCTCCAAGTTTTCATTGGCTTTTCCTAGCCAATACTCTCTGTCCTTTTCAAATTCTACTACAATGGTGCCTTCAATGTCTTGTTGACCTAGTGAAGGAGATGGATCACTCCCTAGTGCTTCCTTTCTTTTTAGTCCTCTGGTCTTTGGCCTCCTTGGCTTGATCTTAGGCCCCTTATCTTCAATCTTCTCAACATCTATCACACTCTTACCTTTATCATCATCTGCCACCAAATCAACCCTAGGTTTAGAAAGAAAAAATTGATTTACCTTAGGTTGCATGTTCTCCTGCTATAAGAATGCAATCATGAATTTTGCTTTTTCCAAGTCATCCTTAAGCTCTCTAATTTTTTCCTCTTTCTCTTGGATGATTTTCTCAAGTGACTTGTATTTCTCATGCCCTTCTAGGTCTTCCATGTGAGTATCAAAATGTACCTGTTCTTCTTCATGCAAAGGTGCATCAAGATGATGATCTGATGCTTCTTATCCAACAGTAGGAGGATGCACTCTTTCTACACTGTCAGGAGCAAACAAAAGCTTCTTACCTCTGTTATATGTTTTTTTCACCTCTTCCCTAAGTGTCCTTGTCATTGGTTTTCTTGTAGAGCCAACTTCTTGAGGTCTTGGTGATTTTTCCAATGGAGAACTTTGATTGCTAGGTTGACTAGTAGTAGGCAAAAGAGAAGCTAAATGCATGAATGACTCCCAGGATAAGTTGACCTGTGAAAACTGATCAAAATAAAATAAAAATTGACCAAGCCATGATGAAATAGGTTTTCTTGGTGATATTTCCCTTTTCTTTGTACCTTCTCTGTCATCTTGACCAGGCTTCTGTATAGGTAATGAGATAGGTTAAGCGGTTTGATCGATGTTAAATGCATGAGTAGTGTTATGTGATACTGGTATAGCCTTGAAAACCTACCCTCATAGGTAAAGTACTTCATGATCATCTTCATCAATGGAGAATACCTATCAAGCAATTGTCTAAAGGGAAAAATGTGTTTGGGAGAATTCTTGTAGGGTGGCTTTAAGAATGTTGTGTAGTTCTCAATATCTAGATCCATCCCTTTGAACGGATTTCTCCATGGTTAGGGATTCCAGTGGATATGTAAATGAATTTTCTAAAATGGTGAAGTTAACCCCTACTATGCTAGCCTTATCTCTCCTTCAGTTTATGGAAAAGAGGCTTGTCAACTTGGCATTGGAACCTACTTCTTGAATCTTCTCACAAAAAAATGGGTAGCCTACATCTTGGAAAGATTTCTTGATTGTAGGTGAGGCCATGATTTCTTGGACTTGAGTGGGCTCATACCTAGAAAATTTCCCACCTTTGTAATTTTTATTCTTATTGTTTGAGGTTTCAGTCTCCATGGTAAAATCCTAGCTCACAAGGAGAAAGGATAGGGTTTGATTTGGGAAAACAGGGTATTTGGGACTGTTTTGTTTAGGGAAGAGAATGAAGGGGTTAGGAGTGATGTAAATTTTTGTGGAATTTTTTTGGAGTAGGGATAGGTGTTAGGGAGTGTAGGGAAGTGAAATTTTTGGGAATGAATGAGGGAAAGGGGTAGAAAACTGAAAAACACAGTCCTAGCCTAGGAAATTGTAGCATAGGCTAGGGTTTATGGGAAAGTGAGGGGGATGAAGGGAATAGGTATGGGAGACACTTAGGGGAGGTAAATAAAGTGTAGGGGAGAGTTATTGAGTAGAAAACGTGAGGGTTTTACCACTGCAATCAAATAAAATTCCCTAGAAACCAAAAGTGTAGTGAAACCCTACGAGAGAGTGTTTCTATTGAAGAAAACCTCTGTGATGGCTGATTTGTCAACCTCTTCAAAAGCACATCGTTCTGCCAGAAGCGCAGTGAAGGCTACCAAAAGTGCAGTAAAGGAGGTGAATAGCTAACTTTGAGGCAAAAATTCGATGCTTTGGTGGCTAGAGTGCACTTTTATGGTGGAGAAATGCTTCATGAGAGTGAAATAATAAATTGGTGTGCTTTGTTGGTCTTGTTATAGGCTGAAGGTCGATTTTTTCCTTGGGCGATGATGTACTTTAGGAATCATTTTAGAATATTTTCCCTGATTACTACTCCCATAATGATGACCTAGGTGATTACATGACTCTTTATGACCCTTTTTTGATGACTTGACCTAATAATGACACCCAATGGATTTACAAACTGATGATTTCGACCTTTTCACCTTGCAGTATGAATGACGATGAGATGATGACTGAAATGGTGATCAAGGCACTTTACTGATGACCTATCACAAGGAGTGATGGCATGACAAATATGGAATTTTGTGACCATGAAATGATGGGAGCAGTAATATACCTAGACATACTAACCAATGATCAAATTTTATTTGAAATGATAACAATTTGACCTAGGACCCTATCAACAACTTTGAAAGAGTACATTTAATCACTGGTGACTGAGAGACACTAACTTTGGCTCCAACTGGGGATGGAAACTCCTTTAGGAGGTGTCAAGAATATCATAGACCAAGTAGCCCCATCCATTGGGTGATGGAGTCAAAAAATAAAAATACCTAAAACACGACACTAAAATGACTATCTAACAAAACATGGGACAAACTGAAATTGACTTAACTTTCAAAATAATAGCTGATCAGAAAAGCCTTATGGCCTTCTCCTTGAGCTTCAAACTTTCATGACAACTCCTTCACAGTTTGGCAGCAAAATAAATTGTTATGTACAATGGAAATGAGAAATTTATGAAGAAATCAAGTGAGGTAATGTTTGAGGAATCGACCATTGACTGGTCCTCCTGGTAGTTCTTGTCCATCAAGTTCTTCCAAAAAATAGGTATTCTGCCCTCTGAAAGCTGAAAGTATGTATGGTCCTTTCCACAAGTTATCTAACTTTCCATGCTTACCTTTCTCCTCATTCTGGGCATCCCATTGGAGAACAACATCTCCAAAACTAAAATCATGTACTTTGGTTTTTTTGTCATAGATCTTCTTGATCTTTTCTTGAAGCTTTGAAGTATTCTAAAGTACTTCCTCTCTAGATTGCTAAAAGTGAATCATCTAATTGATGCTCTGCTGAATATCATTAGATTCACTGTCAACTTCCTACAAAATCTTCATGACTGGGACATCAAGAGAAGTTGGAAAAATAGTTTTCACTCCATATACCAACCGAAAAGGTGACATACCTATGGACTTCTTAGTGCTCAACCTGTCTTCCTACAAAGCATTAATCAAATTTTTGTGCCAATTCTTCTTGTTTTCTTCCAACAACTTCTTGATAATATTTACCAGTGATTTATTTGATGATTCAACCAAAAACCATTACCTTGTGGGTATTATGTCATTGAATGCCCGAGTTTGATATGGTACTTGTCAAAAAAATCAATCATTTTCTTCAACTTGAAGGTTGCTACATTATCAGTGATAATTTTCTGTGGACAACCAAATCGGGACAAAATATTAGACTCAAGAAATTGAATTATTGCCGCATACATAGCTTTTCTAGTGGGGATGGCCTTGATCCACTTCGTGAAATAGTTGGTGGCTATTAAAATCCACTTGTGCTAAGCTGAAGATGAAGGGTGAATCTCGCCAATGAAATCAAGACCCCACTACTGAAAAGGTGCTTGGACAAAAATGGGTTGCAAGGGAAGTAGTAACAACTTTCTCTTTCCTTGAAAGATTTGACACTCATGACAACTCATTACAGTTTTGTAAACATCAGAAAATAAACTTGGCCAATAATACCCAGCTCTCAAGATCTTGTTTGCTGTAGTATTCCAATAAAGGTGACCGCCACAATCACCCTTGTGAAAGTCATTCATTACTTCTTTTGCTTCACTTTCAACTAGACAATTCAACAAAACCCCCCCCGGATCCTTCCAGAATAAAACATTGTCCAAAATACAATATTTTAGAGCTTTTAACCTCAATGATCTAGCCTTACTTTTCGACACACCCAGTGGAGAATTCAAATACTAAAGCACATAAACAATATCTGAATACCAAGGAGATGAGGTAAAAATCTGAGATACCTCAGAAGATAAATCAACCACTTCTTCTTCAGACATTGCAGCAATGAGATTGATGTCCAAAACATGTAAATTGGACTCTACCATAAGCTTTTCCAAACCTTTCCCTTTGACTAGATTTGTAGGTTTAATTTTGAGGTCATACTCCAACATTGCAGCAATCCATTTACCTCGCCTACCTTCAAGATCATTCTGCATCAAAACATCCTTGACTGCAGCATTTGGAACATAGGAAACAATATGCAAATGAAGAATGTACACCTGGAAATATTTCAAAGCTTTTACTATGGCCAAAGCCTGTTTTTCAATGATATTATACCTTAATGCCACATCCCTTATGGTTCTACTGAAAAATGCAATTGGCTACTCTGTTGTTTGGTCTTTTTTCTGCATTAGGACGGTAGCCAATGTGTGCTCAGAAGCAAATGAAAAAATGATAAAATCCATAGTGTAATCAGGGCTAATTAAGATGGGAGCACAATCTGAATACTCCCATGCAAACACATCAAAAAACTCAGCCAAAAGTGTTTCATACTTACCTCTCATTTCCGGGGTTAAGGATTTTAAAAACTTCACCATCTTTGGCTTCTCATCTCTGCCAATATTGATGTCTTCAACTCCTCTTTCAATAGGGACCATTGTCAACTTCTGTGCTACATCATCATGATCAAAGAGATATTCCAAGGGTACAAGACCTCTTGGAATGGAATTGTCCTTCAGCTGTAATACTTCCAATTCTGTAGCTTGGATCTCCTGATCATCTTCATAAAATACATCATCAATGTAAGAGGTGGCGAATTCTTCCTCCATTTGCAGAAAATTATTGATTTGCTTATCATCCTAAAACACTTGCCAATACCAGATATTATCAGGGACAACAGGGTGATGTTTAACATTAATTTCAAATTTCTTATTGGAATGTATTTGGATTTTAAACATGCTTGTAGCGGTGGCAAGAGAATCAACCATGAAATTCTGGTTTCTTGGAATCAAAGATAATGTATACTTAGGAAAAGTTTTGAGGATATCTAAATCATCATTGCAATATGATCACATCCTGGGATTTTTGGCCTAGTATTCCCCCTTTACTTGTTTGATTACCAATTCAGAGTCGCCATAAACTGAAATCCTTTTTGCACCTAGCTTCTTAAGAATCTTAAGACCGGTAATCAAGGCCTCATATTCTGCTTCATTATTAGAACAATCAAAAGCTAGTTTGTATGAACATACTCTAACATTACGAGGAATTTTACCTGAGTGATTCATTGGAGTACGAATCCAAATTCCAATTCCAGCTCCTTCCTTTCCCATGGCTCCATCAAAATCCATGGTCCAAAGAGCCTCTTCCTCATCAGGAAGCTGAAATTCAAAAGACTGATTTTTTTTTTTTTCTATTTGAAGATGTTCTGCTGTCCCAACATAATCTGTCTCCTTTATTTAATTCACAGTCCTTTAAACTGATGTATTAGGCTGAAAACCATTTAATCCCTGTTCTTGATTTTCTGCAAGTGGAACTACTTCAATACTACTTGAAACTTCTAAAATTTCTGAAACTTCTTCAATCTGACTTTCTAAATCAACTAAACTACTATCATTGTACAAAATAAAAGATTCTAAATCAGTATGTACAACATGTATAGGGTGATTATTTGGCTTCTCTTTGCTAGTAATCATATATTTCATCTTGGTTTCCCAATATAATTTCCTAAGTTGACCGAACACTAGTATAGTAGCATAAGAGAAATCAAGCTGCAAAGTACCTTTGAGTTTTGGTCCCCATGATCGGGAGAGCATCATTGCATACCTTGGATGAATGTCAGCAACAACCACATCCATCAAAACATTCTTTGCTAGAATTTGGTCTAAAGATACTACCAAGTTTTTGATGAGACCGAGACACTTAACTCTTCCAAAGTCAAAGGAGTAAAGGTCATGATATGATCAGGTAATATCCAGTCCTAACTTGTCCATGATGGCTTTGGGCATGAGATTGTGAGAAGCTCCGGAATCTAGCATGGCATTGTGAAGGATGAAATCATGGATCCTAAGACTGAGCTAGAATGGAATAACTTCACTATCTTCTAAATTTCTATCTACGGCAGGGCCAAAGAAAAGCTCAGGGTGGTCATCACTAACATTCACTATGTCTGACATTTGATCGACCTTTGGCAATTTGGCTATGTGGAATTTATACTGATCATTCTTAACTAATTCGGTCAAAGGAATGGAAACTTTCAGTTTAGAAATCTCATTCCCTATACTAAATAAGTTAGGATGTTTTTCTACCTATTTGGAAGTCATATCCTTCTTTTCTAGTTGTTCATTGGCAGGGATCTCCTTTCTCTATCCTTCAATTTGTGTTTCTTCATTTCTCTTTCCCTGACTAGTGGTAGCAGCCTCCTTTTCTTTGTTATGATTTGTAGAGGTTGATTCTTTGGTATGAGTATCTTTTTGAGAAGTTGGCTTCTTTGGATTTGAAGTAAGCTTCACACTTATGTTCCTCAAATTATACTACCTTTGCACTTGGCTAAGAGCATTTTGGTAACCCCTTTGATAATATTTTGTTTCGACTGCCAACACATCATCATTTGAAAGAACAAATCTTTGATCATCAACTGCATATGGTTCCTCAGAAAACTCATCCTCTTTTGTGAGGAAAATAGGTTGTTGATCCTGTTCAAAAAAGTGATTCTCACCTACAAGATCTTCTTCATCATGAAGTCCTTGTGCATAATTCTACTGGAGTGGAGTACGGATCTGTTGTTGTGCTTGCTAATCCTGACCCCTCTACTCTCTTTGTTTGATTCTAAATTGAGGTTGTTACTGTTGACCTTGGTAATTAGGATTCCTGACTTGATTTTCTGATATTGTCATCTTATCCATCATTTTCTCCATGGTTTTGATTAAAGTGTCAAGCTTACCATCTGATGAAGTAGAGGGCTCCTCTTTGATTGTGACCTTCTTTTCTATTTTCATCTTAGATTTCTTAATCAACAAGTTTGCTTCAACACATGGCATTCCTCTGCATTTCTTCAAGAGTTGTAGGATTCCTCTCTCTTAGCTGATATCCCATGTCAAGATCAAAAGCATCAGGATAGTGAATCAATGCCAAGTCAGGAGGAGGTTTGATGTTGTCTGGGATAACATTGTAGACCTTATTGAATCTGATAGTAAAGTCTTGCACGGATTCATTTGGATCTATTTTCAATGAATTGTATTCACCCAAGATTTGGAGGGGGCTCTTTTTCTCTTCCCATCTGGCCAAGAATAAGTCTATCAACTGTTGGGGATTGGCTATTGAAGCAACTCTCAAAGCACGAAACCATTTCTTCACTTCACCTGAAAACTTTGAGCTATGAGGCACATTTTGGCATCATCTTCATCGACTTCTTCGAGGTCAATGAAATCAATTATCTTATCAATATGTTGTCTTGCTGTGATCTCGGTTGTGCCATCAAACAGAGGCAACCTTTGACCATAATTATGAGGTAATGCAACAAGCTGCCCAGGCAAAACCAAAGGGCCAAATCTCGCCATAAAGGTTGCAGAAGGTAATATGATAGTTACAACAGGGGGTATTGATGGAGGAGATGTTTTAGAAGAAGATGGTTTGGGAGGAGATGATGGTTTAGTGATGGAGGATGACAGGGTAGCTGTGTAAGGAGGTGTAACAATGGGGAAAGCCTCTTGTTGATATAGGGTATAAGCCTTTTCAGAAGTTACTTTCAGCTAATCGACTAAATTCTGGAGTTTATGAAAATCTGACCAAAGCTTACTGTCAATATTAGAAAATGAAGCCTCAAAAGATTTCACATATGACTCAAACTTAACAGGGTCAAAAAGTGTCTCTGCAAGGGAAGACTCGGACTTGGACTTGAATAATGATAACTCAAAGTTTAGATCAAAAGACAAATCTTCAAGAGCAATCAATTGTGCAGGTAAAGATGTAGTTCTTAGCAATGGAGATGTACCTGTTTCAGATTCTAGAGGTTGAGACTTCAACTTTCTCAAGAGCTTCTCAGGATTGTCAACTACTACTGGAGGGTTGGGATCGAGATTAGATCTTGTATATCTTTTAGGATCCAGTGTTTTCCTCAATCTACACTTTGGATCAATTATTGAATCAAACTTCTTGAAAAATAGAACCTGTCACCCACAGGCCTAGATATCGATGAACTAGTGAGAAAAAATCTTGGGGAATATTTGACACTTCCTACCCAGTATGGTCACCAAAAATGTTAACACTCAGTGTACCAAGGCTGAGAAAGGAGACCGATAGAGGTAATCTCAAACCAATCTTTAGATTTGATAGCTAGCCCTACCAAATCAGAGAGGGATCTGTCAAGGATCTTACACCCAATGAAGTGACTAGAGATGGAATCATATGTTAGGCTAGATATTAAGCTCAATGGTGTTTGATTTTAAGGTTTTTCTCAATGAAGCTCAAAGGTCTAGGAACTAGGCTAGGGTTTCAAATGATCAATTGCAGATATATAATGGGGCATGGTAGGTATGCTCAATGTTATAGACATATTTGGGCACTGCAACCCCAATCACATATGTCCATAAACCAAGGGCTTCTAAGTCCCTAAAAGTGTTGTTTCATACCCTAAAGGAGCAAGGTTAGCTGATTACATCATCTCCCAGAAGTTCTCCATGAAAAGCTACTCAGAACTGGTCAAAGCAGGACCATACAAACTGCCCAGTGCTAAAGGTGCGATGCATCTCACCTGCCACATGCAAAAAGTGCGATGCATACTAGAAAGCCCTTCTATAGGGTGTGATGAGTGAGAGTAGACAAATGGCACAAGCAGTTTGCTAGGTGGAAACCCAGATAATCTTCTAGAAACTGCTCATTTGACACTTGCCTCTCTGAGTTCTCCCAGGCATGAGTAAGAGATCTAAAATCTCCATGTGGAACTAGGAACTATCAGATAGATGACACTAATCAAAATCCCAGAAGCTGACTCACCCCCTACAAATATCTATAAATGGATCCCTCATCCAAGAGATTCGGAGGTTGGAATTTGGTAATTTGCAAAGAGGTGCTGTTGGTTTCTCTTTGAAGATATTGTTGGGTGATCTTGCTTTGTGTGAGGTGAAGAGGGCTTTCAAGCTGGGAGGATGGTGTTGGGTCAGACCAAGTGGTTGTAATCCTCTCTTCTACGACTTTTACTAATAAAGCTATTTGAGTTTTCCTTCATATTCTTGTGTATCCCTAAATATTGTGTTGTTATATGCATTTATATGGTCAATATATATCTGATCCTATATTGTTTACAGTGAAAGATATCTATGCTTTGATGGTATTATGCTGATGTGAATCTATAAGTGCTTTCTAAAGCTGGACAAGTAAGGAAGCAGTGGCGAGATTCTGTCAAAGGGGAAAGGAAACAAGAAAGGAGCCGAGCGGAAGACTGAGGTTGGTACTCGCTACTTCTTTCTCATCTCTCTCTCGTAAAGGAAAAACAAGTGACTTTAATCTGTTCGTTTCTAAGATAGCTACCCATCTTAGTAGGACTAGCAGCTCTGAATAGACACTAGAGTTACTTCAGATTCAGAAACTCCAAGGGAAAGCAAACTTTCTGAGTAGGTTCATTCCAAATTATGCCGAACTTGCTAAAGGTTATACACGTCTTTTGAAAAAAGAAGTACCCTTCAACTGGGATCAGGTCGCGCAAGCTTCCTTTGATGCTCTAAAGGAATCCCTAATAAAAGCATCATTAATGTACGCTCCTGATTATCAAAGAGACTTTAAGTTGTATCTGGCTGTAGCAGATACAACTATCGCAATGGTTTTACTTCAAGAAGACAATGGAATCAAACATCCTATTTATTATTTAAGTCGAAACTTAAATGATACAGAAAGAAAATACTCATATGTTGAAAAGTTAGCTCTCATAGCTGTTCAAGTAATACAAAGATTTCGACACTATGTTCTCTTTTGAAAAACTACCGTTTTGTTAGATTGCAACCCCATGACTTACATCTTGTTGTGACAGTTGCTTGGGGGTAAATACTCAAAATGGATAGCAATTTTGCAAGAGTTTGATCTGGAATTTGTAAAATCCAAATCAAAGAAAGCTTTAGTATTTGCAGAGTTACTATGTGATTTCCCATCATCGTCCAATGATTCAACATCCAAAGCAACAATCGTGGATGAATCTTTGTTTCTGATATCTTCAAGCGATCCATGGTATGGAGATATAATCATTTATCTCCAAACCCAAACATATAGGTCTAATACCTCCCGCTCAGAACAACGATGTACTCGATACCAAGCAAAAGACTACATGATCGTTGGTGATACACTATACTGTCGTGGTGTCGATACTGTTCTGTGAAGGTGCCTCACCCATGAGGAGGCCGAAAAAGTCCTGAATGATTGTCATTCAGGCGCATGTGGGGGGCACCAATCTAGTTATGCTACGGCACAAAAGATTTTACGAGCAGGATACTTCTGGCCAACAATGTTCAAAGATTGCATAACCGCAGTCAGAAGTTGCCATGCTTGTCAAATCTTCGACCGCAAAACCAGAATACCACCCGCACCTCTGCAGCCAGTAGTTGCTATTGGGCCATTCGCCAAATGGGGCATAGATTTCATGCAATGTAACCCCACCTCGGCTGGGGGGCATGGGTATATCATAGTCATAGTTGACTATTTTACGAAATGGGCCGAGGCGCTGCCTACATTAAACAACAATGGCGAAATGGCCGCTCTTTTATTTTTCAATCATGTAGTCGCCAGGTTCGGCGTTCCGCAAGCTATAGTCACAGATCATGGATCGCATTTCCACAATCACATGATGGTTGAATTGGTCGCCAAATTAGGACTGTCCCATGACAGCTCTACTTCGTATTATCCACAAGCGAACGGGCAAGTTGAAGCGATCAACAAAGTCCTAAAACGCATGTTGCAAAAGGATGATTGGAGTCCATAAACAAAGTTGGCACCTAATCTTGTACTCAGCCTTGTGGGCATACCGGAAATCGGTGAGAAATGTGACCGGGTTTACACCCTTTCAACTGGTGTATGGCTTGGAAGCAATCTTACCAGTTCAGTGTGAGATTTCGTCTCTCAAGCTCACAGTTGACCTCCTCCCTGGAACTTCAGAGGAAGAAGCTAGTTTCTTGGAATTAATCCAATTGGATGAAACTCATCGTGGCACCGCCTTGGCTAACAAAGTGCATAAGAAACGAGTCAAAGAGCAATTTGACAAGAATGTCAAACCCCGCATTTTCTCAGAAGGTGACCTGGTCTTGTTCTATGATCAAGAATTCGACAAATTGGGAGTAGGTAAATTCCAGTCTTTATGGATGGGTCCCTATATTGTTAAGCGTGTATTAGCAAAAGGAGCCTACGAGCTAGTAGATTATGACAGGATTCCACTGTCGCAACCCCGAAACAGGTTGTACCTTAAGCGTTACTATGCTTGACTCAGCATGGTAACCTTGTCATATGCTTTTGTTACATTTTTGTTTTCATTAAGAGTGATCATTTTGGTTAGGTAATCCACTTTTTCATTTTGTTGCAGATGTCAAACCCATTGGAATCATTTGTTGGATATGCCGACGGGGTGAGTCGTAGTACGCAGAACCTATTTTCTGCAGCTTGGGCCATCTTTGATCTAAGCGTCGAGTTAGTGAGTTTCAGGGGGGTGTGTATTGGTCAATCAATGAACAACATCGCTGAATATAGTGTGTTGATAGAACTCCTCTCTGATGCCATCGCACATGGCATACGCCAACTTGTCGTCAGGCTAGACTCACAGCTCGTCATTCTACAACTTACAGGCATCTATTCCATTCAGAATCCAGCTATCTATCGTATGTTCCTAAGGGCCGGAAAGACAGTTTGATTCTATTCAAT
Source organism: Pinus tabuliformis (assembly GCA_031772625.1). Lineage (NCBI taxonomy): Eukaryota > Viridiplantae > Streptophyta > Pinopsida > Pinales > Pinaceae > Pinus > Pinus tabuliformis. Next base: position 1,504,525,824 of record CM062820.1, on the reverse strand, counting down.
ATCAACATAATTCCATAAACTTAAACACATTAACCGATTCATTAGCAAATTATGTGTTAGATAGACATTTGCAACACTTGTAAAAGAAAAGCATTTTATCAATAAACTGCATCAAGATAGTATAACTTAACCAAAATAAAGCTCCGAAAATAAAAAAAATATATATAATTGTTTATAGTTTGTACATAGTGTTCTGTGTCCAGGACAAAATCGGTCACATGACCCAAAACTCAAAATGCAAGGGGTCACCCTAATCTAACGGTGCTCGTGATAACTAGTCACCGCCTGTGCAATCATGCGTAAGATCCTGGTCCATCGGCTCGGCACGCCAGTGGTATGGCGCTGTAATCTTAGAGGAAACTCATTAGTCCTCACATCCGGAATACCAAGGGTGAGACCCTCGATCTGCTCCTGCAACACTGCAAGGGTCTTGGATACATCCAGGTCGCAAAGAATGGCCCTCCCTATAGCCTCTCCTGCTGGAATGGCAGCTGCTCCTCTCAGACGCACTGCTGGTCGCACTGGCCCAATATCTGCATAATCACATGAGTTTTGATTAGTCTTGATAAACATTTAAAAAGCACAAGAACATTATGAAAAAAATAAATAGAGATATGGTCAGAAATTTTTACCTATGACACCCCACTGCTCGCCAACTGGCAGCACCAAATCCGAGTCACCCCAGAAATCCATCCCAGCATATGGATACTCGGCATAAACCATCTGCTGACGGTTGAACCACTCAAATAAGGCATCAGAGAATGAAACCTGTGGTTGACCAACATGTCTAGCCATAAGGTCGACCCATCTCTGCATCCATGGCTCAGCCGGTGGTGGTAGGCCAAGTGAAATGTACTGTGGCTGCATCAATGGGATCTTCTCCAAGGTGAAAGCAGTCAGAATAGAACCATAGCCAAAGTTCTTGGATCTTCCGTTTTTCACCTTGGTGAGTTGTTCTTTGATAACTGGAAGTACTGCATCACACCAGTTGAATACCTTGGGTTCGAGGCATTCCAAGGCGTACTACATATAGGACCTGTTGGCCAAGTGAAGGGCCACGCTGCCAGCCAATCTAGCAAAGGTGAATAAAATAGTCCTCAAAGGCTGGTCGGTGACATCTCGGATGCTGATCTTACCGTCCCTGCTCGGCTGAGATCCTTCCCTACAGTATCAGTGAATATAATCCCTCACGGATTCACCCCCACGGGCAGAACCTGAAAGTGAGAGAGGGGCACCACGCCTCGATAAACCGGTCAAAAAGTAGATGTCCTCAACAATCATGGGGATGGATTTGCCTCTTATCTGGAACACTTGGTTGGTAGGATCCCATGCATCGAGGAAATATTGCAACAAATTGATTTGTTGCCTCATGCTAGAAATGCAGAAGAACTTGAGCAAGCCACAGTTCCGCAATGCAGTTACCGTACCCGGATCGTGTAGGGAAACCATGTACTCTTCTTCATTCTCACTTTCACACCATGTAACAACCATTTTTCTCTGATGAATCTCTAAAAAACAAATAAGAGAAGAATCGGGGTCCTGATTTGGAAAAAAAAGGCAAAATTTCCATGAAAAATCAGTGCAAAAGTTTTCCTCCTTGTGCCCATCGCACCCTGGCTAGGTACACAGTGCGATGCATAAGTTTTGGCTAGTGGATAGCTTAAGATGCATTGCACCTTTCGATATACACTAAGTGCGATGGGGGCAGAACGAAATGTTCAAACCCTAGGGGCCCAGAAAAGCAGGAAAACATGCTCAGAATTCAAAAAGGAAAGAATGCAATTGAAGAGCTCAGGTTTAGCTCCTACCTGGTCCAGATGGCGCCGAAAATCATCCATAGAATCTCTCGGAATCAGCTGGTGAAAATCAAAGGGGAAAACACCTCCAGAGCTCCAACAGTCACAACTCCGAATGAAATGGTAAAATGAGGGGTAAAAAACTATTTTTAAGTTACTTTTCACGTAATTTAAGTAGGGTATTAGATTTTTAACTCATTTTTCAAGCATATGTCCTCATTTCTAATCAGTTTGATGGAGCAATTGAACAGGTAGTACGACCGTCAAAAGAACATAGTGTCAACGGTGAATCAAATATCAATGACCATTATCACAAGCAGTTTTATGCGAAGTTCAAGCTCGTTAAAAATTAAACCTAGTAATGAGCATATGTTCCACCAGAGTTTAAGCTCATTAAAAAAAAATGAACCCACCTCTGGTAAATAACCATCGTGAATGCATTATCATCAACTTTTGATCCTTGGTCGTGTTCTTACCATCACCTCCACTCTGTTGTTGCCGATCATTCGCCTCCATTTGATTGTTTACCCCTTTTTGAGGAACAGCTGCAATGAGTGATCCTATTAGCCACCTTTTTACACTGTCGTGATTGGAAAGTTCCAAACCTTACCTGGAACCAGCTGCTATCTAAAAACATCACTCGTTCCTCAAAAAACGAGTCTCCTTTAAGCTCTTTTCATTTGACTCGTAAAATATGAAAAGATTTCCGAGCGATTGGCCTCTCCATATCGTTAAAGTGATTGGAAGTGCTATCCCTCCTCTAGATTTTAATCTTTTTGGACCTGATGGATTATTACACAAAAAGATCGAGCGTTTGTCTTGTTCGGCTCGTTAAAACTATCGAAAAGTCATCCATTTCGCATTGTTTTATACTTTTCCGGACTTAAGGGATTATATTCTGAAAAAGGAATATTGGAGTCTTCTTTCCGTCTCCTTTTAGACTCTCTAAAATTGAAAAGGACCAAGTTATCCTTGTCGTTAAACTCGTTAAAACAATAGCGACAAACTTGTCCATTCAAACAAGAGCGAGTTTCACTGTTGCTAGGCTCGTTAAAACATAGCAACGGGTTTGCCCGAAGGGAAAATTATAGAACAAGCATATGTTATCCTCCTCAAGCTTGACAAAAATAAAGAGGTACTAGTCAGAAATGACTGGGGAAAATTGGGAAGAAAACTTGAAGAAACTTTATTGGTAGCAGGTCGCTCTTGAACATGACACTTTCACTCCATCACCATGATTGAGTCGGGTTGGGTTATTCCGTTCACCGGTCATATCACCATTGGTCCACCGTACCATCCACTTTTGGGGTTAATGCTACCAATCCATTTCAGTGTCGCCGATATGTTCAAGAGAAGTTGCTCAGAGAATTCACCTACCCAACTTGTGTCTCATCCGCTACAATACCTTCACACTTCATTCTTTCATGACTGCCATCCTGAACCTTGTATCATCAGATCGTTTTCACCTCTACAAGATCATTTGCTCCATTCCGTGTCGTAGATGTGGGTTCCATTAATTCCCTCCTATGATGGGTCACTTCTTGTCGACATCAGCTTATTATCCAAGAAGCCGACCTAGGGACAACCCTTCCAGTACTTTGAAGCTTGCGTGCCTCAATGGCAAGTTTCTCACTTCCGGCGACAGGTTTACACTAATGGCCTTTGATTGAAAGTTTTTGTGTGGTTTTCAACATCAACTCATGTATTCACACCACGTGAATTGTACCGCAGTACCTTGAGGGTCATCATCATCATTGGTGATTCCTCTCGTATCTGTTAACATCTTACATCATTGGCTGGTAATCAGGCGATGTCCTTCCATGTTCGACATCAGAACATCTTTTCACATGGATTGACTTGTACTTTCGGGCGAATATTGAATGAGTTTTGAAGACCCCAGATCTAGTTTCATCCATCTGGGCTACAATATAATCAAGAAAATAAAGACATCAAATGTACATCATTGCTGCACAGATAATCATCAGAATTAAGGGATGATGGCTCTACCAGCATCATCAGTCTGCACACAGATGGTTGTCTGTCCTATGTACATGAAAGTGAATTTATCAAGCTGATCATGGGAATGCAAACCTCAGCTAGATCATGAAAATATTATGAAGATAATGTATTGTATTGTATCTTATTACAGGTCACCTTCCAATGCGAAAAACCTCGGATCCTCATTATAAAGCATTTCACCCGACATCAAAAGATTTACAACCTCATGCTTTAGGGGGAAACTGTTATAGACATATTTGGGAACTGCAACCCCAATCACATATGTCCATAAACCAAGGGCTTCTAAGTCCCTGAAAATGTTGTTTCATACCCTAAAGGAGCAAGGTCAGTTGATTACATTGTTAGAAAATTATATATTACGGAGCAATGGAACAAATGAAATATTGCAGAAATATAAACACAAAAAACGCATAAGACAAGAGAGACACAGATATACATGGTTCACCTAGTTTGGGCTATGTCCACCCCGAACAACTAGTCCTTCCTTTCTATTATCCAACAAAATGAAGAGATACAACCTACAACAGATCCGCTGTAATATCCTCTGTTTTCTCTCACAATCTCGCCTCTCTGTTTTTCACTTAGAGAATACACATCTATTTCACAGCCTCAAATACAATGCCCTCATACAAAGAGAGGGGGTTTCCTTCTAGGGCAAAAAACCCTAAACTAAACATAAGTTCTACCGTCAGATCATCCGCCTAATGAACGACCCAGATTGACTAGAAATTGCTATACTTTTACAAGGCAATTTTACATCTTTTTTTGGCTTCGGGGGCACTGCCCCCGAACCCCCACTGAGGGACTGCTGGCCCCCGCACCCCCCCACGTGGAGGGGTGTACAAACTTCCTAGGGTATACATCTAGCTGAAACAAAGACCTCTGAACAATCATGCTCCACACACAACATACATCATCTCCCAGAAGTTCTCCATGAAAAGCTACTCAGAACTGGTCAAAGCAGGACCATACAGACTGCCTAGTGCTAAAGGTGCGATGCATCTCACCTACCACATGAAAAAAGTGCGATGCATACTGGAAATCCCTTCTATAGGGTGCGATGAGCAAGAGTAGACAAATGGCACAAGCAGTTTTCTAGGTGGAAACCCAGAGAATATTCCAGAAACTGCTCATTTGACACTTGCCTCTCTGAGTTCTCCCAGGGATGTGTAAGAGATCTAAAATCTCTATGTGGAACCAAGAACTATTAGAGAGATGACACTAATCAAAATCCCAGAAGCTGACTCACCCCCCTGCAAATATCTATAAATGGATCCCTCATCCAAGAGATCCAGAGGTTGGAATTTGGTAATTTGCAAAGAGGTGTTGCTAGTTTCTCTTTGAAGACATTGTTGGGTGATCTTGATTTGTGTGAGGTGAAGAGGGCTTTCAAGCTGGGAGGATGGCGTTGGGTCAGACCAAGTGGTTTTAATCCTCTCTTCTACGACTTTTACTAATAAATCTATTTGAGTTTTCCTCCATATTCTTGTGTATCTCTGAATATTGTGTTGTTATATGCATTTATATGGTCAATATATATCTGATCCTATATTGTTTATAGTGAAAGATCTCTGTGCTTTGATGGTATTATGCTACTGTGAATCTACAGGTGCTCTCTGAAGCTGGACAAGTAAGGAAGCAGTGGCGAGATTCTGTCAAAGGAGAAAGGAAACAAGCAAGGAGCCAAGTGGAAGACTGATGTTGGTACTCGCTACTTCTTTCTCATCTCTCTCTCGTAAAGGAAAAACAAGTGACTTTAATCTATTTGTTTCTAAGATAGCTACCCATCTTAGTGGGACTAGCAGCTCTGAATAAACACTAGATTTCCCGATAACACTCAGTGACAAAAATAGGTTTTCATGGTGATGCAGAGATGAAAAACGTAGAGGATCAAAATGATCATGTAACCATGAATTCATTCATCAGAAGAATAGAACACTAGCATGAAAACCTCATCAGAACAAAGCATATAATTTATGAATTCTCTTAAACACCTATGAGATGATCACAAGAAAGCATAGAGATGGTAGGAAAGATAAATATATATTCAATTTAATGATAAAAAAAGAAAAAAATTGTCACTAAAGCATACCACAAGAATCCCAAGATAATAGTTGCAATTTCCTAATATATTATTGCAAAAAAATGTACACTAGATCCAAGCTATGATTCTCAAACATCCAACCCTCTCTATGACTTATATCAGGCTACATATAGACCAAAAAATACATTTCCCCATCTCAGGGGTCAAATCCACCATCATAGGAACTATTTACAAGAATATCTCCAACCATACCTAAGACTAGGGAGGCTAGAAACCAACTCCCTGTTTAGACTAAAACCAACTTAATTGACTTTTACAAGCATTAATGAGCAGGAATCTACACTAATTTGAAATTTACAAGCTTAATTACAATCATTTACATGATTTCAAATCAAAACAAGACAATTTACATCATGAGATATGGACTTTGACTAAATAAACTCGAAAATTTGACTTGTTGACAGAAGCACAATGAATCTCCTCAGAAGTGCAATGAATTTGACAGAAGCACAGCGAATAGTTTGAGGGCACCTTTGAGTGACTTTTCTTCATCCATTTTTTGAACTAAAAGTAGATATGGAAAGCCTGGGATGTCTACTAATCTGTAGGACCTTCAACCATGCAAAAAAAACTCTCCAAGGTTGCTAAAAAACACTTTTCCCAAGACCACTCTAGAAGCGCAGTGAGGGGGTCAAAAATGTGGTAGAAACATGATTTTTAGCATGTATTTTGACTTTTTCTTTGAAATTGCAAGCTGACATGGAAACCAAAGTATATATTTGATATGTAAAGGTCATAATATATAAAACCATATAATATTTTCCTCATTTAGTTCCCCTGATAAAAAGCGCAATGAGAGCTCGCTGCGCTTCTGGCAATATGAAATTGCCAGAATTTGCAAAAATGCACAAAACCTAAAACATTTGCAAAAATTATTCAAAATTTCCTCTAACTTGCTCCTTTAAGTTAGTGAATGAAAGTTTAGGCAATCAATTATGCATCAGCAAGAAAATTAATGTTGTCCCTCTTCCTTAGCTTGATTAGGGTTTTCTTAAGTTTCCTTTTCAAATTTCTAACCTTAATATTGTTGATCTAGTTCTTGGTGTAGTAGTGCATAGTCATGTGTCTATGAAGCTTGGTGTCCCTCTTGGCCTTCTCAAAAATCATCTCCAAGTGTTCGTTGGCTCTGCCTAGCCAATATTATCTGTCCTTTTCAAATTCTGCTGCAATGGTGCCTTCAATGTCTTGCTGACCTAGTGGAGGAGATGGCTCACTCCCTAGTGCTTCCTTTCTTTTCAGTCCTCTAGTCTTTGGCCTCCTTGGCTTGATATGAGGCCCCTTATATTCAATCTTGTCAAAATCTATCACACTCTTACCTTTATAATCATCTACCAACAAGTCAACCTTAGATTTAGAAAGAAAAAACTAGTTTACCTTAAGTTGCTTGTTCTCCTGCTATAAGAATGCAATCATGAATTTTTCTTTTGCCATGTCATCCTTAAGCTCTCTAATTTCCTCCTCTTTCTCTTAGATGATTTTCTTAGGTTACTTTTCTTTCTCATGCCCTTCTAGGTCTGCCATCTGAGAATCAAAATGTACCTGTTCTTCTTCATGCAAATGTGCATCATGATGATGTCTTGATGCTTGTTGTCCAACAGTAGGAGGATACACTTTTATTCACCATCAGGAGAAAACACAAACCTCTTACCTCTGCTATATGTTTTTGTCACCTCTGCCCTAGGTTTCATTGTCACTGTTTTTCTTGTAGATTCAACTTCTTGAGGTCTTGGTGATTTTTCCAATGGTGAACTTTAACTGCTAGGTTCACTAGTAGCAGGAAAAAGAGAAGTTGATTGCATGAATGCCTCCCAAGATAAGTTGAACTGTGACAACTAATGTAAAACAATAATTTTTACCAAGCCATGATGAAGTATTTTTTCTTGGTGATCTTTCCCTTTGCTCTGTACCTTCTCTATCATCTTAACCAACCTTTTGTATAGGTAACGAAATAGGTTAAGAGGTTTAATGGTTTTGAAATGCATGAGTAGTCTTATGTGATACTGTTATAGAATTAAAAACCTACCCTCACAATTAAATTACTTCATGATCATCTTCGTCAATGGAGCATAGATGTCAAGCAATTGTCTGAAGGGAAAAATGTGTTTGGGAGAATTCTTGTAGGGTGTCTTTAAGAATGTTGTGTACTTATCAATATCTAGATCCATCCCTTTGAACCATATTTATCCATGGTTGGGGATTCCAGTGGCTATGGAATTGGAATCTGCGGAAATGGTGAAGTTAACCCCTACTGTAATGGCCTTATCCCTCCTGAAGTTGATGGCAAAGAGGCGTGTCAACTTGGCATTGGAACCTACTTCTTGAATCTTCTCACAGAAAACTAAGCAGCTTACATCTCAGAAATATTTCTTAATGAAAGGTGAGGCCATGATTTCTTGGACCTGAGTGGGCTCATATCTAAACATTTTCCCTCCTTTATTTTTTTTCTTCTCAGTGTTTGAGGTTTCAGTGTCCATGGTAAAACCCTAGCTCACAAGGAGGAAGGATAGGGTTTGATTTGGGAAAATAGAGGATTTGGGACTGTTTTCTTTAGGGTAGGGAATGAAGGGGTTAAGGGTGATGTAAAATTTTGGGGAAATTTTTGGGAGTAGGGATAGGTGTTAGGGAGTGTAGGGAAGTGAAATTTTTGGGAATGAGTGAGGGGAAGGGGCAGAAAACTGAAAAACACAGTCCTAACCTAGGAAATTGTAGCATAGGCTAGGGTTTATGGGAAAGTGAGGGGGATGAGGGGAATAGGTATGGGAAACACTTAAGGGAGGTAAATAAAGTGTAGGGGAGAGTTATTGAGTAGAAAATGTGAGGGTTTTACCACTGCAATGAAACAAAATTCCCTAGAAACCAAAAGCGCAGTGAAACCCTAGGAGAGGGTGTTTTACTGACTTTTTGTGAGAAAATTGATGAAAGGAGGAGTGATGGAGGTCCACTTACTTTACAAGGAGGTTTTAGAACCTGTATTTGCCAAAGAAAACCTCTGTAATGGCTGATTTGTCTCCCTCTTCAAAAGCGCATCATTCTTCTAGAATCACGGCGAAGGAGGAGAATAGCTGACTTGGAGGAAAAAAATTGATGCTTTGGTGGCTAGAGTGCACTTTATGGTGGAGAAATTCTTCATGAGAGTGAAATAAGCAATTTGTGTGCTTTTTTGGTCTTTTTATACGCTGAAGGTCAATTTTTTCCTTGAGTGATGATGTAACACCATTTGTCTTTTTGAAAAATAAATGATAGGCTAGTGTACTGTAGGAGTCATTTTAGAACATTTTCCCTAATTACTACTCCCATAATGATGACTTAGGCGATGACATGACTCTTTATGACCTTTTTTGATGACTTGACGTAATAATCACACCTAATGGATTTACAAACTGATGATTTGGACCTTTGAACCTTGCAGTATGAATGACTATGAGATGATGGCTAAAATGGTGATCAAGGCACTTTACTAATGACCTATCACAAGGAGTGATGGCATGACCAAGATGGCATTTTGTGACCATGAAATGATGGGAGCAGTAATATACCTAAACATACTAACCAATGATCAAATTTTGTTTGAAAAATTATTTGAAACGATAACAATTTGACCTAGGACCCTATCAACAACTTTCAAAGAGTACATTTGATCACTGGTGACTGACAGAAACTAACACTGCTCGTGCTCATTTATTTTTCACGACTCATAGCATATTACCTGTCCATCCTGCATAAGGACTCCACCAATTCCTTTCTTGCAAGAATTTGTGCATACTACAAACTCTTTGTCTAGATCTACAATCTTTAACACTGGTGCATGTGTCAACAACTGCTTAAGCTTCTCAAAACTAGCCTCACACTCCTCTATCCATTCAAAATTCTTACCTTTCCTTTGAAATGACATGATAGGATAAGAAATATGTGAGAATTTCTTGATAAAACTCCTATAATAGCCTGTCAACCCCATGAAATATCTCACCTCATCCACATTCTTAGGAGCTACCCACTCCATGATGGCTCTGATCTTTTCTAGATTTAATGCAATACCCTCATTGGAGACAACATGCCCTAAGTATTGTACATAAGTCTAAAAGAAACTACACTTATTGAGCTTAGCATACAAATGATGCTCTCTCAACAACCTCAACACTGCTGCTAAAAGCTCGGTATGCTCTTCCTCATTTTTAGAATATACCAATATATCATCAATGAACACAATAACAAACTTATCCAAGTACGGATGCAACACACTATTCATCAAGCACATAAATGTAGTTTGAGCGTTAGTTAAGCCAAATGGAACTACCAAGAACTCATAATGCCCATACCTGGTCCAGAAGGCTATCTTGTAAATGTCCTCCTCTTTGATGTGTACCTGATGATATCTGAATCTCAGATCAATCTTTGATAACATTGCTACTTCTTTCAAATGATCGAACAAATCATCAATCCTCGGTAACAGATACATATTCTTGATGGTCACTTTGCTCAAATACCTATAGTCAATGCATAATATGAGAGTTCCATCTTTCTTCTTCACAAAACATATTAGTGTGCCCCATGGTGATACACTTGGCCTAATGTATCCCTTGTCCAACATTTCTTTCAACTGCAAATTTAACTCTATCAACTCAGGTGTGCTCACCCTGTAAGGTGATTTTGATGTTGGAGCTTCCCCTGACACTAACTCAATAGAAAATTCTACCTCCTTTTGAGGTGGTAACTCTGAAATGTCCTCAGGAAATACATCCTTGAACTTCAGTAAAATATAGTACATGCTCAACACATCTACATCCTCAACTTCCTTACCCTTATCACTAGAAATTTGCACTGCAAATGGCATACACCCTTTCCTGCAACTCTGCTTTGCTTGCATAGTTTTCACCATCCCAACTGACGTGGCTTTCTTATTTCCCTTCTAGACACTTGGTTCCCCATTGTAATCAACACACTTAATGGATTTTTCATGACAATCTACCTTGGTTCTATGAAGATAAAACCAATCGATGCCCAACAACATACTGTATGATCCCAACAGTAATACATTCAAATGTGTTGTATTAGGCATACCATTCAAATCAAATGCACAAGCTCTTACCCAATGATGAACTCGATTCTTTGTACCTATAGCCAACCGCACTAACCAAGACTATGCACGCAATTCCTTTCTCAAACCACACTTATCCACCAAGTCAATACTAACATAGCTATAATTAGATCCAAGGTCAATCAAAATAGAAATAACTTGATCACAAATCTTACTGTCCATCTCAATGATAGATTCCTAATGGTCTGCCTATTTGTTATCCAATGCTACATAGATACGAGGAATTTTCTAACCAACATCCCCAACTATCTGTTCATCATGTGCACTATATATATGAGGCCTAATACCTTAATTCTGCAGATAATCTCTCCTACAATGATCCTTGGCACAAGTCGAACACTCTATAGGCTTCCAACCTACACCCTTATTCTGCTCCTCAAATCAATGTCCCTGTCCTCTATCTAATGCATTGAACCTCTTAGGTGGTGCAACATTATCCTTATTACTTGAATAATGTGGTATTTCTCGATTCTTGTCCCACTTTCCTTTGTTCTTTGCATTTCCCTTCCAGTCTGGCTTATTCTCATATATGCACTTCGATTGTTCATAGAAATTCTTTAGCTTTAGGATGGCCTCCTCCAATGATCTAGGCTCATCTAATTCAATCCTATCTTTGAATGTCATTATTAACCCACTAGTGAATCTCTGAATCTTGGCCTTCTCCTCCTTAAGGTAAGGCACATAACTCAGTAGCTCTAAGAACTTGATAGTGTGCTCATCATTTGTCATAGACCCCATCTTTAGCTCATAGAATTATTTCTCCCTTTCATCAAATTATCTCTTTGAAAAATACTTATTCTTGAATAGCCACTCAATCTCCTTCCAAGTCAAATCTTCCTCATGTATACCTCTAAAATTATTCACATCTTCCCACCAAATGTCTACTTTACCTTTGAGACTAAATGTAGCTACTCTGGCTTTCATGTTCTCTGAATAATCGTGCAACCTGAAGAACTTCTTCATACCAAGCAACCATGCCTCTACAGCCTGTGATTTCTTCATCTCTCCATCAAATGTTGGTGGCTTTTCTTTCTTAAACTCATCTGGAAAGTATCCCCTATTACTCCTCCTGTAAGGATGATAACGATATCAATCATCATATCGGTCAGAACCAGAACTAGAACGGTACCTATGTCTATCCATCCTCCTATCCAAAGTGTCAAACAATCTACCATCTCTGCTTGTATCACCACCATCCGACCTACTACCATATGCTTTCCCTCACGTTCATGGCTAATCCGAAGTGGTCCCTACCACTGCAAATATGAAAAACTCTGAAGTATCACTACAATTACCTCTGCTAGCTTCTCTTGTGCTTGTATGATTCTGATATTATCCACCTTACAACTCCTTATTTCTTCCTTTAAGATTCTCTATGTATCTGCCAAATCAAAAGAGTTCCCAACACGATACTGCTCTTTTGATTCATAGGGAGAGTCTTTGTAGTCTACCATCTTGCTAGCTATTTGATATTTCTTTCTTTAAGGTATATCATGTCAGCTAAACAACATCACAATAAACCAACATACCTTAGTATAGCTCAGGGAGGATACCTTGTCTGCAAGATCAACAAATCAACATGATACATGTATAACATAATCATGATAGCATATAGAAACAAAACAAATAAGCATATAACCATGTAACCATCATTCTAGCTAGGGTCCAGTCATCGATGCCTCACCTTAAAAACAACACACACCACAACCTCATGCATGACAACAACCATTACATCACTACACACTTGACCACATGCAAACATGAACATGCATAAGCAATATGTAACCAACCACACCCATTCATAAACACATATGATCAAGCATGAATGAACGATACTTGAAACCAAACCTATGATACATGCACCCAAGCATACAAGAATGAAACCAAACATACAAGAATGTAACCAAGCATACAATAATAATACATTTAAGTGACATATAACAATATGTAACCACTCATACACTCACGATGATTCATCCCATAATAACAACATCAAATTCCACATGGAGACATTACTACAACCATGATCAACATTATGCAAATGCAACAAAGACATGGAATGTAAGTGTAAGAGACACACATGCAACTAACATGAATGCATTACCAACACACAACCCATCTTGACCGAGGGGTGAACCATGCTCTGTAAAACTCTGTAGCACCCTCCTCCCACATCTACCCAAGAAATCGGCTAGCCAAGGTAAACATGTGACGAGAGGCCACTATGATATGATTCGACCTCCTAAGTCACGTTAAGGAAGTGGAACCAAAAAAAACACACCATACAAACCTTCAAAATCAGCCTTAGGACCCTCAGGAACCAATCCAACACTTCAGGGAAATTTCCCTTGGGTACCATTGAACTTTTGGACAACTAAACCTTTGGACACTCTCATGCTATGGGCATTCCAGCGTTTAGGGACCTCTTGACGCTCTCACAGGCTTGCCTTCCAACGTCCAAGGACTCTTCTTAACAGTTTTGTGCCATCGTCTCTGGGAATTAAGCCACATTTTTAGGCCCTTAGTCCAAGTCATTTCCCAGAATGGAATGATATCTTCTGAATAGTAAATCAACAAGGAAATGACAATGCAAAAGAAATCACTTGAATGAGACCTTGATTGGACCCCTACTAGCCATGATAGGCATTTCGTCAAACATATCATGAATATGTAATTTACAGGTGTAAATAACAAATATGAGAATAGGGGTCTCATACTTACCTAAGAATCGCTAAGAAAAATTGATGCCTCAACACATCAACTTCCATTTCATCCATTAGGTCATAGATACATTGATCATTCATTTACAAGTAAAAACATGATGAGAGCCATAAATAGATATAACCATCATAAAACATATAAATAACCAACATAGTAGCAACATAAATACTCATGAAATCACAACCATGTAAACCACATATGAACTAGTATAATAGTCATAGATTTACAGGGAGAAATAACCTCATATTGATCATGAAAGATCCAAACTCAGGATGGCACTTCCACATTCCACCCGACTGTAGAATGGATGAGACAAATCTCTCTTCAACCATTCACCCCTGTGCCGTATTTCAAGCATGAATGTGGGATCTCATAGAAAACATCAATCAAAACTCATCGAGGGATTCCAGAGGCCATCCACCTCAACCCATGAAGCAGTGATTCCACCTCACGGTTGGACATCACAAAACCATCATCAAATTGGTCTCCATCCATTGCTTCTAGGGCTTCTAGAGCGTTTGTCCAACCAAGGCTTCCAGGACTAGTAACTCAACCCACAAATTTTACTGGGATTCCAAAGCATTTTTCTAACTAGGGCTTCCAGAACTAGTAACTCAACCCATCAAGGGCTTCCAAAGCATTTGTACAACCAAGGCTTCCAGGACTAGTAAATCAACCCAAGCTGTTACAGGGCTTCTAGAGCGTTTGTCCAACTAGGGCTTCCAGGACTAATAACTCAACCCAAGCTAAGGAAACATGAGCGCCAACCAAAAAAAAACAAGGAAAAAAATCCACAATCACCATGGATATCCAGGAAATGGTAAGGCTAGGCAATCCACTATCAATCCAGACAATCCTCCATGTCAGTGAAAAATTATGACCAAAAATCCACATGCATATGCCATGCATGCCAAAACTAGTGAGGAGAACATACATGCAACTCAGTACCTACAAGAAAATCTTGTTGTAGCCACTGATCCCAATGTTCTCTTGTGCTTTTCTGCTCTTCCTTTGCCTTCTTGCTCCAAAATTCCAAGTAGGCCACACTCCTCCAAGAGTGCTCCAAGAAACTCTAAGTGTCCAAGAGTATGTGTGAGAGAGAGAATAATGAGAGAGATCCAAAAGTTTACCAACTGATCATTAAAATCCTTTTTATGAATGAGGCCTCTATTTTCTCTATTTTCCTTCATTTTCATCCTCACATGCAACTTGTGACCTTTCACCTCCCTTTTTCTCCTAATTTCCATTATTTTTATAAATAAATTGCCAAAATGCCATTTTGCCTTTCCAAAGCCTTAACCATTGTATTTTCCAATTTCCTTAGCCATTAATAACCAAATGAACACCCACACTAGGATTTCTTGCCCAACATTCAACTTGGAATAAGTGTCCCATCAACTGTGGTTATTATTTTTCCTTTTTAAACTTTTATTACATGTAATTTTTATCATGGCTGTTATAAATTAATCATAAAATTCAATAATTATATATCTAAAAAAATATTTACAATGAAAATTTTTTTAGTATATCAAAACTTTATTTCCTTAGCGGCATATTTTGGCAATATACCTCAAGAAACAAGATAAACTAAACATTGACAAAAATTGGGATTTAAAAACCTACCCTTGCCCATGCAAGGTGATGGAATAGCTTAGGCTATTTTACTACCATTATCTATTTTAATATATGTCTTGCATTGTAAATCAGTAAGCATATCAATATATAAATCCATATTTATAAATTATTTAGTGTAAGTCCATGTACATCAATTTGGTTTTTTTCTAAAAAGACTTAGGTAAATTAATTTAAAAAAAAGACGAGTAAATTGAAATTTGAAAATAATCAAAGAATGTTTTTTTAACATTAAAATGTCTATAGGCATTAAGGGTTTGAACTTGGCTCTGATACCATATGTAACAACCCAAAAATTAAAATATGCAACTAATTAGATCAATCATGTGATTAATAATCAACACACAACTATTCCACTAATTAACATAGAATTTCGGAAAACACAAGCAAATATGACTTACATGTGGTGATGATATATTCCATACTTGTGATTTTGGAGTTGAACATTATTTGAATCCCTCTAACTACAACAAAGTTTTGGGAATGACTTTCCACCCAACCATAGGCTCAACTACACATAATATTTCTAAATCTGGCCACCCCGAGCCCTCAATCAATGTACTACTGTAGGGAATTCTTTCTCTCACAACACTTTTCTCCCAAGAGAATGGATGAAGGAATGATGAATCTCATATTCCTCATCATCCATTAAATAGATAAAAAAATGGAAAGAGGTATGCATGCACACATTCCATGTGTCAACTTGCAACTTTTATTTCTTTATTTTAAGTTTTACTTAATTTAATATTTCTCTTAATTTAACTCTTTCTTATTTTATTCCATTTTACTTTTTGTTAACTTTACTTATTTTTAACACTTTTATAGTTTACTTATATATATACTTATTTAGAACTCTAGTTTCTTATTTAATATTATTAGTTATTCTTCATTATTTATTATTTATTTACTATTATTATCTTTTCTTTATTTATTTACTATATATTTATCATTATGATCTTTTCTTTATTATTTATTTACTTATATTTTAATATTATATTATTTATTATTATTATTTTTATTATTATTATTAGGGGACATTACACACATTGTTGAGTATTATAAGTTTCCTAAATATCAAGTGGCACTCATGGAAAAATGGTACAACATCTTTGGCCTAAGTAGTAAGGATATCCCAAAGACTTGGTGGCAAGATTGTTTAGTCAATTTAGTTTCCTAAATTGCTTTGCATAAATTATCAACCGAGGCTCATAAGCTGATGAAGTGTAGTGCACTGTATGTGCTAGTTAACCCTTCTTACTTCGTTGTTTTGTATTTTTATATTGTTTTGTTTTGGGGGTTTCCTTGATTTCTAATGATGTACAGTCTAAATTATGAGAAACTGAGTCTAAATTTCCTAAAGGTGAACTAATCAAAATCTAAGTTAAAGGAAGGAAAAACAGAGCATCTATCCTATCTTGTCATTTAATCCTAAGTCAAAAATTAAAAGGTGAAGTTGTAAGGAAAATTGAAATAATTACAGAGAATGAAAATTGACTAAAGCACTTTTAGTTGTCCAAGCCTCCAATTTTGAAAGATAACTTTCTTGAGATGGCAAACAAGCAACTTACTGTACTTTATAGTTTAGAGAACTAAATCAAATATGCAGAGAGTAACTAATTGATTTCAATCCTTGTGTGAAGTGAATGTTTAACCATTTAGTTAGGATGGATATCAGCTTGAAATGGTGACCAAAAACATTTATCCACACAGTGCATTGGCAATCTAAACTAGGAAATAAATAACAAAGGAAACAAACAGTAAGTAAACTAATCAATCATGCATCCTTGTTACTTTTCCACCTTACCTTGTTAAAACAAAACAAGTTTCATTTATGAAATAGATAGGAGAAACAAGACTACACCATCGAATTCTAACATTATGCTACTGAACATAATTAAAATAAAACAAACTATAGGAAATCAACCTAAACTACAAATACTAAGAAAAGTAAATAATGAAACTAAACTAAACAGTAAACAAAATAACAAAAGAAAAACCTTCTTCAGTGCAGGGGCCCTCTGCAACTGACTGAGTTGAGCTGCTAACTAGCTAAAGATACTCTTGCAAATGATCACTTGGTCAAACACGGCTTCATATTATTAACAGGAAAGTAAGTTCCCAAATTATAGAGTTTTAAGTCTGAGCTTAATACATATAGAAATTCGAACTCCTTCTCAGTTCTATACAACTGATATTTAAAGAAACATTCCTAACTGTCTTTTGAGAGAATTAAGCTACAGGTGGTCTTCACGTATTACAATAGATCTACGTAAACGGTTGATCAACTACAATGACTTTAAGTCAGCAAGATGGTTGCATGAAACTGTTATCAGTGATGGCTGGTTCGAGTTAATGCTACAACAAAATTGTCGGATTTATTAATGAGCCATGAAGAGTGGACACAGAGTCCTATTGCTCCCAAGTTTCTTCGTTTGACTCCACCTTTGACTGTGGTCTTGAGCTAGCTTTTTTGTCGATCTGGGCTGGGTGACTAGGATAAGATCCATGTCGTGACCATTCTAGAGATGCCCATGTGGACGGTTTCCTCGCTTGACACCTGTAACCTGTTCAACCATGGAAGTAGCTATGGAACACATGATTAGTTGCAGAATGGGCTATGTTCCGTAGCTAATTTGAAAAAAATTATTTCAAATAGCAAAAACATAAAATTATAACATGTCAATCATTTAATGTCTTCCTTGAGACAAAATCTATCATTTATCAGTGATGGGGACCTGTCTTTCATGGAAAAACAAGAGAAATAAGTGAGAAAAGTTGTCAAAGAGAGAGTAATTTTGAGGTCCAACAAAGACCCTAGAAAGTTCCAAACTAATACTAATGGGGTCTACAAGAATAAGCTAGTTAGGAAGGCATATCAACTTATTGTGTTTTGGGAACAGGTCCCTTAGGAGTCAATTTTGGGTTAAACACCCAAGTTTTGGGGCAAAAGGTCCGAATTTTGTGTAAAGAAATGTAAATTCTTTGCATTTTGTGGTCGCAAAGCGCAATGATGTCTAAAGATAAAAGGGCTTTCCACCCTTATCTTAGATAAGTTGCATCCGTTTTTGAGATCTACCCATTGTCCGCAGACCATGGGATTTTATAAAAAGGGAGGAAAGTAAGTAAGTTAGAGGTCATGAGTCTTTGGTGAGTTTTGGGAGGGATAAGAGCGAGAGTCTTAGTGTAGGAAGAGGCTCTATAGTTGAGTGCGTAGAGGCCTAGGGTGGAATTCTACAGCTGAGTGCGCAAGCCCTTGCAGCTGTGTGCGTAAGTTAGTTTGAGTTCATAAGAAGATTTGAAGCATTAATAAATATTTTGTTCCGGAAATATCTTTGTTCGGTCCCTTTTACTTCTGTTATGAATAAATGTGACTATGTTATGACGAATAATGGGTTTATGAATTAATGTTGTGTTGATGCGTGAATCTGTATGTTTTACATTGTTATATGAATGCAAGTCATAATATCTGTTTACGCGAAGAATATCTTAATGCATGTTAAAGTTATCAGATACTTAAGCCAATTTGGGTAATAACAGACTTAGGAGTGATTACAGAGGTGTGTAAGTTGTAGATTCACCTGTTCAAGGTCCGTGAAAGACAGTCGTAGACCTTCGCGAAGGTCTAAGGGTGATTAAGAGAAGTATATCGATAAGCCCTAAAAGGCTTATCGATCTATATGAAGCAGATTTAGGGCATAAAACAACATCATAACCATCTCTAGGTGTGGAAACTTAGTTCCAGCATCCCCCCATATTGTTGCAGGTGAGACTTCAATCCGCACTTCACAGATTGACGTCGAAAGGGCCAGTAGTGTAGGGATTTGTTTGGCAAACTTAACTTTGAACCTGGGTCAGGACCCATCAAGCCAACAAATGGTTCCGTTGTCGGGACCAGGATCTGCATAATGAGATGTGTGATGTCATATCATTGGAATCCAACTAAGAAAGAGATCGAAACCTGGTTGGATAGAAAGATCCATGAATTTGCGGTGCAAGAAAACAAGAATCTATGATTGACGAAAGAATAGTGGTTGGACGGATACCTATACACAAAAAATTCATGAAATCTTCTTTTGTTCCTTCCCGGTTGAGTTATATGAGTGGATCACGAAATTGGCAGATGACCAAGGAAGGTGGAGGCTTGACAATCTGATTGTTTGGACACCGGAGTTAGTAAGGAGGTTGGAAGCTTCTGAAGATAAGATCGTGCGCGCTATCGACCATTGGCTTGACCACATCATAGGAGGATTTGTGACAGAGTTTGCAGTCGATACCTCTGTCAGTTACAACGAAGCAGAGCACCGCTTCTTTAAAGGACCGCGAGGTAAGTATTTAAAATCGTTGAATACTTGGATTAAGATGCTCTTGTGTGAACAATGGGTTATGCGATTACCTTTATGTTTGGAGCTATGTGAAGCGGAAAACCTTTCAGGGATGGAGGAAGAAAAGGTCCTGAGTATAGCCCACTGATTGGACCTCCTTTGAGTGACGACGAAGGAGCACCGCAGACTTCTCCCCTGAGTGCTAGTCAGTTGATAAGACAAGGGTTCCCGTGAATACCTACACTGCCTCCATCGTCACCTCCACCGCTCACCCCATCACCCACACCACCGCCACCTCCACTGTTCAATATGGTGAACTTCGTAAAACTACCTGTATTCAAGGGCATAGGGAATGAAGATCTGGACTAGTTTTGGTTCATCATGAAGGTTGTATGGGAAGCCCAGGGTATCACAGATGACCAAATGAAGAAAGCCACGCTGCTTAGTGCTCTACAGGATCACACACTAATGCGGTACATTAATTACAATACTGATAACCCAACGTCCACGTTGGTAGATATCCAGGCTGCTCTAGATAGAGAATTCACTAGAACTAAGTCTCAAGCATAGTCGATTGTAGGATTCAATGAGATCATGATGTAGCTAGGGGAGACACACTGGGATTTGGATCAAAGACTGAAGTGTACGATCTGTGAAGCCAACATGAACCTAACTGATGGGTAGCATCGTGAATGGTTTTTGACCTCGCTCCTGCCCCACCTAAGGGTTGTGTTATCACAACATAAGGTTGGGACCTAGGCAAAAGCACTGGAAATCACAATGAGGCTGCATAAGACACCAATGCAGGATTCTAATCTGGGGGTTCAGCAGATTCATGCGCAGTTGCAAAACCTTTGTCTTGAAATGCAAAGTCTGAAGTAGGACAGAATAGCTCGGCTAGAGGCGCGTGAAGAAGTTTGGTGCCTAAAATGCAAGGGTCAGGGGCATGACAAGGATCACTTCCCAGTCTTCGTGAACTATGTTGCCATAGGAGGACCAATGCCTCTATGATCGGAGACCGCGGCAGGGCCAAGTGCAGGGTCTGCATTATGGTGCACTATATGCCAGGTGGCAGGAAAACATATGACTGAAAATTGTCGTTTGCTACAGAAATTCGTGCAGACACCACAATAGCTCTTTTTCAATTTCTGCCAATGAGTAGGCCATGGTGAGAAAAATTGCCAAAGTTACGAATTGATGATGGAAAAGACACCTGCATATAGGGTGCAGACAGAAACACGACCTCTGGACGAAGGCGTTGGGGGAACGTGAGGTGAGTATCAGGGGCACGGCCGAGGCTAGAGGAGCGCCTGGGAGAGGCCGACGATAGCTAATTTGTTATAATTACATAGGCCCAGGACACTACGCGAGGGACTGTCCAAATCCGACGCGATTTTCATGCTGTTATTGTACTCAATTTGACCATATGACTTAGGATTGCCCAATATTATTGGCTAAGATTTGTGAAGAAGGGATGTAGCCTTCCCAGCTGACGCACAACCTCCAGATGATGAGGGTTGAGCCCCATGAGGAAGACCCTAAGGTAAACATTATGCTGCGAAGCGGGACTACGATGAGGGAGGATAAAGGCAAGCAGCCTACAGAGGGCGAATGGGTTTGCAAAGAACCAGAAAAGGAGACTGGGTTTGATCTGGAGTGTGCAAAAGAAACATTTATGGAAGCAAAGAAAAGCTTCATTGATCCTCTACCTCAAGAAGTTAGGAGAAACTAGCTGAAGAAATGGACCCATCCATGATTACCACATTCTTGGAGACCTGCATGAAGCTGCTCCGTGACAGTAAGGTTGTGAAGGGCCTGCAGGAACTAATCAATTGGTGCGCTGGTAATAAAGGCATTACGGGTGAACCACGCATGGTCAGGAAGCTTGGCAAGCACAAGGCAAGGACTAGGCATGAAATGAGACTCACCACACATATAGGGGAGTACAAGATGGACAAAGTTGTCCTAGATCTGGGGTCTGACATGATTTTTTTGCCAAAACAAACTTGGGAAAGAATGGGGAGACATTGTGGTGAAGTAAAATTAAAAGTGCGGGCACAAACAAATTCCTCTAGCCCGATAATGGGTCTAGCCACAACCGATACATTCTATGAAAGATTTCCTTAGGCTAGAACCAATTAAGAGGGCCTACCTCTTAGTACGCTTATCCCGTTTGATGATGCCCTTGCTTGCTCGCTCTAGCTATCTCTTGCTTCCTTCTTCAAGCACCTGAAACAAGTAAACAATAGCAAAAAACAACCGTGATAATAGACAAATTGTAATTCAACCTACTTAACAAGTCAAGTAACATTAAGCCATGAATATGTAAGATTAAATAGTTGCATATGTATTGAATCAAGAAGAGATTACAACCACTGTCTTGACGTTGTTGTTCTCCTTTGACAAGACCAAGTTCCAACACACTTCTGCTAGCATTCCATGATGGCCTCAATCAACAATAGTTTTAAGGCTCTTCCCTTTAGGCTTCACTCCAAACCAAAATCACACTTCTCCCTCACACAACTAGAGAGCTACAACTATGAATAGCTTGTTTTTTACTCCAAACCAAAATAGCACTAGCACACCAACATTAACACTTCAACACTAACACTAGCTTGTGCTTGGGAAGAAGGGAGGTTTATATAAGATGAATGGATGGGAGATGGATCCTATTCTCATGGGAGAAGGTCTTATCCCTTGAGGTAGTTCCATCATTATAGGGGAAAGGAGCCCAAACTGACATCCTCGACCCCATCCGACCAAACCATTTACTAGACTTCCATTACGAAGCTTCTAGAGCTAGAAGCTTCAGCTCTTAATTTAAAAAAATTTCCATAATAGGACCGGCGCGACTAGAACAAAGCTCAGTCACTCTGGTCGGCACTAGGGACAATGCTAATCTCTGCACATCAGCGCGGGGAAGACAAGGGCCATTAGCGCTAGTCTTGTAAACTGGGCAAAACAGAAGTTTCAAGGGAAGTGGTGCAAAAGGGAATTGATCTGCTCATGAAGAGGGACAGATTGGGGGTTTCTTCATGAAGGGAAAGCATGTAGAGTTCAGTGTAGAGGTCCTCCAAGATCAATGAATGGGGAGTATAGGGACAGTGACAAAATGATGTGTAACAATGACCCTAGACTTACTTAACTCAACTTCTTAGAGAATAAAAAAAAATTATTAACATGATCTTTCACACACTTTGACATGATTATATCAATTATGAAACCATTATTCTACATTAAGACCAATAGCTTGATATCTACAAGATCATATCCTATCCTTTAAGCATTTTCCAAAATAATTTGAAAAGACAAAACTTGGCTTTTTTACTAACACCTATGATTGCATGCAACACTTGTACACTCAATACTAGACTACAACTGATGTCACACTGCCTTGGAATATCCACCTCAATTGGGTAGCTCAAATTCTCTGCATGAACTATCTATTTTTGGATGATTATTCATTTAATTGGATGATCACTGAGTTTGACTGAAGTCGCATTGCACAACTGACCTTCCACTAGTTCCTCCAAAAGTTGCAACTAGTTTAACCGAAAACAACCTAAGATAACTGACCTTGATTGCTACAAATTAGAAAGCACACACGTTGAACTAAACTCTAACTCCTCCAACTTGAATTTACTGATTAAACTAGGTGACACAAGCTCACATAAGTTAACATAATCCAAGTTGTCCGTTGATGTGGAAATTCAAATTTTCTCAATTTAATCAAGGAAAAACCAAATTGAAAATTTCTTGTTGCATTTTTCAACACTCCCTCTCAACAAGAAAGGGATTATCAACCACCCCTATGTTGCACCTTTGGAACTCAAACTTCCCTCTTGACAAGGCCTTTTTCAAAATGTCAGCAGCTTGTTCCTATGTCGGAATGTACTACATCAACATTTCCCACCTCTGCACACATCCCTGTAAATGGTGATACCAGATATCTATATGCTTGGATCGATCGTGAAAAACACGATTCTCAGAGAGCTTGATGCAACTCTGATTATCATAGTAGATCAAATTTGGATCCATCATTTGACCAAACAATCTGACAAGTATCTTTATCATCCAAATCACCTCACATGTTTCTTGACTTACAACCATGTATTTTACTTCTATCGAGCTTAGCGCCACAGGTCTTTGCTTCCTTCTATACCAAGAAATTGTTGTGGACCCAACACTGAAAATTATACATGATGTATTCTTTCGATCTGATGGACTTCCCACCCAATCTACATTTGTGAAGCTACATAGCTTCACTCCCTTTGTTAGTATGCACCTGTTGTGGTCACCAACAACCCCCCTATTTGTTTGGTATTAGCAATAACATCAAGCAAAGGGGGACCCTTAACAAAAAATCCCAAAAATATTTTTATCAAAATTTTTGTATTTAACTCCCTAAAAGCTATATCGCATCGCAAAGAGAGAGTGAAGCGTTTTCCTATGCGCATAAATAAGCTGCAAAGAAGCGATGCGAAATTCATCGCATCGCATATTTTGAAAGCGCCCTTAAAAGAAAACCTAAGGAATCGCCGACGGCTGATATGCGACGTCGCACATCGCAACGTTGCATAAGCAGTGCACAGTGATCAAATGAAAAATGCGATCTTGCGATTTGCGATCTGCGATCTTACAAACTGCGATCTTGCGATTTGCGATCTGCGATGAATGAGACTATTAATTGCTGCGATGAAACCTCTCGACATCGCAATCCTCGATGCTGCGATGTGAATCGCAGAAACCAATCATCGCAAAGTTTCCTCGCCATGATCTGTAAACCCAAAATTGAGCACGCACCTTAAGGGAAATTAATGATTGCACGCCTGAGTATCCAAGGATGATCGTGTTGCGTTTTTCGAAGAGTCAAGTCATTATGAGTGTCATGATTATGCATTCATTAGAACTTAAAGCTTTCATGTCAATCTTTTCGTCATTTCTCTTTTCCTTTGCGTAAACTGTAAGGTAGCAACTAATATAAATCTATATGCAGGAAACATCTAAGGAAAAGGGGAAAGTGCCAATACTAGAAGAACAGAGAGGAGATGCCTTCGCAAATGGATGCCGCATGCAGCAGGGCTGCAGATTCCAGAGTATCACTCAACAGACACTGATGAAAATAGACTATCCAAGACTCAGAGTCAAAGGCGCACAAAAGCAGCATGTTTGCAAAAGATCCTGAAGCTTAGACTGGGTAAAGCAAAAAGAAAAACGCTAAAGAGGGAGGATGCTCCAGAAAAGCTTGGAACAAAGAACGGAAGCAATTTTTAATACGGAATATTGTTCAGGCAATGAAATCCCTAACTCATTGAGTCATTCGCACGGCCGGAAACCGAAATAGCAACAACACAATCAGTTTGAAAGAAATCTGGGTTATACTAAGTATACACACAGCAAATACGCCCAGCCAGAGGAAGATTTTCGAAAATATCTTCTAGTTTGTCAGAAAGAGGTGCCAGCTTTTGTTATTTCTACTTTTATCGCTCGAACAAAAGAAAAAGACAACCAGCCGACTCTTTCCAGGCGAACCTTGCATTGCTTACAACACTAAGGAGCAAATATAGAAACAGTTAGAAATTATATTCAATTTTTAGAAATAAATTTGTTTTAGTAAAAGGGCGGTCATTTGAAGCCGTTTCCTAAATTTGTGTAATTAAGATTAGTTAGTTAGCAGTATTTAACCCTTCTCATGGCATTTGGAGAAGGGTCCGGAAATTTGTCAAAAAACTTGTCCTCAGAACATGCACTTTTGCACCCTCGAAGGGGGTTTTTGATGAATGGATGGATCGAGATTTATTTATGTTTGCATTTTAATGTCTGCTACTGATGTTGCACTTCTATACTCTTAGTAGATGTTAGAAGTAAGTAGAGATAAATCGTTATTGCTTGAAGTTTGTGAGTGAAATCAGTCATAAATGGTACTTTTATCTCTTGATTGATTTCTGCTTATATTCTTAGAGTGATATACAGCTGAATTGTTTATATGTTAATGTATGAATGTGTGGGTTACCATTTGGCACTTTTGTACGGTGGAGTCATTTATTTGTGCTTGACATATGAATAACTTATTATGCGATATGTTGTTCACAACTGTTTTGCCTAACTTCCTATGCAGAATGGTTTATCTTAATTGATTTATATTCTTATGATAGCTGAATGATCTTTATTACCAGTTATTGTATGAAATCTTTTTAGATCGCATGATGAAATAATTCTACCCCGGGTTAGTATAGATTAGATGTGTTGTTTTTGTTAGATTACAGTAGCATAGAGTCAGTTTAGAGTTTAGAATTAAATTAGCTTAAAATTACCTCTAGATTAGCATCATCAAAATCTACACACACACACATCCTTTAGATTGGGAAGCTGGTCCCATTATCCCCAGTCGGACCCGCTACACCAAACGGGCAAGGAGCCGCCAACCAGGTTCCGGACCGGGTGGGTATCCCCCTTGTTGTTGACCCGATTTTAGGGCCCTCAACATATTTGGCGCTAGAAGGAGGGCACGA
This sequence comes from Pinus tabuliformis, assembly GCA_031772625.1. NCBI lineage: Eukaryota > Viridiplantae > Streptophyta > Pinopsida > Pinales > Pinaceae > Pinus > Pinus tabuliformis. Next base: position 1,504,499,623 of record CM062820.1, on the reverse strand, counting down.
ACTATGAATGGCAACTAAGTCAAAATCTAAATACCATTCTGAGAGTAAATCACCCTCATCAACTCCCCCGACTTCTCCAGTACGGTTAAACCCGGAGTTAGAAGTCGCTCGAGTATCCACCGCTGCTACCTACCCTAATATATCAGACCAACTCATCATTGAACCCCCTGAAATTCAAACTTTGATTCGTAAACTCCAGGGATTCTCTATTTTTTCTCAGAGGTCTGATAAATCTCACAGCAGCGTGACTTCGCAGTACAATCCTACTCATCCCCTGACTAGATTGAAGAGTGAAAAATTTGGTATTCAACCAAGTGAACTCCCTCTCCCTACTAGGAAAAGAGCAAGGAAAACACCACCAGAGTCTGACAGTGAGACTCTTTCATCTACTTCGTCCATTTCAACCCCCTCACCGCGAAGTCAACCACCCACATCCTCATCCCAAATCACTCATCCATCTTCCACAACCCTTCCTCTTCAATCATCAAATATCATAATATCTTCATCTTCTCAGCATCAGGGACCATCCTCTGCACTTTCATTAACTAGTGGCTCAACGATGGCCCAGTCTCCATGGAACAATCCCGGGGCGGTTTGAATGCCTCCACCCCTGAGCCCAATACCGGCCCATCCTGAGAAATGGCTACCTAACTTCAATCCAGAAATAGGCATGCTAGCTGAAGAGCATATCAATAATTTCATGCTTTCTGTTAATCTCAATGGAGTTACCAATGAGGATGCTGTTGTCCGGCTTTTTCCTTATACAATGCAAGGAACAACCGGCTCATGGTACTTTTCGTTACCTTCCGGGTCCATCACAAGTTGGGACATTTTTCAAAGTCAATTCCTCACCAAGTTTGGTGATGACAGATCAACAGCGACATTGATCAATGACCTATCTAATCTTAAAGCTGAGGCTAGAGAACCCATTAAAGATTTCAATTTACGGTTCAATAAGATCCTCAACAAAATTCCCGCTGCTTCTCAACCCAGCGAGGAAGTAAGATGTGAATGGTATATCACGGCCTTACCATCAAACTTGGCTATCTTCGTAGATAGGGCAAACAAGACGACCTTAGTTGAAAACTTGACAGAGGCCTTAGCAGTAGAAAAGCGCGTAGTTGCCCTAGAAAAGAGATCTGCAATAGAAGAACACAAATATAAGAAAATCTCTTTCAAAGAAGACACCAAGAAGAAGCAAACGAAAGATCCTTTCGATATGGAAGGATTAAAAAAAGTGTTAAAGGCCATGTCCAATGAGATGATTGACATAAGAAAACAAGTAGCAGAAACTTCTTCAAAAAAGCCCTACAGATCTTTTAAAAGAAATCCTCCCATGGAGGTGAAACCACCCAATGCTGTCTCAAACGTCGAATCTGAAGAAGAAGAAGAAGAAGAGAATACCACTGAAGGGCAGACCGATGATGAGGAAGTTGTGGAACTACAAGGAATGTGGGATTTCATCCTCCCACAAGAAGAAGATCAAGAAGCATTTCCGGTTAGCACACGAAGCAAAAATCAACTTAATCCTCCCCAAACTACCCCTAAACAGAAGGGCGCAAGCCCTGCAACAAAAGATAAGGTCGCAACAAAGAAAACAACCGCTAGAGCGACCCAATTTAGCCCAGTCCAATAAGATCAAGCACCTCCATCAAGAACACTGATAGTGTCAGATGAAATGGAGTATAACATTATCGATGACATGAAAAAGACTAGGGCTAATATCACTCTTTACGAATTGAGCAAATTGAAACATCAACAGAAAATAATGATGAAAGAATTACATGCCGTGCCTACTACATCTTTACCTACAGCTGTAGCTTCCCACAACATGGGAAGACCTCCAACCAACATGATCAATAAGATTGATCCAAATGACATTGCCTTGATTGGAGGAAGATCAAGATATCATACTCCTCCTTTTCTTCTCACTTATGAAATTTTCAATAAAAACGTGCACAATTGCTTGGTTGATTCTGGTGCTTCAACGAATATTTTACCCAGATCAATATGTGCCAAATTGAATGTTCAGCCACAAAAATCCGCAGTGCGCATAGTTCAACTTGATCGATCTCAAGTCGAAGTGATTGGTGAACTTAACCAGGTGACCATAAGATTGTCGTCTAACCCGAAAGTATGCCAGGTTATCGACATTCTAGTAGCTGATATCCCTGAATTCTATGGTTTAATTCTTAGCAGGGATTGGTCCGAAAAACTCCACGGATATTTCTCAACCGACTGGTCGCACATGTGGTTACCCTACAACGGTAAACCGAATCAAATAAAGGTTGAACGAGAGTTGCACCAAAAGTACATAGTGACTGAATTGGAAGGAGAGAATGAAGCAATAGCATACAACAGCAGTATCATAGGCAATTACTCTGTGGATTCTTTCCTCGGCAATTTCAATGCTCACACCTCACCTTACTTAGAAAATTCAGTTTTGTCCCAAGTTGAAATTTTTTCCCAAACTGATGATTCAAAGTGTTTTAATTTTTTAGATAACTCTGTAAATACATCTTTGTTTTGGAAATTATATTTTGATGGCTCTAAATCTAACGAGGGAGTAGGAGCAGGATGCGTTCTGATTAGCCCAGATGGAAACAAGATCATGCTTACATGCAAACTTGAGTTCGATTGCACAAACAATACAGCGGAGTACGAAGCCTTGGTGCAAGGCCTATACAAAGCAATCGGGTTGAATGTTAAGTATCTTCAAGTCTTTGGAGATTCTGAAATTGTCGTCAAACAAGTACGTAACACCATACATTGCCTATCAAGTCATTTAAAGCACTATCAATCTTTAGTACAAGACCTAACTTCACATTTCATAGCATTCAATATTTCGTCAATCCCAAGACTCCAAAATGCGAGCGCAGACCTGTTAGCTAACGTAGCCTCTAGACTTATTCCCTCCGAAGATTTTAGTCCCGATAGGTTCTCAATAGAATTAATCTTTAGACCATCCATCCCTGACAACATCACCAACTGGAGAGTATTCAACGACGATCCTGACATTGTAAATTTCCTCACTTCTGAAGGATCCTACTCAAATCAAATAATTGACGAAGACCATCATGATCACCAAATACAGCAAAATAGCACTGATAATGCTATACCTAAATCGGTGGTTAAGTTAGAAGATTTATATGATTTAAAAAGTCGGTTTAAAAGGTCTGCCAATTCTAAACTCTACAGTTCAACTCTGAATTATGAATTAGTGAACCTAGGAACCGATCAGAAGCCGCAAAACGTTAATCTGGGCCACGGCCTAGCCCCTGAAGAAAAATCAGCATATATCCGTCTTCTGAGACAATACAAAAACGTTTTTTCATGGAATTACGATGAGCTGAAGACATACAACACTTCTATCATTCAACACACTATCCCTATGATTGACAATGAAAAACCTGTCCAGCAGAAGCTCAGAAAAATCCACCCCAACTTAGAAAATCAGATAAAGACTGAGCTAAATAAGTTGTTGAGAGCCAGAATAATTTTCCCCGTCAGACATTCCAAATGGGTATCCAATATGGTGCCCGTTAGAAAGAAAAACGGAGATATCAGGATCTGTATTGATTTCCGGAACCTCAACAAAGCCTGTCAGAAAGACAATTTTCCCCTCCCACCTATGGAGCAAATACTACAGGCAGTAGCGGGCTCAGAATTAATGTCTTTCCTGGATGGATTTTCAGGATACAATCAAGTGCTAGTACATCCCGACGATCAGTTGAAAACCACATTCCGAACCAAATGGGGCACATACGCATATCGGAAGATGCCATTTGGTCTGATCAATGCCGGCGCTACATTTCAGAGAGCCATGGACATCGCGTTTAAAGGTTTAGTCAATAAATCAGTAGTGATTTACCTGGATGATATAACAGTGTACTCCAAGAAGCGAAGCGACCATCTCAAAGATTTGAAACAAATCTTTCAAAGATGTTTAAGGTATGGGATTTCACTTAACCCAAAGAAATCTTTTTTCGCATTAAGTGAAGGGAAATTGCTAGGATTCATAGTGTCAAAATCTTTTATTCACATTGAACCTGACAGAATCAAAGAAATTTCTGAAATATCCATGCCCCATAACAAAAAGGCCATGCAATCTTTCCTTGGACAAATCAATTTTGTAAAAAGGTTTGTCCCGGATTTTTCATGCATTATTTCTCCTTTACAAAATATGATAAAAAAGAATTCAAATTTTAAATGGGGTCAAGATGAGCACGAATCATTCAACTTGATCAAACAAGCTATCATCAACGCTCCATCTTTAGCTACCCCAAATTTTTCAGAATCTTTTATCTTATACACTTTTGCCTCAGAGAAATCTTATGCCGCGATTTTAACTCAAGCAAATCAAGAGAAGGCGGAAGCTCCAATCGCATTCTTTAGCTCGAACTTACAAGGTGCTGAGCTCAATTATTCAGACGTGGAGAAACAGGCATATGCTGTTTTCAAAGCGATCAAATATTTCAGACCTTTCTTACTTAAAGCCCATACCAAAGTCGTAGTACCGTTTCCAGCGGTAAGAAACCTGCTGGTACAGAAGGATGTGGGCGAAAAGAGAGCAAATTGGATTACCGCTTTACAAGAATATGATCTTGAGATCAAGCCAAAAAACATCGTAAGAGGTCAAGGCTTCTGCAAGATGTTAGCTGGAGCATCACAAATTCCTGAGAACTCATCTGAAGAGGTACATACATATGAGGTAAGCCTAAACGACACGGAATCATTATATGCGGACACCATTTATTATCTTAAGAACGGGTATGCTCCATCACACCTGGATCACACCAAGAAAAGAGCTCTGAGATTGAAAGCTAAACAATACCAGCTCATAAATGATGTTCTGTTTAAAAGGAATTACGATTCTGTACTTCTTAGGTGTCTTGAGAAAACTGAAGCCGAAAAGGTTTTGCAGGAACTCCACGATGGACCAGCAGGTGGACACTATGCTGGAGAAGCTACTGCACATAAGATCTTACGTGCAGGATATTATTGGCCCACGCTGTTCAAAGACTCATACAATTACGTAAGGAAATGCCAAATCTGCCAGACTGCTGTAGGGAAACAAAAGAAATCGTCCATGCCACTACAGCCGGTTAACATCGAGCAACCATTCAGCCAATGGGGCTTGGACATAATAGGTGAGATCGTTCCTCACTCTTCTAAGCAGCATAGGTATATCCTCACGGCAACAGATTATTTTACTAAATGGGTAGAAGCATTTCCTCTCAAGACAGTTAATTCTGAAAACATTATTGAATTCATAGATCAATTTATCATCACTAGGTTTGGATTGCCAACGGCCTTAATGTTTGATAATGCATCATACTTTTCTGGAAATACAATGACTGAGTTTGCACTTAAAAGAGGGTTCAAAATGAAGTATTCTGCCAACTACTATCTGCAAGGTAATGGGTTGGCTGAATCAACAAACAAAAACCTAATCAGGATTATTAAAAGAACAGTCGACCAAAACCAAAAGAATTGGCACAAAGTGCTGGTAAATGCTTTATGGGCAGATAGAATTACGAAGAAAGCTTCAATCGGCACTTCTCCCTTTAATTTAGTTTATGGGAAAGAAGTGGTTCTTCCAACTCACTTAGTCATTCTCTCTTTGTCCTTAGTACAACACATCGATGAAGTATCTACTTCCTCCTTACAATTGAGACAAATGGAGATAATCAAACTAGAAGAACGACGAGAACAAGCTAAGTAAACCCATGCTCACCACCAAGCGCTAATAAAATCCTCTTTTGACTCAAGCATAATGACCAGAAAAAGCTTTCAAATGGGAGATTTAGTTTTGAAATGGGATAAGGCTCATGAAGAAAAGGGCAAACATACGAAATTTCAGAAGCTGTGGCTTAGTCCTTTTCAGATTGTAGAAGTCATAGGCCCATCGACGTTTGTGTTGCAGGATTTGGCAAGTAGAAGAGATTCTTTGCCTGTGAATGGACAGATTCTTAAAATGTATTTTCCATAGAAGATCATTCTTCTATTTTTGTAGGATAGTTTTTGTTTTTTGTTTTTATTTGTTTTTCTCTTTCTTATAAATAAAACCGGTTGTAAATGATCATAAAAAAGGATTCATGAAAGAGCACACCAACTCTCTATCAGATTTTGATTTCACTTGTACAAATAGCAAAACTTTTCGAAAAATCTGTTTTTTATTATTGACAAATAGAGTTAACTTTAGCCTGAATATGATATTAGTTTCAACCTCTCAAAAGACTTTGATGAAAGCAATCTTTGGTAAAAAGTTGTTTTATGTCAGCACAATGAAAGGTATCATCAATAATAAAATAAATATTCTCTGTAAAGCTGTTGTTTTCAAACTCTATTATTGTCGTCTAGAGCTTTCTTAAGGAAAAACAATGACTTCCTCCCTGCTAAAGGAAACCGCACCATTCAGAGAAACAATCCGAGAAAAGACTATATCTCAAAGAATAAGAGGTCTCATCATGAGCCGGCTTATCATGATCACAGATATTATAACTTGCTGACTTTGCCAATACTGTCTATCAAAACAGGGCAACGACTCAAGATTGTTGCAATCAAAAGACAAGGGGTCTCATCACGAGCCAACTTGTTCAGCAAAAGTGTAAATCAAGTGAATGACTGTGTCATAATTTGGCCACCAAACCAAGACATTATTCTTTAGAGAATAAAAAAGGAAAAAGTGTCAAAAAGGATTTTTCTCTGAAATGTTGTAAATAACCTCAAGCAGGAAAAAGGATCATTGCTGGATAACATGGTAACCCTGTCGAGGCTATGGACGCTTGCGGGCAGCAGAGGCTCTACCTACGACAAATGAGCATATTTTAAAGCCAGTACGTAGAGAAGACCTTATTTTATCTTTAAAAAGGACTGAGTAATGTCTGGTATGAATGCAAGAACTAAGCCTAAGGAAGCAGACAATTGGAATAAAAGAAAGGATGAGACAAAGTATCATTGAAAGGATAAGGGGTAATCTACTCTATCTGTCCATAACAAAATTTAGACATATGAAAATTTTTCTGTTTCGGAAGTGGAAATGTCAATAGAAAAGCAGAGATAACTGGTTCTTCACAGTGAATCGCCATTGTTGTGGTCACCAACAACCCCCCTCTTTGTTTGGTATTAGCAATAACATCAAGCAAAGGGGGACCCTTAACAAAAAATCCCAAAAATATTTTTATCAAAATTTTTGTATTTAACTCCCTAAAAGCTATATCGCATCGCAAAGAGAGAGTGAAGAGTTTTCCTATGCGCATAAATAAGCTGCAAAGAAGCGATGCGAAATTCATCGCATCGTATATTTTGAAAGCGCCCTTAAAAGAAAACCTAAGGAATCGCCGACGGCCGATATGCGACGTCGCACATCGTAATGTCGCATAAGCAGCACACAGTGATCAAATGAAAAATGCGATCTTGCGATTTGCGATCTTACAAACTGCGATCTTGCGATTTGCGATCTGCGATGAATGAGACTATTAATTGCTGCGATGACACCTCTCGACATCGCAATCCTCGATGCTGCGATGCGAATCGCAGAAACCACTCATCGCAAAGTTTCCTCGGCATGATCTGTAAACCCAAAATTGAGCGCGCACCTTAAGGGAAATTAATGATTGCACGCCTGAGTATCCAAGGATGATCGTGTTGCGTTTTTCGAAGAGTCAAGTCATTATGAGTGTCATGATTATGCATTCATTAGAACTTAAAGCTTTCATGTCAATCTTTTCGTCATTTCTCTTTTCCTTTGCGTAAACTGTAAGGCAGCAACTAATATAAATCTATATGCAGGAAACATCTAAGGAAAAGGGGAAAGCGCCAATACTAGAAGAACAGAGAGGAGATGCCTTCGCAAATGGATGCCGCATGCAGCAGGGCCGCGGATTCCAGAGTATCACTCAACAGACACTGATGAAAATAGACTATCCAAGACTCAGAGTCAAAGGCGCACAAAAGCAGCATGTTTGCAAAAGATCCTGAAGCTCAGACTGGGTAAAGCAAAAAGAAAAACGCTAAAGAGGGAGGACGCTCCAGAAAAGCTTGGAACAAAGAACGGAAGCAATTTTCAATACGGAAGATTTTTCAGGCAATGAAATCCCTAACTCATTGAGTCATTCGCACGGCCGGAAACCGAAATAGCAACAGCACAATCAGTTTGAAAGAAATCTGGGTTATACTAAGTATACACACAGCGAATACGCCCAACCAGAGGAAGATTTTCGAAAATATCTTCTAGTTTGTCAGAAAGAGGTGCCAGCTTTTGTTATTTCTACTTTTATCGCTCAAAAAAAAGAAAAATACAACCAGCCGACTCTTTCCAGGCGAACCTTGCATTGCTTACAGCACTAAGGAGCAGATACAGAAACGGTTAGAAATTAGATTCAATTTTTAGAAATAAATTTGTTTTAGTAAAAGGGCGTTCATTTGAAGCCGTTTCCTAAATTTGTGTAATTAAGATTAGTTAGTTAGTAGTATTTAACCCTTCTCATGGCATTTGGAGAAGGGTCTGGAAATTTGTCAAAAAACTTGTCCTCAGAACATGCACTTTTGCACCCTCGGAGGGGGTTTTTGATGAATGGATGGATCGAGATTTATTTATGTTTGCATTTTAATGTCTGCTACTGATGTTGCACTTCTGTACTCTTAGTAGATGTTAGAAGTAAGTAGAGATAAATCGTTATTGCTTGAAGTTTGTGAGTGAAATCAGTCATAAATGGTACTTTTATCTCTTGATTGATTTCTGCTTATATTCTTAGAGTGATATACAGCTGAATTGTTTATATGTTAATGTATGAATGTGTGGGTTACCATTTGGCACTTTTGTACGGTGGAGTCATTTATTTGTGCTTGACATATGAATAACTTATTATGCGATATGTTGTTCACAACTGTTTTGCCTAACTTCTTATGCAGAATGGTTTATCTTAATTGATTTATATTCTTATGATAGTTGAATGATATTTATTACCAGTTATTGTATGAAATCTTTTTAGATCGCATGATGAAAGAATTCTACCCCGGGTTAGTATAGATTAGATGTGCTATTTTTGTTAGATTACAGTAGCATAGAGTCAGTTTAGAGTTTAGAATTAAATTAGCTTAAAATTACCTCTAGATTAGCATCATCAAAATCTATACACACACACATCCTTTAGATTGGGAAGCTGGTCCCATTATCTCCAGTCGGACCCGCTACACCAAACGGGCAAGGACCCGCCAACCAGGTTCCGGACCGGGTGGGTATCCCCCTTGTTGTTGACCCGATTTTAGGGCCCTCAACAGCACCATAGTCAAAACTAGGTAGTGCCTCTAAGGTACCGTAGAACATGGTTAGCTTCCATCCAAAATAATTTGGTTCGCCTAACCATAGATTGGCTTAGTTGGTTGGCTGCATAGCACATATTTGATCGTGTGTTCACAAGGTACATTAGTGAACACACTAGTTGTCAATTAATGGTAGCATCCACTTCCTCACCTAAAGTGGCATCCTCCTTCCTCAAGTTGGTCACTGAAGGTGTCTCCATGGTTTTTCAACTCTCCATGTGGAATCTCTGTAGTATCTCATTTGCATACTTTATTAGAGAGACAAACAGTTCCCCATCACCTTGTCATACTTCCAACCCAAGGAAGTAGTGCATGAGACTCGTGTCCTTCATTTCAAACTCTCTTGCAAGGTCCTCCTTGTAAGATCTTATCAGTTGTTCATAAACATTTAAAATGAAGTCATCAACATATAAGACAATAATAATCAATTTACCTTCTACCAAGAAATGATAGAGGTTTGCATCTATCTAACTTTTGGTGAAACCCAAACCAATGAGCCTAGTTATCGACCCTTGTGTACCAAGCACAGGAAGCTTGCTTGAGATCGTACAATGCTCGCTTGAGTCTGCACACATGAGACTCTCAATCAAAAGTCTCAAAGCCTTATGGGTTCTCGATGTACACCTCCTCCTCAGTAGCTCCATTGAGAAATTTTGTTTTTACATCCATCTGGTGGATCTTCCACCCCATCTGTGCAGTGAGAGCAAGAATTGATCTAATGGATGAGTACCTTTCTACGGGAGAAAATGTCTCCTCATAGTCAATTCGTTTAACTTGAGAGTGCCCCTTGGCCACAAATCTGGCCTTGTACTTATCTATGCTTTCATCTGCTGCCTGTTTTACCTTAAATATCCATCTCTAACCCACAATTGATTTATCTGTTGGTCTTGGGACCACTACCCAAACATTATTATTTACAATGGATTTGCATTCCTCCACCATTGCATCAACCCGTACATGTTTCTCTACTTCTTCCTCTAAAGAGGATGGCTTAGTCTCTACAAGCTCAGTCATTAGAGCCATGTAGCCAATTTACCAATCTGGAGAACCCACATTCTCCCTTGCATCCTACACAAGTCTCTTACCTTCCCTAGTCCTTCTTCTTCCTTATCTAGATGGTTCTGCTTGAGTGGCTATCTCCACTCTTTTCTCCTCAATTTGTGGCTGCTCCATAACTTCTTGAGGTTCCTCCTTTAGAGCTAAAATCTCCTCTTCTAGTGGGTTCTAAAGCTCCCTCTCAAGAGAGAACCACATAGCTTTCTCTTCATCAAATTTTACATCCCTTCGCACAACTTTCATTCTAAGGGATTGAAATCACACATGGTAATTGTAGGGAGTTTCTGTGTAACCCAAAAATACCCCCAACTCTGTTTTCATCTCTAGCTTCTTCCTTGATTCTTTGGAGACATGGCAATAAATAGAGGATCCAAAAATCCTGAAGTGCGACACATATTAATTTCTCCCCGAGAAAGCCTCCTCAAGTGTAATCATGCCCAGAATCTGATGAGGACTCCGATCTACAAATAGAATGTTGTGTCGTATGCCTCAGCCCATAAATGCATAGGTAGGCTTTGGTCATGCAACATCACCCTTGCTGCTCCCACAATGCTATGGTTATTTCTCTCAGCCACCCCATTCTGCTATGGGTTGTGGGGTGTTATCAACTCTAGTCAAATGCCTTATTTTGCACAAAAAAAATTAAATCCATTCTATACTTACTCACCTCCATTATTGCCCCTAAGAGCCTTCACCTTCTTGTAGGTTTCTTTCTCAACCAGTGCCTTGAATTCTACAAACTTGGAGAACGTCTCATCTTTATTCCGCATGAATAAGATCCAACACTTCCATGAGAAGTCATCAATAAAAATGAAAAAATATTTGTGTTTGGAAGTGGAGGTTGTTGAGAAAGGTCCACGGACATCACAGTGGATCCTTTCAAGGATTGCATGCAATTTGTTGTTCCAGTCATGGAATTTGGATTTTGTGTACTCCCTAAAGTACACTTTTTCATACATCTTGTTGCTCAAGTGCTCCTTTGGGAAGGCCTGTGGTTATCTATTGCATGATATTTAGGGCACCATGATGCAAATTGCCAAGTCTTTGCCAAAGTTCATTGACATCATGGCTTTGCACCTTCTCCACCTTTATGCTTAATGTAACATAGTCTTCCACATCTAGCTTATATAGGTTCTTCACATGAACCCTAATCTACTTCACCTATCCCATGGTTATGTGTCTCAAGAATGCCTTTCCTTTGTTGAAGATCACATCATAACCACAATATCCCAAAACTGTAAAAGAGACGAGATTTTTCTTTAGGTCGGGAATGAACATGACATCCTTGAGCCTGACAGGGTAGTCCAACTCCCTCTGAAAGGTGACTGTACAAATCTTGGTCATGCTATGTTGGGTGAAAATATTGTCGTTTAATTCTGTTGTAGTATTTGCCCAACTATTTAATTTGTCAACCCAAGGTTCGTAGGCTTACGAAGTACATGCACTATATATGCAAGACTGAAGTAGAACTAATCTAATCTAAATTACTGAAATCAAATTAATCTAGAAAAGCATTGAAACACTAACTAGGAAAGCAAGAAATTTCATAAGGGAAAAGCAATACAACATGTGAAGAGTTGAATGACAAACAACATATGTGAGCTCACAACAATAAAGCTATCTCAAATTACATTACAAGAATCAAATGAAAAATCATGAAAGTGTAACAATAAAAGAATATGAATCAAAGCTAAGAATCCCCTTCTCCAAATTACAAGACTATCTCTCAAAACTCAAAAATAATGAAATGAAGAGAGAGCACTCTCTTATATACATGAAGAAGATAACCATCTCATAATGACAGATCCACTATTCTCTCAACCACTCTCAACTACTTTCCCATTATTACAAGATATGATCCCTTCAAATCCTCCACACATCTCTCACATATGATAAGATATGCCAACCAAATCCTCCATGATCTTCTCCTTAGGAATAGGCTTGAATAATTATCTCCTTAAAATGGTGGAGGAGATATTCGAGAAGTCTCTTGGAATAAATCCTTCACATATCTCCTACACATTACAAAGCTCACATATTCTTGAGATATATATGAAAACATGTATATTTTCTAATATTTAATCATAAATTCACTTATAATACAAAAATGAATAAAGTGGAAAATAAGAAGGTGAAACCCAAATGTATTTATGAAAATGATATGATGAAAGGCTAATGGGATGATGACATGTAAGGAATAGTGAAGAGAAATATGACATTACTGAGTCCCAACACACTATACCTGCAAATACTTTTCTTATAGGTCACTAAAAAAATATCTACACCCTGTAATGTGGAACAATGCACTGAGTCCAAGTAACACATGCTCACCATCATCGTGTTGGCCATGCATGTAATGAGGGTAAAGTCAAGCTTGAATTATGAAGCCAAGGCTTCACCTACTTCTCTTCCTGAGGTCTTCTTGTTTTCCTTCTTGTGTGGACACTTCATGGCATAGTGCTTGAATTCATGACAATGGAAGAATTTAATTTTGAACAAATCTTTCTTCTTTTCTCCTTGACTAGATTTTGGTTTGGATTGAGATTTCTTCCCTTTTCCCTTTTTTGCCTTTCCATCCAAAGCAAAGTTTTCTTCATCCTCTCCCTTGGATGAAATCCCATCTCTGGTATTTCATCTTATTTCCTCCTGTACCAAATCATACCATAAGCACTCCCAATTCAACAGTTTCTCCCTCCCATTCACCAAATCTTGATAGTTATGTCAGCTCTTGAGAAATCCTAGAAGGGCTAGGATTACCAAGTATTCTTCAGGGATAGTAACATCGACCTCTCCAAGTTCATCATGAAACTGTGTAAACTTTCTCAGATACTACGGAATTGTGTCATTCTTCTGCATCTTAATACTTCTAATTTTATCTTGGAGCACCAACTTATTGTGGTCATTATTATTCTCAAACAATTCTATCAGTGCTTTCCACATTAAGAATGGAGTATATTTTCCATGGATATTTGAGACAATGTGATCCCGTACCCCCTCTAAGATTATTCTTCTCACCTTCGCTACATATTTCTTCCAATGAGAAAGGTTATGGGCATCATATGCTTGTGGTTTTGCAACATCTAACGATGTATTCTAGCAATCCATTGTCATCCAATATCTCCTCCATGTGATCCTTCCATGCAATAAAATTAGAGGTGTCTTCCAAGGCATACTCTAGCCTTAGTCCATTGAAGGTCATCTTATCAACTTTAAATAAATCATGTTGCACTGAGCTCCAAAATTGAACCTCCTGAAAAGAACTTTGAATTCCTGCTCTAATGTGAATCTTGCTCTGATACCATGTAGAAATTACAATGTATATTTTCAATTTCTCATGAAGTTTTAATCAAAATCACAAGACACAAACCTACTCTACTACTCTATGGACATTAACTCACAATCTAGAACAAAAAATTTATACATGCAATAAGAAATAACACACATGCAACGAGTATTTTTCCCGGGGAAAGCAGACTACTAAAAACCCCAATGCATGCTTGCATTAAATCGGAAGAATAGAGATGTATTACAATTTCTTTTCTCTACTGGGCACACCATGCAAGTGCATAACCTGTCTCTCTGCTCACTAAAAATCTTTGACCCAAACTTAGTCAAAATTTTCCTTTGCTTGAGCTCTTATTTCCTTGCATTGTTCCTTGAGAAATCAGGCCCCTATTATTTAGGAAATCCCTCAAATTGATTGTTCAATTCCTTTAGGTTGATCCTTTGACTTCATGCAACACCTGTACACTCAAGACTATTCTACAACTGATGTTACACTACCTTGGAATCTCCACCTCAACTGGGTAACTCGAATTCTCTGCATGCACTAGCTATTTTGGGTTGATTGATCAATTAACTAGATGATCATTGAGTTAGACTGAATTCCCACTACTTAACTAACCTTCCACTAGTTCCTCTAAAAGTTGGAACTATTTTGACTGAAAACAACTTGAGATAACTAACCTTGATTGCTACAAATTAGCAATCACACATGTTGAACTAAACTCTAACACCTCCAACTCGAATTTAATAAGTAAACTAGGTTAAACAAGCCATGTCACACAAGTTAACATCATCCAAGTTGTCTAATGATGTGGAAATTCGAATTTTCTCAATTTAATAAAGGCAAAATCAAATTGAGAATTTATTACTACATTTTTCAACAAAAATGGTAAATCACATCCCAATTTGATTATGGAAAAGCATAATAATAATTTAAACAAGCTTATATCCATGGAAGAGGTGGCTCATGCAGTAAATGAGATGCCCAATGGTAAAGCCCTTGGTCTAGATGGATTTACTATTGACTTCTTCAAAGCATGTTGGGAAATAGTTAAAAACAACATGTATGAGGGGGTCGCTGATTCTCAAAATTGAACAACCACCTGAAAACTCTAAATTTGACTTTTATCACCCTCATACAAAAGGAAGATATGGAAAGAACTGCAGAGAAATTTAGGCCAATATCCCTCTGTAATGTGTTATAAAAGATCATATCCAAAGTAATGAAAATGGTTCTCCCATTTCTGATCACAAAATAGTCTAGGTTTGTGGAGGGAAGGAAAATCTTGGACAATGTGATTCATGGGCATGAGATTTCCCTCTCTCTGAAGAACCGGAAAAAGGCAGGTATGACTATACAACTATATTTGTCAAAGGCCTATGATAAAATCAGTTGGGAGTATATGGAAGCAGTGTTAGGGGTGTTTGGATTCGACAATCAATGGATCAATTGGATTATGGCTTTGGTTTCATCACCCAGTTTCTCAATTTTGTTAAATGGATCTCTGGTGAAACCTTTCTTCCAATCTAAAGGAATCTGACAAGGGGACCCTATGTCACCCTTCCTGTTTGTTATAATGATGGAAGGTCTGGGGCAAGCGATCTCTGTTGCTAAGAGAGAAGATGATATAAGGGGCCTTAATATACATGAAGAAGGTCAGGATACAACGCATCAATAGTTTTTTGATGATACCATGTTGCATGGTATTCCCACTGTAAAGGAGGCTCACTCTTTTAAGCTCATCTTGGAAACTTTTGCGTCAGCCTCAGGTATGGAGATAAACCATTCTAAGTCCATGTTTTTTTTCTTTAACACTCACATTACTATCTAGAGAAATTTAACTTCTATCTTGGGTTTTCAAAGAAAATCCCTCCTGTCCAAATACCTTGGGTTCTCTCTAACAATTCAAGCCTGGAATAAATCTAATTGGGAAAAGGTTATCTCAAGCCTTGAGGACAGGGTAAAAAGATGGACCGTTAGGGCCCTTAACCTAGTTAGCCATATTGTACTAACCAAGGTGATGCTACAATCTATTATGGGTTACATGTTATCTATCCTCCCAACCCTTAAGGGACCGTTGCAAAATATTAGGGATATCCATAAGAAATTCTTGTGGCATGGGGCAGAGGACAAAACAAAATGGGTGCTAGTGGACTAGAATACAGTTTGTAAACATAAATATGTAGGAGGCCTCAGTTTTCATGATCTAGAGATAACTAATAAATCAAATGGAGAAAAATTATGGTGGAGGTGGTTGCAAGGGCATTCAACACCATGGGAAAGGTTGTGGAAAGCTAGATATGCACCTAATTTCCACACAAAGAATTGGTCTGCTTATCGAGCTCTATTCAGGGGTCAATAATTTGGAATTTAGAATGGAATATTAGAGAGATAATACAACAAAATTTCTTTTGGGAAATTAGAAATTGAAGGGAAGCCTTGTTCTGGGATTATGTGTGGTAGAAACTATCTAAGCTAAATGGGGAGGAATGGCGTCCCATCGAAGCAATTATGAAAGATCAGGTTACATAGAATTCTACCAGTGTTGGGAATAGGAACTAGAAAATAACAAATGGAGACGTTGGAAACTTACTATTTTCAGCAATCAACCCAGAATGACTAGGTTTTTCAGCGTTTATCAAAGGAACTGAGCAATCAAAGAATTGTGTTTAATGAGAACCAGGACCAGCTAAGATGGGGGAAAAAGAAGGAGGGGAGTTCAATCTTAAGGAAGCCAAGGTATATCTCAATGATGGATACACTAGTATAAATGACACCTCATGGAGAAAAATTTTGGCGGATGTTGTAGATATTGTTGTTTATCTAATAAACAGAGGGCCTTCAAGTTCCTTGGATGAAAATATTCAAGAGGAGGCATGGATAGGTAAAAAGGTAAACTACTAATTTTTAAAGACTTTTGGTTGTGAAGCCTTTGTCCACATTAATAAAGAAAATAGAACAGAGCTTGATGAAAAATCTAAGAAATGTACCTTTATTAGATATGGTGTTAATGATTTTGGATATTGCTTATATGATTATGAAAATCACAAAATAATTAGGAGCAGAGATGTCATATTCAATTAAAAGGTTTTATATAAGGATCAAATGCAGGAAAAGAAACAGGAAAAAGAAAATAGAGAATACACAGTGCTTGATGAGATCACAGAAAAAGTAAGGGTGCCTGAAAATCATAATGATAAAAAATCAGAGCAACAATAGCAACCGCAACAACAACAGGCACCTCAAATACCTAATAGTGGTGTTAGAATATCTAACGGATTATTAGACCCCCTGAACAATACTCTCCTTCATTATATTATGTATTTTTGACTGATTCTGGTGAACCATAATGTTATGAAGAATCAGTGCAGATAGAAACCAGGAAGAAGTGGGAGCTAGCCATGAAAGAAGAGATGGATGCCTTGGTACATAACCAAGCTTGGAACTTAGTCAAGTTGCCTGTGGGTAAAACAACATTGCAGAATAACTGGGTTTACAGGTTGAAGGAAGAAGATAGAGGTAGAAAAGGGTATAAAGCTAGACTTGTGGTGAAGGGGTTTGCATAGAAGAAAGGTATAGAATTTGATGAAATACTTTCTCCTGTTGTTAAAATGACTTCAATAAGAACTATTTTAAGTCTAGTAGCAGCAAAATATTTGCATATTGATTATTTAGATGTAAAGACGACATTTCTCCATGGTTATTTGGAGGAAGACATCTATATGCAACAACCACAAGGATATGAGGTCAAAGAGAAGGAGAAACTAGTGTGCAAGTTAAAGAAGAGCTTGTATGGCTTAAAATAGGATCCATGGCAGTGGTATCTAAAATTTGACAAGATTATGTCTAAACAAGGTCATACTAGATGTGACTCTAATCATTATGTTTATCTCAAAAGGAAAAATGAGGAAAGCTATATTATATTGTTATTGTATGTAGATGACATGCTTGTTGCAGGGTCTAACATGCAGGAAATAAATGTGCTCAAAGGAAAATTAGAAAATTCATTTGCAATGAATAATTTCGGTGCTGCAAAACAAATCCTTGGTATAAGAATAATTAAAGACAAGAAAAATCACAAATTAACATTGTCTCAGAGTGAGTACTTACAAAAGGTGTTGGAAATATTTAATATGCAGAATGCAAAACCAGTTACTACACCTTTGGCTATCCATTTGAAACTAAGTAATGAGATGTGTCCCAAGAGTCAGGAAGATATGGATTATATATCTAAGGTTCCATATGCATGAGCAGTTGGAAGCTTAATGTATGCAATGGCTTGCACAAGGCCTGATATTGCACATGTAGTGGTATTTGTAAGCAAGTACATGAACAATCCAGGAAAAGAACATTGGATGGCAGTGAAGTGGATTCTCAGGTATTTGAGAGGTAGCACATATCAAGCATTATGCTTTGGTGGTTCAAACATTTCTCTACAGGGATATGTTGATGTAGATATGGCAAGTGATAGAGATAACAGGAGGAGCACCACAGGGTATGTTTTTACTGTAGGTGGAACAATTGCCAGTTGGGTTTCAAAATTGTAGTGTTGTTGCATTCTCAAAGACGAAAGCAAAGTATGTTGTTACTACAATAGCTAGTAAAGAAATGATTTAGTTACAAAGGTTTCTGGATAAATTGGCTAAGAAGCAAGAGTTTGGTAGGTTATACAGTGATAGCCAGAGTGTCATTCATCTTGCAAAGAACTTTGCATTTCATTCCAAGACTAAACATATAAAGCTTAAGTACCATTTCATACGGTTAGTGTTGGAAGATGGACATTTGAAGCTGCAAAAGATACACACTAGCCAGAATCTTGTAGATATGTTAACAAAAGTTGTAACTAGGGAGAAATTGGGATTCTTCTCAGTTTCAATTGGTCTTCAAGTATGATGATGAAGATGAGAAACAGCCAGGTCCAAAGTGGAGTTGTTGTAATCAATCTCCAAGTGGGAGATTATTGGGTGTGGAGCCTGATTATCTTCTTAATTTAGAGGTATCGTTGGAATGGACCCCAGTTCATAATAGGGCAGCAATGCCGCTCATTGTTTCGCCGCCAAGGGCCCCTAGGGTGGGTAACCGATATTTTTATGAGCCCCCCCTTGACGGGGGTTCGGGGGTAGCATCCCTGAAACTAAAATAGATGTAAAATTACCTTGTAAAATATTGTAATTTTGTAGTCAATCTGAGTCGTTCATTAGGCGGATGATCTGATGGTAGAAGTTATGTTTAATTTATGTTTTTTTACCCTAGAATGAAACCCCTCACTATATATGAGGGAATTGTATTGCGGCTATGTAGATTTGTATTCTGAGTGACAAAGAGAGAGGAGACTGTGTGAGAGCTAGCAGATCTGTTGTAGGTTGTATCTCTTCATTTTGCTGGATAATATAAAAGGAAGGACTAGTTGTTTCTCCATGGACATAGCGCAAATTGGGTGAACCACGTATATCTGTGTCTCTATTGTTTTATGCATTTTCTATGTTTATGTTTCTACAATGTTTTACGTGTTCCAACCCTCTGTAATATATAATTTTCTATCATCTAGTATCAGAGCCGAAGGTCTATTTGGCTGATAAACTCATAGGGGAGAGGGGTTCCTGGTTCGAGTGGGAGTAATGGTAGAAGATGGTAGGTTTAGGATCGAAACATTTAACAACAAAAACTACTGGTTGTGGAAGATGCAAATGGAAGATTATATTTATCAGAAAGATCTATACTTATCATTGAGCGGAAAGAAAAAGAAGCCCACGAGTATAACAAACATGGAATGGGATATTCTTGATAGAAAGACACATGGAACAATACAGTTTTTCCTAGCAGCATCGGTAGCCCTTAATATTTCAAAGGAAATGAAAATAGAGGGTTTCAAGTCGGAATTGGCCAAATTATATGAAAAACCCTCAGCCTTAGATAAGGTACTTCTTATGAAGCGTTTATTTAATATGAAGATGTTAGAAGTTGGATATGTTGCTGATCATTTAAATTAATTTATTATGGTTACTAGTCAGTTAAGTTCTGTAGGGGTAACTTTTGTTGATGAAGTTAGGATTCTATTATTTCTATTCTCATTGCCAGAAAGTTGGAATGGTTTAGTTATGGCCATTAGTAACTTTGTCTCTGGATCTAGTACTTTAAAGTTTATTGATGTTGTTGGTGCAATCCTTAGCTTGGAAATGCGACAGAAAAGCTTCAGTGAGACATTAGGTAATGCTTTGACTACAGAGACTAGGCAAAGAAAAATGGAAAGAGGAAAGAGCACAGGATATCACAATAAGTCTAGATTGGGGATAGTGTGCTCGAAATGCGGGAAGAAAGGACACCTGAAGAAATAATGTAAGTCTCGGAAGGGAAAAGAAGGAAACACACAACAAAAGAACAATCATGAAGTGAATGTGACAGGTGATGTGTTGCAAGATTCTTTGATTCTTTATTTAGAAAATATTATTGATGACTGGTTGGTATATTCAGGGGATGCATTCCATGCCACACCTGATAGGAAATAATTTCATGATTATGTTCAAGAATATTTTGATTAGGTTCGTTTGGTTGATGATAAACCCTGTAAAATCATTGGAATGGGTAAAGTTTTCATAAAACAACAGAATAGAAACCAATGGAAATTGAAGGAGGTAAGGCATGTTCCAAATCTAAAGAAAAACCTAATTTCAATAGGGTAGTTGGGAGGTGAGAGTTGTGTAACTACTTTAACAGATAAAACCTGGAAGGTCACTAAAGGAGCCCTAGTAATAGAAAAAGGAGAAAAGGTTGGTATATTGTATTTATGCAATGGTATTTCTAATTTTGTTAATTATTTAACCTCTACAGGAGAATATACAACATTATGGTATCATAGGCTCAGGCACACGAGTGAGAAGGGGATGCAGATTCTCTCAAGAAATTTTTTTCTAGGTTTGAAGCATGTTGATTTGGAATTATGTGAGAATTGTGTTTATGGAAAACATAAGAGATTCAGATTCCTCAAAGTGGGGAAAGAAGAGAAGAGAAAAAAATTAGAGATTGTGCATACATATGTATGGGGACCTACTTAGGTATCATCTCTTAGTGGCTCTCATTATTATGTTACTTGTATTGATTTTTCATCTAGAAAAACCTGGATTTATTGTATTCGAAATAAATCTGATGTATTTGATACTTTCAAGAAATGGAAAGCTTTGGTTGAAAATGACACAGGAAAAAGTTTGAAGTGTCTCAGATCAGACAATGGAGGTGAATGTTGCAGTAAAGAGTTTGATAAGTACTATTTAGAGCATGGATTTCACAGAGAGAAGACAGTTCTAAGAACACCACAAGAAAATGGTATGTCATGAAGGATACACAGGACAATCATGGAGCGCACAAGGTTCATGAGATTGCATGCAATATTGTCTTTACAATTTTGGGTAGATGCTGTAGATAATGTTGTTTACCTAATAAACAAAAGGCCTTCAAGTTCCTTGGAGGGGGATATTCTAGAGGAGGCATGGACAGGTAAAAAGGTAAACTACTCATTTTTAAATACTTTTGGTTGTGAAGCCTTTGTCCACATTAATAAATAAAATAGAACAAAGCTTGAGGCAAAATCAAAGAAATGTACCTTTATTGGATATGGTGTTAATGATTTTCGTTATCACTTATATGATTATGAAAATCAAAAGATAATTAGGAGTAGAGATGTCATATTCAATGAAAATGTTTTGTATAAAGAATAGATGAAGAAAAAGAAACAGGAAAAAGAAAACAGAGAATACACAATGCTTGATGAGATCATAGAAAAAGTAAAGGTGTCTGAAAATCATAATGATCAACAGCCATAACAACAACAGAAACTACAACAACAACTAGCACCTCAAACACCTAAAAGTGGTGTTATAATATCTACCAAGATAAGTAAACCCCCTGAACAATACTCTCCTTCATTATATTATGTATTGTTGACTGATTCTGGTGAACCAAAATTTTATGAAGAAGCAGTGCTGGTGGAAACCAGAAAGAAGTGGGATCTATCCATGAAAGAAGAGATGGACTCCTTGGTACATAACCAGACTTGGGACTTAGTCAAGTTGCCTGTGGGTGAAACAACATTGCAGAATAAATGGGTTTATAGGCTGAAGGAAGAAGATAGAGGTAAAAAAAGGTATAAATCTAGACTTGTGGTGAAGGGGTTTGCATAGAAGAAAGGTATAGACTTTGATCAAATATCTTCTCCTATTGTTAAAATGACTTCAATGTGAACTATTTTAATTCTAGTAGCAGCAAAAGATTTTTATCTTGAGCAGCTAGATGTAAAGACGACCTTTCTCCATGGGGATTTGGAGGAAGAGATCTATATGCAACAACCACAAGGATATGAGGTCAAAGGGAAGGAGAAACTAGTGTGCAGGTTGGAGAAGAGTTGATATGACTTAAAACGGGATCCAAGGAAGTGGTATCTAAAATTTGACAGGTTTATGTCTTAACAAGGTCATAGAGATGTGACTCTGATCATTGTGTTTATCTCAAAAGGTAAAATGATGGCAGCTATATTATATTGTTATTTTATGTAGATGGTAGGTTTGTTATAGGGTCTAACATGTAGTAAATAAATGTGCTCAAAGGAAAATTAGAAAATTCATTTGCAATGAAGGATTTGGGAGTTGCAAAACAAATCCTTGGTATGAGAATAACTAGATACATGAAAAATTGCAAATTAACATTGTCTCGGAGTGAGTACATGCAAAAGGTGTTGGAAAGATTTAATATGCAACATCTTTGGCTAGCCATTTCAAACTAAGTAAGGATATGTGCCCCAAGAGTCAAGCAGAGATGGATTATTCTAAAGTTCCATATGCATCAGCATTTGGAAGCTTAACGCATGCAATGGTATGCAAAAGCTCTAATATTGCACATGTAGTGGGAGTTGTAAGAAGGTACATGAAAAATCTAGGAAAAGAACATTGGATGGTGGTGAAGTGGATTTTCAGGTATTTGAGAGGTACCACATATAAAAAATTATGCTTTGGTGGTTCAAACATTGTTCTACAGGGATATGTCGACACAGATATGGCAGGTGATAGAGATAACAGGAGGAGCAACATAGGGTATGTGTTTATTGTAGGTGGAACAACTGTCATTTGGGTTTCAAAATTGTAGAGTGTTGTTGCACTCTCAACGATGGAAGAAGAGTATGTTGCTACTACAGAGGCTCGTAAAGAAATGATTTGGTTACAAAGGTTTCTAGAAGAATTGGGTAAGAAACAGGAATTGGTAAGGTTATACAGTGACAGCCAAAGTACCATTCATCTTGCAAAGAAATATGCATTTCATTTCAAGACTAAAAATATACAACTTAAGCACCATTTCATATAGTTAGTGTTGGAATATGGACAGTTGAAGCTGGAAAAGATACACACTATCCAGAATCCTGTAGATATGTTAGCAAAAGTTGTAACTAGGTAGAAACTGAGATTCTGCTCAGTTTCAATTGGTCTTCAAGTATGATGATGAAGATGAGAATTAGTCAGGTCCAAAGTGGAGCCATTTTCCACCAAATGAAGTAGCAATAGAGTTGCTATAATCAGTATCCAAGTAGGAGATTGTTGGGTGTGGAGCCTGATTATCTTCTTTATTCAGATGTATCGTCGCATTGGACCCTAGTTCATAATGGGTGGCAACACCACCCATTTATTCACCGCCAGGGGGGTCCAAAGGGGGAACGACGATTTTAATGAGCACCCCCCCCTCCCGGTGGGTTTTGGGGGCAGTGCCCCTGAAGCTAAAAATAGATGTAAAATTGCCTTGTAAAATATTATAATTTTTTAGTCAAACTGAGCCATTCATTAGGCAGATGATTTGACGGTATAATTTATGTTTAATTTGGGGTTTTTGACCCTATAAGGAAACCCCATGCTATATATGAGGAAATTGTATTGGGGCTATGAAGATATGTATTATGAACGACAAAGAGAGAGGAGATTGTGTGCGAGAAAAGAGGAAATTACAGTGAATCAACTTTAGGTTGTATCTCTTCATTTTGATGGATAATATAAATGGGAGGACTAGTTGTTTCTCCATGGACGTAAGCCAAATTGAGTGAACCATGTATATCTTTGTCTCTCTTGTTTTATGTGTTTTCTATGTTTATGTTTCTGCAATGTCTTATGTGTTCCATTGCTCGGTAATATATAATTTTCTAACAATACCTATTGCCCTTAAATGCTCCTTTCCTCTGGAATTTAAAATTTTTATAATCTTGGTTGATAAGCTTGGATTGCATCCTAATTCCTCATGGATTTGTTGTGAAACTCTGCAAGATAACTGAAATAATTCTTCCTCTTCACCAATTACCTTGCAAAATTCCTAGGTTTTGAATACATAAGCAATAATGTCATCCCATAAACTTTTTCTTGCTTCAACTAGAGACTCGGTGCCTACTAATTGCTTTTTAAACCATTCAATCTAACTTAAAAGGATGTTCTTCTCTTTAGCTACACTTTAAGAGAGAGATATTTATCTTTTAATTATCTCTTGAATTCTCAATTTCTTGATCCTTTAGCTTGAGTTAATACATTGCCTCAATCAACTTTTCATTTTTTAACTGTTTGTTTCAGTAGGAGTATCAAAGATAGTTTGACTAGCTCTTTCTTTCAATAATTGTTCTACTTGTTTCTCTAGATGATCCAAATGTTTATTATGCTCAATAATTAGTGATAAGAGTATCTATTTTTCGTTACTGACTACCTCTAACTCCTGTGTTTGAACATGTTTAGTAGCATGCATGGTCAACTTTCTTCGAAGGACCTATATATTAGTATCCCTTATCTTCATGAGGGCTTGGATGGAATTGATATTGTTTGGGTCAACTCATAATTTAATAATCATTTTTTCCATCATCCTTATTCTATTGTCCTTAGCAATGGTGGAGGTCTTCCCCTATATCAACTGATTAGTGATTTTCTTCAAAGATTTCTCCAATTTTTCCACAACAACCACTAAATTGGTATAAGAATGACACAACATTTCACTTGTTTTCCTATGAAGGTCCACTTTGTCAATTGGATCTATATGCTCCAAGTTTACAATGAGCTTATTTTCTTTATAGTCATCATAATTTTTAATATTTTGTGTCTTCATCTCTAAAACTTTTAGTTGTATTGTCTTCTTACCAAAGTACGCTATTGTAACTACCTCCTCAAACATTTACCCAGTTTCACCGTCTTTCCTAGGGTAAAAATGAGCTGAGAGTAACTATGATAAGACTCAACCTCCTAAGTTTATAATGGGCTTATTTTCTTTATAGTCATCATAATTTTTAATATTTTGTGTCTTCATATCTAAAACTTTCAGTTGTATTTTCTTCTTACCAAAGTACACTATTGTAACTACCTCCTCAAATATTTACCCACTTTCACCGTCTTTCCTAGGGTAAAAATGAGCTGAGGGTAACTATGATAAGACTCAACCTTAAGGAAATGGAGTCAACAACTTGAGACCTTACTAACTTTCCTCAGGTGCTACAAGACCTTCAGGAGCAACCCAACCCCTCGAAGTTTCCAACCCTTGAGAGGACTCTCCTTTTCATTGGCTTAGAGCCCTAGTCACTCCCTTTCCAAGCTCTCCAAGCGACTGAGAGCCTCCAATCACTCTAATGAGCCTACCTAAGTGTGACTATATCCTTTTTCTGCCAATATTATGCCAATGACTATGAGACATGAGGCTATTTTCTAGGGCTAGGACCCGGCCTCTACCTAGAACTCCATGAAACTACCAGAACTCATAAAAGGAATAGAAACAATGTTTTTAAACCAAAACTAAAACTTGGAATTGAGTTTACCTTCCCCAATTGGGACTGACATTCCATCAAACATTTGGTAAACCTGCAACCTACAAGTCGTGAATGCAAATCTAAACATAAGGAGCTGAAAACTTATCTGAGGTTTAACAAGAATGGTCACTTCCTTCTCACATTAGTTGTCATAACATCAATTAGGTCTTTCATTCATTGTTCATTCAATTACAAGTAAAAACATGAAAAGAGCCATGACTAAGAAATTTCAAATAACCATGCTTATACCCAGCATATAACCAAATAAATAACAATGAGAGAACAACCATTAAAGCCACATAATAACCATTACATTTACTCATCAAAATCAAAGGAAAATTAGCTCTTATTAAACATAGGAAAAGTCTATCCAAGTTCAGGACTTCCACGTACCACCCAACCATAGATTGGTTGAACCAAATCTTTCTTTCAGCTAATCATCCCCGTGCCATATTCCAAGCATGAATGTGGGATATCTAGGATAAACCAATCCATAAACAACCAAGGGAATCAAGAGGTTAAACCACCTCCACCCTTGCCATATCGTGACCTCACCAAAATCAGTGTCGAGATCACAAAACCAAATTGACCTTGGATGCCTCAGAATTTCTTCTCCAATACCTTAAGGAATTTTCTCATCTCCACCCTCAGGCTTTACCATGTATCCCTCCATTACCGGTCAAGGGATTCCTAGGAATTTGGGATTTTTTTTGAGACCACCTCACCAAAATCCAAAATCTTCCAACAATCCAAAGCTCAAACCGAAAAAAACCTCATTACACCATGGCTTTTTGGAAATGGCAAGGCTAGGCTAAAATCCACTGTCAAACCTAGAAAATTCCATGCCAATGAGAACAAAAGAACCAAATACCAACATTCACATACCATGCACGTCAAAACTTGTTAGAAAATCATACATGCAACCTGTTACCTGTAAGTATTCCTATTGAAGCTGCTTGATCCAACTTTTGCTTGCTTTAAATTTCTTTCCTTTGATTTCATTATCCTTCCTTGGCTTTCCTTGTCCTTCCTTTGCTACTTTTGTTCTTGGTTCTCTTCTCCTCTCTAAAAACTAATTCCAAAACCAAACTGACAAAAGGCTACCAACTGATGCTCTGATGTCTCTTTATTATTCATGCCTCTAATTTCTTCAATTTTCCATCATTTTCCTTCATTTTCCTCCTCACCTGTAACTTGTGACCTTTCACATCCCTTTTCTCCTAATTTCCTTTATTTTCATAATTAAAATACCAATAATTCCTTTTTTTCCTTTTCAAAACCTTTTCCATTGCCTTTTCCAATTTCCCCTTAGCCATAAACACATCAAGTAATGCCCACTAGGATATTTTTCCTAACATTTAGCTTGGAATAAGTGTCCCTTGACCATGGTCTTATTTTTCCTTTGTTAAATTTTATTACATGAAATTTTAACTCGGGGCCGTTATAAACTCCTCCCCCTTATAAGAATACCATCCTTGGTGTTTTTAGACACCTACAACCAGCAAAACTGTTGAAAAGAAAAACATACTGCCCATTGACATTTATAACCCATGTCGTTGTAGTATTTAAAATAACAACCTGCTCAAAAGAAAAACCATCATGACAAACATGACAACATGACAACCATATCGCTTATTAGAGCTTTATAACACATCTCATGGTGGAATTTACAATAGAAACCATACATAAATATGTACAATACCAAAAAATCATTTGCCTCCACTGACAAACAATGAAGGATGCATAATCTGCATCTGATCAATCATCTCCCATGTAGCTTCATCGGGCCCAAAGTGCTTCTAGTGCACTTTAACTTGTTCGATTTCTCTGTTTTGGAGCATGAGATGTTTTCGTTGCAATATGCACTGAGGTTCCATCTGGAATTCTCCTTCTTTCTCCACCTTAAATACATACCAATCAATAACATGATCAACATTCTTTACATATATTTTAATCAATGAAACATGAAAAACATCATGGACTTTCAATGTTGGAGGTAGTGCAAGTTTGTAGGCCACTGGTCTAATCCTATCAAGGATCTTAAAAGTTCTACAATACCATGGTGCCAACTTAGCACATGATCCAATCCTCAAGGGGCTCTTCTTAGGCTTAATGTCTAAATACACGTGCTCCCCAACCTGAAACTCCTTAAATTCTCTATGCTGCTCTGCATAACTCTTTTTCCTGTCTTGTGTTGCCTTAAGATTCTTCTTTATATCATGCATTTCCTGTTCCATGTCTGCCAACATGTCCAGTCTAATAAGTACCTTGTTCACTGGATCACTCCAACTGATGGGAGTGTTACAGCTCTTCCCATATAGTGCCTCAAATAGACTCATCCTCAATGACTCTTGATAATCATTTTTATAAGAAAACTCAACCAATGGAAGGTACTCCTCCCATATCCTCTATTGGTGCATCACATACATCCTCAGCATATCCTCTAGTATCTTGTTGACCCTCTTTGTTTGTCCATCTATCTATGGATAATAAATTGAACTGAAGGCCAACTCTATCTCCAAACTTGCAAACAAGTCCTTCCAAACTTGGAAGTGAACTTGGCATCCCTATCCGACAAAATCTTCTTTGGAACACTATGAAATCTCACGATATTCCTAGTGAAGACTTGTGCTACCTCACTAGCTGAATAGGTAGTCTTTATTGGAATGAAGTGAGGAACCTTTATCAACCTGTCCACCACAATTTCGTTAAAATAACTATACTGAAATCCATGGAAATGACCTCCCATTTCCATTCTAGAATTGGAATAGGCTGAAGCAACCCACCTCGATGCTTACACTCTATTTTCACCTGTTGACAATCCAAACATCTAGCCATGAATTTTGCCACTTTCTTCTTCATATTCGACCAATAGTAGATCTTCTTCATTGTTTTCAATGTCCTCTTGTATCCTAGGTAACCTAAATACGCTTTTACATGAAACTCCCTCAAGATAAGCTTCTTGATTTCACTGTCATCTAGCACATAGATCATATCCCTAAATCTCACCAAGCCATCTATCGTGAGACAGTAATCTACATCTTGGTCACTTGTACCTTGTTGTAGCATGTATATAAGCTCCATGTACCTATCATCCTATTGTCCTGCCATTAATATTTGATCCTATAAATCTGTCCCATATGAGCTCACTGCTGCAACATGGTTCAACTCATGCAGTTTCCTGTTGAGAGCATATGCAACCCTGTTCTCCTTACCCTTGATGTATCTGACCTTGAAGTAAAACTCACTGATTTTGTCCAACCATCTAGCTTTCCTAGCATGCACATTTGGTTGGTCAAATGGATATCTCAACCCACTGTGATCATTCATGAAGATGAACTGCCCGGCAAGAAGATGTCACCTCAACATCTTCAAAGAATGGATAATATCCACCAACTCAAGATCATGAGTGGGATAATTTTTCTCGTGCTCATTCAGTTTCCTGGACTCATAACATATCACCATTCTCTCCTATATAAGGACTCCACCAATCCCTTTTTTGCAATCATATGTACACACTACAAACTCTTTATTTGGATCTGCAATCTTTAACACTGGAGCATTCGTCAAGAACTGCTTTAACTATTCAAAATTGGTTGCACACTCCTTTTTCCATTCAAACTTATTACCTTTCCTCTGTAATGATGTAATAGGGTAGCAAATGCATGAGAAGTTCCTGATGGACCTCCTATAGTAACCTATTAAACCCATGAATGATTTGACTTCATCCACATTGCTAGGAGTTGCACACTCCATGATATCTCTTACCTTTTTTGGATCTACTACTATGCCTTCCTTGGAGACAACATGTCCCAAGTAGTGTACTTACTAATATTGGCATACAACTGATGTTCTCTTAGAAATCGCACCTCATTCTTAGAATATATTAGGATGTCATCAATGAATACATAAATAAAATTTTCCAGATAAGGACGCAACACATTATTCATCAAGCACATAAAAGTAGCTAGAGAATTAGTCCAAACAAATGGAAATACAACAAACTCACAATGCCCATACATGATCCTAAAGGTAGTCTTGTAGATGTCTTGTTCTTTGATGCATACCTGATGGTATCTTGATCTCAATTCAATCTTTGAGAACACTACTACTCCCTTCAACTGATCGAACAAGTCATCAATCCTCGGCAACATATATGTGTTCTTAATCGTCACCTTGTTCAATTGTCTGTAATAAATGGACAACCTAAGGGTACCATCCTTCTTCCTCACAAACAATATTGGTACACCCCAAGGCGATACACTTGGCCTAATGTATCCTTTATCAATCATTTCCCTCAACTACAACTTCAACTCCACTAACTCTGGTGTGCTCATCCTGTAAGGTGATTTTGATGCTAGTGTTTCCCCTGACACCAATTCAGTAGAAAAATCCACTTCCTTGTGGGGAGGCAATTTTCTTTTATTTGAAAAATTGCGATTTTTACAAAAAAATTGTGATCCGATGGGTAAAAATAATTATTGCGGCAAACAATGACTTTTTAAAAGATTTTTTTTTAGTTTTTTGTTCATTTTTCAATCAAAGAGAAAGGGTGAGAGCTAATGAAGAGGAGAACTCATCTACAAGGGTGAGAGAGGATAAAATTGAAGGAATTTAGGATCACAAGAAAAAAAAATCGAATTTGGACCAAATTTCTTCAACATGGCATGGATTTCAGGTATGGGCATCAAATTTGGCCCTATTTTTTTGTTTTCTCCTTGTTTTTCCTTGGGTTTTAGTCACCCATATATTTTCCATGATTTTCACTTGGATTTGAGTGTGTTTTTTTTCCATTTAATGGAGATGTTTTTGTTGGTCAAAAATTCAAAATATTGATTGTTAGTTTAATTTGTTTAAATTCTTCTTGTGCCCTAGTTTTTTCCATGATTTTTTCTTTGGTTTGAGTGTGTGTTTTTTTCCATTAATGTTTCATTGAGTGGAGGGTCTTTTTGTCAAAAATTCAAAATGTTGTATGTTAAGTTTTAATTTCGTGTGTTTAACTTGAAATTCTTCTTGTGCCCTAGGTTCAAACTTAAATCTTACACTAAGACTCAAGAGTTCAACAAAGTTATAAACATGCCAAGGAAATTGGACCCTATGTGAGAATTTGGTGAACTCGATGGATAGATCAAACTTGAATTGCAAGTTATGTGGGAAACATATGACAGGGGGAGTATACTGATTTAAATTCCACCTTGCATAAATTTTTGGGCATGAAGTAGGGATTTGCACAAAAACAACTCCAAAAATCATCTGTAGAGCCCTCAAATCATTGGAAGATATAGAGACAACCAAACTTACCAAGGCAGAGGGTTAAATGGTATGGGGTGGAGTGATGGGAGGTGACCATGAGAGTGGTACTGGTTCTTCTTCAACATCAATTTCTACAACCAACCCCACATTTGCCTCATCGTTTTTGTTCCTAGAACCACGCCCGGTGCACAACCATCTATTAGGTCAACTCCTAAAAAAAAAAAATAGAAGGAAGAAGTTGCAAGCTATTGGGAAGGTATCTTCTTTGGAGTGATGTTCCTTTAGCATTTCTACGAGCAATCCATTTTTCTAGCCCGCAATTGATGTTATTGTTATTGTTGGCGTAAGGTAGAAATCCCCTTCTTATGATGACTTTAGAGGGCATATTCTTCAAAACGAAAAGGTTGAATGCACTTCAAGATTAGAGGATTTTAGGGAATCATGGGCACAGATGGGATGCATTGTGATGTTATATGGTTGGACTGATCAAAAGGGTAAAACCATTATTAACTTCTTGGTTAGTTGTCCCAAGGGGACAATGTTTATGAAATTTTTTGATGCATCTGCGTATATCAAAGATGCATGGTTATTATGTGATTTGTTAGACATGTTCATTCAGGAGGTGGGTCCACAACATGTTTTACAGATCATAACAAACAATGTTGCAAATTATGTTACTTCTAGCATGATTCTTATGGAGAGCTATCCTAGCATATTTTGGACAGCTTGTGTTGCACACTAGATTGACTTGATGTTGGAGGACATAGGAAAATTTCCTTTTGTAAAGGGTATTGTTGAATCATCAAAAATCATTACAAAATTTATATATGATCATGCATCTATGTTTCATTTGATGAGAAAATTCACCAACAACAAGGAGTTGGTGCACTCTGCTATTACATGGTTTTCCACTAGCTTCATATCTCTTCAACCCTCTTGAATTCTATGTGGGATGTGAAGAGAATGTTTCTTTTAGACAAGTGGCGTGATTTTTCATTTAGCTGCAAAACAGAGGGAGAGGCCATATGCACGATAGTTTCATACCAGAAGAGCTTTTGGGTAGGAGTGTAGGAGGTGTGTAGCAATATTGAACCTTTGGTAAAGGTTCTTTGATTAATTGATGGAGACAATCCCGCAATGGGCTACTTGTATGAGGCCATGGATAGGGCCAAAGAATCCATTCAAAGCTATTATGATGATAAGGGGGATGAGGAGCTTGAGAAACAACAAATGATAAGGGAAGTGATTGATGAGTGATGGAACAATACAATCCATCGCCCCATTCATGCTACAGGGATCTACATAAACCCCGCAATTTCTTACTCTTTTGGTTTCTTATTTGATGTTGAGGTCATGGATGGATTCTTCACTTATGTTTAGAATATGGTGTCATGTCCAGCAGAATTTGGAAGAATTTCTAACAAAATGGAGATATACAAGATGGTAGGTGGCACATTTAGCTTTGACATGGATATTGTGGATAGGAAGACCAAAATGCGAGGTAAGCTTTAATTTGTTTCAAATTTCATTATCTCTTCATACTTTGCTTGAACTTTCAACTTTCAATTTTTTCTTATGTTTATCTTATTTGTTGTAGATGCATAGTGGAGAAGCTATGGTAGCAGAGTACCCAATCTCCAAAGTCTTTCCATTCAAGTTCTCAACCAAACATGTAGCTCCTCTGGATGCAAGCACAACTGGAGTGTATTTGAAAAAATACACAACAAGAAGTGCAATAGGTTAAAAAAAAAATCAATTAATTTTTTGAATCCATTAAATAATAAAAAATATAATTTATTATTTTTATAATTACTAACTTAAAATTTATGATCCTTGTACAAGTTAGAGTCTCGACGCCTTAATGACATGGTCTACATCTACTAAAATCTCTAATTGTAGGTGAGGAAACTTGAGAGGACACCTTACGTGGAGGCCATCTGATTAGATGGGATTGAAACCACTTCTACATGGAGGGTTGAGGCCGAGAGGCCTATCATGGAATCAACCTATGATTGGTTGGAGGAGGAGGTAGTGGAGCGGGTAGTAACTATAGAGGAGGAGGAGGAGGAGCAACCGAGACAAGGAGGTGACACCACTTACCATGGTCACTAGTAGAGGACATGATCTACCTCCTATATCTCCTAGTTCTTCAACTTCTATAGGACATCAAAGTCCAATGTCAACCCTAGGGCCTTCTTCATATAGAGGGAAAGTTGGTATATTTTCTCACAAGAGCAGAAGAGGAAATTAGTAGTTACTTGGTTCATTTCATTGTATATGACTCATGATATGAGATACATTATTATATTTTTTGTTTATATTTTGAGTTTGAGTCAGGACTTAGTATTCAAGACATGATTGATTATTATGTGTGATGTAACACTAGGTATATTACACATATTATATATTAGTTATATTTTCATATTTATGTGTCAATGCATTTATTTTATGTTGTGGATACTTTAGATATTAAAAAATTTGATTTTTTTTTTGTATTTTTTTTTAAATTTTTCCGATTTTTACTAATTTTTACGAATTTTTTTGATTTCAAACCCTCGTTGATTTAATCTCAACTATGATTATCGAAACATTGATTTCAAAAAAATAAGGTTAAGAGAGTCCTCATCTAGAGTGTAGTTGTGAGCTCTATTATAATCAGGCTAAAATATTTGTTCATCATTCTCTACGGATTCATCCTCTCCATGGGCCATTTAGAAGATCTCATTCCTTGTGTTTTTTTCTCTACAACAATATCCACATATGTTGTTGAAAGCTTTCTTCATTTTTCCTAAACTAATAATGTTGTTGCCTTCTAAACTCATGAACCATCTTAAGGATGAATCCTTCAATGTGAAAGGAAAGAGGTTGGGCTTCTATTCATTTGAAGTGTATTCATAAGTACTGCATGTAGCAACAAATGGAAAACAAGAAAGTGTTAGGTTCTTCTATAGTGATGCCATAGAAGTTAGGAAGTGTGTAGGGGTTCATGTTTTTCATTATAGTATTTCCATTAGTTTCCTAAATAAGGAACTCAAATACCTCTATTTGATGTCCATCATTAGCCATAGTGTACTAATATGGCGTTTCCTCTTCCTTAGAGATATTTTCAAAGTCCCTTTCCTCCTTTTCCAAGGATTCCTCAAAAGCAATTGTCCTCCCTTGTAACGAGGATCCACAACAACCATTATTTTTGAATGTCCAACATTGGTTTAGTAATGGTGGTTTTGGGTAAAGGTATTCCTATGTCATGCCTAAGTTGAGGCATGCATCTTACAGAATGTAGATACTTATCAAAAAACAAAAAACAAAAAAAATCAATGAAAATGAAAGAAAAAATGTGAACTTTTAGCACCTTCTTGGAAATAGCATCAACAAGTAGTTGATGAAGGAATTGCAACAAGATTTCTAACCTTCCTCAGTTGCCTACTTTAATTATCAACCCAAGGTTCGTATAAAATTTCAAGGTTTTATGCACTATATATGCAAAACACACCTATTTACATTCATATGCAACTACTTAATGCTTCATAAATGGACATTTGGGCAAGGATATATAATAGGTAGCACTAAGTCAACTATAATGTTATGGCATCTCATATTAAAAATTCCCATGCAAATAAATAACCATGGAGAATTTGTTCACGAACTTTCATTTTAACCCCTGTCGTTTGATGACCTCTCATTGAGCGATAAATCTATGCTAGCATTGTAGCCACTACTTAGGTCACTAGTCACGAATGGTTGAGATATACATGGAGCCTCTGTCCCAACTGTCTAGACCTTTACAATACTAAGGTAACCAATTGATTCACCTATCTACTTAAGTATAGCCTTGGATGATTGTTGACCCTCTCCCCTTGAATTGAAAGCCACATTAAGAAATAAATATCAATCAAGATACTCAATGATGTCAAATACCACTATAGTATAGATTAGTCCTCCTACATCCTATGCATCTACACATTCTCATTCAATAACCCCTTATTCGAACCAAATGTAGGGCACTCAAAGTACTTAAGAAACCAAAAAAGTGCCAGCATGCAGTGCACTATAATATTCACATGCACTTCAATACACAAATCCTTTTAGTCTTTCTATCGCTAATTGATAGGCATAGTAGCTACTCATGTATATGACAAACTTGCAAATACAATAAAAAACAGTACCATCAACACATAGAAAAAAAATAAAATAAGAGTTGTATAGTCTTTAGACCTTCAATCATGTGATATTCATGCAACATTTCACATAAAAGAAGAACAAGGCTCACATTGGTGCTAATGTAGTATTGCAACAGACTGATATGAACATCAATGCATCTTATAAGATGATACACACTATTATTGCACATCAACCATTTCAATGCATTTTCTTTTATAATGCAGTGGTATCAAGTCATTCCACAAGATGCACCAATGCTAATATAATCATTAAATGTATCGATATGCACATTAGCATGTTAATGCACAATGACCATTTTGGTATGTTGTGTTTTATAAAACACTAATAATAAGGCATCCCATAAGATGCACCACTCATGGTGCTTCTTGTAAACCTACAGGATGCACTGTCGAGTCTAATGTGAGATGAACCCATGAAGCACACAACCTAGAAGTATTCTAAAAAAAAATGTAAAAATTTTCAAATTTAAGTCCAATTATAAATTTTAATCTAGTGAAATTTAAAATAAGGAGGTGGAAAATAATTTACCTAGTCTCTTCTTCCTTAGAGGTATGGTTGTCTTGTGGAAAAAAATGAAATAGTGCATTAATTTCAAAGAAACATTGTAGATCACTACAAATGAGATGGTCACGAGAGGGTCAGCATCAATGCTTCTGAGAATGGTTGCAAGCACAAAAGAAAATGTGATAATGAAATTCATTTTAGAATTTTTTTTATTTAATTTTACCCTTTTATGGCACACCTGAAAATAAGATGAACCATTGCATTATTTGGTCCCAGTGTAACTTTTCTAGTGTTTTATGCTATAACAATCACTTAATCAATATCTTCTTTCAATACTAATCACTTTTTCCAATAATTTCAATCTTCCAATAACAGTAAGAAATTCTAGATAGAACAATAAACCAAATGCACAATAGAAGATAGCTAAGAATAATAGAGACATAGAGATTTGGTCAAAGACTAGGGAAAAACCCCACAAGAGGGAAAAACCTTTCCAAAATTTTCTTCTATTAGATTGTCATCAAATGTCCAACGGAGAGATACATAATCAAAGTACATCCAACAAATAGTCAAAGATCAAAGCCTTGAGCAACAAAACCAACCAACCAATATCTAGTCAAATATGAGCATGAAAGTCAAATATGGTCAAACTTCAAATCGGCAATTTCCAGTCAAAGTCAATAGCAGTCAATGCAGCCCTAATCATTCAATATTCAATGTTCAAAGTGCCTATAAAATTTTATTCAAGGAAACAAATAGTTCAACCTCCTTCCCTCAGTCAAATTCAGTCAAATTAGTCACAAAATCTACCTCTAAAATCAATCAAAGTCAAAGTCACCCTTTTGGTCAAATATTCCTCAATCATGTGGTCAACACAGGTCAAAGTGATCAGAAACTGTTGGCCTTCTCTCTCCTAAATTCAGCCTCCAAGAACATACCCAAAAACCAAGTCAAGCCAAGTCCAAAACCATAAGTCAACTTTGGTCAAAGATGCCAAAACAAAAAGTCAGCGTAGTCAACAAAATTCTCTCTCTCCCCTTCACACGTGTGAGCTCATACCCTGCAATTTTCAAACTTTTATGAACCAAAGAATATGAATGAATGATGTGATGATATGCCTCCAAGTCATGCCCCATTAGGTGTATTTACATGAGGTCTAGGTGGACAAATTTCCTCTTCCAGGATGACTTGTACTTTTTATGTAATCATGGTTCCACATTGAAATAATAATTTTCCTGTTTGCAAATTAAATTCTTCCAAGGGATAAAAGGTTCTCCTTAAAGTGAGAAGGACTTCCCCAAGGAGGGAATTTCTCCCTGAGCTGCCGAATTTCAACACTCCCTCTCAGCTAGAGAGGAATTACCGACTGCATCATAAGTCTCATATCAAATGTCTCGTCATCATAATCATTGTGTCATATCTTATCCCATTCATGTTCATCTCTACTCATTTGTTAAACACTCTCAATCTAAAGAAGAAGAATAATCATAGGGGAGATCAATTTTCCACCCTATATCTAATGAAAATAGGAGAGTTACAACTTATCGTCAAGGGTAAGGATCACACACACCTATTGTCCACTGATCTTCCCACCTTGACCCTCAAGAGTCAACTAGTAGAACGCATGCATTCCATAATTTAGGAGAGATATTTCTTACCATAAATGGTAAGGATCACACACACCCAAGTATCCTCACCAATTAGCCAGATGGGTGGTAATCCCTACAAGCACAGCTTGAGGGTAGGATGCATACTAGGGTATACTATGTCATGTCTAATAACTTATAGGGAGAGATACAACTTGCCATAAAGGACAATGATCACACGCACCCTACAGTGACAATAGGAGAGATACAACTTACCACAGGGAGTAACAATCACACACACTTATTTTCCATAGTTCCCTCAACCCCAATAGCTCTTTGACTTGATTCCTACCCTGGGAGCTCAAAGAAGGGGGAAGTGTGTAGCTCAGTTTCCTCGGTCAATCATTACCCTTTCTTATGAGGGTCACATCCACCAATCCAAGTTTCTCTTATAAGACCAAGAAAGTCATTTTCAGAAAAGCCTTGGTAAGAATATTAGTTATCTTCTCATCAGTCAAAATGTGATGGATTCGTATGGCTCCTCTTTGCACCATATCCCGTATATAGTGATATCTAATATCAATGTGCTTGGACTGTCGTGGAAGATGAGATTCTCTTAGATTTAGATCCCACTCTTGTTGTCACAATATATCATTTTCGTATCTAGTACATGCTTAAACAACTCTCCAAAGAACTTCCTCGACCATACTGCCTCACAAGTAGCCATGCTAGTAGAAATATACTCAGCCTCAGTCATGTTAAGAGTAACAGACTTCTGCTTCCTTCTCATCTAAAATATCTTGGCAAACCCCAAGCTAAAACATCACCCTTATGTGCTTTTCCTACCAATAACATTTCTAGCCCAGTCAGCATTAGTGTATCCATGTAGTCTCACATCTTCGGTAGTATATCTAAATCCAAGATTAATATTCCCATGAAAGTATCTCAACACATGCTTGGTAGCAACCTAGTGTGCATGTAGAGGCTCAGTCATAAATTGACTTAGATTTTTGATGGAAAAACATATTTTTGGTCGAGTGTTCACAAGGAACATCAATGCCCCAATCAACTATCAGTACTTAAAGGGATTAGCCAGATCAAGTCTCGCGGATTCACCACATAACTTCTTGAAGTTCATTTCCATTAGTGTGGCCATGGACTTACATTCTACCATTCCAAATCTTTCCAACAACTTGACAATGTATTTCCCTTAAGAAAGAAAAATATCACCAGGCTTCTACCACACCTCTAAACCCATAAAGTAGCGCATCAATCCAAGGTATTTCATCTCAAATTCAAAGGCCAACTCCCTCTTACACTCGAGAATAAGAGGCTCTCCACTTGTCAAGAATAAATCATCAACATATAATACCAAAATTAGGGGCATACCTTGGATGAGCTTGAAGTAAAGATTCAGATTAGCATTTCTTCTCGTAAATCCAAGCTTCATCAGGTAGTTATTAATGTGGGCATACCAAGCCCTGGGGGCTTTCTTCAATCCATAAAGCACTTTCTTCAACCTGCATACTTGATTCTTCCTAACATGCTCCTCAAATGCCTATGGTTGCTCAACATATACTTCTTCCTTGAGTATGCCATGTAGAAACACAGTCTTCACATCCATTTGGTGAAGTGTCCATCCCTAGCTAGCAACAAGAGAAATGATAGACCAAATGGTAGTGTAGTAGGCAACCAATGCAAAAATTTCATCATAGTCCTCTCCCTCTTTCTGGGAGAAGCCTCTAGCCATAAATATTGTCGTGTATTTCTAGATACTTCTATCCACACCATGCTTGATCTTGTACAACCATATCGAAGTCTCAATAGACTTTCCTTTAGGTCTCGGAACCACTTCCCACACATCATTCTTCATGATGGATTCATATTCCTTTGCCATAGCATCCTTTGTACCTTCTATTTCACTACTTCTTCAAAAGTGTGTGTTTCAACCTATATCATGTTTCTCATTGCTACAACATATCCCTGATATTGGCATGGCTTCTTACTTTCCCTAAAGGTTCCTCTTACAGCAGCATGCATCTCAATGCTTTGTAAAGTGTAACGAATCCATAGTCGTCTCTTCCAGGAGGGAGGATCACATGGAGGGGGATCCAAGTGGTCCATAGGTTCTAATGGATCATTAGTAAGATCAAATTCTAGTCCAAGCATAAAAGATACTTCTTGTATATCCATGGCATCATCCTTCTCAACATTAGCAGGGGGAGTGTTACAGGTCAAATTGAGCACATCAATCCTGACATCCAGATATGTATTTTTAGGATCCATAAAACCCTAATTCAGTTGTTTTCATTCCCTAATGAGGTCAACCTACATCATGCTTGCCTCCCAAGAGTTTCCATGACACCATTCATCCAAAAAATGTCCCTAAGGAGATCAGCGCAAGTAGACTTCTATCAGACTGCATTGCAATGCAGAAACTACACTGTCTGAGTGCACTGCATCGCAGTTAGCCTTTGTTTCACCTGCGCTGAGCGAGATTCATCAAATTTTTTAAATGAATCCATTGGATTCCTCATCCAATGGATGCTTCTGGAAGTTTCCAGGTTGATTGATCTCACATTTGGATGAGGAAGGAGATGAATGAACCTCAATCCATTAACCCTTCCTCCATGGAACCACCTCCCAATTCTGGCAGAGAATTCGTGAGGGCCATTAATGGCTTAACCTCCTCCATTCAGCTATAAATTGACCAAGCATTCAAAGGTTGGTCTAGGTTGGCCTTTCTTGAGCTAAGGAAATTTTGTTTGAATGAGATTAGTAAGAGTATTGTAATGATGTCGAATTGTTGTTTCATGAGGAGAGAAGGGATTGAAACTGGAAGGAAGACACTGAATCAAGCATGAACATTCATGGGTTGTAATATTTCCTTTTATCAATAAAAATTTCTAAGATTTTTCCATTCATGTGTTTATATGATGTATATCGTATTCTGGATTCTATGGTATGTTTAATTAACAGATCTTTATTGTATGCTTTGATGGGATTCTATCTCGGCTTGTGTGTAGGTACTTTCCAAGTGAGTTAAGTACAGAAAGGAGCAGCAGAATCGGTCAAAGGAGAGAGGGAGCAAGCGAAAGTTACAAGTTGGTTTATTTTCCTCCTTCTCTTATCTGTTGATTATAGGAAAAGCAGCGAATTACTTTGTTTGTTGTTTCTAGATTAGCTACTAGGTCTAGAGGGTTAGGCGTTTGTAGAGACACTAAATTTTCCCAAAACAAATTGGAAACTTCGTTGGGGAGTGATCCTATCCCTTTTAGTAGCTTATCAATCTCTTAAAGCACTTCGACATACTGCACCTTCTGTCATTTATTGAATTCAAGTCCAAATTCACTAAAAATTGAATCAAATTTAAGCCTAAAGTTTCCTTCAGTAATCAACACACTTCTGTGACTGACACAGTGCGTTGTAGTGCACTTCCTGCTTAGATACAATGCAATTCAGTGCAGTATCTATAACTATTGCCTGCGCTAATCCTTTTAGGGTCAGTTTTCCCATCTAGGAACTGAAAAATTTTGTCAATTTTTAGCAGTTTGAATAGCTTGTTGGATGTTTATGGAGTCTTGTCTATGAAAACAGTTTTGTTTCCTTATTTCGACCCAATTTAGACTGGATTGTTGGATGTTTTTTATGTATTTTTTTATCATTTGCAGTCCATTGTCAAAAGGTAGTTTTGATCGATTGTTTTGTCAAAAACGAAGTGTCGTAAAGTCTTCCTTCATAAATAATCGATTGATCTATTTGTGCATTTGATTCATATTTTCATTTAGAGTGTCGAAAATATTCGTTTCTTTAAAGTTGAAAGTGTCGTATAGTCTTCCTTTCCCTTTAAAAGAAATTTTCATAAATCGACATTTTATCAAAAGAATTCTGAATCGTTTGTGCATTAGTTTTTCTTATTGCATCATTCACATTAAGAGGAACTGAAAAGAAAAAGAAATACATGCAATTTGCATTTTAGAGTTTGAGTTTGTGTGTTCAAAAGGAATGGTTTAGGGAATTGCATTAGTTTGTGCTCTTTGTTGTTTGTTCGAAAAGTACTTGTATGCTCTATCCCTCATAGCTAGGATTTTCATTGTTGAAAATAAATGGAAAAAGTGATTCTCATTCTAGTTGCATTCTTAGGAATTTCAAAAAACATCTCGTGGTGAATTGAAGCGAAAACTTCTTGATACACAGAAATATATATATCTCTATATATATATATATATATATATATATATATATATATATATGTATATGTATATGTATATGTATATGTATATGTATATGTATATGTATATGTATATGTACATGTACATGTACATGTATATGTATATGTATATGTATATGTATATGTATTAATGATTAATTGACTAAAGATGATTGTTTACAGTGGGGGTTCCTGGCTTATATATCACCATGGGCACCCTTTGGGGAAAGGGCATGATCTTATGATTGTGCCCTTTAGTCTAATTAACCTAAAAATTAAATAATAAACCTAAAATTAAATACTAACTAATTTTTTACATAACATTGCCTTCCTCTCGAAAGAATGCTTTGTCCTCAAAGCATACGTAATGACAGATGTTGTTGACAAAATGATTCATTCTCCCAAGAAGCGTCTTCTTTGCGTAATTCCTTCCACTTGATCAGATATTCCAAGATGATCAAGGTCCCACACTTTAAAAGGTCTTGGATTAATCTCTCAATTTCCATTTTTTGGTGATGTGGATATCAGTATGGCTTGATGTTGAC
Organism: Pinus tabuliformis; assembly: GCA_031772625.1. Taxonomy (NCBI): domain Eukaryota; kingdom Viridiplantae; phylum Streptophyta; class Pinopsida; order Pinales; family Pinaceae; genus Pinus; species Pinus tabuliformis. The sequence goes on along the minus strand of CM062820.1, from coordinate 1,504,457,871 downwards.
GGGGTCTAACCCTACCTTGACTTCTATTGTATGCTCAATTTCCCTATTAGGTGGCATTTTCATAGGTTGGTCTTGAAATAATTTTTCATGCTTTTGAATTAGATCTTGTATCTCTGGTGACTCTTCACTGGTCATATTTGCAAATAACATTTCTAATTGGTGACATTGTACTACATAAGCGGGTGCTCCTTTTCGAATCATCTTCATCATTTGGGATGATGATACAACTTGATTTTCTGGTGCTTGGAATCCGTGTAGTTTGTACTTCTAACCTCCCCATTTGAATTTTATAAATTGTACTTGATGGTTGGCAACATAAGTACCTAAAGTTCGTAGCCATTGGATACCTACGACTACATCTACTCCTCCTAACGGTACCGTGAAGAACGAAGACTCTAAATTAAAGTCTTGAATCTACAATTTGACCTTGTGGCATTTCCCCACCTTTTCAATCTTCTTACCATTAGCTACCATCACTTTCATGTTTGGTAAGGGAAATGAAAAAAATATTGAGTCTTTTTGCCACGGTTGCATCTAAAAAATTGTGTGCGCTACCAGAGTTGATGAGAACCACTACGTTGTTCTTCTTTATGTGTCCTTTTAACTTTAAGGTTTGAGGTTGTGATATACCTATCATAGATGATAGTGACACTTGCGGAATACTTCCGTCATCTAATTCTGGTGAGAATTCTGGGGCATCTTCTATTTATTCTATGTCAGAATCTTCACTGTTTGAATCATTTGTTGCTTCAAAATTATATAGGTTCTTTGGTTCTTTTCCTTTAGCACATCTATGTTTGGGGTCCCACTTCTCACCACAGCGTTTGCATTTACCCTCTTTTATCCTTTGTATTTCCACATTAGATTTTTCATCTTCACGACGATGTGGTGGAACATATCTCTATTGGTTCGAATTTCTTTTCAGTTGTTTTTGCTTTTCGTCTTGCTACTTCTATTGATGTAATGTCATGCATCTCAAGTTCTACTTGTAAATGGGTTTTGAGTCCCGAGACGTATGACTAAATTAGACGAGATTCTGATAACCCAGGTACTCATGTTACTAAGGTCTCCCATTCTTGAGTGTATTCGTCTACACTTCCTTTTTGTCGTAATTTGATGAGTTTTGAAAAGAACTCTTCTTCCTTTACACCTTGGAATCTTTTAAAGAATGCATCCTTAAATTTTCTCCAACTAATGATGTGCGTTGTCTTTTTCCACCACATATACCAATTATATGCTTCCCCTTCCATTTTCATGGATGTGTGCCTGAGCTTTTCGTCATCATCATTGACGTCATATATCTCAAAGTATTCTTCTGCTTTATTTATCCATGCAACATTATTTTTTTCATTTCCATCGAATTTAGGCATCTCGACTTTTGCCCTTAGCTGATATGTCGCTAATGGTTGAGCAAAAAAGGGGTGTTGATTGGTAAAGGTATCCCAGAGTTGCTTGTTTGTAAGAGTCGCATTACTCATTTCTTAGTGCGATGTTGCTGATTTTTTGGGGGATTCAACTTTTTCATGAGAGTCTGTTGATTTTGTTGAATCTGATGACTTGTTCTCTTGATTTTATTCATCTTCTTGTAGTAGTTGTGTGGGTGTATAATTCATCTTTTTACACAGAAGTTTCAGCAATGTTAAGGTCTCTTTGAGATGTACTTCTGTTTGGACACGGTGATTTTCCATCTTTATTTCTATTCGATTTGTTGTATCCTAAAGATTTTTGATATTGTTAGCCTACTCCTTAAGCTTGATTTGGAAATCATCTAATCTTTTATTGACCTCATCGTGGTTGTTATTTATCTTATGCTCCGCGTCAACCAATTTTTTTTGGAAATCCGCCATTGTCATTGTCGACATTGAGCGAGTTTGTGGGGGCATGTATTTATCTGCCAGCTTAATTTTTTTTTAAATAATTAAATTAAATTAATTAATTTAATTATATGACATAAGTTTTTTTTTTAAATAAATTTAATTAATTAAATTAACTTTTTTATATATATAACTTATAACTAAATTAAAGTTATATATTATATAACTTATAATTAAATTATAGTATATATTATATATAACTTATATATATAATTATATTATATATTATATATAAATAAACGTTATATATATATATATATATATATTTGACGTTATAAATATATTATATATATCTACCGTGGACAACCACGTCCACCTGGAAGGTCACAACCCGTTTGACCAATGCTTTGAGCAGATAACACCGTCGAGCTTACTGCAATGAAAAGAACACTGTCGAGCTCACCGCAATGGAAGACCATGGATATCACCACAGATACTATTACAACGCAACCACAGATACCTCCGCAAAAAAAAAAAAAAAAAAACGATGCCGGTTCCTGAGGGTTTAGCGTATTACCGCAGAGAAAAACAACGCAATGGGAGTCAATGGAAAAGTGGACGATGTGTTAGCGTATAATGAAAATGATAGTGCAATGCAAAGAAAATGTGTTGATTAACTAGGAAAAGGGATGCAGGGGAGACACAAGATAGAGAGAAATGACCGACAATGGAGAAACTATGGACGTGAGGGCACGAAACTGTGGAAATATTGTGGACGTGAACAACAAAGAGAGCGGTGAGCAACAACGGGCAACAAATGACAACAGTGTATGGTGTATGCACAGGGGCAGCGTTTCAAGAGACAATAGATAAGCTACATATTTAACAAAAAGATCTTATGTAGAGACAACAGAGAGGATAAAACTGTATAGTAGTTTTTTCCTAGCCAGAGGACTAAAATGGCTCTGATACTAGATGAAGTGAAAACTTCTTGATATGCAGAAATATATATATATATATATATATATATATATATTGATGATTAATTGACTGAAGATGATTGTTTACAGTGGGGGTTCCTGGCTTATATATCGCCATGGGCACCCTTTGGGAAAGGGCATGATCTTATGATCGTGCCCTTTCATCTAATTAACCTAAAAATTAAATACTAACTAATTTTTTACATAACATTAGTTTAGGGTGTGTTCAAAAGGAATGGTTTAGGGAATTGCATTAGTTTGTGCTCTTTGTTGTTTGTTCAAAAAGTACTTGTATGCTTTATCCCTCATAGCTAGGATTTTCATTGCTGAAAATAAATGGAAAGAGTGCTTCTCATTCTAGTTGCATTCTTAGGAATTTCAAAAAACATCTCGTGATGAACCCTCAAAGGAAAATTTTAAGCAATATCAACCTAAAATTTACATCAATTAACCTAATAACATATTGGAACTTAACCTAAACATCTAGAGGTCTAGGCTAGAGACATGTTCCGGCGTCTTAAAACCTAGTGGTTGTCGATTTCATTGAGGTTGGGTGATTCCTCCTATCTGATTCGATAAGTACTAGTACGGACTTGTGCTCCATGTACCGTCGAGTATATAGAGGGAGACCCCAATAGGTTGAAATCCTTTATCCCTAGGAAGCCGAATCTGCCGCCTTACCGATCGCAATGCGCCGAACACATCATTCAGGAAGATTGATTGTCGTACGTTAAATCTTTGGTAATTTATCTTTCATTTATCACCAAGGTGTATATTGTAGTTTTGTGATTAGTTTGGTAAACCCCCTTGTCTAGAATCTCTAGAGCAGTCACTTTCATTCCTTTTCAACTACTTAAAAAAAAAGGTTCATTTGAGCACTTGTCCTTTCAGGCTCATTAAACATCAAAAGCGACTAGAGTCATCTTTTGTTTTTTCTCGACTCTTAAAAAATGAAAAAGCAAAGTTATGTTCTAGTGTTGTAAAAGTTAATTGATTGTGGAATAACATCCTTATTCCTTAGTTGAGTTTAGGTTAATAGGAACAAACAGCAATTCTGGAGGAAGATCAACCTCCACTCTATCGTTCGAGGAGAGTTACGAGCAAACCGCCCTTGCCACTGAAAGCGACTCCTATCCGGTCAAGGTGGACTCGTCAAACTGAGTCTAGTACATCAAGAGTTTCTGGTACTTCATCTGAATTACCAAAGCCACCTATCATAGTTAGTACTGAGCCTCTACTTACTCCAACTATTTCTGGTACATCTATTATAGAAGAATAAGTTCCTCAACTACCTAAGGCCACTATAATAGAAACAAGTGAACAAGTAACTAAAGTTGATCCACAACTTGAAGTTAATCAACCAGAAATTACTTCAGAACTTGAACCAGTTCAATTGGAATTTGATCTAGAACCTATAGCAGTTGAAACTGAAGACATTTCTGAACCTGAAGTTGTTCATGAACCTTCCCTTGAAACTGAAGTTCTTTTACTAGAACATCTGGACTTTGACCTTGAACATTCTGAAGTTGTTACTGAAATACCTCAGTCATCTGTAGTTCCTGAAACTTCATCTTTAACACCAGAAGTCTTTTTCGGACCTGACGGTGAAATCCTTCCACCTGGATTAATTACTGTAGAGGAAGAAGCTGAGGAAGATTCCACCCCTGGGACTCCACATAATTTTTGACCTAGTTTGTATCTTTATTCTCAATCTCTTCCTTGTTCTACTACTGCCTCTAAGATACCACTTGATTCATTAGGTCAACTTTTGGGTCAGTTAACCATGGCAGAACAACTGTAAACATCCCAGATTGCTTCATCTGATGCAGCTGCGGCAGAATCCTTTGCTGCTACTTCTTCGATGTTTTCTACCACACCTGAGTCACATTTATATGGACAGTCGTCCGTCCCGTCTAGTTACCAGTCTATGTCTGGAATCCACTCAGGGGTTTCTTCTTTGCCATGGTCATCACCCATGTCATCATCGAGAATTTTACCTGGTTCTTCTTATCAAGGACAACAGTTTGATCCTGCTTACCAGTATCAAACTGGGCAATTCGGTGAACAAAGACCCATATATCCTCTTAACACTGGACTGCCACCATATGGTCAGCAATATGCCTATTCACCGCATCCTCCCTATCAAGGAGGACAACCCTATGGTTATGTTCCGCCATATTCAGGTCAACAGATACAAGCTCAACCTGTTGTATCTCAACCTGTACAAGTTAGCTCTGCTACCTCGCAACCACAAGTTTCGAGTCAGCGAACCCAAACTTCTCAGGCTATTATGCAACAACCGCTTTTTTCTGGGATACAATTACCTTAGGTTAGTGTGCCATTATCTGGAACGACTCAAGTTGCTACTAGTTTAGTTTATCCTCGGCCTTGTCAAATTGGCGTTGGGGAGCAATATCAAACTTCACAATCGATACCCCAACAGCCTTGGTAGCCGCAGTAGCAACAACCTCCTTTTCAGAATGTCCAACCTTAGTATGGGCCTGATTTTCAAGCTCAGCCTGGGCAAGGACAATATCAACCATATCAGGGCCCTATGTACCAAGCCCAACCTAGTTACAAACAATTGCAAGGTCAACTTGGTTTTAATCCATATACTGAATATGTCTCACCGCCCCATTAAGGATATCTGCCTTATGCGGGTATGCAAAGGCCCATGGCACTGGAAATTCCATCTTATCCTGGATATGCTCAACCTGATTTGAATCGGCAGTTGCCATTTGTGGCAACTTTAGAATTACTAGATTTGAACTAGCTTACCAATGATCCAATTTTATATGCACCATGGTGGCCGGTAATTCCTCATAAGTTGCCTTCCGATATTCCAAAGTTTAATGGAAATCCTGGAGAAGACCCGTCAAATCACGTCATGACTTTTCATTTATGGTGTTCTTAGAACTCCTTAAATGATGATTCGGTAAGACTCTATCTTTTCCAAAGAATGCTCACCGGTTCAGCTGCTAAGTGGCACATTGAATTGCCGAGAGCTTCTTTTAATAATTTCACCCATTTAGCCACTACCTTTTTTACCCACTTCCAATTACCCATCAGATATGAAATTGGAATGGAACTTTTGACCAACTTTAAACAAACGACTTCTACTCACATATCAGATCATATTCATGAGTGTCATCATCTTCGTAGAATGGTTAAAACTTATGTTCCTGATCAGCTTCTAGTTGAGTGGTTCATTAAGTCCTTATTGCCATCTATCACCGAGGATGTGGCTAAAGGTGGAGTTGTTACAAAAGAGCAAGTGATTACTCATGCCCAATACCTATATTTAATTTATACACAATCTGACATGCTCTATGACAAAATTCCACATGCACCATGCCTAAATCAATCCATTCCACCTCCACAATCGAGTAGGGACTCTCATGGCGGAGACAGTGTGATCGGTTCCTCGAGCACGCAAATGGCAAGTAAACCATTTGGTCAATCGCTTTCCATTTTAAATCAAACTGTAAATGCATCTGAGGTTCCTACTTCTGAGATTAATGTCGTGTCATCTGACAAAGGTAAGAATCAAAAGCAACCAGGAAGCAAGAAGAAAGGGAAAAATAAAAAGAAAACTGAAAACCCTCCTCAAGAGAAATCATCTGATTCCTCTAATTTGGGAAAGAAACCTTGTTATCCATGTTTGATATGTAATGACGATCATTTTACAAGAGATTGTACTCACTGCTCAGAAGTTTCTAAGCTGTTAAAAACTTCTACCACATTCGTAGTGTTGACAGATCCGTTTCCAACCCCGGATACCAATATGGTAGCAACAGATAATGCTTCCACATCCCAGGTATTAATGTTATCCATCTCAAAACCTAAAGATGAAATTTTGGTTTAGACACGTAGTAAATATTATGGTAATCCATCATCGTCGTCAAATAATCAGGCCACTGATCAACCTGGTTCTTCGACTTCAACCACATCGGAAAATATTCCACTACCCATTACACCAGAGTTAACAATAAAGCCACCAAAGGGAGTTGTGCACAAATGAATGTTTAATCCTCGAGCTCAAGCTACTCAAAATTATAACATAGTAGAAGATCTTGCTCAGTCTCCTTCTGCTATGTCAACACTTGAGGTGTTACAAAATTTCCCCTTCCAGAAGCAGGCTTTACTGTCAGCAATAGGTGGAGTAGATCCAATGGATTCTAATCTTGTGGTTTTTAATCACTCAGGATATACACCACAGTTACCAGCACAATTAGCTTTTCTAATTCAGATTAAATCTCTCAATAAAAATATTCATCGAACTATCATAGATGAGGGAGCTTCTACCTGTATTATGTCAATGAGCTGCTGGAAAACACTGGGGTCACCTACGTTGTCAAGATCACCAACCACATTGAAAGCTTTTGATGGAAGAACATATACTTCATGTGGGATTTTGAATAATTTGCAATTAGAGCTAGGGGGAAAAACAGTAACTGTTGAAGTTGAGGTGGTTGACGGACCCCTTGACTACAAAATTTACTTGGACGACCATGGGTTTATGCTATGGCTGCTGTTGTTTCCACATACTTTCATACGATCGCATTTCCTTATAAAGGTGGAATAACAGTTATCAACCAAACTTCATCTTTTGCCTCTAGTTCTAAAGTTATGGGAATCATTCTGTTAGTTAACGGACCACCACTTTCACTTCAATATGTTGGTGTAGGTCTTTTCAAAGATCCCTCCTTAATGGGTACTTTTACACTCCATCCACCATTTGGAATTAGGAAGTTGCAAGAGTCGAGACATGTAATATGTTATCCTCTACTTCATCTAACTTAAAGAGGATCACCAATAGTATTGAAGATGAAAGTTTTAATGAGGTTATGCCGCTAAGACCTATCGAGCTTGCATAGCAATCAATTTTTCTTACTTGTGCAACATTTACAAATCCACAATCGTCTATTGAATGGGTAGATTGTTCGCTTGAGTATGGTACTTCTTCAGATCCTTTTTCTTGTGTATATTCCGCAGACGAAGGAATCATCCAATGAATGATGATAGGAGAATAACCATGGGAAGATTATCATCATCGTTCCCATCTTCCAGATTCCAGTGAAGATTATTCAGATGAGCTAGTACACCCTTCAATTGAAGATTTCTTTTCAAATTCTGTTAGAATAGATTCGATAGATTCTAAGTGTAATTTGTCTAACATAGAAGAAACCATTTCTATAGACATTTCAACCAAGCCTAACATTGTAGAAAACATTCATGTCGGAAAATCTTGTTCTCCTTTGGAACTCAATATTTACCGTGCTCTGTTTCGTGAATTTAGAGATATATTTGCATGGTCTTACGAGGAGATGCCAGGCATTGATTCAAGCATTGTTGAACATCAAATCAAAATGTACCCTGATGTCAAACCAGTACGACAGCGGCTTCAACCTGTACATCCAAAGAAAGTTGCTGCCATTAAGACAGAGGTTGAAAAACTTTTGCGTGTTGGCTTCATTTACCCTGTACCTCTTACTGATTGGGTATCAAACATTGTTCCTGTGATGAAAAAACAAGGAATAATTCGAGTGTGTGTCGATTACCGGGATGTAAATAAAGCATGTCCAAAAGACAATTATCCTACACCCTTCATTGACCAGATTATTGACGAATGTACCGGATGTGAAATATTTTCATTCATGGATGGATTTTCCAGCTACAATCAAATCAATATCCACCCAGAGGATAAGTCAAAAACTACATTTATTTATCCCTGGGGCACATTCGCGTATAGAAAGTTACCTTTTGGTTTTAAGAATGCACGGGCTACATTTCATAGGGAAATGAACTATGCCTTCCATGACATTAAGAACATTGTACAACCATATCTTGATGACTTGCCTGCTCATTCACGAAAGTGGACTGATCACCCGCAACATCTTAGAGAAATATTCTTGTGGTGCTGACACTACAAAATAAGGCTCAATCCGCACAGGTGTGTTTTTTGTGTTGGCTCTGGTCGATTTCTTGGATTCGTGGTCTCAAAAGATGGAATTCGACTTGATCCAACTAAGGTTCAGGCAATACTTGACTTGCCTCCACCTTTGAATTTATTCGAATTACAAAAGCTTCAAGGGAAGGTAAACTTTCTGAAGAGGTTCATTCCAAACTATGCTGAAATGGCTAAAGGTTTTACATGTCTATTGAAAAAAGAGGTACCCTTTCATTGGGATCAAGTTGCAAGATTCCTTTAGTGCTCTTAAACATTCCCTAATCAGAGCATCATTAATGTATGCCCCAAAATATCAACAAGACTATTACTTGTATCTCGCCGCTGCAAATACAACCATCGGAATGGTTTTAGTCCAAGAAGAAGATGGAATAGAACATCCAGTATATTATTTGAGTCATAATCTCAATGATATAGAAAGGAAATATTCTTATGTTGAAAAGTTAGCTTTGGCTGTCGTTCAAGATGTGCAGAGGTTTCATCACTATATTCTCCTGCATAAAACTACAATTATATCTGACTGCAACCCTATGAATTACATTTTTTCACGTCAATTGCTAGGGGGAAAATATTCGAAGTGGATAGTTATATTGCAGGAACTTGATTTGGAATTCACTAAATCTAAATCAAAGAAATCTCTCGTATTTGTCGAACTACTTTTCGACCTTCCCTCATCTTCCAACGATTCAACATTAGAAACATCAATCTTGGATGAGTCTCTATTTCTAATTTCATCAAGTGATCCTTGGTATGGGGATTTACTGGTTTATCTCCAAACTCAAGCTTTCCGGCCTGATACCTCTCACTCTCAACAGCGACATATACGATACCAAGCCAAAAATTATCTGATTGTTGGTAACACGCTTTATCGTCATGGTATTGATACGATTTTATGTAGGTGCCTCACTCATGAGGAGGCCGAGAAAGCTTTGAATGAATGTCATTCAGGTGCTTGTGGTGGACATTTATCCGGATATGCAACAACACAGAGAATTCTCCATGCTGGTTACTTTTGGCCAACAATATTCAAAGATTGCATAATTGCTGTCAGAAGTTGTCATGCATGTCAAATATTTGATCAGAAAGCTAGATTACCACCTGCACCTTTGCATCCAGTAGTTGTTGTTGGACCTTTCACTAAATGGGGCATTGATTTTATGACATGTAACCCCACCTCGACTGGGGGCATGGGTATATTATAGTCGTCGTTGACTATTTTACCAAATGGGCTGAGGCGATGCCTACATTAAACAACAACGGTGAAACGACTGCATTATTTTTCTTCAACCATGTGGTTGCCAGGTGTTAGAGCCTAGATCGACCTCAGGCTGAAGGGAGGCAATCTTAGGATAACCACAAACCACGCTTAACTTGGTAGCTAGCCCTACCAGGTCGACAGAGGACTCTCTCCTTGTCAATATCAATTGAGATGACTGAAATAAGGATGGATTTTAGGCTAGGTATAGTAGCTCTTGGGTTTTTGTTTAATTTTGAAGTTTTGGTTGCTGGATCAAATGGAATAGGCAGCTTAGTTCTAGGAAATCAAATCAGGGATGCAAACATGTTTTGTGGGGTGAGATAGATAAGTGTTTATGCACTAGTAATCAAGTGAGATGGTTGGTTTAAGACTACTGAGGGGCTAAGGAGGGCATGTGGAGACCATGAATCCTCTTCAAACTGCTGAAAACATTAAGAACTAAATGCATTCCCAAGGCAAAGCACTATTATCAATGTATTTTGCCTATTTATCTTGATTCATTTAGTTTAGAAGAATGGAAAAGGTTTTGAAACATATAACACATAAGAATAACTCATTATAGAAGAAGAAACAATACAAAAACACAGTATCACAAGAATCCCACAAAAATAGCTGCAAAACCTGGTTTTATTCCTTGCCAATCTGCTGATACAAGTATACAATATGTGCACCACTTCCAAAAGAGTCCAACCTTTACAAATGACTAAGAAAGTACATAATATAGGCAAGAAAACCACCTGAGCTAGCCATCAAGGGTCGAATCCAAGAGATCAGGAGTTGTTTCAACCACATCTAAACTAGGAACAAGAAAATAGGTAGTGGAACAACTTGCCTCTAAAACCAAGGAAACTGATACATTCACTTCCAAACCACTTGTAACTGATGTATCTACCCCCTCAAGTCATTTTACATTCATATTTACATTGCATTACATCATTTACAATCATAAATTTACCAAGGATGAGAGAAAAAGTCAACTGGCAGTCAAACTAGGAAAAATTTTGGAGTTCTGGGCAAAATCAGCTATATGCACAGTGCCATCTCCTGTATGCACAACGCCGCTTCTAGCCTGCTTTTGAAGGTCTTATACTCCACCAAATCAGACCCAAGATAGCTTTTTGGAAAGCTCTGTCTGTCTAGTTTCTGAAACATCTTGAATTTCCTGATTTGGAGGTCATTTGCCCCTTCAAAAATGAATTCTCCCAAGACTGCTTCCTGTGGGTGCAAAAAGTGGCAGAGAGGGCAATTTTTGAGTGTTTTTTTCCCTTTAGATGACCTAGTTTTGCTCCAAATGAGATGAAACTTTCAGGGATTAATGTCCTCTTGATGCTGAATCCAAATCTATAAGCCATTTCTCCTAAGGATGCACCAATCAAATGCGCAGCGCCACTGATACCACAATTTCCTGTGTTGCATAATTCAAAATTTTCAAATTGACAAAATTGTTTCAAAATTTGCCCAGTTTTGGCTCAAAGTTGCTTCATGGGTTGCTTTGTTGGGCCAATGTAAAATCAGCCAAGATATTAAGCTTGTCCTCCTTCTTTTTGCGTTTTAAGGCCCTCCTTAATCTTGCCTTAAGTTGCTTAATCCTCATGTTGCATATCCTATTCCTGGTCAAATAATGATAAGCCATATGGCGAAGCATTTTCTTTTCTTTATTGGCCTTCTCTAGCAACTTCTCAAGGTGAATGTTCACCCTTTCTAACCAATTTTCTCGGTCATCTTCAATTTCTTGTTCAATGGAGGTCATCTTGACCTTTGCCTTCTTTGCCTCTTGCCTCTCTTCTCTAAGCATTTGCAACTCCATGATAACCTGCTTGTCAGTTAATTGCTTGTTTTCCTTCTCAAGGTAATTAATGATCCATTTTTCTCTTTCCAAATTGATTGATAGGGCTTGAATGTCAACCTTTTGCTCCTTGATGATCAAATCTTTGACACTCCTTGGATTTTGAGCACCTAAGTCCATGACATTCACTCCTTGTGTCTCCTCATGGTCAACAAGGACAAAATCTCTTTCTTGTCCATCACTAGGATCATCCTCATGCATATTTTTCTTTCCTTTTAATCTCTACCCTTCTATTGCTGCCGAACCTATACCTATTTAGTTGGAGAAGAAAGCAAAGCCCCTTCCACTCTAGGTGGAGATAGCATTTGCCTGTGGTCTGTAGATAAATTCAAGACCCCTTCCACTCCTTGTGGAGATAATACTCGCCTGGTAGCTGCAAAAAGCCTCCTAGTGCCTCTCTCATAAGTGACAATCACAAGCACCCCAACAATTTCGGTTTCTTTGGCTTGTTCATGTCCTGAAGGTCCGCCTTCCTCCTGATGTACTGATGAAAACATTTGAGGGCCTTTGAACACCTCATGAGAAATGAAGGTTTCCCATGGCATTCCCAACTGATTCAGTTGATGTAAAACAACAATTTAAATTATAGAGAAATGATAAACATTGTTGAGCTATTGTGGGTAGGGTTTCTTCTTTGCAAAAAGTGTCATCTTCTCTATGTTTTTTCATATGAAGTAGGGGATACTCATCATTCTCACCCTGGTAACATGCATCAGCAATCTAATATGATAAGCATACAATCTGGAGAACCTACCCTCACAAGTAAAATACTTGATGATGACCTTCATCAGTGAAGCAAACCTATCCTCCAAGAATTTGAAAGGAAACACTCTGCTGATTTTGCTATGGTATTTAACCTTAATATAAGGCTCATAGTACTCCCAGACAATTTTCTATCTTTTGTTCCATTTCTCACCTACATCTAGAATGCATGTAGCCTCTGAGATAATAGTAGGTGATAAAGTAAATTTGACTCCAGCAAGATTTACTACATTGTTGTCCAAATTTGTTACAAACAACCTTGCTAATTCATGATGGAACTTAACCCTCTCTACCATTTCACAAAACTCAAAACATGACTGATGTTTAAAGCATGAGATGGCCAGTGGATAAGCAAGTAATTCCTTCATACTAATGGGCTCCTCCCTGATTATCTTACCCCCTTTGTGAGGCTTCCTCTGCTGCAAATTCCTTTCCCTAGAACTGTCACTAAGGGTATCTTCCTCCATGTCATAATCACTATCCCTCTCCATTGGTTTTGATGACTATGAATACTGATGGTGAATAAAGGAATGGGGTGAATGAAAATGAGTATGAAGAGATTTAAAAAAAAAGGAAATAGGTGAGATGAATGAAGAGATGAATGGGATTAGGGTTTGAAGGGTTTTGTATGTAGGGTCTAGGGTTTGTGAAAATAGTGTGTAGAGGAGTTCATATATGGAGGATTAGGGTTTAGAGAAAATGGATTAGGGAATCAAAACAACAAAAAACAAAAACATTTTGCAAATCACAATGGAAAATAAATACCCTTTGCAAATGTATGAGAGAGTGTAGAGGATAGCTAGGGTTTAGTTTCTTAAGAGATAACAATCACCATAATTAATGAGAAACCCTTGTTTAGCTAGGAAGGGAGCTTAACTTACTTGATCAGAGGGCCATTGAGAGATTTGAAGTGAATTAGGTTGATTTGAACCGTTTTGAAGCTTTGTAGACAAGTGCGCAGTGCCACCTAACAGGTGCGCAGCGCCAGTTATATGCACAGCGCCAGTGTAAAATTACACTGGAAAAACTCCTCTGATGCGCAGCACCAGCCTCCCAATGTGCAGTGCCTGCCAATTTTCTTCAAATTTCAATCCCTCTTTTGCTCAGAAATCATGATTTTTGCTCTCCACTTGACTTTTTCACAATGAAATGGCTTTCTACCATGATTTTTCTTTATATACCTTTTCATTTAAATTTTTCTCCTTTCAAAACCCACTTTTAAAAGTTTTGATGACCTTTTCAAATGCTCTATTTTTCTGTTTTGAAGTTTGACCTTTTTCCTTGGCAATTTGATGAACTGATGCTTTGATGTTTTGCTTTTGCAGTGGCAGGAATTGGCAAGATGACCAGGAGCAGCTGAATAATACTTATTACATATAGGAACCATAAAATTACATCAAATTACATGGAAATAAAACAATAAAATACAAATGCTCTGTTTTACCTCAAAACAAGTTTTGAGGTTAAAGAGCTTTATTTAGCTTACAAAAAGGAAATTTATGATTTGTTGAACTTTATTTACCCCCTCATGTGTCTGCTGAAATTTATTACTCTTTTGAATGACCATGGTGAAAACCCCTAAGACCTAGTGAAACTAAAGTCTAATACTAATTTTTATAAATGATGTGAATGGGAATGACTATGAATGACTAAAAAAATATGTGAAATAGGCCAACAGGTATATAACATGAGGGACAAATGAAGTTAAACCCTACCATCAACTAATCCATGACCTAATGGAATGTAGCTCATCAAAATGGGACACCTAATATGAAATGTGAAAGATAAATTTGATCACTATTGGCAGTGTGAAAGCACTGACACTAACACCAGGTTCGGTGTACCACAGGCCATAATTACAGATCATGGGTCACGTTTTCGCAATCACATGATGGTTGAGTTGACTGCCAAATTAGGATTGTCACATGATAGTTCTACTCCATATTATCCGCAAGCTAATGGATAAGTTGAGGCCATCAACAAGGTCCTTAATCGCATGTTGCAACGAATGATTGGAGTTCAAAATGAAATTGGCATTTAATCCTGTACTTGGCTTTGTGGGCATATCAGATCTCGGTGAGAAATGCTACCGAATTCACACCCTTTCAGTTGGTGTATGGTTTGCAAGCAATCTTTCCAATTCAATGTGAAATTTCGTCACTTAAACTCGCAATTGACCTGCTACCCGATACTTCTGTAGAAGAAGCACGTTTCTTGGAGTTAATCCATCTGGATGAAACTCGTCGTGATGCTGCATTGGCTAACAAAGCACACAAGAAACTAGTAAAGGCACAATATGATCAAAATGTCAAGCCTCGTGTCTTCTCAGAAGGTGACCTGGTCTTGCTTTATGATCAGGAGTTTGATAAAATTGGAGCAGGAAAATTTGAACCGCTTTGGATGGGCCCTTATATTGTTAAACGCATTTTGACAAAAGGTGCCTACGAGTTAGTAGATTATGATGGAATTCCATTGTCTAAGCCCAGAAATGGGTTGTATTTAAAATGTTACTATGCTTAATTAAGTATGGTAAAACTCATGTAAATATGCTTGGATTGCATGTGTGAGTATGTTTCTTTTAGGGTTTTTATTTGGTTAAGTAATCCACTTTGCATTTGTTGCAGATGTCAAACTTTTTGGAACCATTTGTTGGTTATGCCAATGGTGCTAGTCGTAGTACGTAGAACCTATCTTCTGTAGCATGGGCTATTTTCGCTCCAAGTGGCGAGTTAATGAGTTTTAGAGGGATTTGCATTGGTCGATCGACAAACAATATCGCTGAGTATAGCACATTGATTGAACTTCTCTCTGATGCCATTTCACTTGGCATTCGCCAAATCATCATTAGGCTGGACTCACAGCTCATTGTACTACAAATTACTGGCATTTATACCATCTGAAACCCAACAATTCATCATATGTTCCTTAGAGTTCGTATTTTGGAAAGGTATTTTGAGTTTATTCAATATCAACATATTTCCATAAATCTAAACACATTAACTAACTCTCTAGCAAATTATGTGTTAAATAGACATTTGCAACATATGTAAAGTAAATATTTTCAATTAGCATCATCAGTTGAATAGGATTGCATCACTCAACCATAATAAAACCCTAAAAGTAAAATAGATAATTGTAAAAAGTTTTTACAAACAGTTTGTGTCCAAGACAAAAATTGGTCATCTGACCCAAAACTAAAATGTATGCAGAAAAAGCATCTAAGTAGACTAGTGGTGCTCATGATAGCAGGTCACTACCTGTGCTATCATACACAAGAGTCTCATCCAATGACCCAGTACACCGATGGTGTGGTGTTGCAGTCGCATAGGTAGCTCCTCAATCCAAACATCTGGAATACCCAGGGTTAATCCCTCTATGTGATCTTGTAATTCAGCCAAAGTCTCGGCCAAATCCAAGTCTCGGAGAACCACTCTCCCTATAAGTCTCTGTGCTAGTCCAACTACATCTCGTGGGTCCCCCACAGGTTGAGCAGGTCCAATATCCGTATGCATTAAAAATTGACATTGTTTAGTCTTGGAAATAATAAAAAACACAAAAAATGCAAAAACTTAAAAATTAAAAACACTTGGTCAAATAATTTACCAATAGCACCCCACATTGCTCCAATTGGTAGTGGTAACTCTGGATCGCCACGGAAATCCATTCCTGAATATGGATATTCTGCGAAAGTCATCTCTTGTCGATTGAACCATTCAAAGAATGTAGGGGTAAATACAATCGAAGAATGGGCACCATGCCTAGCCATAAGATCTGTCCACCTCTGCATCCGTGGGTCTCTTGGTCCAGATACACCCAGTGAAATAAGTTGTGGCTGCAAGAGAGGAATTCTCTCCAAGGCAAAAGAAATCACGATCGATCCATAGCTAAAATTATTGATCTTTCCTCTTTTCACCTTGGTCAGTTGCTCTTTCACAGATGAAAAGACACCCCCGCACCAGTTGAACACCTTTGGCTCTAAACATTCTAAAGCATACTGCATGTATGATTTGTTGGCCAAATGAAGTGTTGCATTGCCAGCCAATCTGGCAATGGTAAAAGAATCATCCTTAGCGGTAAATCACTAACATCCTTGATAAGTATCCTTTCGTCTCTGCTAGGCTGGGCACCCTGCCTACAAAACTGTCGCACATAATCTTTCACTGGTCTACCCCCATGGGAAAGCCCTATTAGTGAAATGGGGGCACCCCGCCTTGACAGTCCAGTTAGGAAGTATATATCATCGATGGTAAAAGGGACCTCTTTGTCCCGAATGTGAAAATACTGATCGGTCAGATCCCATGATTGAACAAGGAACCGTAGAAGATCCATCTGCTGCCGCATGTTGGATAACTGGAAATACTTGAGTAACCCACAATTTCTTAGGGCCTCGACTTTTCCCTGATTATTCAAGGCTATGATATCCTGTTCTTCATGCTCTCATTCTCTCCATATAATTACCATTTTAATCTCTGAATTGGAAAAAGAAACCCTAGGGACCTCAAAACCCTAAAATGTTCTTAACTAAAAGAGAGAATAAAATGAAAGATAACAGAATTAGATCCTACCTGATCCAAACAGCACAAGGAATGATCCGTTGAATCCTCTGCATCAACTGGGGAACTATAGGGAGAAACTGCTCCAGAGATCAAAAGGTAAAAATGAGATGGTGAAAATGAATGGTATGAAACAGCGTTTATATTTATTCTTTGCACATTAATCCAAAAAATATTGGTTTTCATTTATTTAATCCATGAACGTGTATTTTGATGATATCTGGAGCAGGGTTAACAACTGATGCAGTTATGATGTGCTTACATGTAAATTGAACATCTTTGACCACAAAGCAAACTTTTATCACTTTTTCGAGCTTTGTTAAAAACGAAAAAGGAACCCCCTAGAGTCCTCTTTAAGCTCTTTTTAGACTCTCTAAACATGAAAAGATTGCAGAGCGTTTGTCATTTCTAGCTTGTTAATGATTTAGAATCGATATCTACTCAATATAGTTTTACCCCTTCTTCGCGCTGAGTTAGATTAACTACGAAAAAGGTACTCATTGGTCAAACATGATCAATAGGTTCTCTCTTGTATTGTTTTATGCTTTTTCAGACTTGAGAGACAAATTTATGAAAAAGAACTTGTGGAGTTTCCTTTTAGTCCCTTTTCAGACTCTCTAAACATGAAAAGGACCGAGTTATCTTTGTCATTAAACTCATTAAAAACTTTAAATAGCGACAAACTTGTCCATCTAGACAAGACCAAGTTTCACCTTCGCTAGACTCATTAAAACATCAAATAGCAATGGATTCACCCGAAGGGTGGAATTATACAACAAGCATATGTTATCCTCCTCAAGCTTGATTAAAAATAAAGAGGTACTGGTCAGAAATGACTGGGGAAAATGGAAAAAGCCAAGAACACTTTATGGTAGCAGGTCACTCTTGAACATGACACTTTCACCTCATCACCGTGACTATGTGGGTTGGGTCATTCAGCTTGATGGTTATCACACTGTTGGTCTATCATACCATCCATCACTTTGTTTTGGGTCAATGCTACCAATTCACTTCAGTGTCACCAATATGTTCAAGAGAATTCATTCAGTTCAAAACTTCATCCTTTACAATACAGTAAACCTTCATTTTCATGCCCGCCATTCCTGAACCTTGTGTCGTCAGTCGTTGTTTCATATCAAAAATCATTTACCTCGTTTCCTGTCATTGATGTGGGATACATCAAAGCCCTCCTGTGACGAGTCGCTTCTTGTCGACATCAACGCATCACCTGAGAAGTTGACTTAGAAACACCCCTTCATTACCTTGAGGCTTGCATACATCAATGGCAGGTTTCTCACTTCCGACGATAGGTTGACATCACTGGCCTTTGACCGAAAGAATTCGTATGGTGTTCGACATCAAATCATTTATTCACACCTTGTGAAATATATTGCAGTACCTTGAGGGTCATTATCATTATCGGTGATTCCTCTCGCATTTGTTAATGGCTTACATCATTGGCTGGTAATCAAGTGATGTCTCTCCATGTTCGACCTCAGATCATTTATTTACATGGTTAGACTTGTACATTGAGTGAAATATTGGACGAGATTGAAGCCCCCTAATCTAGTTTCATCCATTCGGACCGCGATATATTTTTAGGAGTACTATATCAAATGTAAAAATGGCCTTACATTCATGGTCATCCATTCATGGGTTTATATCTGTAGACGACTATATTTGTACATATAATGAAAGTTTATAAGCTGAGCATGGGTATTCCCTCAGCCAGTTCATGAGAAAAAAACAAATTATCATGATATTTGTATTATAACTGATGCAGGTCACCTTCCACTTCGAAATCTTCTCTCTGAATGGTAAAGCATCTCACTCGACATGTTTGTTTTCAACTTCATGCTTTAGGGGGCAACTGTTACAGGTCAATTTGGGCACATCAATCCCGACTTCCAGATCCGTATTTTTAGGGTCCATCAAACCCTAATTCAGTTGTTTTCATTCCCTAATGAGGTCAACCTACATCATGCTTTCCTCCCAAGAGTTTCCATGACACCATTCATCCAAAAAATGTCCCTAAGGAGATCAGTGCATGTAGCCTTCTATTAGGCTGCATTGCAATGTAGAAACTACACTGTCTGGGTGCACTGCAGCGTAGTTAGCCTTTGTTTCACCTGCGCTGAGTGAGATTCATCGAATTTTTTAAATGAATCCATTGGATTCCTCATCCAATGGATGCTTCTGGAAGTTTCCAGGTTGATTGAGCTCGCATTTGGATGAGGAAGGAGATGAATGAACCTCAATCCATTATCCCTTCCTCCATGGAACCACCTCCCAATTTTGGCAAAGCATTCATGAGGGCCATTAATGGCTTAACCTCCTCCATTCAGCTATAAATTGACCAAGCATTCAAAGGCTGGTCTAGGTTGGAATTTCTTGAGCTAAGGAAATGTTGTTTGAATGAGATTAGTAAGAGTATTGTAATGATGTCGAATTGTTGCTTCATGAGGAGAGAAGGGATTGAAACTGGAAGGAAGACACTAAATCAAGCATGAACATTCATGGGTTGTAATATTTCCTTTTATCAATAAAGAATTCTAATCTTTTTCCATTCATGTGTTTATATGATGTATATCGTATTCTGGATTCTATGATATGTTTAATTAACAGATCTTTATTGTATGCTTTGATGGGTTTCTGTCTCGGCTTGTGTGCAGGTACTTTCCAAGTGAGTTAAGTACGGAAAGGAGCGGCGAAATCGGTCAAAGGAGAGAGGGAGCAAGCGAAAGTTACAGGTTGGTTCCTTTTCCTCCTTCTCTTATCTGTTGATTATAGGAAAAGCAGCAAATTACTCTGTCTATTGTTTCTAGACCTAGCTACTAGGTCTAGAGGGTTAGGTGTGTGTAGAAACACTAAATTTTCCCAAAACAGGGAGGAGTGTCCCTTACTTTCCTAAGGGAAGCATCTTCATCAAATGTCACATCCTTGCTAAACTCTATATTCCTTTGACCTGGTACATACATTCTATAAGATTTAGAATTTTCACAATAACCAATAAACATACCTTTATTTCCTTAAGCTTACAACTTATTCCTCTTGTCTTTCAGCACATGAAATTAGACGGGGCATCCAAAGATACTCAAATTTCCAACACTGAGTTTTACACCTGTGAAAAATTCTTCGGCAGTCTTGTCACCCAAGGCTTGGTAAGGAGTCCTATTTTGAACATAGACCATTGTGTTAGCAACTTCACCTCATAAAAACTTCAACAACTTTTCATCATGCAACATAGCTTAGGCAGTTTCCATGATAGTCATGTTCTTCCTTTTAGCTACACCATTTTTCTTGGAATTATAAGGTATGATGGTCTCTTTCTTTATTCTAGCTTGCTTGCAAAAGGAAATGAACTTATTTGAAATGAATTCTCCTCCATTATCAAACCTGAATACTTTGATCCTCTTCCCTATTTGATTCTCTATCATTGTCTTGAATTCGTTAAAGATGTCAAATTCTTGGTCCTTGTACTTCAAGAATAATATCTATGTTTTGCGGGAGAGGTCATCCAAAAAAATTATATAGTATAAGTAGCCACCAAGAGATGTCACTGACATGGGTCCACATAGATCAGAATGTATTAGTTGAATTATTTCATTGGTCTTTCTTCTACTAGAAGGGAATGGTCCCTTCGTCTTCTTTCCACAAGCACATCCTAGATAGACTCCATCATGACTAGCTTCAATCTCAAGCATTCTAGAGACCGTCTTCCTCACCTTAGGCAAGGCATCATAGTGAAGGTTGGTGCCATAGTTCATATTGATGACTACTATCATGAACCAACGCTCAGATTGTTCTTCCATTGACTTTAAGAGTCCTTCAATTCTTGATCCCAAATTGAAGGCATCTCTAAGAGAGATTCCATATTCTAGGTAAGAAATTTTCCATTTATAAAAGAAGCCTTCATTCCTTTATCTTCAAAGACATATACAGACACATGATTCTTTTTCAATTCTGACACATACATAACATCTTGTAGATGTATAGTTTAACCATAATCCAAATGAAATGAAACAGAACCAGACCCCTTTGTAGGTTAAGTAGAATTATCCCCAAGAATGATCTTCAAATTTGTCTCCCTCTCAACCAAGTTTGAGAGGAATTCACGATAACTAGTGAAGTGTCTAGAAGCCCCACTATCCACTAACTAACTATCAAATGAATCCGGAGGAGAGGAACTAGAAAGAGAAAAAATAAAAAAAATATCCAGATTATATAGTAGTTGCATTATCATCATACCTTGAGTTTTTTTTTAATCTCTTTTGAGGATGGTGGCCTTCTTGACGAGCAACAAGAGCATATCTTCTTCTTTTGTTGTTGAACTTCTTGTTGTTGAATCCATGGTTGTTGTTGTAGTTAGAATTTGGAGCACTTATCTTTTCCAGATAGTGTTAAGCAAGGTGACTAAGCTTGTAGAAATTACAGCATTCAATTTGAGACACATCCCTTTTAATTATTCTATTAGAATACCTAGATGTTGGAGCAGGATTTCTTGAATTAGATGGTCCTCCTCTTTCTTTCCTCTCCTTGGCTTGAGCAGCAAATGCAATGGGCTCCCCTTCTTCATGCTTTTGAATCCTCCCTCTAGATATCATCCTCGTCTCCTATTGAGTACACTTTCCCAACAACTCATCAAATGAATGGAACCTGTCATTGTTGACAATAGTTGTGATGAATGTTTCCCAAATTAGAGGAAGACCTCTAAGAGAAATTAGTACCAGCTCTCTATTAGATGTAATTTCTCCAGCAAACAATAGATTATCCTTGAGTTGAGATATCCTCATGAAGTATGACTGCATGGTCTCCCCCTTTTTCATCTTAGTGTCATTGAGTTGATTCTTCAAAGATGTAATATGATTCAATTTGTTGGCCTCATACACCCCAACTAGTTTATCATACATTTCCTTAGAATTCTTCATCTTTGCAACATAAGTGATCAAGTGATCTCTCAATGAATCAATAATATTTTTGCTATCTTTGACCTCACCTTTATTGTACTTGGACTTGACAACAACAAAAGTGTTCACTGAGAGCTCAGGTAATTTCCTTCAACATATTCCAAAACATCATTCTCCTCCAAATTCAAATCAACCCTAGCTCTCCAAATAGAATAGTTAGATGAGTCATTCAACTTCTCTTCAATCTTGAAGTATGAGGTAGACATCCTGACCAAGTCAAGTGATCTTCAGCAATGGATAAGATATCTTCAAAGTGTGATTTTTCTTGTGTCCTTGGGCTTGTCTTCACCTCACCTCTGATACCATGTTAATTTTCCATTGTTCTATGGTATAACAATCACTTAATCAATTTCTTCTTTCATAGCAATCACTTTGTCCAATAATTTCAATCTTCCAATAATAGTAAGCAATTACAGATAGTACAATAAATCAAATGCACAATAGAAGACAACCAAGAATAATAGAGACAGATATTTGGTCAAAGACCAGGGAAAAACCTTACAAGGGGGAAAACCCTTTCCAAATTCTTCTTCTATTAGATTGTCATCAAATGTTTAGCAAAGAGATACATAGTCCAAGTACATCTAACAAATAATCAAAGGTCAAAGCCTTGACCAACCAAATAAACCAACCAATATCCAGTCAAATATGAGCATGAAAGTCAAATTTGGTCAAACTTCAAATATTCATTTTTTTGTCAAAGTCAGTGATAGTCAACACATCCTTAACCAGTCAACAATCAAAGTTCCAAGAAAATTTCAGTCATGGCAGCAAATAATTCAGCCTCCTTCCAACAGTCAAACTCAATCAAAAATATAGTAAAAAAATATGCCTCTGAAATCAATCAAATTCAAAGTCACCCCTATGGTCAAAGTTTCCTCAGTCCTATGGTCAACACTAGTCAAAGAGCTCAGAAATTTTAGGCCTTCTATCTCCTGAATTTGGCCTCCAAGAATAGACCCAAACCCAAGTCAAACCAAGTCCAAAACCAAAAGTCAACACTATTCAAAGATGCCAAAATAGAAGTTCAATGCAATCAACAGAATTATCTCTCTCCTCTTCACATGTGTGAGCTCAAAAACTACAATTTTCAGACTTGTACGAACCAAATAATATGAATGGATGATGTGATGAGATGCCTCCAAGTGATTTCCCATTAGGCGTATTTATATGAGGTGTAAGTGGATGAATTCCCTCTTCCAGGCTTACTTGTACTTATTGTGTAATCATGGTTCCACATTAAATAATAATTTTTCCATGTGAAAAATAAATTCTTCCAAGGGCCAGAAAGGTCTCCTTAGGGTGAGAAGGGCTTCCCAAGGAGGGAATTTCTCCCTGAGCTACCAAATTTCAACACATTGATACACTATTCTAGTTTTTTAAATATAAAAAATTATATTTTGTAAGAAAAAGACTTGAACATGTAGTGTTTCATGTGTCATAATGCATCGACACATGGTAATCTTCATATTGCACTAGTTATATTTTTTTCTATATGATAAAAAAAATTGAGGTTATTTTACCTTTAAGCACATTGTTCATGTTTGTGTGGTTGCACTAATACTGTATATACATTAGAGTTGTTAGGGTTTTTAAGCACACTAGTAAAGTTTTTTTTTTAATTAAATATTTTTTTACTTAATAACCAACTATTCCAACCTAATTTTGTGCATCTTTCACACACACACCAACTCTCTTAATTTAGTGTGGAGCATTGATATGCATTTCATGTTATTAAAATAAAAAGTGATACTTTAGAATTTTTTAATAATAAAGGTTTTCAGTGTCCATCATTAGTTCAACACCAATGGGTTATGATTGTGAATGCATTGATGCTCTAAGTCAATTTAGGTACACCTGTGTAAAAATATCCAAAAAAACCTTTGATTGCCCACTTATGCTAGAAACGTCCACTATTACAAAATAAGGGATAAAATTTTTATGAAGATTCCATAAAAACCTATGCTCAAGGTGTTCTCCTTGTAGTTTTTCCACCTCCTTACACCATTTGTAATGTCAATGACTATGCCTTTAATTCTTTCCCTTCCCTTCTAAAATGGAAACCTTCTTCATCCCTAGAATTACACCCGTATTACTAAACCTATCAGCTAGGGGTGCCCCTCGAATCCATTAGGGGGAACCTACCAATGTGTGCAATAAATGTTGAGTACAAAGCATCTATGTGCCTTACAAAGAATCTATGTGCCTTATCCTTACAATGACCACTACATTCCCTATTGTTCAAACCTCCCATAGTTTCAAACCATTCTCACCACATTTCACCAAATTCCTACTCGAGATAGATCATTGGTAGAATCTCATTAATAATTGTTTCCAACCACCACTATGAGATACTAATAATTCAACCACCATCTCCACATCAATTGTGATCTACAACCTACAACAAACCTTCAAATTAAGGCAATGATAGTTGGTTACCCTCTTAAAATGAATTAGTGACTACATCTCTGGCTAGAATCCCATCCCATTTGTAATGTCTCCGCATCAATTTAACCTTCCATCATTAATAATTTGTACACACATTGTGACATATATAGTATCCAAAACCATTGTCACCAACTATAACATCACATGATGCTTCCACCTATATTGACCACATTTTCCATTTTGACAAGAACATCCTATAGGCCATGAATTCTCCCAATTACGCATGTGATGTTATGCAGCATCTTTTTTTACCTTCTCCAAGATGTGTCATTCACCCCCATCACCTCACCTATTTAATGCATAATTGAAAGACAAATAATTTATTCCTCATGGTCACATTGAGTGTTCAAACATCTATACTAGCCCTTAATGCATTTGAGGGAGACAACATTCCCCAATATTTCAACTAACATCAAGGTAGGCATTATTTATACTAGGTACTACCAAAAACATAATCCTTGGAGCTGCCTATTCCCCAAAGAGGTAGTTGCATACAAAGTCTTATTCTAAGACTTCTTGATGTCCTTGCACCATCCACTTTAGAAAATACCTAGATTAGATCTCACCATTTTCAAACATCATACCAACCATGGTTAAAGGCACCCCTTGTCCAACTGAACCAAAAGTCTATCCATTTGTTAAAATGCCATGGCCATCAAATAAGAGATTTATCAAATTTGCAAGGCTATAATTCATTTACCCAATCATATATACTTCATGGGTAATAAAACCCAATTCCTATGAATAAAAGGTAAGGCACCATACATCTATATGCATATTTCTATGATATGAACCTAGATTGTCCCAAACACAACTTTCCACCCCCTTCATAAACCAATTTATTCGTACATGTGTTAGACATGAGGTTATATTCCTTGTGGATAAGTTCTCAAGAAATAATTAAATTCAAATATGCCATTCTGATCAATCTAAAATTGCGTTCACTGCACCATGGGGAATTTTTCCTATCTTGTTATTCCCTTCGATCTAAGAAACATTAGAGCCACATTCTCGTTTTCTATGACCTATTTATTCCATGATTTGACCCAAATTATTTTTGGCTTACATCAATGGCCTCATTTCTCACTCGAAGAATAGATTGCAGCACTAGAAGAACTTCCCACCCATTTTGTTACAATGCTAAAAATACAAACATTCACTTAATCGCCATAAATTGCATCTTCTACATCATCATCAGTCACTTATTGGATTTATCATCCCCCAACAAGGAATCATATTTGACTCTTAAAATTCCAAGCCATCAATGAAATTCCTGTCCACATACATTGTGCTAGTTGCAAAGTCTACAAGACAAAACCAATTTTGTTACATTTCTTTGTTCCTAATTATGCAATTTGTGCCCATGTTTTTAATATTATTATGCCAATTCATCCCCTTCATCTATAAGGACCAAAGAAAATAATATTTTTGACATATTAGGCACTCTCAAACACCCCATTAATGAGTCCCTTAAACTTCAGTAAGGATTTTACCTTTTGGTCATCATTAGAGTGTTAGTCTAGCAATGGGAGGAGGATATGAGCATGTCCTTTACTACATAAAAGAACGTATCAATTTCTCCACTCATTTACTATCATGAGGAGAACTCAGCCTTAGCCTTTGCCTATTCAATCCAAAAAAGGTGTCATTATATTTTGCTTTGTAGAGTAATGGTCAATAGTGAATTCTATCCATATGAAATGTCTTCTATGTCAATGGCTTATGAATGGTAAGTTTTCTTATTGGATTATGATTCTCTAGGAATTAAATCTTAATTTTTGTTCCTCTAAGAGAAAAATGTGTTAGTCCTTGGAAAGGCCATCATTATTGTCCCATTGGAAATTCTAGGGCCATCATGGAATGATGGACTTTCCTAATGACCATATCTTCTTGATTTGACTAGATGATCCTTAGTATGATGAGAAATATGGTTAGAGTCTTACACATGATTATCATCAATGCATTCATAATAAATCCCCTTGATATCTCCTCATTTAAAAACATCCTTCATCAACAAGAAGTTGATATTGTCTTTACATCGATGCCTAACTCATGAATAAATAGAATGAGTCTTAAATGACTACCACAATGACACATGTAGTTACCATATTTATCAAGAATGACTACTTTTAGACTCATCTAGAAAAATTGTTTTTGGTTGTCCTCATTCTGTGACTACATTCATGTAGTTAAATGGTGTGAAAAATGCCAAAGATTCATGTCTGATTCACAAACTCCATCAAGACAATTGCTCTTGGTTATCATGATCCAACTATTTGTAAACAAGGGCTAAAATTCATGACCTATGACCTATATCTAGCCATAATTACATCATTTTGTGATCCAAACTTAACCAGGAACGTAACAAATTATAGATATAATAAAAAATACAAAGATGCGGCAGAAAAAAAAAAACTTCATTTCCTTAATATAAAAATATTGTATTATGCTTACAAACAAAATCGAAATATGATACCTCGGCGATGGTGGCTTATCTTGAGAAGAGATGTGGCGGATACATTCTAATTGAACTATGTTACAATGAGGTTTCAAGGGCCTATTTATTGTTGAAAAATAGGAGAAAACCCTAAACCCAGGAGATGTAACGCCAAGAGTTTGTGGCCCTGTTGGGGTTAGTTTTGGTAACCAACTTCACAGGGTCGTAACTTGGTCATATTATCTTCGTTTGGTGCATATGATACCTTGTTGAAAGTCTCTCTGAGTACTAAAGTTTTTTTCATAGGAACTGATGGCCATGGCCTGAAACTGACCTAAAAACGATCCAGGGATCTTTTTCTTATAGATGTATGAAAAGAATCACATGTGAAAATTGCACTTAACGTAGAAATTTAATGTGCACACAAGAAAGAAGAAGAAACAATAAAAGCGTGAGAAGAAGACAACATTAATTGATAACGAAGTATTGTCCAACTCGAACTACGTCTTCGAGCCCTACTCGATCAATGGGGAGGCCTTCATTCACTAAATGCCATGAAAAGAAGAGGATACAATCATCAGTTACATAAAAGGAGTCTTATACCTCCCATTCTGGAAAATGGCTATGAAATGGAGAACTCAGAAGGAGAAATGGATAGCTTCACTGCGTTCGTAGTGTCATGAAGGGGCAGGAAACCATATAAATTTTCCAATTCAGACATAATGACCAATCACCCTCTTGCAAGTTGTTGCCTTGAATTGCGTGCCAAAAATCCTCTCCCCCTACACCTCTACGTGCATTGGGTTTATAATCTTTCTTTTGGTTATAGGCACGCTTAAATTAGAGGTTTTTTTGTTTATAATAGAAGTCGTTGTCTTGAAAGGATCGGCGGGCTGACTGTCAAACCTTTCAATGCCACAAACCCCTTTAAAATGGCCTTTTTTCGCTTAAACAAATAATAAACAAAACATTGGAAAAACCTGACCGAAAGCCTTTTACCTGGATTTCAAATTATATGAAATCAAGCTTTATAACACAATCGGTTCGTTCCCATATCGCAATCGGCATATCGCTGGGTTCAATAGTCCTATTAGCGGGGGATTTCTGACACCGATACCAGTGTATCGCATCGGCATATCGCATCACTATGGCCCAGGGGTCCTGGTCCTATACCTTGGGTTTCACCGACCCGATCCGCTGATCTGATCGCTCCATCCTGATATCGCCGATCGCTTGCCCTCGATTGTGATTAGTCGGAGATCGCTAATCGGGGGTTCCTCCACCCTTGCTTTAGCCTACCTTTTGACTTCTCCGATTTCGATTTTCTTTTT
Organism: Pinus tabuliformis; assembly: GCA_031772625.1. Classification (NCBI taxonomy): domain Eukaryota; kingdom Viridiplantae; phylum Streptophyta; class Pinopsida; order Pinales; family Pinaceae; genus Pinus; species Pinus tabuliformis. The sequence continues at coordinate 1,504,429,507 of CM062820.1, read as the reverse complement.
AAGGCTTCTTTGAGTCCATTTTTAGGAGAAATGCCTCCTTTTTTCTCAAGGAACAAAGGGAACTCTTTTCGTGATAACTTCATCATCCGAACCTGGATTGGAGGGTCGTTCACACCGTTGGAATCAGGGCAACAAGCACTTCGATCTAATGTCAAGATACTTTCTTTTCTGCCACTTTGAATTTTGAGTTTCCATGCCATTGTATCTAAAGATCCACCTGGATCAATCCTCATTGAGAGAGCTTTTGGACCGCCAAAGCTTTCATTAGTCAATTGGCAAGTGAGGAATTGTTCCCTCACTCTTTCCTTCTCCAGCCATTTTTCCTTACTGGGATGCATCCCCTTGAAACCAACTTGAAGGTATTCACATCTCCTCGCTGTGAAGTCTTGGTTCTTCTGTCAAGGATGATGTCTTCAGGCAACTCTCGAGATATTCTGGTGTAAAATCATCAACTGTAGGAACTATGCCCACCTCATCAGTGTCCATGATCAATGGTGGTTCATAAAGCTTTAAGTTCCACATTCACTATTGAGTACATCTGCATATATATCGGAAATCAAGATGAAAGGCATTATTTCCAATCTTCTCCAAAATGGTGAATGGACCATACTGGATTGGTTGCACTTCTTCCCTTCTCCCTTCATCTTGTCCTTGCTGATGTGGAACCACACTTTTTTGCCCACTTGGAATTGATGGTCAACTCGATGTTTGTCATGTCGAGCCTTGTAACGGGCTTGACTTTTCTCCAATTGCTCTTGTACTACTTGGTGAATCAACTGGATTCACTCAATGCTGTTGATGAACCTATCAGCTTTGTCCCTAACATACATCCACTGGAGTCATCTTCCCTTCCAAAGACCATTTCAAAGGGTCCTTTGGCAGGTAGCAAAACATGTCTCAAATGGTGAACGTTGTATAGATGAGTGCACTGCCCAGTTGTAGGAATGCTGCACATATGGGAGATTTTCATCCCACAACTTAGGATGTTTACAATAGCCTCGTAACAAGTGTACCACGGTGCGGTTGACAACCTCTGTCTGTCCATCAGTCTGTGGATGAAATGTCGTGCTTCTTTTCAACTTGGTGTCCATCATCTTCCACAATCTGGTGCAAAAATCTCCGAGAAAGCGAGAGTACCCGATTTGACACAATCGATGTGGGTAATCTAAGATGGACCCAAACAGTATGCTCTGCAATGATCTGCTTTTTACAAGGCATTAAAATACACATCTTACTAAAACAGTCAACAACAACATACAAATAGTGTGACTCTTTCTAGACAAAGGCAAACCTCCTACAAAGTCCATTGACACTTTCCCATGGACGAATCGGAATAGGGAGTGGTGTGCAGAGCCCGAGTT